>OY288280.1:6935813-7583551 GCA_958450335.1 Hibiscus tridactylites | reverse complement strand
TCTTCATTCGATCTTCAAGGCTTGTAAACCTTGTGTCAATAGCAGTAAACCCGGAATTCATCACTTGATCTATGGAGGCAATTCCCATGCGCAAACCCGTGAATTGCTCGTTTAGAAAATTCATAAGGGAATCCATAAAAGGTGGAGTAGGAGCTTGAGGGTTAGCAATTTCTTCCGGAACGACATCAGCAGGGAGCTCGGATAGACGAAGTCAACTACCATTGAAGTAATGAAACTTACCCCTTGCATGAGATTGTTCATTGATAGGATCAGTGAGGGGAGTTGGGTAGTCATGTGAGCAATCTATCTATTTATGTGTGAAGAAATAACTCAAAGTCGTACCATAAGTGAAGGAAGTGACCAGTGTAGTGTGGCGATGTTGCACAAGATAGACAATCTCCGTAAACATAATTCGAGCAAGATTTGGACGTTTTCTTTCACGGAAGCATCAAATGTAGGATCCGATCTTCAGCATTAAGGGTGGTGACGAAACCACTTAGAAGCAGAGAAGGGGGGGAGAGTTGTAACGCCCCGGTTTTGGGCACAGAAGTTTTGGGCGTTGACCGGTTCGGTCAAAGTGCTGATCGAATATATAAGAGTGAATTTAGGAAAGCCTAGTTCGGGTTGCATTAAAAATATGGAAAAATGTTCTAAAATCATTTTTTAATATATAAAAGTGAACTGTGAAATCAATTTTGAAAAATGAGGTTCGGAAGGGTGATATTTTGGCTAGTGACCAAAATGTAATTTTTGAAAGTTGCGTGACTGTTTTATAAAGGATTGAAACTTTGAATCTTTAAGGAGCTATTATTCCAAAAAGTGTTTCTCCAGATTTTTCTAAGATATTTTAATGCAAAATTCTGATTTTAAAGCTTAAGAAAAGTGGAGGGAAATCATTTTACTATTTTGTAACTAACTTTCCATTTTCTTCCAATTTTCATTTTCTCTCATTTTCTCTCAACCCAAACACTTTCTCTCCAGAGATTTACTTCTGATTGTGTCACTCAAATCTTCCTTTTCAATTCTCCTTGGATTCCTAATCATCTCTACAACAAAACCTCACCATTTGCAAGTTGTTTCATCAAGCTTTTTGGTTCTAAAAAGGAGAAATTCAAGTTTGGAGGTAAGAACGTCCTTCTCCTCTAAACTATCAGTTCTTTACTGAAATTCCTAAGTTTTCAATCCTTGATTTGTGATTTATTAAAGGCTTTTCAATTGGAATCTTGATTTTTGGCTTAAAATGCAAGATTTGCTTGATTTTGGTGGAATTTTCGTATGATCTGTTTAAGCAGGGTTTTGAGGTGTGTTTTTGATGTTAAATGAATGCTAAATTGATTAGAAGTTGAGGTTTAATCAATGCAATCCCGGATAGGTTGAATTTCCTAAGTTTGGCTTGAGTTTTTGGTTGTTTTTGGAGTGTCTTTGATGATCTGTTATACCTGGAGGTATAAGGATGTGTTTGTGATCATTTTGGATGTTAATTGATGTTTAAAAATGGTTAGAAGTGATGGATCTTGGCTGGGTTAAGTTTTGGAAGTGTTTGGAGGTGATTTCGGTTGTGTTTGGTAGCCGAAATTTTGGATTTGTGATGAGCAGCGAGTTTGGTTGTGTTGCTGGTGTTTTTAATGCATAATGATGCATTAATCCTCTGTTTTTGTGTGCTTGAAACAGGGGAGTTTGATCCGTGAGCTTTAGAGGCATTGCGGAAGGTTTCGGATGCTTGGAAGGCTTGTTGGCTAGCCTTGTTTTGTGTATCGGTGAGTGAAGTTGGGTTTTCAGCTTTTAAACCAAGGTTTGAAGGTTTCGGGAGCTTAGTTTAAGTCTAAACAACTTTGCTAAGCTCAAGAGTAAGTAAATGGTTTTTCGCTCTTGGTTGTGTTGTGAATTGGCTTTAAAAGCAATTGAGTTTGATGGTTACAATGCATGTGATTTGCATGGTTTATATTCTGTTTTGAAAGTATATTTTAAGCATGGTTTAATGATTGTTTTGAAGGCCACATGTGAAGGATGCTCAAGGTAAGAGATCCTTGGTTTGTACATTTGAAAATGTGGTTTTGATGCATGGTGTTGCATGATGTTTCATGGCTTTGTGTAATGCTTTAAAACAGTGGATTGATGATGGTAAATGATGGTTTTTGCATATTGGTTATGCATGTGAATCATTGGACTAATGTGGTAAGATGGTTATATTGGCAAGTGATGTAAGTGGTTCTTGGTTCTTTGATCGGATATAGTTAGCCGGCTATAGGATTGGGTGCACCGTGAATAAAGTCGCCTTGGAGGTGGAGTGGTTAAGAGTGAACCGGTAAACTCCCTTCAAGTATCCTAACGAGATGGTTAAGGTCATAATGGAGGTTGAATGCCCATTCGAGGACCTTGGTTAAGCAAAGGTTATATGGTGGTTAAAAGTCCATATATGGGAACCTTGTGCTTGTTAAGATCACAATGGTGGTGTAAAGTCCATGTGTGGATCTTGTGTAGGGTGTCCCGGATCTCGTTAGTGATGTTATACAACTACCAATCGGTGAATGCAAAGGTTGTATGGTGGTTAAAAGTCCATACATGGGAACCTTGTGCATGTCAAGGTTGTATGGTGTTTAAAAGTCCATACATGGGAACCTTGGGAAAAGTTAAGGTTGTATGGTGTTTGAAAGTCCATACATGGGAACCTTGTAAAGAGCTAAGGTTGTATGGTGTTTAAAAGTCCATACATGGGAACCTTAGGATGGTGAGGTCGAATGGTGTTTAAAAGTCCATTTGGAGACCTTGGATTGGTAGTGTGTATGAAGCGTGGGGGACAACGCTTGTGATCCGCGTATCCGATTGGATGTTGAGTTGAAAAGTGAAAGTGGTTGATCACTTGGAGGCCAATATAATGTTCTTGATTATAATGAAGCATGAGATGCTTGAAAAGATGCATGGAAAGTGTGTAATGCATTTTAAATGCATGTTTACTTGTTAAGTTGAACAAGTGATGATTATCATTGGTGAATGATGCATGAGTGCATGGAATTTCTTTAGTGCATTGTAGTCTTGCTAAGACTTGTTTTTAAAGGCATGTAATGTTGATATTGTGGTTCATGTATTGCCTTTGCTAAATGCATGTGGGATTGATTGGATAAATGGTTTTTAAATGGTTTCTTGCTTGGTATGACATTCAAGCATGGGAAAGGTATGATATGAATGGAAGTGTTTTCCAAGGTTTGAATTTAACTTTGCATATGGTGTTTATGCATGGAATGGTTAAATGGATGATTTTGCAAATTGAGCTTTGAAATGGTTTTCTTAGCTTGCTAAGCTAAGGGATGGTTTTCATGTTTGAGCAATACATGGTTTAAGCATGTTGTTGAAAAGGGGTTTTCAAACTTTGCTTGGTAAGCAAATCGAGTTGCTTCTCAAAGAGGTTTTATGACTCGCTGCATTGATAGTGTTTTGGTTTTGAGCATTCCTCACTAAGCATTATGTGCTTATGCTCCTTTTTGTCCATCAATGCAGATTCTTGAAGTTTGGACAGCGAGAAGCAAGGGATTCAAGGAGGACTCCATTTGAGATGTATGTCTCGGTGAATAGCTATAGTTAATAAAGGCAATGGGGTAGAATCTCTTGGGTTGATGTTTATGTGTTCGTATATGTTTGGACAAGGATGGTTTTATGTTGTTGATGTTGTTGGAACATGTTTTGGCTTATATGAGATGGATTTGGAGATTTTGTGTTTAAATGGTTGCTTGTGTAGGAAGCATGCTTATAGAATTGGGGCTTTTCATATATGTTGTTATATTGATGAATTGTTGATGCAAGTATGTCTCATATATGTTGAATTGCATGTTGGTAAAGTTTGGTGGCTTTTGGAGCATGATTGGATGATCAATTGTGTGTTTAAGTATGCATCTTGAGGCAATCTGTGCAGGGTGTTTCGGAACAGTGCCTACCGTTTCGGAACGGGTGCCCTAAACCAGCCCAGGCGTCCGAAACGGAAAGGCTACTGCCAGTCCCCCGTTGCGGTACGCGTTGCGGAACGGCCCCGCATTTCGAAACGGGCTCTGCCTGTTTCGGAACACGTGACCGTTGGGGGCTGACATGGGCGGTTATATGTTTTGGAATGTTTGTAATTTGGTCCTGAAACTTGTTTGTGCAATTGTATGAGTTTGGGATGTCCGTTTGAGCTGAAATTTGGCAGAGAAGCATGAAACCTGATTAATTTTAAGTTGGTAACTTGAAATCAGGTTAAGTCCTTAAAGTTTTCAGAATTTACAATTTGGTCCCTAAAGTTGTAAATTGTTCAATTGGGTCCCTGTTTGATCTCTGATGTTTATGATCTTTGAGTATACGGTTTGTATGATCACATCTAAGGTTAACGTGCATCTAGAAAAGCTTAAAAAGAAAAAAAAGGGTCGTTAACCAAGGTTGACTTTTGGGTTGACTTTGGTTTTCCCCGTGTGACTTTCTTAATTCGGGTCAACCGTCTGGGCCGGGTTAAGGGGGTTACAAGAGAAAAGATTAAAAATGGTGTATGCATTAATTTTCTTCATTCAACTCATTGAAAACCAATAATCAAGGTTTTTCTTTAAAAAAAATTGTAAACAAAACAAAAAAAAAGTTTTGAAAAGAAACATGTTTTTGAGAAGACAAAACAAAACAAAAGAAAAATTAAAATGAAAATCAAAAGAAAAATTATAAGAAAAAAGAAAGATTTTTACCTTGATATTGATGGAGAAGAATGGGAGAAGACTTTAGCACCAAATTGATGAAAAGCTTGAAGAGCTTTGCTTGATTTTGAAAACCCTCAAGAGATTTTTGAGTTGTGGTGTGGAAATATGAGGGATTGAGAGGCTATTTATAGAGTGAAAAACGACTAGGGTTTTTAGGGTTTTGAAAATATAATTTTGGTAAAAGTAGAACTCTTTAAATGCCATTAAGAAGTTGTCTGGGCAATCGCGTATCGATACGTCTGAGGGTGTTTTGATATGGGGGTAAAAACGTAATTCCATTTGAAATGCCCGTTGAAGCTTCGTATCGAAACGCTTGTTGCTCGTATCGAAACGGGTTTAACCGTATCGATACTCGTTTTAGGCAAAATGTAGTCTGGGAAGTTAATACAGTACTCGTATCGATACGCTTATGGCTGTATCGATACCCTATGCCCAGAAATACATTTTACGCTTTAAGAACAACCAAAGGCTCGATTTTAACACCTCCTAAATGAATGCAAATGATGAATGAGCAGTTCTAAGAATATTCTAACAGAAGCGTACTCCCCCTAGCTACAAGCATGGATATTTTCAAGAGCAACAACACATAAACATGCAATTTCACAAGATCAAACAATTTTAACTTCAAAAAGAGTCCTAGAGGGTCAAGGAAGGCTAGTTAGACCTAACTCTCTCCTAAGGGACCAAAAACACTTTTTATCTATAACAACATCTTCCTTAAGGACATGATCACTAATGAAATGATGCCTTATTTCTATATGTTTGGTTCTAGAGTGTTGGATGAGATTTTTAGTTAAACATATGGCACTAGTGTTGTCACACTTAAGGGGTATGGTTCCAACTTTAATATCATAATCTAAGAGTTGTTGCTTCATCCAAAGGACTTGAGCACAACAACTTCCTAAGGATATGTACTCAGCTTCGGTGGTAGTAAGAGCTACACTATTTTGTTTCTTAGAGAATCAAGATATGAGTATACTACCTAAGAATTGACATGTTCCCGAAGTACTCTTCCTATAGATTTTACACCCCAGCTAATCTGCATCCGAATAAGCATGAAGGTTGAAGGTTGAGTCTCTAGGGTACCAAAGACCTAAACAAGGGGTATCTCTAAGGTAGCTAAAGATTCTCTTAACGGCTATATGGTGAGACTCTCTAGGACTAGCTTGAAACCTAGCACACAAGCAAATACTAAACAAAATATCCGGTCCACTTGCGGTAAGGTAAAGCAAAGATCCAATCATAGAGCGATAAAGCTTAGAGTCAACACACTTACCTCCTTCATCTTTGTCAAGCTTTGCAGATGAGCTCATGGGTGTGGCTTGAGGCTTTGCATTCTCCAAGCCAAACTTCTTGATCATATCCTTGATGTACTTTGCTTGATTGATGAAGGTGTCATCCTTCCTTTTCTTGATTTGGAGTCCCAAAAAGAATGAGAGCTCCCCAATCATGCTCATCTCGAATTCACCTTGCATTAACTTTGCAAATTCTTTTCAATGACACTCATTAGTAGATCCAAAAATAATATCATCAACGTATATTTGTACTACTAAGATGTCATTTTTATACCTTTTTATAAAGAGTGTAGTGTCCACCTTACCTTTTTCAAAACCTTTTTCAATCAAAAAGTTTGAAAGTCTTTCATACCAAGCTCTAGGAGCTTGTTTTAAACCATAAAGTGCTTTAGTGAGTTTGAAAACATGATTTGGAAATTTTGAGTCTTCAAAACCCGATGGTTGTTCCACATACACTTCCTTATTTATAAAACCATTTAAAAATGCGCTTTTAACATCCATTTGGAAAAGCTTGAAATCATGATAACATGCATATGCAAGCAACATACTAATGGCCTCCATTCTAGCTACGAATGCATAGGTTTCATCAAAAACTATTCCCTCTTCTTGAGTGTAACCTTGTGCATCTAATCTAGCTTTATTTCTCACAATGTTGCCACTCTCATCTAGTTTATTCCTAAAGACCCATATAGTTCCTATAGTAGATTGATTACTAGGCCTATCAACTAATGTCCAAACATTACTTCTCTCAAATTGATTTAATTCCTCTTGCATGGCCAAAATCCAAAAAATCATCTTTTAATGCTTCTTTGATATTTTTAGGCTCTATGCATGAGATAAATGCAACATGGTTCATAAGTTTAAGAGAAGATATAGTGGTTACCCCCTTGGATGGATCACCCAAGATTTCACCACCATTGCAATAGTTGTACTCCCTTGGGTAGCTCACTTCCTTTTCCTCTAGAGCCAAGTCCTTCAAGGCTTCAAGAGGCAGATCTTGTGTATCCTCTTCTTTTATTGGAATCTCATCCTCCTTTGAAGTTTTTCCTCCATCAAAGGCATCAAGGATTCCTACATCATCATCATCACAAGAATACTTCCTCGGAAGGAGGTTATCATCGAATACGACATGAACAGACTCTTCTACTACTAAAGTTCTCTTATTAAATACATGATAGGCTTTAGAGTTTAAGGTATAACCTAAGAAAATAGCTTCGTCAATTTTAGCATCAAATTTACCTAAGTTATCTTTTCCATTGTTTAAAACAAAACACATGCAACCAAATGGATGAAAATAGCTAATGTTAGGCTTTTTAGATTTTTAAAATCTCATATAGTGTTTTCTTTAAAAGTGGCCAAATCATTACTTAGTTTACAATGTAGCAAGCGGTGTTTGTGGCTTCACCCCAAAAATATTTAGGTAAATTGTTTTCACAAAGCATGGTTCTAGCCATTTCTTGTAAAGTTTTATTTTCCCTCTCAACTACGCCATTTTTTTAGGAGTTCGAGGAGCCATAAAATTGTGGCTAATACCATTTTCATTTAAAAACTCTTCAAAACCTAGATTTTGAAATTCGGTTCCATGATTATTTCTAAATGTGATGAATTTTTCTAATGTCTCGTCTTTAGTACTTAAAAATAGAACCCCAAGTAAATCTAGAATAGTCATCAACAAGTACAAATGCATAAGATTTACCACCCAAGCTCATAGTTCTAATAGGCCCAAATAAATCCATGTGAATAAGTTGTAAACACCTACTTGTAGAAACAACATTAATGGATTTAAAGGATGATTTATGTTGTTTACCTTTAGAGCATGCATCACAAATTTTGTCATTTGAGAACTTAATTTTGGGTAAACCTCTAACTAGATCTAGGGAAACTAATTTTTCTAAAACACTAATGCTAGCATATCCTAGTTTCCTATGCTATAGCCATGCATCATTTTCATCATGTGCAACAAAGCATGCATGAGATGAATGAATGTCATCTAAATGCACCATGTAAATATTACCTATGCGATGACCTATGAGTATTATTTTATTTTATTTAATGTCAACAATTTTACACCCATTTTTATCAAACAAGACATTAAACCCTTTATCACATAATTGACTAATGCTCAATAAATTATGTTTAAGACCATCGACATACAAAACATTTTCAATGAGAATAGTAAAGTGATTACCTATGGAGCCAATACCTTTAATGTGGCCTTTGGAGTTGTCACCAAATGTCACTACTCCTCCACTTTTTGGCTTTAAGTCCATGAATATACTCTTGTCTCCGGTCATGTGCCTCGAGCATCCACTATCAAGGTACCATGAATTTTGACTTTGTGCTTTGACCTTGTAGCAATGCTCCCCCTACAAACAAAGATATTAAACTTTGGTTTTTGGTACGCAAATCTTTTTGGGTCCACGAGTGTTAGCTCCCAAAAGCTTGGTTCCCTTAGGAATCCAAGGTGACATAGCAACAATATTATTAGACTTGACAAGTTCCTTAGGAACTTTGTTTGTAGTTATTTTTCTTTCTATTAGGTCGGTTTGATCTAGATGAGTCACCTATCTCATTTTTCATGTTACCAACACTATTAAAAGATTTCTTAAGTTCATTAAGCTCATTTAACACCTTTTGGTGTTCACTATTGCATTGTGAAATAAGATTATTTAGGTCTACAAGTTCATCTTGGAAGAATTTAAGTTCATCTTTTAAACCTAAAATATTTTTCTCAAATTTTAAGTTAGCTTGAGAAAGTGAGTCATTTTTATCATTAAAATCTGAAATAATATTTTTATTTCTTATAGCCGACTCTTTGTACTTCTCAACTAACTCATCATAAACCTCTTGTAACTCATCATACGCATCATGCAATTCATCAAATGTAAAGTCAAAAGATGATGAGTTAGAGGTTACCATGGACGAATCCTTCTTAAGTGCCATGAGGCAAAGCTTGGCCACTTCGTGTTCGTCATCCACGGATGACTCCTCGTCACTCCAAGTAGCAAGCTTGGCTTTGAGCTTCTTCTTCTTCTTCTCAAAGCCCTTTCTTCTTGAGTTGAGGGCATTCCGAATGAATGTGACCGGGTTTTTTGCACTCGAAGCAAATGATTTGATCCCTCTCTTCTTCTTTGTTTTTGGTTTTGAAGTCCATTTTTCTTTGCATCTTCCTTTCTTGGTTGGACCTCATAAACCGTGAGAACCTTTTGTGTAACGCCCCGGTTTTGGGCTTAGAAGTTTGGGCGTTGACCGGTTCGGTCAAAGTGCTGTTCGAATATAAAAAGGTGAAATTAGGAAAGCCTAGTTCGGGTTGCATTAAAAATATGGAAAAATGTTCTAAAATCCTCTTTTAATATTTATAAGTGAACTGTGAAATCAATTTTACAAAATGAGGTTTGGAAGGGTGACATTTTGGCTAGTGACCAAAATGTAATTTTTGAAAACTGTGTGACTGTTTTAGAAAGGATTGAAACTTTGAATCTTTAAGGAGCTATTTATCCAAAGGGAGTTTCTCCAGATTTTTCTAAGATATTTAATGATTTAATTCTGATTTTTAAACAAAAGGAAAATGGAGGGAAGTTATTTCTAACTAATTTTTCCTAAAATCTCATTTTTCTTTCTCTCATTTTCTCTCAACCCAAACACCTTTTCTCCAGAGTTTTTCTTCTGATTTTGTCACTTAAATCTCTCTTTTCAATTCTCTTTTGATTGCTAATCATCTCATCAACAAAACCTCACCATTTACTACTTGAATCTTCAAGCTTTTTGGTTCTTAAAGAGGAGAAACTCAAGTTTGGAGGTAAGAACGTCCTTCTCCTCTAAACTCTCAGTTCTTTACTGAAATTCCTAAGTTCTCAATCCTTAATTGATGATTTATAAATGGTTTTAAAGTTGTGTGATGGATATTGGCTTAAAATGCAAGATTTGGTGATTTTTGATGAATTTTCGTTTGATCTGTTAAAGCAGTGATTTGAGGTGTGTTTTTGATGTTAAATGAATGTTAATTTGATAAGGAATTGAGTTTTAATTAATGCAATCCTGGATAGGTTGAATTTCCTATGTTTAGCTTGTGATTCTTGGTTGTTTTTGAAGTGATCTTGTGGATCTGAGGTTGCTGGAGGTATAAGGATGTTGTTAGGTCCTTTTTAGATGTTAAATGATGTTAAAGGATGTTTAGTTTTGATGCTTTATGGCTGGGCATTGTTGAGGAGTTGTTTGGATGCATTTTTGGTTGTGTTTGGTAGCCGAAAGTGGAGTGTGGATGAGAGCAGTGAGTTTAGGTGCTTTCATTGAAGCTATTAATGCATGATGATGCATTAATCCTCTTATTTGATGTGTTTAAAACAGGGGAGTCATCTTTGGATCCAAGTGGTGGTGATTCGGAAGCTTGATTTGTGTTTCGGCAAGAGGCGAAACAGAATCGGTGACTGGAATTTGGTTTTCGGCTTTGAAACCAGTGTTTTGGAGGTTTGGGAGCTTAGTTTAAGTCTAAGCAACTTAGTTAAGCTCAAGAGTAAGTTTTCAGAAAAACTCTCTTGGTGATGGCCATGGTTTTTGGTTGTATGCAATGTGTTGTTTGCATGATTTTAAATTTGTTTTGAAAGCATATCTAGCATGTTTATTTGCTGAGATTTTAAGCCATGTGTTGAAGGAAGCTCAAGGTAAGAGTTCCTTGTTTTTGAACATTGTTAAAATGTGGTTTAATGCTTAAAGATGCATGATGTTTATGGCTTGGTTTAATGCTTTAAAACAGTGGTTTAATGTTGATTAATGATGCATATTGGCAAGTGATGTTAAGGTCACAAAGGTGGTTAAAAGTCCTTGTGTGAGCCTTGTTAATTTAAGAACATCAAGGTGGTTAAAAGTCCTTGGATGGTTCTTGGTTAAGATCACAAAGGTGGTTAAAAGTCCTTGTGTGGATCTTGGAAAGTTTAAGAACAACATGGTGTTTAAAAGTCCATGGTTGGTTCTTGGTTAAGGCTCAAGGTGGTTAAAAGTCCTTGTGTAAGCCTTGGTTACTTAAGAACTCCAAGGTGTTTAAAAGTCCTTGGGAGATTCTTGTTAAGGACACAAATGTGGTTAAAAGTCCTTGTGTGGTCCTTGCCATGGTGTTTAAAAGTCCATGGGTCCATGGTGTTTAAAAGTCTATGGGGATAAGATCACAATGGTGTTTAAAAGTCCATGTGTGAATCTTATGTGAAATGTATCACTTGTTGCCAATATGACTTGTTATGAACTTGAAGCATGAGATGCTTGTTGAAATGTTTATGAGCATGTTTAATGATACTTGAAGCATGAGATGCTTGTTTTAAATGTTTAAGAACATGTCTAATGTTGCTTGAATCATGGTTTATCAATGAGTTTTATAAATTCATTATTGAATGGTTTTAATGAGCATTCCTCACTAAGCTTTTGCTTACGCTCTCTCTCTTTTTCTTAAACCAATAATGCAGAGCATTAAACTGCATTGAGGGCAGCAAGGAAGGCAAGCAATCAAGTGGAAACTAAGCTCAAGTATGGAAAGGTTTCTTAACACTTTTAGCTTTTGGCATTTGGCAATGGGGGACCTATGTGGATGTTTTGGGAGATGTTTTGAACTCCCTAAGTTTTCTTAATGTTGTTAATAATGCTGGATTTTGTAATTGGCCATTATGTGTTTGGTTTTGGAGGTTTTAGTGCATGAATGGTTTGCTTGAGTAGGAAGCATGCCTTTAGATTTGGGGCTTTTCATATATAAAGATATAATGATGAATGGTTGATGCAAATATGTCTCTTGTATGTGGAATGTCTTGCTGGTAAAGTTTGGTAGCATTTGTAGCATGTATGATTGATCAATTGTGTGTTTCAGCAGCCATTTCTCTGCATTCTGTGCAGGCCGTATCGGAACGGTAACTACCGTTTCGGAACGGGTGCCTTGTAGCAACCCAGGCGTCCGAAACGGAAGACATCGTTCCGAAACGGAAAGTCCTCTGCCAGCCCTCGTTTCGAAACCCGTTGCAGAACGGTCCCGCGTTTCGAAACATGTTTCCCCTGTTTCGGAACACCTGACCATTGGGGGCTGACATTGGCAGTTAAATGTTTTGAAATGTTTGCATTCTGGTCCTGAAACTTGTTTTTGCAATTGTATGAGTTTGAGAAGTCCGTTTGTGCTGAAAATTTGCTGGGAAGCATGAAACTTGACTAATTACAAGTTGGTAACATTAATTTGGGTTAAGACCCCATAATTTACAGAATTTACAATTTGGTCCCTAAAGTTGTAAATTGTTCAATTGGGTCCTTGTTTGATCTCTGATGTTTATGATCTTTGAGCATGTTGTTTGAGTGATCGTAACTAGGGTTAATGTGCATCTAGACAAGTTTAAAAAGAAAAAAAAGGGTCGTTAATCAAGATTGACTTTCGGGTTGACTTTGGTTTTCCCCGTGTGACTTTCTGAATTCGGGTCAACCGTCTAGGCTGGGTTAAGGGGGTTACATTTGGTGGTATCAGAGCTGAGTTCTCGAGTAATTGGGAATGAATGTGTGCATGATTGAAGTATGTATGCTATGTATGCTTGATGAGTGAAAGCATGATGAGTGGTTTGTAAATTTGATGCAATTGAGTTGTATGTTGTGGTGAAGTATGTTGTGGGTACCCATTGCCAAATCAAAGCTAATGAAATGATATTGATTTTAAATGAAAATGAGCTTGAGTACTTGCATGGCTTACCTTGCTGGACCTGACTTTGTTTATTGCATTGTGATTGCATGGTTAGAGTATGGCCCCTCGTAGAGAGTTGAGGAGTAATGTGCGAGCTACGACTCCGAATGAGAATGAGAATAAGGAGAATGCGGGAAGTGCGGTGTTACCTCCTCCTCCACCTGGTGGTGGTGGTGCTGAGGGTGAAAGAGCTGAAGCTGCAGCTGGTGCTGGGGTCGCTGGACCTGAGGTTGGTCAGGGGCAAGCTATGCCTGACATGACGATGTTGGTGCAAGCTATCGTTGGTGCTTTTCGAGCAGCAGTAGCTGGAGCTCAAGGAGCTGGGCATCAGGGAGATGCTGGAGTTAGACTACCCTTGGAGCGTTTACGCAGTCTAGGTGGGACTGAGTTTAGGGGTTTGTCTGCGGAAGGTTCTGAATCCTGGATGGAGAGTACTAAGAGGATCTTGGGTCAGATGAGTTGCACTGATGTGCAAAAGCTGGGTTGTGTAGTATCTTTACTACAAGATGATGCTTATACGTGATGGACAACCACTATTGCTGGGATGGCTGATGCTGATGTAACTTGGACATTCTTTTAGAATGTGTTCAAGAGGAGGTATCTTGGTGTGAGGTATCTTGACGAAAAGAAGCGAGAGTTCATGTCTCTTACCCAGGGGAGCATGACTGTGGTTGAGTATGAAGTTCAGTTTGTTAGACTCAGTCAATATGCACCTGAGCTGGTACCTGATGAGCGGGCGAGGTGCGAAAGATTCTGTTATGGGTTAGTGACGGATGTGAAGATTTATGTGCTGGCCACCGAGTATGATGATTTTGATGTGTTGGTGGGCCGAGCTAAGGATATTGAGATGAACTTGGGTTTATCTGCTAGAGGTGCTGGAGCAAGTGCTGGAAAGCGAGCTGCTGAGTATAGTTCCGGTGGTGGACGGAACAAGAGGGGATGTGATCAGAAGTATCAGTCCTCAGCCAAGAGAGGTGGTGGTGTACCTGCTCGGGGAGGCAATGCTAGAGCTGATCCGAGTGCTTGTTGGATTTGTGGATCACGTGGTCATATGAAGCGTGATTGTCCTCGTGCTGTGAGGGAGGTGCAAGCTCCTGTTGCGGCAGCTGGTAACGGGTGCTGGAATTGTGGATCTGCGGATCACTTGAGGCGAGAGTGTCCTATGTTGGCTGGTGGCCAAGTGCGTGCTCCTGTTGTTGCTGCACCGCAGAGAGGTCGTGGGCGCGGTCGTGGTAACTTTCAGCGAAGAGAGGAAGGTGGTCGAGGAGTGGCCCATGTTGTGGCTATTCAGCCTGAGGGTGGAGGTCAAGCTAGGGTGTATGCTCAGCGGGAGGGGAGGAATGACGCGGATGTGATCGCAGGTACTTTTACTCTGCAATCCTTGTCATTACTTTCCTTGATTGATTCTGGATCTACGCATTCATACATTTTGCGTGAGCATGCTGAATTGCTTGGTTTGCCTGTTGAGTCTTTGGATGTTAGAGTTCGTGTCACTAGTTCTTTTGGTGAGACTGTTGTGACTCGAAAGTTGTATAGAAGGTGTCCTTTGGTTGTTCAAGATCATGTTTTTCATGTTGACCTTATAGAGTTGCCTTTCTATGGTTTTGATGTAATCCTTGGTATGGATTGGCTTGCTGAGCATCGTGCTATTGTGGATTGTGAAAATAAGCGAGTTTCGCTGAAGCTTGCGGATGATTATGATGTTGTTGTGGTTGGTGAGAATGTGAAGTTTCTTGCCAATGCGGTGTCTACCTTGGAGGCGAGCAGGATGCTGAGGCAAGGTTGTGAAGCTTACCTAGCTTTTGTGATGAATCCTAGCTCTAGGGAGTTGTGGGTGCAAGATATCAGAGTTGTGAATGAGTTTCCTGGTGTGTTTCCTGAGGAGTTGCCCGGTTTACCTCCTAATCGCGAGGTGGAGTTTGGAATTGAGCTGTATGAGAATACAACTCTTGTGTCCATTACCCCTTATAGAATGGCACCTAAGGAGTTGAAGGAGCTAAAGACGCAGTTGCAAGAGTTTCTTGATCGTGGTTTCATTCGGCCAAGTGTGTCACCTTGGGGTGCACCGGTCTTATTTGTGAAGAAGAAGGATGGCACTATGAGAATGTGCATTGATTACCGTCAGCTGAACAAGTTGACTATCAAGAATCGGTATCCTTTGCCGAGAATTGATGATCTCTTTGATCAATTTCGGGGAGCAGCTGTGTTCTCTAAGATTGACTTGAGGTCAGGGTATTACCAGTTGAAGGTAAAGGATGTGGATGTGCCTAAGACAGCTTTCAGGACAAGGTATGGGCATTATGAGTTCCTTGTGATGCCGTTTGGTTTAACAAATGCTCCTGCTGCTTTCATGGACATGATGAATCGTGTGTTTCATGAATTCCTAGACAAGTTCGTTGTGGTGTTCATTGATGATATCCTCGTGTACTCGCGTATTGAGGAGGAGCATGAAGAGCATTTGAGGATTGTGCTGCAATCTTTGTTGGAGAATTAGCTTTATGCTAAGTTGAGCAAGTGTGAGTTCTGGCTTAAGGAGGTGGTGTTTCTTGGGCATGTAGTTTCTGCTGAGGGGATTCGTGTTGATCCTCAGAAGATTGAGGCGGTGATGAGCTGGAAGGTTCCTAAGTCTGTTCATGAGGTTCGTAGTTTCCTTGGTTTGGCGGGATACTACCGGAGGTTTGTGGATGGGTTTTCTAAGATTGCTGCACCTTTGAAAAAGTTGTTGCAAAAGGATGTTAAGTATGAGTGGACGGAAGCGAGACAGTAGGCTTTTGAGAAGCTTAAGGCGGCTTTGACGCAAGCTCCTATCTTGGTTCAGCCTGAATCAGGGAAGGAGTATGTGGTCTATAGTGATGCGTCCTATGTTGGTTTGGGATGTGTGCTGATGCAAGAGGGTAAGGTGGTGGCTTATGCATCGCGGCAGTTGAAGGTGCATGAGCACAATTATCCTACGCATGATATTGAGTTGGCTGTAGTGGTTTTTGCTCTAAAGATCTGGAGACATTATCTGTATGGTGAGAAGTGTACTGTGTATACGGATCACAAGAGTTTGAGGTATTTGATGTCTCAGAAGGAGTTGAATCTTAGGCAGCGGCGTTGG
Source organism: Hibiscus tridactylites (assembly GCA_958450335.1). Classification (NCBI taxonomy): domain Eukaryota; kingdom Viridiplantae; phylum Streptophyta; class Magnoliopsida; order Malvales; family Malvaceae; genus Hibiscus; species Hibiscus tridactylites. The sequence goes on along the minus strand of OY288280.1, from coordinate 7,567,750 downwards.
GTGGAGTTGCTCAAGGATTATGATCTGACGATTGAGTACCATCCTGGAAAGGCTAATGTTGTTGCGGATGCCTTGAGTAGGAAGGTAGCTGTTGAGCTGAGGGCTATGTTTGCCAGTTTGAGTATTTCGCGTGATGGAGGTCTTGTGGCTGAGTTGCAAGTGAAACCATCTTTGGTTCAGCTGATCAAGGAAAAGCAGTTGCTGGATGATTCCTTGGTGCCTCATGTTCAGGATATCGCGGAGGGTAGACCTTCGGATTTCTGCTTTAATGGTGATGGTGTGTTGTGTTTTGGGAGTCGAATAGTAGTGCCCAATGATGTTGAGTTGAGGCGTGCTATTCTGACTGAAGGTCATAGTAGTCCTTTTGCTATGCACCCTGGTAGTACTAAGATGTATCGTGATCTTCGTGATGAGTACTATTGGGTGGGTTTGAAAAAGGATGTTGCGGAGTTTGTGAGCAAGTGTTTGGTGTGTCAGCGGGTTAAGGCTGAGCATCAGGTTCCTTCAGGGTTGCTGCAACCGTTGAGAATCCCTGAGTGGAAGTGGGAAAGGGTTACCATGGATTTTGTATCTGTTTTACCTTTGTCACTATCGAAGAAGAATTCGGTTTGGGTGATTGTAGATTGCCTGACGAAGTGTGCGCATTTCTTGCCTGTACATACTACGTTTTCCTTGGATAAGCTTGCAGAGCTGTACATTGCTGAGATTGTGCGGCTGCATGGTGCGCCTAAGTCGATTGTGTCGGATAGGGATCCGAGGTTCACATCGCGTTTCTGGCAGTGTTTGCATCAAGCTTTGGGTACAAGGTTGAATTTCAGTACATCTTTTCATCCTCAGTCGGATGGTCAGTCAGAGCGTGTTATCCAGATCTTGGAGGATATTTTGAGGTGCTGCGTGATTGAGTTTCAGGGCTCTTGGGAGAAGCATTTGCCTTTGGTGGAGTTTGCTTATAACAATAGTTATCAGGCAAGTATTCAAATGGCACCGTATGAGGCTTTGTACGGGAGGAAGTGTAGGACTTCTCTTTGTTGGGATGAAACGGGTCAAAAGTTGGTTTCGATGCCGGCTTTGTTGAAGGGAACCACCGAGAAGGTGAAACTCATTTGTGATCGGTTGAGGGCCGCCTCTGATCGGCAAAAGTCTTACGCGAATTTGAAGCGTAAGGAGATTGAGTATGCGGTGGGTGACCGTGTGTTCTTGAAGGTTTCGCCTTGGAAGAAGGTGATGAGGTTTGGTCGAAAGGGTAAGTTGAGCCCTAGGTAAATTGGACCATACGAGGTGATTGAGTGTGTGGGTCCTGTTGCGTATCGGTTGAGGTTACCTCAAGGGTTGGAGAAGATTCATGATGTGTTTCATGTTTCTATGCTCCGGAAGTATAGATCTGATCCTTCGCATGTGATGCCTGTGGAGGAAGTGGAATTGAATCCGGATCTGACCTATGATGAGGAACCGGTGAAGGTTCAGGTTGCAGATAGCAAGGTTCTTCGTGGCAAGACCATCGAGTTGGTAAAGGTGTTGTGGAAGCATCGTGGTGTTGAGGAAGCCACGTAGGAGCGGAAGGATGACATGCTGAAGCAGTTTGCTTATCTCTTTCCTTCAGGTAAATTTCGAGGACGAAATTTCTTAAGGGGGGAGAGTTGTAACGCCCCGGTTTTGGGCTTAGAAGTTTAGGCGTTGACCGGTTCGGTCAAAGTGCTGTTCGAATATAAAAAGGTGAAATTAGGAAAGCCTAGTTCGGGTTGCATTAAAAATATGGAAAAATGTTCTAAAATCCTCTTTTAATATTTATAAGTGAACTGTGAAATCAATTTTACAAAATGAGGTTTGGAAGGGTGAAATTTTAGCTAGTGACCAAAATGTAATTTTTGAAAACTGCGTGACTGTTTTAGAAAGGATTGAAACTTTGAATCTTTAAGGAGCTATTTACCCAAAGGGAGTTTCTCCGGATTTTTCTAAGATATTTAAAGATTTAATTCTGATTTTTAAACAAAAGGAAAATGGAGGGAAGTTATTTCTAACTAATTTTTCCTAAAATCTCATTTTTCTTTCTCTCATTTTCTCTCAACCCAAACACCTTTTCTCCAGAGTTTTTCTTCTGATTTTGTCACTTAAATATCTCTTTTCAATTCTCTTTTGATTGCTAATCATCTCATCAACAAAACCTCACCATTTACTACTTGATTCTTCAAGCTTTTTGGTTCTAAAAGAGGAGAAACTCAAGTTTGGAGGTAAGAACGTCCTTCTCCTCTAAACTCTCAGTTCTTTACTGAAATTCCTAAGTTCTCAATCCTTAATTGATGATTTATAAATGGTTTTAAAGTTGTGTGATGGATCTTGGCTTAAAATGCAAGATTTGGTGATTTTTGATGAATTTTCGTTTGATCTGTTAAAGCAGTGATTTGAGGTGTGTTTTTGATGTTAAATGAATGTTAATTTGATAAGGAATTGAGTTTTAATTATTGCAATCCCGGATAGGTTGAATTTCCTAAGTTTAGCTTGTGATTCTTGGTTGTTTTTGAAGTGATCTTGTGGATCTGAGGTTGCTGGAGGTATAAGGATGTTGTTAGGTCCTTTTTAGATGTTAAATGATGTTAAAGGATGTTTAGTTTTGATGGTTTATGGCTGGGCATTATTGAGGAATTGTTTGGATGAATTTTTGGTTGTGTTTGGTAGCCGAAAATGGAGTGTGGATGAGAGTAGCGAGTTTAGGTGCTTTCATTGAAGCTATTAATGCATGATGATGCATTAATCCTCTGCTTTGATGTGTTTAAAACAGGGGAGTCATCTTTGGATCCAAGTGGTGGTGATCCGGAAGCTTGATTTGTGTTTCGGCAAGAGGCGAAACGGAATCGGTGAGTGGAATTTGGTTTTCGGCTTTGAAACCAGTGTTTTGGAGGTTTGGGAGCTTAGTTTAAGTCTAAGCAACTTAGCTAAGCTCAAGAGTAAGTTTTCGGAAAAACTCTCTTGGTGATGGCCATGGTTTTTGGTTGTATGCAATGTGTTGTTTTCATGATTTTAAATCTGTTTTGAAAGCATATCTAGCATGTTTATTTGCTGAGATTTTAAGCCATGTGTTGAAGGAAGCTCAAGGTAAGAGTTCCTTGTTTTTGAACATTGTTAAAATGTGGTTTAATGCTTAAAGATGCATGATGTTTATGGCTTGGTTTAATGCTTTAAGACAGTGGTTTAATGTTGATTAATGATGCATATTGGCAAGTGATGTTAAGGTCACAAAGGTGGTTAAAAGTCCTTGTGTGAGCCTTGTTAATTTAAGAACATCAAGGTGGTTAAAAGTCCTTGGATGGTTCTTGGTTAAGATCACAAAGGTGGTTAAAAGTCCTTGTGTGGATCTTGGAAAGTTTAAGAACAACATGGTGTTTAAAAGTCCATGGTTGGTTCTTGGTTAAGGCTCAAGGTGGTTAAAAGTCCTTGTGTAAGCCTTGGTTACTTAAGAACTCCAAGGTGTTTAAAAGTCCTTGGGAGATTCTTGTTAAGGACACAAAGGTGGTTAAAAGTCCTTGTGTGGTCCTTGCCATGGTGTTTAAAAGTCCATGGGTCCATGGTGTTTAAAAGTCCATGGGGATAAGATCACAATGGTGTTTAAAAGTCCATGTGTGAATCTTATGTGAAATGTATCACTTGTTGCAAATATGACTTGTTATGAACTTGAAGCATGAGATGCTTGTTGAAATGTTTAAGAGCATGTTTAATGATACTTGAAGCATGAGATGCTTGTTTTAAATGTTTAAGAACATGTCTAATGTTGCTTGAAACATGGTTCATCAATGAGTTTTATAAATGCATTATTGAATGGTTTTAATGAGCATTCCTCACTAAGCTTTTTCTTACGCTCTCTCTCTTTTTCTTAAACCAATAATGCAGAGCATTAAAGTGCATTGAGGGCAGCAAGGAAGGCAAGCAATCAAGTGGAAACTAAGCTCAAGTATGGAAAGGTTTCTTAACACTTTTAGCTTTTGGCATTTGGCAATGGAGGACCTATGTGGATGTTTTGGGAGATGTTTTGAACTCCCTAAGTTTGCTTAATGTTGTTAATAATGCTGGATTTTGTAATTGGCCATTATGTGTTTGGTTTTGGAGGTTTTAGTGCATGAATGGTTTGCTTGAGTAGGAAGCATGCCTTTAGATTTGGGCCTTTTCATATATCAAGATATAATGATGAATGGTTGATGCAAATATGTCTCTTGTATGTGGAATGTCTTGCTGGTAAAGTTTGGTAGCATTTGGAGCATGTATGATTGATCAATTGTGTGTTTCAGCAGCCATTTCTCTGCATTCTGTGCAGGCCGTATCGGAACGGTAACTACCGTTTCGGAACGGGTGCCTTGTAGCAACCCAGGCGTCCGAAACGGAAGACATCGTTCCGAAACGAAAAGTCCTCTGCCAGCCCTCGTTTCGAAACCCGTTGCGGAACGGTCCCGCGTTTTGAAACAGGTTTCCTCTGTTTCGGAACACCTGACCGTTGGGGGCTGACATTGGCAGTTAAATGTTTTGAAATGTTTGCATTCTGGTCCTGAAACTTGTTTTTGCAATTGTATGAGTTTGAGAAGTCTGTTTGTGCTGAAAATTTGCCGGGAAGCATGAAACTTGACTAATTACAAGTTGGTAACATTAATTTGGGTTAAGACCCCATAATTTACAGAATTTACAATTTGGTCCCTAAAGTTGTAAATTGTTCAATTGGGTCCCTATTTGATCTCTGATGTTTATGATCTTTGAGCATGTTGTTTGAGTGATGATAACTAGGGTAAATGTGCATCTAGACAAGTTTAAAAAGAAAAAAAAAAGGGTCGTTAATCAAGGTTGACTTTCGGGTTGACTTTGGTTTTCCCCGTGTGACTTTCTTAATTCGGGTCAACCGTCTAGGCCGGGTTAAGGGGGTTACATTTTGGCTATCATAGCCAATTCTTCTAGGTCATCGTCCTCACTAGAAGTGCTCTCCTCATGTAGTGAAGCTTTGAGAGCAACTCCTATCTTATTCTTCTTTTCTACCTCTAGCTTCTCCACTCTTTTCTCTTCCTTCTTCCTTTCATCTTCCCTTCCTCGCTTCATTATCTCGTGAGTTAGGAGAGAACCCACTAGCTCATCAAGTTTGAGTGTCTTCAAGTTTTTGGCCTCAATGATGGCGGTTCTCTTCCCATCCCAAGATTCGGGAAGTGAGTAGAGTAGCTTTTGGACTAGTTTACCTTTTGGGATTGTCTCTCCAAAACCCTTAAGCCCGTTGACGATTGTTGAGAAGTGATCGAACATCTTGGACACGATTTCATCGGGCTCAATTTTGAAATTCTCATAGCTAAGATTGAGAATTCCAATCTTGGTCTCCTTCAAATCACTAGTTCCTTCATAAGTGGTCTCTAGTGTATCCCACACTTTCTTGACACTATCAATGGAGGAGACTTTGGAGTAGATGTCGGAACCGAAAGAGCAAAATAACATGTGAAGAGCTTTATCATTGATTTGGATCTTCTTTTTCTCTTCTTCACTCATCTCATTCTTCTTCTTTAGAAGAAATCTTCCTTCATCGTCTCTCTTCAATGGAATATAGGGACCATCTTCAATTACATCCCAAACTAGATAATCGTTGGATTTGATGAAGAGGCGCATCTGGTTCTTCCAAAATGGATAGTTATCACCGTTGAAGAATGACAGTTTTGTGGTTGATTGAGACTCGTACATGCTTGACCCGGAGGTAGATGTAATGGCTTGATTTTTGGATGATCACACTCTTCCTATGTAACACCCCAATTTCTTGCTTAGAAGTTTAGGGTCTGAACCGGACCGGTCTAAGAAACGATTCGAATATAAAAGGGAGTTTTAAGGAAAGCCTAGTTCGGGATGCTTTAAAAATATAGAAAAATATCTAAAAATCCTTATTTAATATGTAAAGGTGAATGGTGAAATCAATTTTACAAAATAGGGTTTGGAAATGCTACATTTTGGTGTAGTGACCAAATCACGATTTTTGTAAAGTTTAGTAGTGACTATTTTCTAAAGGGTTGAAACATTGATTCTTTAAGGAGATAATTTACCAAAAATGTTTTCATCAGATTTTTCCTTAATTTGGGTGATTTAATGAATGATTTAATTAAATAAAAGAAAGGTGATAAACTACCTTTGACTTTCATAACCACTTTTCTCTAATTTTCTCTCATTTCATTTTCTCTCAAAATCCTATCAACCAAACATTTTTTCTCGAGAAAAATTCACCTTGATTTTCACTTCATTTGATGAGATTTTCATCACTCATTGATTTCTAATCAATCTTTCAACAAATCCACTTGATTTCTACATTGTATTTTCATGGAAACTTGCCCAAATCAAGGAGAAATCATCTTTTAGAGGTAAGATTGTTCTTCTCCTCTAAATACTCAGTTCTTTACTGAAATCCCCAAGTTGTCAATCCTTTATTAAAGATTTATGAATGGTTTTAATATTAGAAACAAGATTTTGGCTTAAAACTCAAGATTTTGGAAGAGATCTTGAGGATTTTCATAGTAATTGATTGGGCTCTGTTTTGAGATGGTTTTCTAATGTATTTTGGATGTTAAATGATGTTAGAAATGAGGATTTATCAATCCAATCCCGAATAGGTTGTTTTTCCTAAGTTTTTGCTTGTGTTAATGGTGGTTTTGGGGGTGATTTTGGTGTTCTGTTATAGCTGGAGGTATAAGGACGGGATTAGGGTTGTTTTTTTTTGCTAATTGATGGTTGGAAGTGTTTAGAAGTGATGGATCTTGGCTGGGTTAAGTTTTGAAAGAGTTTGGAGGTGTTTTCGGTTGTGTTTGGTAGCCGAAATGTTGTGTTTAGGAAGAGCTGCGAGTTTTAGAGTGTTGGATGAAGATTTCAATGCAAGTGAAACAAAATTGGTGAGTGTGTATGGCTTTAGAAGTCCTTAAGGGACAAAGAACAAAGGTTTGGGGATTTAGGAAAAGTTTGAAACACCTTCCTAAGTCCGAAAGTAAGTATTGGCTAGATTGCTCTCTAGAATTTGGTGATTGCCCCTTAAATGCTTTTACATGCTCATGGTTTTAGATTGATAAATTCCTACTGTTTTTATGCATGAATTATAGCATGAGATGATGCTTGAAATGATTTCAAAAATTAACATTTTGCATAGTTGAGATTTGAGCTTATAAGTTGTAGTATAGCAAATGTTATGATTTTGAAAAGAGATGAGAATGTTGAGTTTTAATGCATGAAAAATAGTAGGTGAGATGTTGATTTGACATACTATATATTGGCATAGATGTTGAGAAACTTACCAGATATAATTGATTGATCAATAGGATGAGAGTGCACTATAAACTAAAAATTCGTACGTGCTCTTTGGTTAAGCCAAAGGGAGATATTCCGATGATGGGCATTCCATCGGGTAGGACTTGGGAAATACCCAAGCTTGGTGGCGATGAGAGATTCCGCCATGTGAGTACGGTGACGAGAGATTCCATTGGAAACTATATTGCTAGACAAGTGAGTACGGTGATGAGATATGCCACCGGAAGTGTCTAGTGAGATGTCTGCATATCCGAGTAATAAATAGATGTGAAATGCCAATATAAATTATGTTATGATTTTGATTCACATGTACCTTAATATAATGATTTATGCTATGAGAAATGCATATGTAGTTCGTTTATGAAATGCTTTAGAGTACAAGCATGATTTTGGCCTTGTCCTGGGTTTTGCATTGGTTTTAATGCATGAGATAGAATGATGGTACATGTGGTTTCAATGAGTATTGCTTTGAAAGTTTTCCAAGCATGAAAAAGAGATGAGTATGTGGTTTAAAAGCTTTTGGTGAAAGTATTTTCAAATGTGCATTATTGTGTTGGTTTTCTTTAGAGCATGCCTCACTAAGAATTTGTGCTTACGCTCTCTCTTTTACCAATAATGCATATAATTGAGGTGTTTTCGGGCATCAAGGAAGCTAAGTCCATCCAAGGAAATCCAAGCTCATGTACGGTGAAGTTTTCAAACACTTTAGTTTTGATAAATTGGCAATGGGAAACCAAATTTTGTATTTGGGAGATATGTTAAACTCCCTAAGGTTGTGACATGTTTGTTTTGGGTTTGTTGGATTGTAAATGTTTTGATTTCTTGTTTTGAGGTTGGATTGCCTTTTTGTGTTTTGATATTAGGAAGCATGCCTCTAGACTAATGAGATTTCATGTTTGACGTTTTGATTGTGTTGGTGTGTTCCAATTAGGTACCTTATATGTATGCTGACTTGTTTGTTTTGTTAGAGAGTCATTGGGATGTGTTAGACTAGATTTTCGTGTGAAAAACCAGTCCTTGCTACAGTGTCTGGGCAAACCGTATCGAAACACCCTCTAGTGTTTCAAAACGAGGTGTTGTAATGGCCTTCGTGTTTCGAAACGGTGGAGGCTGTTTCAAAACGTTTTGGCTACTGGAATGCCATGTTTCGGAACGAGTCTCGAAATGGGTGGGTGTCTCGATCCAGCGTTTCGATACAGCATGTAGGTGTTTCGAAACCGGCGACCGTTGGACACAAATTTGAATAGTTCTGATGTTTGCATGTTTTACATTTTAGTCCTAAATGTTGAGTTTGCAATTGCTTGAGCTTGAGATGTGCAAATAAGATGAAATTCGGCAGAGAAGCATGTAACATGACTAATTTTATATTGGTAATCTTAAAATCAATGAAGACAATCTAATTTACAAAAATTACAATTTGGTCCCTAAACTCATTTAAAATGCAATTGAGTCCCTATATGTTATTCGATCGTTGTGCCTTTCTCAATCGTATTTTAAGAGTACTCACTTAAGGGTAATGTGTATCTAGACAAGATTAAAAAGAAAAAAGGTCGTGAATCAAGGTTGACTTTCGGGTTGACTTTGGTTTTCCCCGTGTAACCTTCATAGTTTGGGTCAACCGTCTAGGCCGGGCTAAGGGGGTTACATCCTAGAAACTTCTCTTGAGGTTGTTAATCCTTCAAAGAGATAGGCTCTGATACCAATTTTCGAGTGGATCAATGGATTGATCAAAGCCAAGATGGGTGAATTGGGCTTTTAAAAAATTGTTGGAGTAAAATGATAGCTAAAAATAAAGAACAAAGGATTTTAGAGTGGTTCAAGTTCCAAATGAACTCTACATCCACTACCTTAGCTACCACTAAGGATTTCCAACAATTCACTAATTTGTTCTTCCCCTTTTCAAGGCTTATGAGGTAACCTTTACACAACCGGTCAAATTTTCTACCAAAAATTTGACCAAACCCTCACAAGTGTACAAAGAAGAATTTAGGCAAGAAATATACCTCTCAAATACAAGATTGCCCTTTAAGTACAAACTCTCAACCCAAATTTGATGATAAGATAGGATTTGAACACTACATAATTTGGGGTTTACAAGAAATTGGAAAATAAGCACAATGAGTTTGGATTTTTGCTTGGATGTTTATCTTAGATGCAATAGTTGTGGCTGGTCTTCAATAAGCTTCAATTTATACCTTCTCTATCAATTCTAGTCGTTTGGGTGGTTAGGGTATTGATTATAGCCGTTGGGACCCTCTCTTTCCACCATAAATTCATTTATGTAGCTATCTGTATCGGTACACAAGGACCTGTATTGATACATGTCTCAAAATAGAAAGAGCTATTGCACAATAATAAAGAGGGCGTATCGATACGCGTGTAAACGTATCGGTACGGGACAGAGGCCGTTTCGATACGGGTAAGACCGTATCGATACCTTTTTCTCAACCTAGCTCCCTAGAAGTTTCCGTTTCGATACGAGGGACACCGTATCCGTATGGGACAACTACCACTTTAAATGTTAGTTACCTAAGAACTAACACCAACGGTCAAAAACATTGAAAGCTTTTCGAATTAAAAATTCTATTAAATCTGTATCGATACGGGTGGAACCGTATCGGTACGCCATTCAAACTCCTTCAGTTTTTACAAAGGGGCGTATCGTTACAGATTCAATCTGTTTTGATACGCTTGTTTTGATACGGTGAGGGGCGTATCGAAACGCGTCTTTCCAGTAGCCAACTTAGTAAAAAAATGTATCGATATGACTGGAAGCGTATCAATACGTCTGGACGTTTTTCAATACCTTTTCCTTGGAAAACTTAGAAAATATTTGGAGTTTGAGTTTTTCAAATCAGATTAAAGTGTTGGTGATTTATAAATCATTTGAGGAACTTAAAAATCTATTTCATGTTTTCAATTTAATCCTTAACATACTTAGTTATATCAAAATCAAACATAGATTTTACATTTTGGCTGGTTTATAATTGATTTTAATCATGTTTTTGAAGTTTATTAGTGTTTAGATGGAGGTTGAAGCATGGTAATCCCGAAACTATTTGGATCTTTATTTGTTTATGTTATTATAATTGGGTTTTTGTGGTGTTAATATGATTTTGTGAATGATGTCGGTATAAGGTTGATAATAGGATGATTTTAGATGTTAGTCAATGATTATAAATGTTTGCAATGATTAGGTTTTGGCTGGGTTGAATTTGTAGAGTAATTGATGATGTTTTCGGTTGTTTCGGATGGGCGTTTTGGTGGTTTTGGGCAAGGCAACGTGGTCGGTTTGCTTGTTGGAGTTTTGAATGTATTGAGATGCATTAATTCTCTGTTCTTATGTGGTTAAAACATGGGAGAACATTTTGTAAGAAACCAATGAGGTTTCTGGAGTTTCAAACGCTTAGTTTTGCATTGGCTAATCAATGTTTTGTGTGTCGGTGAGTGAGAACATGGATTTCAGCTTTGAAATGTTTTAAAGGTGGTTTTGGGAACTTAGATGTAAGCTTGAAATGCTTGTCTAAGTTCGAAAGTAAGTATAAGGAATTTCTCTCTCAGTTGTGCTATTATGAAATGGTTTTTATGCACTTGGTTTTGGATGCATGTTACCTACTGTTAAAGAATGTTGAAAGTATGTGGTTTACTATTTTTAATGATGTGATGATGAAGTTGTAAGTATACATTTTATACTTGTGATTTAAAGCAGAGTTTAATGCTTTGGAATATGATTTATTGATTGTGCTTTGTAAATAGTGAGGTATGTGGTCAAATATGATATCAGATATAGTTAGTTGGCTATAGGATTGAGTGCACTATAAAAAGTCGCTTTGGATGTCGAGGGGTTTGTGTCCCGTGTCTCCGTCCAAGTACCCTAACGATCGAGGAGGTTGGTGTCCAGTCTCTCCTTAGTCGGTTAAGCGTCCAACTGATAAATGGGGTTGGTGTCCCCGTTGGTGGTTATTGTACCACTTAGTTGTGATTGTACTAAATTTCGGTTGAGATGGCTTGAAGTGTTGTGTGAACACTTGTTGAATCCGTGTATTTGATATGTTGTTTTGAGAAATGAACTTGTTTAATGATCACTTGTAAGCCAATATAATTGATGATGTATCATGGAATGGTTTATGTTGCATAATGCAGTTTATGAATGTTTTACTCTTTATGCTTTTCATAAGGTAGCTATGCGTGGGTAGGCTTAAATAGAGTGTGGAATTGGAATGTGTTGATGATTCATGATACATGAGCATGAGATTTAATATGTTGATTTATTAATGTTTTACTCTTTAAGCTTTGCATATGGTAGTTATGCATGGGAATGCTTAATTTGAGTGTTAGTGTAATGCCCCGGTTTTGGGCATAGGAGTCTTTAAGGTTGACTCGAGGTTCGTAAGACCTAGACTAGAGATCTTGGTTAGTTCGGGAGTGGTTCAGATAAAACATGGTTCGGGATTTGAGAAAATTATGAGAAAATTTCTAAAATCCTCTAAAAATATATACAAAGGATTGGTAAATTATATTTGTGAAAAAGACTTTTGGAAGATCGACTTTTTTATTTGGTGACTAAATTGTAAAAAGTGCAAAATCTGTTTTTAAGGACTCTTTTGAAAGAGAGTCAAAACTTAGAATCTTTAGGGAGCTATTACACCAAGTTGTTATCAGCCATTTCCCTTGTTTTTGTATTTTAAAAGGATTTAATAAATTGATTAATTAAATCAATTTTCATAAAAGAGATTTTAAAAGGCTAAAACATTTTCTTACGTAACTACGTTTCTCCTAAACTTTTCTCTCAACTTTCCCATTATCCAAACTATCTTTTCATCACTAAAATCTCTAGAGATTTATCTCTTTTCACCCACTTTTGATTTCTAAATGATTCTAATGGATTTCTATATCATCTAGCTATGGATTTCTTGAAGGTTTTCATCTAAATCATTGCAATCAAGGGGAAAAACTTGCGTTAGAGGTGATCTTTCTTTTCTCTCCTCTAATCAAGGTTCTTTAATGAAATTCTCAAGTCCTTGTCTCTCTAATTGTGTTTATTGATAAAGTTCTATAATCTATTTGATGAAAATGGTAAGATCAAGCTTTGAAAGATGATTCCTCAAGATTTTCATAATGGTTCTGTTTTGGCTAATTTGAGATTGATTTTAATTATGATTTGAATTTCAAATGATGTTGAAATGAAGGTTTTATCATAGTAATCCCGAAATGAGTTGGATATCTAGTTGTTAGGTTGTTAGATTTTAGGTTTTGTGGTGATAATGTGGTTTTGGTGTTCCTAGAGATAATAAGGATGCAATTAGATTCTAATGGATTTCTATATCATCTAGCTATGGATTTCTTGAAGGTTTTCATCTAAATCATTGCAATCAAGGGGAAAAACTTGCGTTAGAGGTGATCTTTCTTTTCTCTCCTCTAATCAAGGTTCTTTAATGAAATTCTCAAGTCCTTGTCTCTCTAATTGTGTTTATTGATAAAGTTCTATAATCTATTTGATGAAAATGGTAAGATCAAGCTTTGAAAGATGATTCCTCAAGATTTTCATAATGGTTCTGTTTTGGCTAATTTGAGATTGATTTTAATTATGATTTGAATTTCAAATGATGTTGAAATGAAGGTTTTATCATAGTAATCCCGAAATGAGTTGGATATCTAGTTGTTAGGTTGTTAGATTTTAGGTTTTGTGGTGATAATGTGGTTTTGGTGTTCCTAGAGATAATAAGGATGCAATTAGATTGTTTTTTGATGTTAATTGATGAAAAAAATTGAATAAAGGTGATAGGTTTTGGCTGGGTTAAGTTTTTAGAGTAATCGAAGGTGTTTTCGGTTGTTTCGAATAGGCGCTTTGGTGTTTTGGGGCAGAGCAGCGAATTGGCTTTGGTTTCTGGTGTTTTTAATGTATTGAGATGTATTACTCCTCTGTTCTTGTGTGGTATAAATAGTGGAATTGGTTTTAAAGCCTTTCAAAGACTTGAAAGCAAGGTTTGAGGGTTTAGATTGAGTTTGAAACACTAATATAAGCCCGAAAGTAAGTTTGAGATGTTTCGCTCTCGTTCCTCAGCTTTTATCCCGTTGATTTTTAGGATAATGCTCCTGTTTTGAAGATAGAATTACGCCTACTCTTTTTTACATGTTTTGAGAAATGATACAATGATTTACATGATCCCATGAGATATATTTGTTATTTCAAAGAGATAGAACTTATTTAGAAAATGATATGCATTGTTTATGCTTTTGAAATGGGATGAGAAATGATTTGTATGATGCATCGAAAAACAATAGGTAATGATGTTTAAAATGAGTATATTGGCATCAGATGAGATTATTATTAATGAATATAACTGGTCGACCAATATGATGAGAAGTGCACTATAATATACAAAATTCATACCTGCTCTTTGGTTCGGGAAATGGGAGTAGTGTCATTATGTTCCAAAGTGAGAGTGTGGTGTTGAGAGATTCCACCACGGTAGGTCTTGATGATGTGAGATTCCATCAAGCTTTGTGGCGATGAGAGATACCACCATGAGAGTTTGGTGATGTGAGATTCCATCGAGGTAGGACTTGACGATGTGAGATTCCGTCAATCTATCCGCATATCCGAGTAATGTTGCCTAAATGCCAATATATGAGATTCACATGTACCTTGTTTATAAATGATTTATTGAAATGAGAATTGCATATGAGATCGTGTTTTGAGATATGTTTTATGAGATTCAAGCATGTATGACTTTGCTTTGAGACTTTGCATTTTGAGTAATGCATGAGATAGATAGTACATGTGATTTAGATTATGCAATTTTTTCTTTGAAAATGTTTTCAAGCATGAGATAGAAAAAGCATGATGAGATAGAGATTTTTAAATTAGAAATGGTTTTAAGGTTCATTGTTGTTGTTTTGTTTTTAGCATCCCTCACTAGGCATTATTGCTTATGCTCTCTTTTTCCAACAATGCAAAGAATTGGAATATTTAGGCAGCAAAGTAGCAAGAAGAATCCCAATGAGTGTGACTTAGCTCAAGTATGGTTTTATGTTTACATATTAGTAATAATAGTTGGCAATGGAAGGATGCCTTAATGTTTTGGGAGAATGTGTTTTGAAACTCCATATTTTATGGCAAGTTTGTTATGCCTTTGATGACTTGTAAATGGCCGTTACTTGTTATGATTTGCTTTGGTTTGTGTTTTGGCTCTTTAGTGGTTATTTTGCATAGGTAGAATGCCTATAGATTTCCTTAATGCTTTTTGTCTTGATATGATGTTAAAATTGCCATGTATGATTAAGGTTTGATGTTTAGATATGTTGGAAGCATGTTGGAATGACTTTCATTGGATTAAAGTTTGAAAAACCAGCAAAAAGTGTCATTACAGGACCAGGTGTTTCGGTACACCTAAGCATATACCGAAACGGTGAGCCTGAAATGGCTTGGTGGTTTCGAAACTGGGTAGTGTGTTTCGATACACTTTGCTACTGAATTCTCTATTCCGAAACACCTTATAGGGTGTTTTGATACGGGCCCAAGCTTCGAGACGCTCGAACCTTTTTCGATACGGGTGTTCAGATACATGGCAATCTGTACCGAAACACCCATCTGTTAAGTTAATTATTGGAATCTTCTGAAATTCTGTTTCCTTACGTTTTGGTCCCTGAATGTTGTGGATGCAATTAAATTTGGATGATTGTTTTGAGCTGAGATTTGACAGAGATGCATGTAATGTCACTAATTAAAGGTTCGCAACTTAAAAAGTTAAGAAGTCCCTGTAATTTTGTATAATTACAAAATGGCCCCTAAAATGTGTTTGTATGCATTTGAGCCCCTAAACGTTGTCTGATCGAGTTGCAAATTGTTCCACTGTGATGTTTATCACATAGGATCTTAATGAGCATTTTGGCAAGATAAAATAAAAATATTAGTGTCGTTTATTGAGGTAAACTTCCCGGTTTACTTCAATATTCCCTGTGTGATCCGTTGGTTCGGTCTTTCTTCCAAACCGGGCCGAGGGGGTTACACTTAGCAATGGGACTTGTTGTTGGTTCACGATACATGGTTCATAAGGTTTATTATGCCGATTTTTGATTAAGGGAAGGGCATGGTTTTTGAAGTCATGATGGTTTTCAAATGATGATTTAAGTTAATTGAAATGAGATTTCAATCTGGACTTCGAAAATGGTTTTAATGCATTGATGGTGTTTTGTTTTTTTAGAACTCCTCACTAAGCCTTGTGTGCTTACGCTCTAATTTGTCCATCAATGCAGAAAATTGTGGTTTGGAAGGTAGCGTGGAGCAAGGGATCAAAAGAGACTTCATTTGAGAAAGTATGTTTCGGTTTAGACTATAAGTAAGAAAGGCAATGGGGGATCTGTTGTCTTTTTGGGATATTTATGCAAACTCCCTATTTGAGCAAGTGTTCATTGTTGTTTTAGACTTGTAAATGGCCTTTGAATATTAGTTTGTGCTTGTTACGCATTTTGGTATCCTTCTTGGCTTGTTTACTAGGTTGCATGCCTATAGTTTACCTTTGATGCAAATTGCCATGATATGATGTTGAAAATGCCATGAATGATTGAGGTTTGAGGTTTGGATATGTTATATATATGTTGGAAGCATGTTTGAATGGTTATGGGTGCATTAAAGTGTGAAAAAAATAGCAAAATGTGACATTATAGGCACATGTGTTTTGATACGCCTAAGACTGCATCGAAACGATAAGCTAGGGAAGGGTGTATCAATAAGGGCTCGGTTAAGTCGGCTACTAGAATTTCCTAAAAACCATAATTATATATATATGATTAATTTTGGTAAAGGTAATTTAAAGAAAACAATTTTGGAAATCGGACATTTTGGTTTAGTGACCATAATGTAAAAAATGGCAAAGTTTGATTTAATGGCAAAAACGTAAAAGGCTAATTCTTTGAAAATTTACGGAGCAATATTACCAAGGGCTAATAAGGACTTTTCCTCCTATTTTACAATTTTAATTAAAAGAATTATATTATGAGATGGAGGGATGTTTTAGAAACGATTTTCATTTTTCACAAAAATTGGATTTGACGTAGTTTTCTCTTCTCTCACTTTTATCTCAAAATCCCATCATCCAAACAACAAGATTTCAAAGGTAAACTCTAATTTTGATTTAGATTTCAAAGATTTACTTGTTTTTTTATTGATTCTCGATTGAATCTCCTAGTTTCTCTTTGGATTTCTTTTCAAAAATGGAGGAAGAGCTCATCATTAGTGGTAGGTTTGTTCTTCTCCTCTAATGACATGTTCTTTATTGAAATTTTCAATTAATTAGTCTTTTACATGTTGTTTTTAATGGATTTTAATATGTTAATTGAGAAAATTGTTTTTTTAATTGAGGTTTCTTGGAGATTTATGGTGGGTTTTTGAAATTGATGTTAATTGTTGAGTTAATGATAGATTATTATCATGTTGTTAATGGTTAATAAGGTTATCTTGATGGATTTTGTTATGTAATCCCGAAACTAGTTAGATTGCTAGATATTAATGATTGGGAACGGTTTACAGTGGTTTTTTCGGTGTTTTCGGTTTGTATCGGTTGTTAATTGCTTGGCAAATGTTGGAGTTGAGTGGGGGTTTGTGTTGCTGGAGGTTTTGATGAAAGAATGTGCATTAATCCTCTATTTTTCCTTGGTTAGAAGTAGGGCAAGACGTTGCTTGATTGTTAGAAGGCACATTTGGAGTTTCGAAGGCTTGGAATAGCTTCGGCAAGTGAGGCGAAGTTGTATCGATGAGTGGATGTGGTTTGAACGTTTTCGTAAGCTTGGAAACAAGGTTTTGGGAGGTTAGTGTAAGCTTGAAACGCTTAGCTAATATCGGAAGTAATTATGATTACTAAAGCTCTCGGTTTTTGGTTTAAAGTCCATGTGGATTATCATGCTCATGTTTTGAATTATGTTGTTGCTCACTATTATGCATGTTTTATAAGCATGGTTTTTCTGAATTATATCCCATGAAATGATTTGATTGTTTTTCAAGAGGTCATATTCTTGATGAGATATATTATGCTATATTTGAGGCAAGTTTTGAGATGGGATAGGTGATGATTTTATTAATGCATTGAAAGCAGTCAGTTAACATCGATTTAAATAGTATATTGGCTTAGTGATGAGATTTCCATTATCGGATATGTTGATCGACCAATAGGATGAGAAGTGCAGGATAATATACAAAATTTGCGCGTGAGAAAAATTATTCGGTTTCACAATAGGGGTAGTGCTATTGTGATGTGAGTGATAAGGGCAGTGCTATCACCAACGGGCAATGCGGGTAGTGGCATCCTGTTCGAAGTGAGATAATGGTGAGGGTAGTTTCACCATGTGACTTGATAGGGGTAGTGCCATCAAGGTATCTGTATATCTGATCATTAATGGGTAGGGGTAGTGCTATCCAAGGATGGGGATAGATTCCATCCGGTTCGCTCGAAATGCCAATATATGAATTGAACATGTATTATGGTTTTAAAAAACTTTTGTATAAAAACTCTTATAATGATGATTATGCTTTATGATATTTAACCATGTGAAGCTTTGGCTTGTTTTTGCATTGTGATATGCATGAGGTAATGATACATGTGGTTTATAAAAGATGCTTTAATTGTGGTTTTAAAAACATGTGAAAATTGAGCATGATGTGGTTACGTTTTAAAGGAATCATTGTTTTGAAAAGTGCATTGTTGTTTAAATTGAGCTTTCCCTCACTAAGAAAATAGGCTTACGCTTTTCTTTCCAACAGTGCAGATAAGTGAGCATGTGGGCAGCAAAATTTCATCCAAGTCATCACTCGATTTACAAGTATGGGATTTGATAATTTTAACAAAGTAGAATTGGAAATTGGGAGGGTACCTCGGTATTTGGGAGAGGATTGTTTAAACTCCCTGGTTTGGCAATTGTGTTTTGCCTTATAAGACTTGTATTGGGCCTTTTATGTTCTTATGCTATGCTTTTTGGTTTTTGATACTCTATGTGGATTGCTTATAGGGTGCATGTGTAACGTCCTGGTTTTGGGCCTAGATGTTTTAGACATCAGATCGGACTGGTCGAGAACGGTTCGAATTGCGTAAGGTGATTTAAGGAAATTAAGGATCGAGATAGGATAAAAATGTGGTAAAATTTGCTAAAATCCTCTAAAAATATGTTTAAGTGGTTGGTCAAGTCAATTTTACAAAAAGAGTTTCGGAAATGGGACATTTTGAGTAGTGACCAAATTGTAAAAATTCAAAACTGTGGAAAATGTGGTTTTTAAAGAAGAAGCCAAATTCTTGTAATCTATAGGGGCTTTATGGCAATTTAGCCTTTCCTTAATATGACATGTGTTTTAAATGGTTTTTAATTAAATGGCTTTAATTGGTTTTATTGTAATTAATTAAATGGGTAGTTAATGGGAGATCTTATTACGTAACTACCATTTTCTCTTCATTCTCAGCGAAACACTATTTCCATCCTTTTTTCTCCAAAATTCTTTTCTCCGAAAGACTCTCCTAACGTTTCCTAATCAATTTTCAAGAAATCCTTTCAAGTTTTTCAAGATTTGGCTAAGGAAAACTTGTCATTCATTGAGGAAAGCAAGGATTGGAGGTAAATCTCGTTCTCAACCTTTAATAAAAGTTCTTTATTTAAATTCCCAAGATATTTGGTTTCGAAATACTATTTTTTGTTGAGTTTTAATTATAGTTGTGATTGGAGATCAAAATCTTGTGAAATTATAGTTGAAATATTGATTTTCAAATTTGATGTATTAAGCTCTGTTTTGGATTGATATTAATTAAGTTCTAAGTTGTTTATTATGTTGAAATGAAGTTTTGATAGCATAGATCCCGAAATCCTTGAGATCCTTGAGTTTCTTGGTTGATTTAAGTGAGTTTTTGAGGTGAAATGGTGGAATCTTGCTTGCTGGAGGTATAAGGTTGGGTTAGGTTGTTTGTTAGATGTGTTTTGGTGTTTATAATGGTTTAAAAGTGATGTATGTTGGCTGGGCTTGGTTTAGAAACCAATCGATTGGGTTTTCAGTTGTTTTGGATGGGTAATTTGGTGTAGTTTGGGTGAGCAACGAGATTGTGAATTGTTACTAGTGTTGAAATGAATTTTAATGCATTTGGATCTGTGTTTTGATGTTGTGAAAATAGGGGATCTTGATCCGGAAGTAAACGAGGTGTTGTTGGAGACTCGGGAAGAGTAATTTTCGTATCGACGAGCAAGGCTTCACGTATCGGTGAGTGGAAATGGAATTTCTTGCTTTGTAACGCTTTGAGCGTGGTCTTGGGAGCTTAGCGTAAGTTTGATACACTTAGCTAAGTTCAAAAGTAAGTGATTCGGAAATCTCTCTCTCGGAAATGTGCTATGTTTGATGAAAATGCACTTGAGTTAAGTGTGGATTTGATTATTGTCTAAAGCATGTTTTAAGCATGAATGTTGCTGGATTTTAATGCCATTATGTTAAGGATGCACTAGGTAAGTGATCCTTGGTTTTCATGTGTTAATTGCATGTGATGTTAAGCATGATATGCTTGTGGAAATGGTATTGTGTTTATGCTTGTAAAACAGTTGATTAATGAGGTTAAATTATTATATTGGCAAGTGATGGAAATGGTTTTTGGTTGTGTTAATTGGATATAGTTAGTCGGCTATAGGATTGGGTGCACCGTGAATAAAGTTGCCTTGGATGTCGAGGGGTTGTGATTGTACCGTATACTCCATCCAAGTACCCTAACGATTGAGGTTAAGATCACAACGGTGAATGTTAATTCCGTGTGTGGATCTTGTGCTATGTGTCTCGTGCTCTTGTTAGTGGAATTATACAACTACCGATGATTGGTGTTGAGGGGTTGTGATTGTACCGTTATACTCCACCACAGGCGTCACAACGATGGAGGGTTACTCTCATGTGTGAGCCTTGTGTAGTCCGGTAGTGTGTATGCAGCGTGTGGGACAACGCTTGTAATCTGCGTATCCGATTGTGTCTTTTGTGGTATGGTTTATGGATTATCACTTGTGAGCCAATATAATGTTAATGATTAATGTGAAGCATGAAATGCTTGTAAATGATGCAAGAATGCATGAGATGCTTGGTAGAGAATGAGCAAACGTTTATTTTATTGTTTTAAAATGTTGCATTTGAGAATGTATTTATAAAGTGTATCGATGTCTTGAGAAGACATTTTTATAAAAAGGGCATGAGTTGAATAATGGTAGTTTTGCCGGTTGCTTGAAATGCATTGATGAATGTTCTTAAGAGATTCCTCACTAAGCTTCATGCTTACGCTCATTTGTTTCATCAATGCAGATAGCTAGGTGTTTGAGGTAGCACAAAAGCAAGGAGAATCCAAGCATTTTGATTTAGCAAAGTATGTGTCTTTACCTTGGTGTAATAAGAAGTAATGGGTGGGATTTATATTCTTGGATGGTTGAGGATATCTCTTTTTACTTTGAGCATGTTTGGTTATTGATGCTTGAGTTGTAAATGGCCTTTATGGATTGATTTATGTTTAAATGTTGATTTTAGCTTTGTATGGCTTTGGTGGACTAGGGAGCATGCCTATAGTTTCATTATTTGCACGGTTGATGCTATGCTTTAGCTTTGGCTTTATCATGACGATCTTTAATACTTATATATGTTGTATGTATGTTGTGACATGTTTTGGAATGTATCCGAACATGAAAATATGTGAAAAACCAGCATAATCTGCTGTTGCAGGGCAAGGCGTATCGGAACGCCCTTGCCTGTTTCGGAACAGAGGCCTGAAATGGCCATGAGGTTTCGGAACGGGTAGGAACGTACCGAAACGGTTTTGCTACTGGAAATGGGTGTTTTGATACGGGACTCTAAACGCAGCCGAGTATCGAAACAATTAACCTAGTTTCGAAATGACCGTTCCGATACAGGTGTCTGCGTTTCGGAACACCTGACCGTTGAAGTTTGAATTTGAATTGTTTTAGGTTTCTGTTTCTTATGTTTTGCTCCCTGAGTCTTGATTGCTTATAAAATGAGTTTGAGTGATTCGTTTGTGATGAATTTTGACATGATGACCAGTTATATGATTAATTACAGATTGGTAACATTAAAACTTTGTTAGCCCTTATTCTGGAAATTTACATTTAGGTCCCTAAAAGACGTTTCTATGCTTTTGAACTCCCGTTTGAGTTCTGTTTGTTGTGTCGCTTCCGCTGAAATGATTTGCTAATCACATAGGTATCTAGATAAGATAAAAAGAAAAAAAGGGTCGTTAATCAAGGTTGACTTTCGGGTTGACTTTGGTTTTCCCCGTGTAATCTTCGTAGTTCGGGTCGGGCGTCTAGGTCGGACTAAGACGATTACATTTGTTGGTATCAAAGCCAGGTTACAAAAGAATTGGGGATGTTGGTTGTTATGTATTGATATTTGATATGAATGATATTGGTTGAAATTTTGAAGCTTATGCCATGCTTGATTTTTGTGAATAACATGTGGAATGGATATGATTTTGTGATAATGATGCAAGGTTGTCATGTGATGATTTTGGATGATGGAAAGCATGTTGAGCATGATGTTTCATGTATGCTATGCTATGTTGAGGGAAATCAGAGTACCCATTTCCTTATTACACTAAACAAATGTTTTTGTAAACTTGGATTCTTGCTTGCAGCTGGCCTAAATGGTTTGACTTGTTTTTGTTGTTATTCCTTGTTTAAAATAGCACTATGGGTCCGAGAAGAGAGCTGAGGTTGAATACAATAGTACCTCAGGGTGACCAGGGTGAGCAATGTAACACCCCAATTTTGGGCTTAGAAGTTTTGGGTTTGGACCGGGCTGGTCAGAGTGCGGTTCGAATATAAAAGGTGGTTTTTAGGAAAACCTAGTTTGGGTTGCAATAAAAATATGGAAAAATGTCTTAAAATCCTCTTTTATTATATATAAGAGAATGGTGAAATCAATTTTACAAAATGAGGTTTGGAAGTGTGACATTTTGGGTTAGTGACCAAAATGTAATTTTTGGAAACTGGGTGACTGTTTTAAAAAGGATTGAAACTTTGAATCTTTAAGGAGCTATTTACCCAAAAGAGTTTCTCCAGATTTTTCTTAATAATAATCAATTAATTAATGGTTTTAAATTAAAGGTAAAAGGGAGGGAAAGATATTTTGTCATTTTTAACTAACTTTTCCCAAATTTCCATTTTCCTTTTCTCTCAACTTTTCTCTCAACCCAAACACATTTCTCCAGCAAAATTCCCTCTGATTTTGACAACTAAAGATGAGATTTCAATCCTCATTTGATCTCTAATCAATTCTACAACAAAACTTTGGCATTAGCTTAATGAATTTTCAAGAATCTTGGTTCCAAAAAGGGAGAAACTCAAGTTTAGAGGTATGAACGTCCTTCTTCTCTAAATTCTCAGTTCTTTACTGAAATTCCCAAGTTCTCAATCCTTGATTTGAGTTTTATTAAAGGTTTTGATGTTGAGATCTTGATTTTGGCTTAAAATGCAAGATTTGGATTTAATTTTGAAGAAATTCGTAATAATTGATTGGGCTCTGTTTTGAGATGTCTTTTTGATGTAATTTGGATGTCTAAATGATGTATAATTGAGGTTTGATCAATGCAATCCCGAATAGGTTGATTTTCCTAAGTTTTTACTTGTGAAAATGGTGGTTTTTGGGGTGATCTTGGTGTTTTGTTAATGCTGGAGGTATATGGACGTGTTTGGGATCATTTTGGATGTTAATTGATGTTTAAAAATGGTTAGAAGTGATGGATCTTGGCTGGGTTAAGTTTTGGAAGAGTTTGGAGGTGATTTCGGTTGTGTTTTGTAGTCGAAATGTTGGATTTGTGTAGAGTAGCGAGTTGAGTTGTGTGGCTGGTGTTTTTAATGCATAATGATGCATTAATCCTCTGTTGTTATTTGCTTGAAACAGGGGAGAATGATCCGTGAGCAATAGGGGTGGCGTTGAAGGTTTCATATGCTTGGAAGGCTTGTTGGCTAGCCTTGTTTTGTGTATCGGTGAGTGAAGTTGGGTTTTCGGCTTTAAAACCAAGGTTTGAAGGTTTTGGGAGCTTAGTTTAAGTCTAAACAACTTAGCTAAGCTCAAGAGTAAGTAAATGGAATTTCTCTCTTGGTTTGTGTAATGAATTGGTTTTTGAAGCACTTGTGATTGTTGGATGCAATGCATGTGATTTGCATGTTTAAAATTCTGTTTTGAAAGCATATTTTAGCATGGTTTAATGCTGGTTTTGATAGCCATGTGTGAAGGATGCTCAAGGTAAGAGATCCTTGGTTTTGTACTTTGGAATTGTGGAATTGATGCATAGTGTTGCATGTTGTTTAATGGCTTTGTGTAATGCTTCAAAAACAGTGGATTGATGATGGTAATTGGTGGTTTTGGCATTTTGGTTATGCTTGTAAAACAATGGATTAATGTGGCAAGATGGTTATATTGGCAAGTGATGTAAGTGGTTCTTGGTTACTTTAATCGGATATAGTTAGCCGGCTATAGGATTGGGTGCACCGTGAATAAAGTCGCCTTGGATGTGGAGTGGTTGTGATTGAATCGGTAACTCCATCCAAGTACACTAACGATATGGTTAAGAACACCATGGTGGTTAAAATTCCATGGGTGGGTCTTGTGTTAAGGTCATAATGGTGGTTAAAATTCCATTTGAGGACCTTGTGCTTGTTAAGATCATAATGGTGGTGTAAAGTCCATGTGTGGATCTTGTGTAGTATGTCCCGGATCTCGTTAGTGATGTTATACAACTACCAATGGGTGATGTTAAGGTCATATGGTGGTTAAAATTCCATATAAGGACCTTGTGAATGTTAAGGTCATATGGTGGTTAAAATTCCATATGAGGACCTTGTGTATGGTAAGGTCAAAATGGTGGTTAAAATTCCATTTGGGGACCTTGAGATTGGTAGTGTGTATGAAGCGTAGGGACAACGCTTGTGATCCGCGTATCCGATTGGATGTTGAGTTGAAAAGTGGATATGGTTTATCACTTGGAAGCCAATATAATGTTCTTGAGTGTAATGAAACATGAGATGCTTGAAATGATGCATGGTTGCATGAGAAGTGTGTAATGTACAAAGAATGCATGTATTACATGTTAGCTTGAACAAGTGTTTATTTTCTATTGAGAATGATGCATGTGTGCATGAAATCTCTTAAGTGCATTGAAGTCTTGCGAAGACTTGTTTTTAAAGGAATGTAATGCAAATATTGATTTTTTGGTTCATATGTTGCATTTGTTTAATGCATGAGATAAATTGAATGAGTAAGTGGTTATTAAAGGTTTCTTGCTTTGAAATGATTTTCAATGTATGAGAAAAGTATGATGTGAAGTGGAAGTGTTTTCCAATGATCTTGTATTTAACCTTGCATATGATGTTCATGCATGAAATGGTTAAATTGATGGTTTTGCAAGTTTGTGCTTTGAAAAGGATTACTTAGCATTCTAAGCTAAGGGTTGGTTTTCATGTTTGAGCAATGCATGATTTTAAAGCATGTTGTTAAAAAGGGTTTCCAAACATTGCTTTGGTTTATCGAATTGTGTTGCTTTTAAAAGAGGTTTTATGACTCGCTGCATTGATGGTGTTTTGGTTTTGAGCATTCCTCACTAAGCATTATGTGCTTACGCTCCTTTTTGTCCATCAATGCAGATATTTGAAGTTGGGACAGCGAGAAGCAAGGGATTCAAGAAGAGCTCCACTTGAGATGTATGTCTCGGTTAATAGCTATAGATAATAAAGGCAATGGGGGAGAATCTCTTATGTTGATGTTTAATGAGATTGTGTATGTTGGACAAGTTTGGTTTATGATTTTGAACTATGTGGTTTAACGCTTGCAACGTTTGAGTCTTCTTGTTCTTAAGTCGTTATGCTATGCTTCTTGTTTAAAAAGCATGTTTGAGTGTTGGATGTGTTGAATGAGTTGGTGCAACCTAGGGGTGGTTTTGTATCTGGATTTTGATGCAAATTGGTAGGCATGATGCTTGGCATGTTGTTGATTTAATGTGGGGTGGTTTGGAGCATGTTTGATGGGGTTTAAAGGTGTTTAAAAAGGCCTATCTGCTGTTTCTGGGCAGGGTGTTTCGAAACACCCTTGCCTGTTTCGAAACAGGCCCTTGAATTGGCAGGGTGTTCCTGAACGGCCTAGACCCGTTTCTGAACACTTTGGCTACTGCCAAGGGGTGTTCCTGAACGGCCTAGACCCGTTTCGGAACACTTGACCGTTGGGCATAAAATTTGAATGGTTTTGAGGTTTGCAAGCTTTACGTTTTAGTCCTGATTCTTGTATGTGCAATTGCTTGAGTTTGAGATGTCCGTTTGAGTTGAAATTTGGCAGAGAGGCATGAAACATGACTAATTTCATAATGGTAACTTAAAAATTGGTAAAGTCCTCTTAATTTTCAGAATTTACCAATTGGTCCGTAAATTCGTATTTTGTGCAATTGGGTCCCTTATTGTTTTCCGATTGCTATGATTTTTGAGTATGCTTATCTCAAGAGTATGCCTAGGTTAAATGTGCATCTAGAAAAGTTTAAAAAGAAAAAAAAGGGTCGTTAATCAAGGTTGACTTTTTGGTTGACTTTGGTTTTCCCTGTGTAATCTTCGTAGTTCGGGTCAACCGTCTAGGCCGGGCTACGGGGGTTACATTTGGTGGTATCAGAGCTGAGTTGCGAATGCTTTGGGGAAATGGTAAATTGTTGTAATATGTGTTTGATGTTTATTCTGATGTGTGGTTGAAAACCGGTTGAAATGCGTGTTTTTGAGCGAATTGTTGATGTTTTTAGCATGCTTTTTGGTTATGAATCTTCTTTGAGCTAATGTGGATTTGTGCTGTTGTTATGCTGGTGATGTAAGCTGATTTTATGAATAATGAAAGTGTAATGGGTATGATATGTTGATATTATGTTGTTACGAGTGAATGTTGTTTGATGAGAGCATGATCAGAGTATGTTGATTGATATGCTTGATGTGGTGATATCCATTATTGACTGTTATGTCATGTAAAAGGGGAGGATTCGGGATACCCATTGCCTTATTATTATAGCTATTGTGTTATTTTGGAGTTGGAGTCTTGAATCCTTGCTTAAAGCTGGTCTGATCGATTTGTTTGTTTTGTTATGATTGTTTGTTGTTATTAGCATGGTGAAATCGATGAGAGAATGGCAGTTGGGTGAGATGGTTGCTGCTTTAGAGCAGGTTGTTAAGGCGTGGAATTCACCTTTTAATGGAGGTGTTTCGTCTCAGTCTTCTGTGCCTGGAGTTGAGGTAGTGAGGCAGGAGGAAGAAGCTGGTTCTGTGATGAAGAGTTCATCACCTATTGTTCAAGAGGTGTTGGGAACATCTCAGGCTGTGGCAAAAGTAAGGCCTGTAGACGTGCCGGTTGTGGGTTGTGCGGGTTTGTCGAAACAGCGTTTACATGATTTGGGAGCTGTGGAGTATCATGGTTCGACACCTGAGACGTTCGAGGCCTGGTTGGCCAGTGTAATTCTGATTTGGAATCAGGAAGGTTGTGACTATGCCTATAAGCTGGGAAGTGTTGTCTCATTGATGTTGGAGGACGCTTGTGCCTGGTGGACATCTGTGGCGGTGGCATCGCACATCCACGATATTGATTGGGACTTCTTTGTGTCTGCCTTTTATGAAAGGTATCTTGGAGAGAAATTCCCAAGGGGTAAGCAATGTGAGGGTGTGGTTTCAGTTTATGAAGGTGAGAAAAGTTTAAGCTAGAGAGTTGCGAGTACTAACCTCCGGAGCGGTCAGCGTAAGAAGCTACGTGATAGAAGGTTTTGCTTGAATCGAAGTCAGGGTGGTAGTGCAAATGTAGGGCAAGTGCTACATGATCAAGGAGTGGAAGCTCAGTTACCGGTGTGTGACCGTTGTGGAAGGTGCCATGTTGGAGGTTGTTGGGGCGCAGGAGTTTGTTGGAACTGTGGTTCTAAAGAGCATGTGAAGCGAAATTGTCCTCAAGTGGTGAGATCAGCCTCAGTGGTAGCAGAAGGGTCTCTGAAGGGTCGTGGGCACGACCGAGACAAGGTTCGAAGGTGGCAGGAAGGGTAGAAAGGTGTGAGGAGCTTGGAGAATGAAATCTGTTGGAATTGTGGGTCTGTTGGACATATGAGACGTAATTGTTTGAAGTTGGCTCGGGGTAGCCAGGGTTCTTTACCACAGGGAGATGGTGATGACCTTAGTGTGTTAGCTGATGCTACAGTGGTGCGGCTGGAGAATGATGGTTCTGCGAGGAAGAGAGCTCCTCTGTTGAAGCTATGGGGCAGTGAGGTGTGTACAGGTAACCTTGTTAAGTAACCTTTGCCCTAGTTATCTTAGTTTGGTTTCGGTTTGGTCTTTCCTTGCGTAGTGGGTATGGTCTCGTTCCTAGCATGTTGGGGTAGTAGTTGTTGTTTTGAAAACAACTTTAGTGTGAAGAGGGCATTTGTAACCCCCTTAACCCGGCCTAGACGGTCGACCCGAATTAAGAAAGTCATACGGGGAAAACCAAAGTCAACCTGAAAGTCAACCTTGATTAACGACCCTTTTTTTTCTTTTTAATCTTGTCTAGATGCACATTAGTTCTAATTGAGATCACACAAACATCATACACAAAGATCACAAACATCAGAGATCAAACAGGGACCCAATTGAACAAATTACAACTTAAGGGACCAAATTGTAATTCTTGATAAATATGAGGACTTAACCCAAATTAAAGTTACCAACTTGAAATTAATCAGGTTTCATGCTTCTCTGTGAAATTTCAGCTCAAAATGACTTCCCAAACTCATACAATTGCACAAACAAGTTTCAGGACCAAAATGCAAACAATTCAAAACATTTAACTGCCATTGTCAGCCCCTAACGGTCACCCGTTCCGAAACAGGCAAAGCCCGTTTCGAAACGCGGGCCGTTCGGCAATGGGTTCCGGAACACGGGCTGGCAGTAGCCAAACCGTTTCGAAACGGTGCCTACCGTTTCGGACGCCTGGGTTCATTCAAGGCACCCGTTCCGGAACGGTGTGCACTTTTCCGAAACACCCTGCACAGATTGCCCCAAAATGTATTCTTAAACATGCAATTAAACATCCAATCATGCTCCAAATGCTACCAAACTTTACCAGCATGCAATTCAACATATATGAGACTTACATGCATCAACAAATAAACAAAATAACTTCATATGCAAAAAGCCCCAAATCTATAAGCATGCTTCCTACACAAGCAAACTATTCAAGCACAAACTTCCAAAACAAGCATGTAATGATCCAACACAAAAACCAACATTCTTATCATCATTCAACATACTTAGGGAGTTCCAAACACCTCCCAAAACATACACAGTGGTCCCCCATTGCCAAATTACCAAAAGCTAAAATGTACTAACAAAACCTTCCATACATTGAGCTCTACTTTCACTTGAATGCCATCCCTCCTTGCTGCCCTCAAGGTTCCCTAATGTTCTGCATTATTGAATTAAGAAAACGAAAGAGAGCGTAAGCAAAATCTTAGTGAGGAATGCTCTTAAAAACCATTCAATAATGCATTTAAAAACATTTATAAATCATGCTTTAAATCAACCTTTGCACATGCTCAAAAGCATACTTAAAACAAGCATCTCATGCTTCATAACATAACATGTCATATTGGTTCAAGTGATAGATTCCATTTCTTTAAAACAAGTTCATCAACTTTCCCAAGGACTTTTAAACACCTTGGCCGCAAGGACTTTTAAACACCTTGGCCATGGACTTTTAAACACCATGAAAGAGGACCACACAAGGACTTTTAACCACCTTTGTGTCCATAGCTTGATTCACCCCAAGGACTTTTAAACACCTTGGCCCCAAGGACTTTTAAATACCTTGGCCCCATGGACTTTTAAACACCATGGCCCCATGGACTTTTAAACACCATGGAAAGGATCACCTAAGGACTTTTAACCACCTTAGTGTCCGCAACAAGAACCATCCAAGGACTTTTAACCACCTTGATGTTCTTAAGTAACAAGGCTCACTCAAGGACTTTTAACCACCTTAGTGACCTTAACCCTTTTTAAAACATCACTTGCCAATATACATCATTTTCATCATTTAATCCACTGTTTTTAAGCATTAAACCAAGCCATATTCATCATGCATTTAAAAGCATCAAACCACATTTAATCAATGTACAAAAACAAGGAACTCTTACCTAGAGTTTCCTTCAACATATGGCTTACAACATCAGCAAATACCATGCTAAATCATTCTTTCAAAACAGTAATTAAAACATGCAATAAACCACATTGCATCACAACAAAATCCTAGCCACCACTAGGGAGTAATTCCGAAAACTTACACTTGAGCTTAGCAAAGTTGTTTAGACTTAAACTAAGCTCCCAAGACATTGGTTTCAAAGCCGAAAACCCAATTTCACACGCGCACTCACCGATTCCACTTTGCTTCAAGCCAAATCACCAAATCAAGCTTCCGGATCAACAACTCTTGGATCCAAAGATCCATTTCACAGATTAATCAGATCTAACGAA
The DNA here is from genome assembly GCA_958450335.1 of Hibiscus tridactylites. NCBI lineage: Eukaryota > Viridiplantae > Streptophyta > Magnoliopsida > Malvales > Malvaceae > Hibiscus > Hibiscus tridactylites. The sequence continues at coordinate 7,537,936 of OY288280.1, read as the reverse complement.
AATCATCAAAAATCACCAAATCTTGCATTATAAGCCAAGATCCATTTCACCACTTAAAAACCTTTAATAAAACATCAATTAAGGATTGAAAACTTAGGAATTTCAGTAAAGAACTGATAGTTTAGAGGAGAAGGACGTTCTTACCTCCAAACTTGAGTTTCTCCTCTTTTTGGAATCAAAAACCTTGTTGAAACAAGTAGCAAATGGTGAGGTTTTGTAGATACTATGATTAGGAATCAAAAGAGAGTTGAAAGGAGGGATTTAGGTGAGAAAATCATATCAAATTCTCTGGAGAGAAAGTGTTTGGGTTGAGAGAAAATGAGAGAAAGAAAATAGGAAAGTTAGTTATCCAAAATAGCCAAATGGCTTTCCCTCCACTTTTAATATGATTTAAAATGAGAATATAGCTTAAAATATCTTAGAAAAAATCTGGAGAAACTACTTTTGGAATAATAGCTCCTTAAAGATTCAAAGTTCCAACCCTTTATAAAACAGTCACCAAACTTTTGAAAATTACATTTTGGTCACTAGCCAAAATGTCACACTTCCAAAACTCATTTTCCAAAATTGATTTCACAGTTCACTTAATTATATTAAAAGATGATTTTAGAACATTTTTCCATATTTTTAATGCAACCCGAACTAGGCTTTCCTAATTTCACCTCTTTAGATTCGAACAACACTTTGACCAAACCGGTCAACGCCCAAAACTCCTAAGCCCAAAACCGGGGCGTTACAACTCTCCCCCCCTTAAGAAATTTCGTCCTCGAAATTTACCTGAAGGAAAGAGATAAGGAAACCGCTTCAGCATGTCTTCCTTCCGCTCCCACGTGGCTTCCTCAACACCTCGATGCTTCCACAGCACCTTCACCAATTCAATGATCTTGCCACGAAGAACCTTGCTCTCCGAATCCAGAACCTCCACCGGTTCCTCATCATAGGTCAAGTCTGGATTCAAAACCACTTCCTCCACAGGCATCACATGCGAAGGATCAGATCTATACTTCCGGAGCATAGAAACATGGAACACATCATGAATCTTCTCCAACTCTTGAGGTAACCTCAACCGATACGCAACAGGACCCACACGCTCAACCACCTCGTATGGTCCAATGTACCTAGGGCTCAACTTACCCTTCCGGCCAAACCTCATCACCTTCTTCCAAGGTGAAACCTTCAAGAACACACGGTCACCCACCATATACTCTATCTCCTTACGCTTCAAATCCGCATAAGACTTTTGCCGATCAGAGGCAGCCTTCAACCGCTCACAAATGAGCTTCACCTTCTCGGTGGTCCCTTTCAACAAAGCCGACATCGAAACCAACTTTTGACCAGTTTCAGCCCAACAAAGAGGAGTCCTACACTTCCTCCCATACAGAGCCTCATAAGGTGCCATTTGTATACTCGCCTGATAACTATTGTTATAAGCGAACTCAACCAAAGGCAGATGCTTCTCCCAATAACCTTGGAACTCAATCACGCAGCACCTCAACATATCCTCCCAAATCTGGATAACCCGCTCAGACTGACCATCCGACTGAGGATGATAGGATGTACTGAAATGCAACCTTGTACCCAGAGCTTGATGCAAACACTACCAGAAACGCGATGTGAACCTCGGATCCCTATCCGACACAATCGACTTAGGCACACCATGCAGCCTCACAATCTCAGCAATGTACAGCTCTGCTAGCCTATCCAAAGAAAACGTAGTATGCACAGGCAAGAAATGCGCACACTTCATCCGGCGATCCACAATCACCCAAACAGAATTCTTCTTTGATGGAGACAAAGGTAAACCAGATACAAAATCCATGGTAACCCTTTCCCACTTCCATTCAGGGATTCTCAACGGTTGGAACAAACTAGAAGGAACCTGATGTTCAGCCTTAACCCGCTGACACACCAAACACTTGCTCACAAACTCTGCAACATCCTTCTTCAAACCCACCCAATAGTACTCATCACGAAGATCACGATACATCTTAGTACTACCAGGGTGCATAGCAAAAGGACTACTATGACCTTCAGTCAGAATAGCACGCCTACTCAACATCAGCAGGCACTACTATCCGACTACCAAAACACAACACACCAACCTCATTAAAGCAGAAATCCGAAGGTCTACCCTCCGCGATATCCTGAACATGAGACACCAAGGAATCATCCAGCAACTGCTTTTCCTTGATCAACTGAACCAACGATGGTTTCACTTGCAACTCAGCAACAAGACCACCATCTCGCGATATGCTCAAGCTAGCAAACATAGCCCTCAGCTCAACAGCTACCTTCCTACTCAAGGCATCCGCAACAACATTAGCCTTTCCAGGATGATACTCAATCGTCAGATCATAATCCTTGAGCAACTCCAACCAACGCCGCTGCCTAAGATTCAACTCCTTCTGAGACATCAGATACCTCAAACTCTTGTGATTCGTGTACACAGTACACTTCTCACCATACAGATAATGTCTCCAGATCTTCAGAGCAAAAACCACTACAGCCAGCTCAATGTCATGCGTAGGGTAATTGCGCTCATGCACTTTCAACTGCCGCGATGCATAAGCCACAACCTTACCCTCTTGCATCAGCACACATCCCAAACCAACATAGGACGCATCACTATAGACCACAAACTCTTTCCCTGATTCAGGCTGAACCAAGATAGGAGCTTGCGTCAATGCCGCCTTAACCTTCTCAAAAGCCTGCTGCCTCGCTTCCGTCCACTCATACTTAACATCCTTCTGCAACAGCTTCTTCAAAGAAGCAGCAATCTTGGAAAAACCATCCACAAACCTCCGGTAGTATCCCGCCAAACCAAGGAAACTACGGACCTCATGAACAGACTTAGGAACTTTCCAGTTCATCACCGCCTCAATCTTCTGAGGATCAACACGAATCCCCTCAGCTGAGACCACATGTCCAAGAAACACCACCTCCTTAAGCCAGAACTCACACTTGCTCAGTTTAGCATAAAGCTGATTCTCCAACAAGGCTTGCAGAACAATCATCAAATGCTCTTCGTGCTCCTCCTCAGTACGCAAGTACACGAGGATATCATCAATGAACACCACAAAGAACTTGTCCAGGTATTCATGAAACACACGATTCATCATGTCCATGAAAGCAGCAGGAGCATTTGTCAAACCAAACGGCATCACAAGGAACTCATAGTGCCCATACCTTGTCCTGAAAGCTGTCTTAGGCACATCCACATCCTTCACCTTCAACTGATAATACCCTGACCTCAAGTCAATCTTAGAGAACACAGCAGCTCCCCGAAGATGATCAAAGAGATCATCAATCCTCGGCAAAGGATACCGATTCTTGATAGTCAACTTGTTCAGCTGACGGTAATCAATGCACATTCTCATAGTGCCATCTTTCTTCTACACAAACAAGACTGGTGCACCCCAAGGTGACACACTTGGCCGGATGAAACCACGATCTAGCAGCTCTTGCAACTGCGTCTTCAGCTCCTTCAGCTCCTTAGGTGCCATTCTATAGGGAGTAATGGACACATGAGTTGTATTCTCATACAGCTCAATTCCAAACTCCACCTCGCGATTAGGAGGTAAACCAGTCAACTCCTCAGGAAAAACACTAGGAAACTCCTTCACAACTCTGATATCTTGCACCCTCAACTCCTTAGAGCTAGGATTCATCACAAAAGCTAGATAAGCTTCGCAACCCTGCCTCAGCATCCTACTCGCCTCCAAGGTAGACACCACATTGGCAAGAAACTTCACATTCTCACCAACCACAACAACTTCATAATCATCCGCAAGCTTAAGCGAAACTCGCTTATTTTCACAATCCACAACAGCACGATACTCAGCAAGCCAATCCATACCAAGGATCACATCAAAACCATAGAAGGGCAACTCCATAAGATCAACATGAAAAACATGTTCTTGAACAACCAAAGGACACCTTCTATAAAGCTTTCGAGTCACAACAGTTTCACCAAAAGAACTAGTGACACGAACACCAACATCCAAAGACTCAACAGGTAAACCAAGCAATTCAGCATGCTCACGCAAAATGTATGAATGCGTAGATCCAGAATCAATCAAAGAAAGCAATGACAAGGATTGCAAAGTAAAGGTACCTGTAATCACATCTGCATCATTCCTTCCCTCACGCTGAGCATACACCCTAGCTTGGCCTCCACCTTCAGGCTGAATAGCCACAACATGGGCTACTCCACGACCACCTTCCTCTCTCCTCTGGAAATTACCACGGCCGCGCCCACGACCTCTCTGTGGTGCAGCAACAACAGGAGCACGCTCTTGATCACCAGCCAACCTAGGACAATCTCGCCTCAAGTTGTCTACAGAACCACAATTCCAACATCCATTCCCAGCTGCCGCTACAGGAGCTTGCACCTCCCTCACAGCACGAGGACAGTCACGCTTCATGTGACCACGTGAACCACAGATCCAACAAGCACTCGGATCAGCTCTAGCATTACCTCCTCTAGCAGGTGCACCGCCACCTCTCTTGGCTGAGGACTGATACTTCTGATCACGTCCCCTTTGTTCCGTCCACCTCCGGAACTAAACTCAGCAGCTCTCTTGCCAGAACTTGCTCCAGCACCTTTCGCAGATAAACCCAAGTTCATCTCAATGTCCTTGGCTCGGCCCACCAACACATCAAAATCATCATATTCAGTGGCAAGCACATACATTTTCACATCCGTCACAAGATCATAACGGAACCTCTCGCACCTTGCCCGCTCATCAGGTATCAGCTCCGGTGCATACTGACTGAGTCGCACAAACTGCACCTCATACTCAGCCACACTCATGCCCCCTTAGGTAAGAGACATGAATTCACGCTTCTTCTCATCAAGATATCTCACTCCAAGATATCTCCGCTTGAACACATTCTGAAAGAATGTCCAAGTAACATCAGCTTCAGCCATCCCAGCTATGGTGGTCGTCCACCACGTATACGCATCGTCCTGCAGCAAGGACACAACACAACCCAGCTTTTGCACATCCGTGCAGCTCATCTGACCCAAGATACGCTTGGTACTCTCTAGCCAAGCTTCAGAACTCTCAGCCGACATACCCCTGAACTCAGTCCCACCAAGACTGCGCAGACGCTCCAAAGGTAGTCTAACTCCAGCATCTCCCTGATGCCCAGCTCCTTGAGCTCCAGCTACTGCTGCTCGAAAAGCACCCGCAATAGCTTGTACCAACATAGACATATCAGGCATAGCTTGCCCCTGACCAACCTCTGGTCCAGCAGCTCCAGCACCAGCTGCAGCTTCAGCTCTCTCACCTCTAGCACCACCACCAGGTGGAGGAGGGGGTAACACCGCACTACCCGTGTTCTCCTCGTTCTCGTTCTCATTAGGAACCGTAGCTCACAAACTACCTCGTAACTCTCTACGTGGTGCCATACTTTTACCATGCAATCACAATGCAAATAAGACAAAGTCAGGCCCAGCAAGGTAAGCAATCCAAGTATTCAAGCTCAATTTCATTCAAAATCAACATCATTTCATTAGCTTTCGCAGGTGCACCACCACCTCTCTTGGCTGAGGACTGATACTTCTGATCACGTCCGCTCTTGTTCCGTCCACCTCCGGAACTATACTCAGCAGCTCTCTTACCAGAACTTGCTCCAGCACCTTTCGCAGCTAAACCCAAGTTCATCTCAATGTCCTTGGATCGGCTCACCAACACATCAAAATCATTATACTCAGCAGCCAACATATATGTCTTTAATTCCGTCACCAAACCATAACGGAACCTTTCACACCTCTCCCGCTCATCAGGTATCAGCTCCGGTGCATACTGACTGAGTCGCACAAACTGCACTTCATACTCAGCCACACACATGCTCCCTTGGGTAAGAGACATGAATTCACGCTTTTTCTCATCCAGATATCTCACCCCTAGATATCTCCTCTTGAACGCATTCTGAAAGAATGTCCAAGTAACATCAGCTTCAGCCATCCCAGCTATGGTGGTCGTCCACCACGTATACGCATCGTCCTGCAGCAAGGACACAACACATCCCAACTTTTGCACATCCGTGCAGCTCATCTGACCCAAGATACGCTTGGTACTCTCTAGCCAAGCTTCCGAACTCTCAGCAGACATATCCCTGAACTCAGTCCCACCAAGACTGCGCAGACGCTCCAAAGGTAGTCTAACACCAGCATCTCCCTGATGCCCAGCTCCTTGAGCTCCAGCTACTGCTGCTCGAAAAGCACCCGCAATAGCTTGTACCAGCATAGACATATCAGGCATAGCTTGCCCCTGACCAACCTCTGGTCCAGCAGCTCCAGCACCAGCTGCAGCTTCAGCTCGCTCACCTCCAGCACCACCACCAGGCGGAGGAGGGGGTAACACTGCACTACCCGTATTCTCTTCATTCTCATTCTCATTGGGAGCCGTAGCTCACACACTACCTCTTAACTCTCTACGTGGTGCCATACTTTTACCATGCAATCACAATGCAAAATAAAACAAGTCAGGCCCAGCAAGGTAAGCAATCCAAGTATTCAAGCTCAATTTCATTCAAAATCAACATCATTTCATTAGCTATTTTTTGGCAATGGGTACCCTCAACATGCTACAACACCGCATACAACTCAACTGCATCCAAATCACAAGCCACTAAACATGCTTTCGATCAACAAGCATACAAGCCAAACATACTTCAATCATGCATACATTCATTCCCAATTACTCGAGAACTCAGCTCTGATACCACCAAATGTAACCCTCTTAACCCGGCCTAGACAGTCGACCCGAATTAAGAAAGTCACACGGGGAAAACCAAAGTCAACCGGAAAGTCAACCTTGATTAACGACCCTTTTTTTCTTTTTAATCTTGTCTAGATGCACATTAGTTCTAATTGTGATCACACAAACATCATACACAAAGATCACAAACATCAGAGATCAAACAGGGACCCAATTGAACAAATTACAACTTAAGGGACCAAATTGTAATTCTTGATAAATATGAGGACTTAACCCAAATTAAAGTTACCAACTTGAAATTAATCAGGTTTCATGCTTCTCTGTGAAATTTCAGCTCAAAATGACTTCCCAAAACGCTCCAAAGGTAGTCTAACACCAGCATCTCCCTGATGCCCAGCTCCTTGAGCTCCAGCTACTGCTGCTCGAAAAGCACCCGCAATATCTTGTACCAGCATAGACATATCAGGCATAGCTTGCCCCTGACCAACCTCTGGTCCAGCAGCTCCAGCACCAGCTGCAGCTTCAGCTCGCTCACCTCCAGCACCACCACCAGGCGGAGGAGGGGTAACAATGCACTACCCGTATTCTCTTCATTCTCATTCTCATTGGGAGCCGTAGCTCACACACTACCTCTTAACTCTCTACGTGGTGCCATACTTTTACCATGCAATCACAATGCAAAATAAAACAAGTCAGGCCCAGCAAGGTAAGCAATCCAAGTATTCAAGCTCAATTTCATCAAAATCAACATCATTTCATTAGCTTTTTTTTGGCAATGGGTACCCTCAACATGCTACAACACCGCATACAACTCAACTGCATCCAAATCACAAGCCACTAAACATGCTTTCGATCAACAAGCATACAAGCCAAACATACTTCAATCATGCATACATTCATTCCCAATTACTTGAGAACTCAGCTCTGATACCACCAAATGTAACCCTCTTAACCCGGCCTAGACGGTCGACCCGAATTAAGAAAGTCACACGGGGAAAACCAAAGTCAACCGGAAAGTCAACCTTGATTAACGACCCTTTTTTTCTTTTTAATCTTGTCTAGATGCACATTAGTTCTAATTGTGATCACACAAACATCATACACAAAGATCACAAACATCAGAGATCAAACAGGGACCCAATTGAACAAATTACAACTTAAGGGACCAAATTGTAATTCTTGATAAATATGAGGACTTAACCCAAATTAAAGTTACCAACTTGAAATTAATCAGGTTTCATGCTTCTCTGTGAAATTTCAGCTCAAAATGACTTCCCAAACACATACAATTGCACAAACAAGTTTCAGGACCAAAATGCAAACAATTCAAAACATTTAACTGCCATTGTCAGCCCCTAACGGTCACCCGTTCCGAAACTGGCAAAGCCCGTTTCGAAACGCGGGCCGTTCGGCAATGGGTTCCGGAACACGGGCTGGCAGTAGCCAAACCGTTTCGAAACGGTACCTACCGTTTCGGACGCCTGGGTTCATTCAAGGCACCCGCTCCGGAACGGTGTGCACTTTTCCGAAACACCCTGCACAGATTGCCCCAAAATGTATTCTTAAACATGCAATTAAACATCCAATCATGCTCCAAATGCTACCAAACTTTACCAGCATGCAATTCAACATATATGAGACTTACATGCATCAACAAATCAACAAAATAACTTCATATGCAAAAAGCCCCAAATCTATAAGCATGCTTCCTACACAAGCAAACTATTCAAGCACAAACTTCCAAAACAAGCATGTAATGATCCAACACAAAAACCAACATTCTTATCATCATTCAACATACTTAGGGAGTTCCAAACACCTCCCAAAACATACACAATGGTCCCCCATTGCCAAATTACCAAAAGCTAAAATGTACTAACAAAACCTTCCATACATTGAGCTCTACTTTCACTTGAATGCCATCCCTCCTTGCTGCCCTCAAGGTTCCCTAATGTTCTGCATTATTGAATTAAGAAAACGAAAGAGAGCGTAAGCAAAATCTTAGTGAGGAATGCTCTTAAAAACCATTCAATAATGCATTTAAAAACATTTATAAATCATGCTTTAAATCAACCTTTGCACATGCTCAAAAGCATACTTAAAACATGCATCTCATGCTTCATAACATAACATGTCATATTGGTTCAAGTGATAGATTCCATTTCTTTAAAACAAGTTCATCAACTTTCCCAAGGACTTTTAAACACCTTGGCCGCAAGGACTTTTAAACACCTTGGCCATGGACTTTTAAACACCATGAAAGAGGACCACACAAGGACATTTAACCACCTTTGTGTCCATAGCTTGATTCACCCCAAGGACTTTTAAACACCTTGGCCCCAAGGACTTTTAAATACCTTGGCCCCATGGACTTTTAAACACCATGGCCCCATGGACTTTTAAACACCATGGAAAGGATCACCTAAGGACTTTTAACCACCTTAGTGTCCGCAACAAGAACCATCCAAGGACTTTTAACCACCTTGATGTTCTTAAGTAACAAGGCTCACTCAAGGACTTTTAACCACCTTAGTGACCTTAACCCTTTTTAAAACATCACTTGCCAATATACATCATTTTCATCATTTAATCCACTGTTTTTAAGCATTAAACCAAGCCATATTCATCATGCATTTAAAAGCATCAAACCACATTTAATCAATGTACAAAAACAAGGAACTCTTACCTAGAGTTTCCTTCAACATATGGCTTACAACATCAGCAAATACCATGCTAAATCATTCTTTCAAAACAGTAATTAAAACATGCAATAAACCACATTGCATCACAACAAAATCCTGGCCACCACTAGGGAGTAATTCCGAAAACTTACACTTGAGCTTAGCAAAGTTGTTTAGACTTAAACTAAGCTCCCAAGACATTGGTTTCAAAGCCGAAAACCCAATTTCACACGCGCACTCACCGATTCCACTTTGCTTCAAGCCAAATCACCAAATCAAGCTTCCGGATCAACAACTCTTGGATCCAAAGATGCCTCCCCTGTTTCAACACATCAAAGCAGAGGATTAATGCATCATCATGCATTAATTGCTTCAATGAAAGCACCTAAACTCGCTGCTCTCATCCACACACCATTTTCGGCCACCAAACACAACCGAAAATGCATCCAAACCACTTCTAAACAAAGCCCAGCCATAAACCAGCAAAACCACACATCCTTTAACATCATATAACATCTAAAAACAACCTATTAACATCCTTATACCTCCAGCAACATCAGATCCACAAGATCACCTCAAAAACAACCTTGAATCACAAGCTAAACTTAGGAAACTCAACCTATCCGGGATTGCATTAATCAAAACTCAATTCCTTATCAATTTAGAGTTCATTTAACATCAAAAACACATCTCAAATCACAGATTAATCAGATCTAACGAAAATCATCAAAAATCACCAAATCTTGCATTATAAGCCAAGATCCATTTCACCACTTAAAAACCTTTAATAAAACATCAATTAAGGATTGAAAACTTAGGAATTTCAGTAAAGAACTGATAGTTTAGAGGAGAAGGACGTTCTTACCTCCGAACTTGAGTTTCTCCTCTTTTTGGAATCAAAAACCTTGTTGAAACAAGTAGCAAATGGTGAGGTTTTGTAGATACTATGATTAGGAATCAAAAGAGAGTTGAAAGGAGGGATATAGGTGAGAAAATCAGATCAAATTCTCTGGAGAGATAGTGTTTGGGTTGAGAGAAAATGAGAGAAAGAAAATAGGAAAGTTAGTTATCCAAAATAGCCAAATGGCTTTCCCTCCACTTTTAATATGATTTAAAATCAGAATATAGCTTAAAATATCTTAGAAAAAATCTGGAGAAACTACTTTTGGAATAATAGCTCCTTAAAGATTCAAAGTTCCAACCCTTTATAAAACAGTCACCAAACTTTCGAAAATTACATTTTGGTCACTAGCCAAAATGTCACACTTCCAAAACTCATTTTCCAAAATTGATTTCACAGTTCACTTAATTATATTAAAAGATGATTTTAGAACATTTTTCCATATTTTTAATGCAACCCGAACTAGGCTTTCCTAATTTCACCTCTTTAGATTCGAACAGCACTTTGACCAAACCGGTCAACGCCCAAAACTCCTAAGCCCAAAACCGGGGCGTTACAGCATTAGTGAGTATCGTGTGGATAATGGGTTGCTAGAATGATAGAGTTGGTTAAGTTAGAAGTGAGATAGGAGGTTGTTCTTAGACGGATTCTGAGGAAGTTATTGGTGGGTGGGAACCGACATACATGCACAGTTAAAATCATTCGTTATATGCTATATTATATATGTGCTGGTCCATGCATACATGTGACATGACATTAGAGGTTTTTCATACATGTACATCAGGCATTGATAGGGCATATTGGTGACCATGCATACGAACGTTCACACTCGCTAATAGCTAGTCGGGTCCGTTAGTGTTGTGATAGTATAGGTTGGATGGTAGGTTTTAAAAGTTGTTCTGGTGATGGGTGAATGTTAGAAGTTATGGAGGGTATTAAGCAAGTTGTTAGTAATAGTGAGTGCGGTATAGCATGTTGGTAGAAGGAAGGTGTTTGATGCTTAATGAGTTTAGCGGTATGGTGGTGAGGAGATTACCGTTTGAGTTAGAATCAGTCAAAGTGGTTGTGAATAGCTGGTAGAAGTGGTAGTTTCTTGGTGTTAAGTGTTGTGGTAAGTTAGTGGATGTGTTCCAAAGTGCTGAGGTAACTTGGCATTGAGGTTGTAGTAGTAGAAGGATTGTTTATGTAGGTGTTGGTTCGTAGCAACCTTCAAAGAGTTGAGAAGATGTTGAGTTGTGGGTTGTAGAAAAGGGTTAGCCTGGGAGAATAGAAGTTTCGTAACCTAAATATGTATGTATAGGTTGGGCGATGTTCTAGTAAGGCAAGTGTTGTAGTCAATACTTGTAGTGGAAAGGCAATATAAGATCAAAGGCCATTGTTGGTTGGACGGGTTCATGTGAGAAGTGGTTGGCTGGTTGTGAGTAAGTAAATTCCGTCTGAAGATAGCTTGTGGTGTGTGGAACGGCTGGCGAAATCAAAGTTGGGGCTTTGTGATGTGATTTTTCGGATGTTAGGTGAGTTGTCCTGGTGAATCGTTAAGGTAATGATAGCGGCGGATGTGAAGGAGTATTAGAAATACGTTGAGAAGTTTGAGTAAGCAGTTGATGCTTAAGAATTTTTGCTTGTTGTGGTAGTCTTTGAAAGAGGTTGAGTAGTTTTGCAAGGAGTTTTAGAAGCAGTGAAGGTTGTGGGTCACATGGTGGCTGAATTGGATTGGTTGGTGTCATTGTGTGAACAAGTTTTGGGAGTTATGAGCTAAGGTGGTGTATGCTGTAAAAGTTGGAGGTTTTTCAGGTTATTGTTGGGGCTATGTGCAGTCCGGAAGTGTGAAAGGTTAAGATGTGGTTAACATTTGAGTGTTCTAGAATTCGAGAATAGTTTGTGGTGGTGTTGAGTTTGGGTGGAGTTTTGTGAGGAGAGTGTTCGGTGGTGGTTAAGTCTCCTGTGTTGCTTTGTTAGTTGCTTTGAGAAGTTTGGTTGTTCTCTTTTCGCCGGTTGAAATTTCGAGGACGAAATTTCTTAAGGGGGGAAGAGTTGTAACACCCCAATTTTGGGCTTAGAAGTTTTGGGTTTGGACCGGGCTGGTCAAAGTGCGGTTCGAATATAAAAGGTGGTTTTTAGGAAAACCTAGTTCGGGTTGCAATAAAAATATGGAAAAATGTCTTAAAATCCTCTTTTATTATATATAAGAGAATGGTGAAATCAATTTTACAAAATGAGGTTTGGAAGTGTGACATTTTGGGTTAGTGACCAAAATGTAATTTTTGGAAACTGGGTGACTATTTTAAAAAGGATTGAAACTTTGAATCATTAAGGAGCTATTTACCGAAAAGAGTTTCTCCAGATTTTTCTTAATAATAATCAATTAATTAATGGTTTTAAATTAAAGGTAAAAGGGAGGGAAAGATATTTTGTCATTTTTAACTAACTTTTCCCAAATTTCCATTTTCCTTTTCTCTCAACTTTTCTCTCAACCCAAACACATTTCTCCAGCAAAATTCCCTCTGATTTTGACAACTAAAGATGAGATTTCAATCCTCATTTGATCTCTAATCAATTCTACAACAAAACCTTGGCATTAGCTTATTGAATTTTCAAGAATCTTGGTTCCAAAAAAGGGAGAAACTCAAGTTTAGAGGTATGAACGTCCTTCTCCTCTAAATTCTCAGTTCTTTACTGAAATTCCCAAGTTCTCAATCCTTGATTTGAGTTTTATTAAAGGTTTTGATGTTGAGATCTTGATTTTGGCTTAAAATGCAAGATTTGGATTTAATTTTGAAGAAATTCGTAATAATTGATTGGGCTCTGTTTTGAGATGTCTTTTTGATGTAATTTGGATGTCTGAATGATGTATAATTGAGGTTTGATCAATGCAATCTCGAATAGGTTGAGTTTCCTAAGTTTTTACTTCTGAAAATGGGGGTTTTTGGGGTGATCTTGGTGTTTTGTTAATGCTGGAGGTATATGGACGTGTTTGGGATCATTTTGGATGTTAATTGATGTTTAAAAATGGTTAGAAGTGATGGATCTTGGCTGGGTTATGTTTTGGAATAGTTTGGAGGTGATTTCGGTTGTGTTTGGTAGTCGAAATGTTAGATTTGTGTAGAGCAGCGAGTTGAGTTGTGTGGCTGGTGTTTTTAATGCATAATGATGCATTAATCCTCTGTTGTTATGTGCTTGAAACAGGGGAGAATGATCCGTGAGCAATAGGGGTGGCGTTGAAGGTTTCGGATGCTTGGAAGGCTTGTTGGCTAGCCTTGTTTTGTGTATCGGTGAGTGAAGTTGGGTTTTCGGCTTTAAAACCAAGGTTTGAAGGTTTTGGGAGCTTAGTTTAAGTCTAAACAACTTAGCTAAGCTCAAGAGTAAGTAAATGGAATTTCTCTCTTGGTTTGTGTAATGAATTGGTTTTTAAAGCACTTGTGATTGTTGGATGCAATGCATGTGATTTGCATGTTTAAAATTCTGTTTTGAAAGCATATTTTAGCATGGTTTAATACTGGTTTTGATAGCCATGTGTGAAGGATGCTCAAGGTAAGAGATCCTTGGTTTTGTACTTTGGAATTGTGGAATTGATGCATAGTGTTGCATGTTGTTTAATGGCTTTGTGTAATGCTTCAAAAACAGTGGATTGATGATGGTAATTGGTGGTTTTGGCATTTTGGTTATGCTTGTAAAACAATGGATTGATGTGGTAAGATGGTTATATTGGCAAGTGATGTAAGTGGTTCTTGGTTACTTTAATCGGATATAGTTAGCCGGCTATAGGATTGGGTGCACCGTGAATAAAGTCGCCTTGGATGTGGAGTGGTTGTGATTGAACCGGTAACTCCATCCAAGTACACTAACGAGATGGTTAAGAACACCATGGTGGTTAAAATTCCATGGGTGGGTCTTGTGTTAAGGTCATAATGGTGGTTAAAATTCCATTTGAGGACCTTGTGCTTGTTAAGATCATAATGGTGGTGTAAAGTCCATGTGTGGATCTTGTGTAGTATGTCCCGGATCTCGTTAGTGATGTTATACAACTACCAATGGGTGATGTTAAGGTCATATGGTGGTTAAAATTCCATATAAGGACCTTGTGAATGTTAAGGTCATATGGTGGTTAAAATTCCATATGAGGACCTTGTGTATGGTAAGGTCAAAATGGTGGTTAAAATTCCATTTGGGGACCTTGAGATTGGTAGTGTGTATGAAGCGTAGGGACAACGCTTGTGCTCCGCGTATCCGATTGGATGTTGAGTTGAAAAGTGGATATGGTTTATCACTTGGAAGCCAATATAATGTTCTTGAGTGTAATGAAACATGAGATGCTTGAAATGATGCATGGTTGCATGAGAAGTGTGTAATGTACCAAGAATGCATGTATTACTTGTTAGCTTGAACAAGTGTTTATTTTCTATTGAGAATGGTGCATGTGTGCATGAAATCTCTTAAGTGCATTGAAGTCTTGCGAAGACTTGTTTTTAAAGGCATGTAATGCAAATATTGATTTTGTGGTTCATATGTTGCATTTGTTTAATGCATGAGATAGATTGAATGAGTAAGTGGTTATTAAAGGTTTCTTGCTTTGAAATGTTTTTCAATGTATGAGAAAAGTATGATGTGAAGTGGAAGTGTTTTCCAATGATCTTGTATTTAACCTTGCATATGATGTTCATGCATGAAATGGTTAAATTGATGGTTTTGCAAGTTTGTGCTTTGAAAAGGATTACTTAGCATTCTAAGCTAAGGGTTGGTTTTCATGTTTGAGCAATGCATGATTTTAAAGCATGTTGTTAAAAAGGGTTTCCAAACATTGCTTTGGTTTATCGAATTGTGTTGCTTTTAAAAGAGGTTTTATGACTCGCTGCATTGATGGTGTTTTGGTTTTGAGCATTCCTCACTAAGCATTATGTGCTTACGCTCCTTTTTGTCCATCAATGCAGATATTTGAAGTTGGGACAGCGAGAAGCAAGGGATTCAAGAAGAGCTCCACTTGAGATGTATGTCTCGGTTAATAGCTATAGATAATAAAGGCAATGGGGGAGAATCTCTTATGTTGATGTTTAATGAGATTGTGTATGTTGGACAAGTTTGGTTTATGATTTTGAACTATGTGGTTTAACGCTTGCAACGTTTGAGTCTTCTTGTTCTTAAGTCGTTATGCTATGCTTCTTGTTTAAAAAGCATGTTTGAGTGTTGGATGTGTTGAATGAGTTGGTGCACCTAGGGGTGGTTTTGTATCTGGATTTTGATGCAAATTGGTAGGCATGATGCTTGGCATGTTGTTGATTTAATGTGGGGTGGTTTGGAGCATGTTTGATGGGGTTTAAAGGTGTTTAAAAAGGCCTATCTGTTGTTTCTAGGCAGGGTGTTTCGAAACACCCTTGCCTGTTTCGAAACAGGCCCTTGAATTGGCCAGGGTGTTCCTGACCGGCCTAGACCCGTTTCTGAACACTTTGGCTACTGCCAAGGGGTGTTCCTGAACGGCCTAGACCCGTTTCGGAACACTTGACCGTTGGGCATAAAATTTGAATGGTTTTGAGGTTTGCAAGCTTTACGTTTTAGCCCTGATTCTTGTATGTGCAATTGCTTGAGTTTGAGATGTCCGTTTGAGTTGAAACTCGGCAGAGAGGCATGAAACATGACTAATTTCATAATGGTAACTTAAAAATTGGTAAAGTCCTATTAATTTTCAGAATTTACAAATTGGTCCCTAAATTCGTATTTTGTGCAATTGGGTCCCTTATTGTTTTCCGATTGCTATGATTTTTGAGTATGCTTATCTCAAGAGTATGCCTAGGTTAAATGTGCATCTAGACAAGTTTAAAAAGAAAAAAAAAGGGTCGTTAATCAAGGTTGACTTTTGGGTTGACTTTGGTTTTCCCCGTGTAATCTTCGTAGTTCGGGTCAACCGTCTAGGCCGGGCTACGGGGGTTACAAGCAAGGGACTGATGTCCCTCTTGGTGGAAATCTACCTCCCCCGCCACAACCTGGAGGTGGGGAGCAGGTGCAACAATGACATGCTGGTCTAGGTTTGGGTGATTTGACGACACTGGTTTAGATGATCACCGGAGCGTTTCAGGCTGCTGTGGCCGGAGCGCATGTACAGGCCCTTGCAGCTGGGCAGGCGGGCTTGCCATTAGGGAGGTTGAGGAGCCTAGGAGCTGCAGAGTTTTTTGGAATGTATCCTCAGGTGTCTGAGGCCTGGTTAGCAAGTACGATCCGTATCATGGATCAGATGGGCTGTAATGATGTACGCAAGCTGGGATGCGCAGTTTTCTTTGTTGCAAGGCGATGCCTACAGCTGGTGGATGACTACCACTGCTGGTTTGGAACCCAATGGGGTGAATTGGGAGTATTCAGAGGTGCTTTTAAGAGGAAGTATCTAGGGGTGAGATACTTGGACGAAAAGAAATGTGAGTTTATGTCACTAGTTCAGGGCAACCTTTCTGTGGCTCAATACAAAGTCCAGTTCGTACGCTTGAGCCAGTATGTCCCTTAGCTGGTACCTACTGAGAAGCACCGTTGTGATCGCTTCCGGTACGGTCTGGTACAGGATGTTAAGACATATATGTTGGCTGCGGATTACACTGGTTTTGATGTGCTTGTTTGTCAATTGAAGGACATCCAATAGAATTTGGATTTGTCACATCGAGGTGTAGGTTCTAGCTCTGGGAAGAGAGCAACTGAGTCTAGTTCTGGTGGTGGACGGAACAAGAGGGGACGAGATAGGAGGTACGAGCCTGCTGTTAGGAGGGGTAATGGTGGACATGGTGCACCTACTCAGGGAGATAGGATGAGGGCTGAACAGAACACGTGCTGGACGTGTGGTTCTAGGGGACATTTGAGGCGAGATTGTCCTCGGGCAGCTAGAAAGGTCCATGCTCCTGTTGTGGTGACAGGGAACTCATATTGGAATTGTGGTTCGTCGGATCACATGAGGAAGGAGTGTCCTTTGTTGGCTGGTGGAGGCCAAGGGCGTGCTCCTGTGGTAGCTTCACCTCAGAGAGGCCGTGGGCGCGACCGTGGGAACTTTTATAGGAGAGACGAGGGGCAGCAAGGTATTGTTCATGTAGTAGTTGTTCGACCTGAGGGAGGTGGACCAACGGGGGTTTATGCTCAGCGCGAGGAGTGCAATGATACATATGTCATCGCAGTTACCTTTGTTCTTCAGTCGTTATCTTTGCTGGCTTTGACTGATTCTGGATCCACGCATTCTTATATCTTGAGTGAGCATGCTTATTCGCTTGATATACATGTTGAGTTGCTTGATGTAGGAATGCAAGTGAGTAGTTCTTTTGGTGAAACTATGGTCACTAGGAGGTTGTATAGAAGATGTCCTTTATCTGTGCAAGGACAAGTTTTTCTTGTCAATTTGATGAAGTTACCTTTCTATAGATTTGATGTAATCCTTGGCATGGATTGGTTGACGGAGCATAGGGCGGTGGTTGACTTTGATTTCAAAAGAGTGACCTTAAAGTTGGCCAATGTTTATGAAGCAGTGGTGGTAGGCGAGAATATAAAATTCTTGTCGAATGTGATTTCAGCTTTGGAAGCAAACCGTATGATGAGGTTGGGTTGTGAGGCTTACCTTGCCTATGTGATGAATCCTGGCACCAATTATGTGCGTGTGCAGGACATCCAAACTGTTCGCGATTTTTCGGGGGTCTTTCCGGAAGAATTGCATGGGTTGCCACCAAACAGGGAAGTTGAGTTTGGTATTGAGTTGTACGAGAATACGACTCCGGTGTCTATTGCTCCTTATCGTATGGCACCTAAAGTGCTAAAAGAGTTGAAAACGCAATTGCATGTGTAGTTGGATTGAGGTTTCATCCGGCCGAGTATGTCACCTTGGGGTGCATCGGTCTTGTTTGTAAAGAAGAAGGATGGGAGAATGCGGATGTGCATAAGACTATCGGCAACTGAATAAGTTGACGATCAAGAACAAGTATCCTTTGCCTAGACTTGATGATCTTTTTGATCAGTTTCGGGGAGCCTCAATGTTTTCTAAGATAGATTTGAGATCAGGGTATTATTAGCTGAAGGTGAAGGATATGGACGTACCTAAGATAACTTATCGGACAAGGTATGGACATTATGAATTTTTGGTGATGTTGTTTGGTTTTACCAACGCGCTTGCTGCTTTCATGGACATGATGAATTGTGTATTCCATGAATTATTGGATCAGTTTGTGGTGGTGTTCATCGATGATATCCTTGTGTATTCGCGTACGGAGGAGGATCATGATAGACACTTGAGAATTGTTTTGCAAGCATTGTTGGAAAATCAGTTGTATGCCAAACTGAGTAAGTGTGAGTTTTGGCTTAAGGAGGTGGTCTTCTTTGGGCATGTTGTGTCAGCTGAGGGTATTCGCGTTGATCCGCACAAGGTAGAGTGTAACCCCCTTAGCCCAGCCTAGACGCTAGACCCGAACTACGAAGATCACACGGGGAAAACCAAAGTTAACCCAAAAGTCAACCTTGATTAACGACCCCTTTTTTCTTTTTAAACTTCTCTAGATGCACATTAAACCTATGTGAAAGCCCAAGAAACTTGGAAGAGAAAAGCACAGCGATCGGAAATGCTTAAGGACTTAATTGCAAGAAAAACACTTTTAGGGACCAAAATGTAAATTTTAGAAGAAAAAAAGACTTTCAAGATTTTAGTTTTACCAAACCTCAATTAATCATATTACAAGCATCTCTGCCAAATTGCAGCTTACAAAGACATCTCAAGCTCAAGCAATTGCAATTACAACTTTCAGGACTAAATTGTAAAGCATGCATAATCTGTGTCCAACGGTCACCCGTTTCGAAACACTGACACCTGTATCGAAACACCCGTGTTGAACGCCCGTTTCGAAACGGTGTTGACCGTTTCGATACGCGGGTATGTTCTGAAACCAGTTCAGGAACAAACACTTCAAGTAGGCAAATTGTTTCGAAAGACTTCTAGCCGTTCCGAAACACCCAGGCCATTTCATGCCCCCGTTTCGAAACAGCTAAGGGTGTTTCGATACACCCTGCCCAGAAACAGCAGAAACTTCTGGTTTTTAACCTTAAGACACCCTTAAACATACTTTAAATCATTCCAAGACATATCATCAACATGCTAAGCATTATAACTATCAAATTGCATCAAAGACTAGATACAAATCAAGCATTAGGCACACCGACTCCCTAATCACATTCAACACAAGATCTTACCTTAACCCAAGAACATAGCTATATCAACATATAAAGAAGAAGATCCAAATATTGCAAAACTATCATCAACAAGTATTAAACCATAAACCGAACTTGGTCAAGATAAACAATCTCATTACACAACAACATAAAAGGTTTCGCCCATTGCCTTTATTATCAATAGCTATAAACCAAACATACTTCTCAAGTGGAGCTCTTCTTGAATCCCTTGCTTCTTGCTGTCCCAAATTCATTAATCTTCATTGATGGACAAAAAGGAGCGTAAGCACATAATGCTTAGTGATGAATGCTCAAAACCAAAACACCATCAATGCAGCGAATCATAAAACCTTCTTTAAATGTAGACACAATTCAATAAACCAAAGTATTGTTTGAAAACCTCCTTTTAAACAACATTGCTTTAAATCATGCATTGCTCAACATGAAAACCAACCTTTAACCTTGAAATACTAAACAACTCACCCCAAACAACATTCTTGCAAGTACTATCATTTAAACCTTTCCATGCATAAACACTTCATGCAAAGTTTAAACCAAATTCCTTGGAAATCACATCCACTTCACACTATACATTTCTCATGCTTGATGATCATTTCAAA
Source organism: Hibiscus tridactylites (assembly GCA_958450335.1). NCBI lineage: Eukaryota > Viridiplantae > Streptophyta > Magnoliopsida > Malvales > Malvaceae > Hibiscus > Hibiscus tridactylites. The sequence continues at coordinate 7,517,835 of OY288280.1, read as the reverse complement.
GCAAAAACCTTTTGGAAACCATTTGTTCTTTCTATCTATCTCATGCATTCAACAAATGCAAAACCCATGATCTACAAAAGCAACATTTTGCATTACGTGCCTTTTTAAAACAAGCCTTCACAAGACTTTAATGCACTTTTGAGATTCTATGCACATATGCACCATTCACAATAGAAGATATACTTTTGCTCATGCTTAACAAGTATCACATGCATTCTTGCAACATTTACATATTTCCCATGCAACCTTGCATCATTTTCAAGCATCTCTCGCTTCATTACATTCAAATACATTATATTGGCTTTCAAGTGATAGTTCACAAACCATTTCAACACAAGACACAATCGGATACGCGGATTACAAGCATTGTCCCACACGCTTCATAAACACTACCGGACTACACAAGGTTCACACTCAAGAGCAATCCCTCCAGTGATGTGACACTCGTGGTACAGTATAACGGTACAATCTTAACCCCTCAACACCACTCATCGGTAATTATATAATTCCACTAACGAGAGTAAGGGACACATAACACAAGATCCACACACGGAATTTACAACCACCGTTGTGATCTTACCTCAATCGTTAGGGTACTTGGATGGAGTTTACGGTACAATCACAACCCCTCAACATCCAAGGCGACTTTACTTACGGTGCACCCAATCCTATAGCCGGCTAACTATATCCGATTCAAGTACTTAAAAACCATTTCATCACTTGCCAATATACATCAAATACCATCATCAAGTCATTGTTTTAAGCATTAATCAAAGCCACTTATCATCATGCATCTCCATGCATCATAACCAAATTAATAACATTTCAAACCAAGGATCTCTTACCTTGAGCATCCTTCAATACATGGCTTTCAAAACCAGCATTAATCATGCTAAAACATGCTTTCAAAACAGTAATTAAACACACATTTCATAACTAATGCATCAAACCATAACTTAGCACACCCGACTTACTCTTGAGCTTAGCTAAGTTGTTTAGACTTAAACTAAGCTCCCAAAATCTCCAAATAATCGTTTCAAAACTGGAAAACCATCTCCACTCACTGATACACAAAACTATGCTAGCCGACAAGCCTCTCAAGCATCCGAAACTTCCAACGCCGCCTCTATTGCTTCTGGATCATTCTCCCATGTTTTAAACATACAACAACATATGATTAATGCATCACCATGCATCAAAATCACCAGCAATACAACCCAACTAGCTGCTCTACTCAAGAACCCCATTTTGGCTACCAAAAACAACCGAAATCACCTCCAAACTCTCCCAAAACAAAGCCCAGCCAAGATATATCAATTCTAAACATTTCTAAACATCAATTAACATAAAAAAGCAACATAAACGTGACCTTATACCTCCAGCAACAGCAGATCACCAAATCCACCCCAAAAACCACCATTCTAGCAAGCAAAACTTAGGAAAACAAACCTATTCAGGATTTGATTGATAAAACCTCATTTGTAACATCAATTAACATCCAAAATACATTAGAAAACAACCTCAAAACAGAGCCTAACCAATATCCACGAAAATCTCCAAGATCTCTTCCAAAATCATGAGTTTTAAGCCAAAATCTTGTTTCCAACACTAAAACCATTCATAAAACTTTAATAAAGGATTGACAACTTGGGATTTTCAGTAAAGAATTGGGTATTTAGAGGAGAAGAACAATCTTACCTCTAAAATATGATTTCTCCTTTATTTGGGCAAAATTCCATGAAAATGCAATGTGGAAATCAAAAGGATTTGTTGCAAGATTGATTAGGAACCAATGAGTGATGGTAATCTGATCAATTGAAGTAAAAATCAATGTGAATTTTGCTTGATAAAAGATGTTTGGCTGATAGGATTTTGAGAGAAAAGGGAATGAGAGAAAATTAGAGAATGGTAGTTATGAAAATCAAAAAGTAGTTTCCACCTTTCTTTTATTTAATTAAATCATTAATTAAATCACAAAAATTAAGGAAAAATCTGGAGAAAAACATTTTGGGTAAATTAGCTCCTTAAAGATTCAAAGTTTCAATCCTTTACAAAACAGTCAGTACTAAACTTTGCAAAAATTGCAATTTGGTCACTACACCGAAATGTAGTATCTCCAAACCTTATTTTGTAAAATTGATTTCACCACTCTCTTATATATAGTAAATGAGGATTTTTAGATATTTTTCTATATTTTTAAAGCATCCCAAACTAGGCGTTCCCTAAAATCTCCTTTTATATTTGAACCGTTTCTCAGACCGATCCGGTTCAGACCCTAAATTTCTAATCCCAAATTTGGGGTGCTACATAGAGGCTATGATGAGTTGGAAAGTTCCTAAATCAGTGACAGAGGTACGGAGTTTCCTTGGTGTAGTTTGGTATTACCGTAGGTTTGTCGAAGGTTTCTCGAAGATAACAACACCTTTGACCAAGTTGTTGTAGAAGAATGTTCTCTTTGAGTGGACAGATGCGAGACAACAAGGTTTTGAGAAGCTGAAAGAAGCTTTGATGCAAGCTTCTGTTCTGATTCAACCTGAGTCTAGAAAGGAGTTTGTGGTCTATAGTGATGTGTCCATTATTGGTTAGGGCTGCGTGTTGAGGCAGGGGGTAAGGTAGTGGCCTATACATCTAGGTAGTTAAAGATGCATTAGCGCAACTACCCTACTCATGATCTTGAGCTTGCGGCTGTGGTGTTTGCCTTGAAGATTTTGAGACATTACCTGTACGGTGAAAATTGTATTGTGTTCACGGATCATAAGAGCTTGAAGTACCTTATGTCTCAAAAGGAGTTGAATCTTAGGCAACGTCACTGGGTGGAGTTGCTTAAAGATTATGATCTGATTATTGAGTATCACCCGGGCAAGGCTAATGTTGTGGTTGATGCTTTGAGCCGGAAAGTGGCTGTGGAGTTGAGGGTAATGTTTGCTCGCATGAGCATTTCACGTGATGGTGGTCTTATTGCGGAATTGCAAGTGAAACCATCTCTGATTCTGTTGATCAAAGATAAGTAGTTGCTTGATGATTCTCTTGTTTCACATGTTCGGGATATTGCGGAGGGTAGACCATCAGATTTCAACTTTAGTGATGATGGTGTTTTGTGCTTTGGGAGTCGAATAGTGGTGCCAGAGGATGTTGAGTTAAGGCGCACTATTCAGACCGAAGCCCATAGTAGCTTTTTTGCTATGCACCCTGGTAGTACAAAGATGTATCGTGATTTGAAAGATGAGTACTACTGGGTGGGGTTGAAAAAGGATGTGGCTGAGTTCGTTAGTAAGTGCATGGTGTGTCAGCGAGTGAAGGCTGAACATCAAGTTCCTTCTAGGTTGTTGTTGCCTTCGAGAATCCCATAATTAAAGTGGGAGAGAATCACCATGGATTTTGTGTTTGGATAGCCCTTCTCATCGTCAAAGAAGAATTCAGTTTGGGTTATTGTAGATCAACTCACGAAGTGTGCAAATTTTCTGCCTGTGCATACTTCGTATACCTTGGATATGTTACCTGAGTTGTATATAGTTCAGATTGTGCGGTTGCACGATGTGCCAAAGTCTATAGTATCGGATAGGGATCCGAGGTTTACAACGCGATTTTGGGAATGTTTGCATCAAGCCTTGGGTACACGGTTGAATTCTAGTACTTCCCATCATCCTCAGAAAGATGGAAAGTCAGAACGCGTGATCCAAGTGCTTAAGGACATGTTGCGGTGCTGTGTGATAGATTTTCAGGGTTCTTGGGAGAAGCACTTGTCATTGGTTGAGTTTGCATATAATAACAGTTATCGGGCGAGTATTCAAATGGCTCCATACGAGGCTTTGTATGGGAGACGTTATACAACCCCTCTTTGTTGGGCAGAAGCTGGGAAAAAGTTGATCTCGATTCCAGCTATGCTTAAGTGTAACCCCCTTAGCCCGGCCTAGACGGTTGACCCGAACTACGAAGGTTACACGGGGAAAACCAAAGTCAACCCGAAAGTCAGCCTTGATTCACGACCCTTTTTTTTCTTTTTAATCTTGTCTAAATACACGTTAACCCTAAGTGAGTACTCATAACATACGATTGAGAAAGGCGCAGCGATCGGATAACATATAGGGACTCAATTGCACTTTATATGAGTTTAGGGACCAAATTGTAATTTTTGTAAATTAGAAGATCTTCATAAATTTTAAGGTTACCGATATGAAATTAGTCAAGTTACATGCTTCCCTGCCAAATTTCATCTTAATTGGACATCTCAAGCTCAAGAAATTGCAATCTCAACATTTAGGACTAAAATGTAAAACATGCAAACATCAGAACATTTCAAATCTGTGTGCAACGGTCACCCGTTTCGAAACACCCACCTGCCGTATCGAAACGCTGGATCGAAACAGTGTTGACCGTTTCGGTACACGGGTGAGTTCCGAGACCAGTTCCGAAACATGGCATTCTAGTAGCCAAATCGTTTCGAAACAGCCTCCATCGTTTCGAAACACGAAGGCCATTACGGGGCCCCCGTTTCGAAACACTAGAGGGTGTTTCGATACGGTTATCCCATAAGCTGCAGCAAAGACTTGTTTTTCACTCAAAAACATAATCTAACACATCCCAATAACTCTCTAATCATACCAACAAGTCAACATACATATAAGGATCATATTTGGAACGCTCTAACACAATCATAGCATCAAACATGAAATCTCTTTATTCTAGAGGCATGCTTCCTAATATCAATACACAAATAGGCAATCCAACCTCAAAAACAAGCAATCAAGGCCATTTACAATCCAACAAGCTAAAACAAACATGCCACAACCATAGGGAGTTTAACATATCTCCCAAATACAAAACTTGGTTTCCCATTGCCAATCTACCAAAACTAAAATGTACGAAAACTTCACCATACGTGAGCTTGGATTTCCTTGAATGGACTTAGCTTCCTTGATGCCCGAAAACACCTCAATTATCTGCATTATAGGTAAAGGAGAGAGCGTAAGCACAAATGCTTAGTGAGGCATGCTCTAAAGAAAACCAACACAAAAATGCACATTTTGAAAACACTTTCATCAAAAGCTTTTAAACCACATGCTCATCTCTTTCTCATGCTTGGAAAACTTTCAAAGCAATACTCATTGAAACCACATGTACCTTCATTCTATCTCATGCATTTAAACCAATGCAAAACCCATGACAAGGCTAAAATCACGCTTGTACTCTAAAGCGTTTCATAAACAAACTACATATGCATTTCTCATAGCATAAATCATTATATCAAGGTACATGTGAATCAAAACCACAACATATTTTATATTGGCATTTCACATCTATTTATTACTCGGATATGCGGACATCAAACCAGACACTTCCGGTGGCATCTCTCATCACCGTACTCACTCGTCTAGCAACATACTTTCCGGTGGAATCTCTCATCACCGTATTCACATGGCAAAATCTCTCATCGCCACCAAGCTTGGGTATTTCCCAAGTCCTACCCGATGAAATGCACATCATCGGAATATCTCCCTTTGGCTTAACCAAAGAGCACGTACGAATTTATAGTTTATCGTGCACTCTCATCCTATTGATTGATCAATTATATCCGGTAAGTTTCTCAACATATATGCCAATATATTATGTCAAATCAACATCTCTCCTACTGTTTTTCATGCATTAAAACTCATCATTCTCATCTCTTTTCAATATCATAACATTTGCTATACTTCAACATAAAGCTCAAATCTCAACTATGCAAAATGTTACTTAATGAAATCATTCCAAGCATCATCTCATGCTATAATTCATGCATAAAAACAGTAGGAATTTATCAATCTGAAACCATGAGCATGTAAAAGCATTTAAGGTGCAATCACCACATTTTAGAGAGCAATCTAGCCAATACATACTCCTGGACTTAGGAAGGTGTTTCAAACCTTTCCTAAATCCCCAAGCCTTGGTTCTTTGTCCCTCATGGACTTCTAAAACCATATGCACTCACAAATTTCATTTCGCTTGCTTGCCGAAACGTCAATTAAGCTTCTGGATCAACTCCAAAAGTGTCTGAAGATTTCTCCCCTGTTTTAGACACATAAAAGCATAGGATTAATGTATCATCATGCATTGAAATCTTCAGCCAACACTCCTAAAGTCGCTGCTCTACCTAGACACAACATTTCGGCTACCAAACACTACTGAAATCACCTCCAAACTCTTCCAAAACATAACCCAGCCAAGATCCATCACTTCTATTCATTTCTAAACATCAATTAACATCGAAAACAACTCTAAACTCGTTCTTAGACCTCCAGCTATAACATAACACCAAAATCACCCCAAAAACCACCATTATCACAAGCAAAAACTTAGGAAAAACAACCTATTCGGGATTTGATTGCTAAAACCTCATTTCTAACATCATTTAACATCCAAAATACATTAGAAAACCATCTCAAAACAAAGCCCAATCAATTACCACGAAAATCTTCAAGATCTCTTCCAAATTCTTGAGTTTTAAGCCAAAATCTTGTTTCTAACATTAAAACCATTCATAAATCTTTAATAAAGGATTGACAACTTGGGATTTTCATGAAAGAACTGAGTATTTAGAGGAGAAGAACAATCTTACCTCTAAAAGATGATTTCTCCTTGATTTGGGCAAGTTTCCATGAAAATACAATGTAAAAATCAAATGGATTTGTTGCATGATTGATTAGGAATCAACGAGTGATGGAAATCTCATCAAATGAAGTGGAAATCAAAGTAAATTTTGCTGGAGAAAAAGTGTTTGGTTGATAGGATTTGGGAGAAAATGAAATGAGAGAAAATTAGAGAAAAGTGGTTATGAAAGTCAAAGGTAGTTTATCACCTTTATTTTATTTAATTAAATCATTAATTAAATCACCCAAATTAAGGAAAAATCTGATGAAAACATTTTGGTAAATTAGCTCCTTAAAGATTCAAAGTTTCAATCCTTTACAAAACAGTCACTACTAAACTTTGTAAAAACTGCTATTTGGTCACTACATCGAAATGTAGTATTTCCAATCCTTATTTTGTAAAATTGATTTCACCATTCACTTATATATATTGAATGAGGATTTTTAGATATTTTTCTATATTTTTAAAGCATCGCAAACTAGGTGTTCCCTAAAACTCCCTTTTATATTCGAACCGTTTCTTAGACCGGTCCGGTTCAGACCCTAAACTTATAAGCCCAAAATTGTGGTGTTACAACTCTCCCCATCTTAAGAAATTTCGTCCTCGAAATTTACCTGGAGAAAAAGCGTAAGGAAACTGCTTCTTCATGTCATCTTTTCTTTCCCACGTGGCTTCCTCAATACCACGATGCCTCCACAACAACTTAACCAACTCAATGGTCTTAACTCGAAGAACTTTACTGTCCAAATCCAGAATCTCAATCGACTCCTCATCATAGGTCAAATATGGATTCAATTCAACTTCCTCCACAGGCATAACATGCGAAGGATCCGATCTATACCTCCGAAGCATGGAGACATGAAACACATCAAGTCTCTTCTCTAACTCTTGTGGTAGCCTCAGCTTATACGCAACAGGACCCACACATTCTATCACTTCATATGGTCCAATATACCTAGGGCTCAACTTACCCTTCCGACAAAACCTCATGACCTTCTTCCAAGGCGAACCTTCAAGAACACACAGTCACCCACCGCAAACTCAATCTCCTTACGCTTCAAATCCGCGTAAGACTTCTGCCGATCAGAAGCTGCCTTCAACCGCTCACAAATGAGCTTCACCTTCTCGGTGGTCCCTTTTAACAAAGCCGGCATCGAGACCAAGTTCTGACATGTTTCAGCCCAGCAAAGAGGAGTTCTGCACTTCCTCCCATATAAGGCTTCATAAGGTGCCATTTGAATACTTGCATGGTAGCTATTATTATAAGCAAACTCCACTAAAGGCAAATGCTTCTCCCAAGAGCCTTGAAACTCAATCACGCAGCACCTCAATATATCCTCAAGCACTTTGATAACACGCTCAGACTGTCCATCCGACTGTGGATGATAAGAAGTACTGAAATTCAGCAGCGTACCCAAAGCTTGATGCAAACACTCCCAAAACCGCAATGTAAACCTCAGATCTCTATCCGACACTATATATTTTGGTACCCCATGTAGACGTACAATCTCAGCAATGTACAACTCTGCAAGCTTATCCAAGGTATACGTTGTATGCACAAGTAAGAAATGCGCATACTTCGTAAGGCGATCCACAATCACCCACACCGAATTCTTCTTCGATGGCGACAAAGGTAAACCAGACACAAAGTCCATGGTGATTCTTTCTCACTTCCATTCAGGAATCCAAGTGTCTCTTTTGGTTAGCTCAAGTATGATCTATATATTGTAAATTGTAATAGTCAAGCAATGGGATAGGTGTTGTTGATTTGAATTCTATGTTGTATGTTGAATTGGTTTGGCTCTTGGATGCCTTGTTTGAATTGTAAATCTTGCTTATGATGCATATCTTGAATGCCTATATGTTTGTTCTAAGGCATGAACCTTTATGTGTTAAGTATGTCTCCTTTTTTATAAATGTATGAATCCTTTCGTTGCATGATCCTTGTACGTTTTGAATGCCATGTATGTTGATATCCTGGTAGTTAAAGGTTGTATGTATGTTTTTTGTGGCTAGGGGAGTCGCAAATCGTATCTAGAGTCGAGTCTTAGATCGTTTTGTTGAAAATTTGGAGACTCGCAGTGCAAGGCGTATAGATACGCCTAAGGGCCGTATCGATACAGTCTTGCCCTTCGGTATTCAGTTTAGGCTTGGTGTATCGATACGCGGGGGTGTATCGATACGCTCAAAGCTCACTGGAAATCCGAGATTTTTGTGAGACTTTGGCTTCTCGATACAAGCTCTAAGCGTATCGGTATGGTGTTGTCTCGTTGACCACGAGATGTTGACCGAGAAGCGCGTATCGATACGCTCAAGGGCTGTATCGATACGGTCTTCTCGTGTTGACCATAGGGTGTTGACCTTGGTCAAGGCGTATCGATACCCTTGATTGGTGTATCGATACGACCTGCTTAAAAAGGTAAAATGGGTTGTGTTAATGTGTTGCCTTGGTTGGTCGTTGGTATGTTATTTGTGCTTCTGATGTCGTGTTTCACATAGGACTTAATAATGCTTATAGACAAGATAAAGTTAAAAGAAATTTTCTAGGGTTGCTAACCGAGGTGGGACCTTAACGGGTTTCACATCAGTTTTCCCCGTGTAGACTACTCGGACCGGTCTGTCGCCCAGACTGGGACGAGGGGTTTACATTTGTTGGTATTAGAGCCTAAGGTTACCGAGACCTTGGGCAGGTAAGTGAGATAAGTTTAAGTTTTTGTATTGATATGCACGGTGTTTGCTTACCTTGTAAGCATGTTGCTTGTTATTCGAGTATGTTGTGATGTGTGATTGTTTGATTGTGAATGTATGTTGTTTGATCGTGCGTGTGTGTTGCTTGAAGCATGTTGAGTAGAGCCCCATTGCTTCTATTACATAGGAAAAAGAGAATTTTTAAGTGAGGGAATCATACTTGAGCCACTTTGACCCTTTCCTTTGCTAACCCAATTTGTATGTCATTTTGTTGTTGTTGTTGATTTAATGCTTTTAGTAAGTTTGAGGCCAGGGTGTGGGCCGTGAATCTGTAAGTGGAAGCTGTGGTCTTTGAAAATGTGGATGATGTTGAGGGAGTTCATCGCTTTAGTCAGGGAGGTATGGTTGTACTAGAGTTGAGGTACAATTTGTTTGTTTGAGTCCGTGTGTTTTTGGGTTGATTCTTGTTGGTGAGGGACAATGAGACCGATTCTGGTATTAATTGGTAAAAAGAAGTGAAGACCTTTGAGTGAGGTTCAGAGTAGTATCGATGTTATAGTAGATAAGCCCTTGGTACAATTTTGAGTATGTCCCATCTTGTTGATTCTGAGTCTGTATTTTCGTATGTTATTAACAAGCATGCAAAGTTTGAATATGTCCGGTGAAGTGTTAGAGGTAGGTATGAGTATCTTAGTTCTTTTGGCGAGATCAAGGTAAGGGTCTCGTGTGTATAATCTAAAACACATAAATGTTAGTTGGTGATCGTTGGGGTTCGGCCTATGGTTTTAATACAAGATAGCCGATTAGTATCCGTGAGTGGGAATCGATTTGAGTAATTGGGCCAATGTGCGTCTGAGTTGTCTTCTAGCAAGAAGGAGAGATGAAGTCACTTCCGATATAGTTGAGCCGAGAAGGAAGTCTTGAGGTTTAACTCCAGATTGTTAGGTAGTAGGATGTTTTGAGTCGCCAGGACCGATGTTATAGAACAAGTTCCAGGATGATTGTTTGTGTGTGATCAGAACTGAATTTTGAGGTTTCGAGATGCTCTAAGAACGGTTTTGAATAGTTAGGTTATGTTTGAAGGACCAGCCTGAAGATAAGAGAACGAAAAACTATCAGCTGTGTATATGTGAAGTTGCAATTTCTGCGGATACATCCTTTGTGTGAGCATGCAAAGAAATTTGATATAACTGATGAGACCTTAGACGTAGGGACACATGTGACTAGACCTTTTATTGAGATAGTGGTGATCAGAAAGATGTACGGGAGCGGCTTGTTGATGGTTCAGGGTTACGAATTTCCAGTAGTTGTGAAGTAATTATCTTTTTACGGTTTCGATGTAACTTTTGGCATGGTTTAGCTTGTGGAACATAAAGCTAGGATATACTTTATGACAATGAGAGAGTTGCCTTGAAGTTGCAGATTTCTGTGAGACTGTAGTGGTAAGTGAGGATGTGAACTTCTTATCGAATGTTGATCCATCTTTAGAGGTCAAAGATTGATTGAGTTTAGTTGGCAGGCTTGCCTAGCAAATGTGATGGATTTGATTTTTGAATGAAGATTAGACCGCATAATGTTAGAATAGTTTGCGATTTTTCCTAAAAGTGTTTGAAAGAATTGCATGGTTTGTCTCCTGGTAAGGAAGAGGAGTTTGTTATTGATATCGTCTGTGAATTTGTTCCTGTTTTGAGTCCTCTGTATCTTATGGTTCCCGAAAGAATTGAGAGTTGAAGAATCCACTACGAGACTTGTTAGACCTTAGATTGATTAGGCCTAGTACATCATCTTAGAGTATGACAGTGCAATTTGTGAAGAAGAGAGAAGACAATACGAGAATGTATTTAGATTACAGGTAGTTGAAACAATTGACGTGAGTAATCAGTATCCATTTCCGAGCATCAGTGGTTTGTTGATGAGTTGAGGGGTGCTTTAGTCTTTTCAAGATTAATTTGAGATCCGATTACTACCAGTTGAAAGTGAGAGAGGTTGATGTACCGAAGACAGTTTCCGGGGCAAGATGTGATCACTTTGAGTTCTAGGTTATGTCGTTCTGTTTGACAAGTGTGTTAGTTACTTTTATAGAGATGTTGAGCAGAATATTTCCTGAATTCTTTGATCAGTTGTAGTAGTCCTCATAGATGATGCATGAGTATATTCAAGTACCGAGGAAGATTATGACAAGCTTTGAAGTTAGTGTTGTAGATTCTATTAGAGAATCAATTGTATGCCAAGTCGAGCAAACGTGAACTCCGAGTCAAGGAAGATGTTCTCCTAGGACATGTAGATTAGTCGAGTGTATTAGAGTAAATCCTAAGTAGGCAGAAGAAGATGTGAGTTGGAAGAAATTGAAGACTATGACAGGTATCTATAGTTCCTAGGTCTAGCATTGTTACTATTGGAGGTTTGTAAATGATCTTTTGAAGATAGCTACTCCATTGACAGGTTGCTACAGAAGAATGTTCAGTTTGTGTGGTTAGATGCGAAACAATGAGCCCTTGAGAAACTGAAAGAAACTTTGAAGAGAGCTTCGACCTTGATCCAACCTATATCAGAGAAAGAATTTATGAACCATGAAGATGCGTTACATGTAGGGTTAGGTTGTGTGCTTATGCAAGACATAAGATTTGTGGCCTATTTGTCGAGACAATAGGAAGACCTTGAAAAGAATTATCCGACACAAGACATAGAGTTAATTACAGTTTTAATTGCTTTGAAGACTTAGAGACAAAGCTTGTATAGTAAGAAATTCACAGTATATACATATCATCAGAGCATGAAATATTAGACGACTTAGGAAGGGTTGAAACTTGAACATCACAAGTTGTTAGAATCGCTTGAAGACCGTAATCTCAAGATTGAGTACCATCCGAAGAAAATCAACGTAGTAACCAATGTTTCGAGTTGTTTTTGATGAGCTATAGTTGAGTTGCGAGCTATATTTGTCGGATTCAGTTTAGCAAATGATAGTAGTTTTGTGGTCGAGTTTCATGTTAAGCCTACATTGAGTCATAATACATAAAGAGAAGCAGTTGCAAGACAAGTTCTTGGCACCTCACGTGCAAAACATAGCAGAAGGAAGACCTTCAGAATACAGTTTCAGGGATGATAGAGTTTTGCATTTCATAGACAAAATAGTTGTCCCGATTGACATAGTGTTCTGAGACGTATTGTTTTGGCCGAAGCACACGGTAGTTCATTTGTATTGCATCTGAGTAGTATGAAGATGTATTGTGGGTTGAAGATGAGTACTTCTGGATTGAGTTGATGAATGATGTGGTTCAGTATGAGAGTAAGTGTATAGTTTGCCAGCATGTCAAGACCGAGCGTCAGTTTTCTTCTAGTTTGTTACATCCGTGGAAGATTCATAAGGAAAGTGGGTAATAGATTCGAGAGACCTTGTGTCTGGTTCGCCTTTGATTTCCTACGGGAGAGTTTAGCCGAGTAAACGATGATAGTTTCTCTGGGTGTGCTCGTTTTATACGTGTTCACGTTACTTGTACCTTGTATAAGATGGCGGAGTCTTGCTTTACCAAGAGAGTGAGTTGCACAGTATCTTGAAATCGATAGTGACCGACAAGGATTCGAAATTTAAACTAGATTTTTTTAAAGACGTCTGTATAGTGTTTGGTTACCTGTTGAAGTCAGATGGTCAGCCAGAGAAACTCAGGGGTCAAGTTTTCAAACGGTGTCGTATAATATTTTGAATTGGGCTAGTTCTGTTGTTTAATTGTTGTGGTTACCACCAAAGTTAGAAAGGGGATTTGTGATTTGCTCTGTGTATCTATGGTTCGGAAATGTGATTCAGATTTGTCCCGTGCTATGTCGTTGAAGAGATCGAGTTGAGTTTAAAATTGACAAGCAATGGAGAACCAGTTGAGATCTTAGCATCAGTTAGCTAATGATGTGTTGTAAGTCTACCGAGTTGGTTAGTCTGTTGTGGTGAGAAGAAAAGGGAAGTGCGGAGGGGCAGTTTCCGTGGCTCTTCCTGTTCGATAAATTTTGGGGACGAAATTTCCTTAAGTGGGGGAGAGTTGTAACACTCGGGTTTGGGGGTCGGATGAAAATAATAATATAATAATTGTTCGGGTTTCGATTTCATAATTAAAATAATATTATATTTTTAATGGGCTTCGTGTTTGCAAAATAATTAAAAACTATGTTGGGCCTATCTTCTAAGTCCAATTCCATGGATTTTAGGATATGAGAATTTTAGCCATTCATTAATGGCATTATGGTAAATAAGTGGTCTTCCAAATTATAAACTCATTTCTTTTATTTTAAATGAGCTTAGTCATCATCTTCACTTCCCCCTTCCACCATTTCCACGACAAGAAGAGAGCTTCTCGTCATCTCATTCTTCCATCTCCTTTCTTCTTCATTCTTGGAGCTTTTTGAAAGGTAAACATATTTTTGACTTGGCCTTGGTCTCCTCTTCATTTTGGTATCTTTAGATTTCACTAAAACTAGTTATTTTGTAATTTGGGTTTTTGAAAGTTTTGGTTAAAGGTTGGAGCTTTATGATTCTTTATCAAAGCTTTTGATTTAATATTGTTAAATATATTATTTATGAACCTTGAGGTCCAACATATGTGAATTTTTAAGTGTTTTATAAGAATTCCCGAATTTTTGTTTTGGTGGGGTATTAGGAGGGTTTTGAGTTGAGTTTTGGGTGTGTTCTATGTTGGAATTTGAGGGTTGATGTTAGGATAATAGTTGAGGGCTGTTTTGGAAGCATTTGAGTGTGCTAAAAAGGTTAAAATCATGAGTTTTGGATTGAGTTTGATGGCTGCTCAGGTTTGGAGCTTTTGGGTTGTTCTTGGTTCGAAAATCATGAGTTTTATTCTTGATTTGTGTTCCGGATTTGCTACATTGATGTGTGGTCTTATTTGAAGTTGTTTTGCTTGTGTTGAAATGATTAGAGGCAAGAAATTGTGTTGGTGAAGCATCAGGAGTGAATCCGGAAACTTGAAGACCTTGGATGCTTGGTAGGCTAGTCGGCTTGTGCTAATGGAGTGGTCGGTGAGTGGTTAAAATGTTTTAAATGGTTTTGAGTAATTGGTTCAAGCATGTGAACCTAGGATGGGCTTGGTAAACCCACCTAGAGTTGGGATTAGAGTGGTAGCCTAATCCCAAGCTTTGATTAGAGACTTTGGTTGCACTCTTTAATGGTTGTTTATGCCTCTTGATTTATTGTGATTGTGGTGTTATGTATAATGTGTTATACATGTATATTGAGGCTTGGATTGATGCATTGTTATATGCATGTGGATTGTGCATGATAGTGATCATGGTGAGTACGTGCTAAGCACGTAAGTTGTTTTGAAATGACGTTGTGAGGGTTATGAATTGTGTTTAATATTGGCACTAGTATGCTTGGGGTACAATGATCGATCATTAGGATATTAGTGTGCACACGAGAGTCAAATTCGCGCATGGCCTTGGTGGCGTTAAGGCACCAAGGAGGAGTACGGGTTCACCCGGAAATATTTATATAATAGTCGGTGATGAGTGGAATCCCATCGACGGGGCATGAGGATGAGTGGAATCCCCTCCGCGAGAACCGGTGATGAGTGTAATCCCACCGAAGGTAATAGTTGTGTTGGAAATGCGTTCCAACTTGTTATTCGCGTATTCGAGTCATAGCTAGGTGCCAATATGATATGAAATGTGATTTCCAATATGAATCGATATATGTTGGGGTTAATACATTGATTTATGTATCTTCGTGTGTAGGACTAATGAGTTGTTGATCATGGCATAGAGATGAATATATGTTCATGGATCATGTATATTTTGGCTCTTGAGGATTGGAGGTAGGATCATGCATTCTATTTTGATTCTTGCTCGTGCTTGGACCCTGCATTGTCGAAGGTTTGTTTTATGAGCTTACCCTCACTAAGCTTTTATGCTTATGCTCCTTTTTGTTCGACAATGCAGATCAGTAGCTTGTGGGTGGCAAGGGCAAGGAAAGTTCTCCAAGTGTCGCTTTTGGTTAGCTCAAGTATGATCTTTAAATTGTAAATTGTAATAGTCAAGCAATGGGATAGGTGTTGTTGATTTGAATGCTTTGTTGTATGTTGAATTGGTTTGGCTCTTGGATGCCTTGTTTGAATTGTAAATCTTGCTTATGATGCATGTCTTGAATGCCTATATGTTTGTTCTAAGGCGTGAACCTTTATGTGTTAAGTATGTCTCCTTTTTGATAAATGTATGAATCATTTCGTTGCATGATCCTTGTACGTTTTGAATGCCATGTATGTTGATATCCTGGTAGTTAAAGGTTGTATGTATGTTGTTTGTGGCTAGGGGAGTCGCAAATCGAATCTAAAGTCGAGTCTTAGATCGTTTTGCGGAAATTTTGGAGACTCGCAGTGCAGGGCGTATTGATACGCCTAAGGGCCGTATCGATACAGTCTTGCCCTTCGAGACTCAGTTTAGGCGTGGTGTATCGATAAGCAGGGGTGTATCGATACGCCCAAAGCTCACTGGAAATACGAGATTTCGGTGAGACTTTGGTGTATTGATACGGGCTCTAAGCGTATCGGTACAGTGTTGTCTCGTTGACCACGAGATTTTGGTGAGACTTTGGCCGTATCGATACGGTCTTACCCTTCTAGGGATGCTAACAGAGGTGGGACCTTAAGGAGTTTCACATCGATTTTCCCCGTGTAGCCTACTCGGACCGGTCAGTCGCCCAGACCGGGACGAGGGGGTTACAATAGGTCCACTAGGAAATTCCTCTGAGTTCATGTTGGTAGTGATCACATTTGTCCCTCCCTCTTGAAAGCGACTTGTCTTCAAATTGTCTCCTACATTAAAAGGAGATAAATCAGCGACATTGAAAGTTGCACTGAGATTATGCTCACCTGGGAGGTCTATTTGATAATCATTGTTATTGATGCGTCTGATCACTTGGAAAGGTCCATCTCCTTGAGGCATCATTTTAGATCTACGTTAAGCTAGAAACCTCTCTTTTCTCATGTGCAACCAAACCCAATCTCCAGGTTCAAAAAATGGTACATTTGCGCTTTCGGCAAATTTTGCTCTCATAATGCTCAACTTTCTTCTCTTTGTTTCCTTGCATTTTTCTATGTAGCTCTTTCTATGATGCAATTTTTCTTTTGTCATCTATAATCTGAACTAGATTAGTAGAACAAGAAAATAAAAATGGATGAATAGAAAATTTAAACCCATCAATGACTCTAGACGGTGGATGCTTGGTTGCAAAATATGATGTATAATTTCTGGTGAACGAATCAGCTTGCAAGAAATATGCCCACAGCTTGCTACTTTTTCGAATAATATCTATTGACTAAGTAGAGAGTCCCCGTTTCACTTCTTTGATTTAAAGGATCATTAGTGGGAATGTTGTGAAAAAACAACAACTTAGTTTTACTTAATTTTTCCCACACTTTGAAATTCTTCCAAATGTTCGCCCTCGACTTAGTGGACAGAAATGGCTTCGCAAGTTCAACGTGCACTCCTGCGTACACAACTTGGTTATTAGGACAAGTAATCAATTCTATCGAAGATAAGAAATTGAACCTTTCAATTTCTTTAAATGGTGAATGATACAATATATGCTTGGTGTTCAATTTGTTCTAGAAAATTCACCAAAAATAACTAAGAAAATTAGCATTTTTGTTTGTGTAACGCCCCGGTTTTGGGCTTAGGAGTTTTGGGCGTTGACCGGTTGGTCAAAGTGTTGTTCGAATCTTAAGAGGTTAAATTAGGAAAACCTAGTTCGGGTTGCATTAAAAATATGGAAAAATGTTCTAAAATCATCTTTTAATATAATTAAGTGAACTGTGAAATCAATTTTGGAAAATGAGTTTTGGAAGTGTGACATTTTGGCTGGTGACCAAAATGTAAATTTCGCAAGTTTGGTGGCTGTTTTATAAAGGGTTGGAACTTTGAATCTTTAAGGAGCTATTAATCCAAAAGTGGTTTCTCCAGATTTTTCTAAGATATTATAAGCTATTTTCTGATTTCAAAGTTATCAAAAAGGAGGGAAAAGCTCATTTGGCAATTTTCTCAACTAACTTCTCAATTTTCCTTCTCTCATTTTCTCTCAAACCAAACACTACATTTCCAGAGATTTGTTTCTGATTTTCTTACCTAAATCTTTCCTTTCAACTCTCATTTGATTCCAAATCAACAAATCTTCAAAACCTCTTCAATTGCTACTTGATTCTTCAAGGGTTTTCATTCCAAAAAGTGGAGAAACACAAGTTTGGAGGTAAAAACGTCCTTCTCCTCTAAACTATCAGTTCTTTACTGAAATTCCTAAGTTTTCAATCCTTAATTGATGTTTAATTAAAGGTTTTAAAGTGTTGAAATGGATCTTGGCTTATTATGCAAGATTTTGATGATTTTTTATGATTTTCGTTAGATCTGATTAATCTGTGATTTGAGAGGTGTTTTTGATGTTAAATGATCTCTAAATTGATAAGGAATTGAGTCTTGATTGATGCAATCCCGGATAGGTTCAGTTTCCTAAGTTTAGCTTGTGTTTCAAGGTAGTTTTTGAGGTGATCTTGGTGATCTGATGTTGCTGGAGGTATAAGGTTGTTAATAGGTTGTTTTTAGATGTTATATGATGTTAATGGAAGTGAGGTTTTGCTGCTTTATGGCTGGGCTTTGTTTAGAAGTGGTTTGGATGCATTTTCGGTTGTGTTTGGTGGCCGAAAATGGAGGTTGGATGAGAGCAGCGAGTTTACGTGCTTTCATTGAAGCAATTAATGCATGATGATGCATTAATCCTCTGCTTTGATGTGTTGAAACAGGGGAGGCATCTTTGGATCCAAGATTGGTTGATCCGGAAGCTTGATTTGGTGCTTTGGCTTGAAGCAAAGTGGAAATCGGTGAGTGCATTTGTGGGAATTGGATTTTCAGCTTTAAAACCAAGGTTTGAAGGTTTTGGGAGCTTAGTTTAAGTCTAAACAACTTTGCTAAGCTCAAGTGTAAGTTTTCGGATTTTCTCTCTAGTGGTGGCCATGATTTTGTTGTGATGCAAGATGATGATTTGCATGTTTTAATTACTGTTTTGAAAGCATGTTTTAGCATGGATTTTGCTGATTATGTAAGCCATATGTTGAAGGTAACTCTAGGTAGGAGTATCTTGCTTTTATACATTGAAATAATGTGGTTTGATGCTTTGAAATGCATGATGAAAATGGCTTGGTTTAATGCTTTAAAACAGTGGATTAAATGATGAATATGATGTATATTGGCAAGTGATGTTTTGAAAAGATTAAGGTCACTAAGGTGGTTAAAAGTCCTTGAGTGAGCCTTGTTACTTAAGATCATCAAGGTGGTTAAAAGTCCTTGGATGAGTCTTGTTGCGGACACTAAGGTGGTTAAAAGTCCTTAGGTGATCCTTTCCATGGTGTTTAAAAGTCCATGGGGCCATGGTGTTTAAAAGTCCATGGGGCCAAGGTGTTTAAAAGTCCTTGGGGCCAAGGTGTTTAAAAGTCCTTGGGGTGATTCAAGCATTAGACACAAAGGTGGTTAAAAGTCCTTGTGTGGTCCTTATTCATGGTGTTTAAAAGTCCATGGCCAAGGTGTTTAAAAGTCCTTGGGGCCAAGGTGTTTAAAAGTCCTTGGGAAAGTTGTTGAACTTTTTTTATGAAATGGAATTTATCACTTGAGCCAATATGACATGTTATGTATGTTATGAAGCATGAGATGCTTGTTTTAATGTACGTTATGAAGCACGAGATGCTTGTTTTAAGTATGCTTTTGAGCATGTTCAAAGGTTGATTTCAAGCATGTTTATAAATGGTTTTAATTGCATTATTGAATGGTTTTTAAAGAGCATGCCTCACTAAGCTTTTGCTTACGCTCTCTTCGTTTTCTTAATTCAATAATGCAGAGCATTAGAGTACCTTGAGGGGCAGCAAGAAAGGGCAAGCAATCAAGTTCAAATAAAGCTCAATGTATGAAGGTTTTATAAGTACTTTTTAGCTTTTGGGTGATTTGGCAATGGGGGACCAATGTGTATGTTTTGGGAGGTGTTTGGAACTCCCTAAGTATGTTGAATGTTGTTGAGATTGCTGGTTTTTGAATTGGAACCTTATATGCTTGTTTTGGAAGTTTGGTGTTTGAATAGCTAGCTTGTGTAGGAAGCATGCCTATAGAATTGGGGCTTTTTGCATATGATGTTAGATTGTTGTTTTGATGATTCCTAAAAGTCACATATATGTTGAATTGCATGCTGGTAAAGTTTGGTGACATTTGGAGCATGTTTGAATGATCAATTGCATGTTTTGGAATGCCAATTTGCTGCAATCTGTGCAGGCGTTTCGGAACAGTGTGCACCGTTTCGGAACGGGTGCCTTGCATGAACCCAGGCGTCCGAAACGGTATGCACCGTTTCGAAACGGTTTGGTCTCTGCCAAGGCCATGTTTCGGAACGGGGTAGATCGGTTTCGGAACGGCCCGTGTTTCGGAACGGGGTCGATCGGTTTCGGAACGGCCGACCGTTAGGGGCTGACATTGGCAGTTATATGTTTTGAATTGTTTACGTTTTGGTCCTGAATCTTGTTTGTCCAATTGTATGAGCTTGAGAAGTCCTTTTAAGCTGAAATTTCACAGAGAAGCACGAAACCTAATTAATTTCAAGATGGTAACTTAAATTTGGGTTA
Source organism: Hibiscus tridactylites (assembly GCA_958450335.1). Classification (NCBI taxonomy): domain Eukaryota; kingdom Viridiplantae; phylum Streptophyta; class Magnoliopsida; order Malvales; family Malvaceae; genus Hibiscus; species Hibiscus tridactylites. Next base: position 7,497,874 of record OY288280.1, on the reverse strand, counting down.
ATTCCTTTTAATTATCAGAAATTACATTTTGGTCCCTAAAGTTGTAATTTGTTCAATTGGGTCCCTGTTTGATCTCTGATGTTTGTGATCTTTGAGTATGTTGTTTGTGTGATCACAATTAGGATTAATGTGCATCTAGACAAGATTAAAAAGAAAAAAAAGGGTCGTTAATCAAGGTTGACTTTCGGGTTGACTTTGGTTTTCCCCGTGTGACTTTCTTAATTCGGGTCAACCGTCTAGGCCGGGTTAAGGGGGTTACATTTGGTGGTATCAGAGCTGAGTTTGCGAGTATTTGGGAATGAATGTATGCATGATTGAAGTATGTTAGGCTTGTATGCTTGTTGTTTGAAAGCATGTTCAGTGGCTTGTGATGTTGATGCAATTGAGATGTATGTTGTGATGTTGCATGTTGAGGGTACCCATTGCCAAACAAAAGCTAATGAAAGGATGTTGATTTTGAATGAAATTGAGCTTGAATACTTGGATTGCTTACCTTGCTGGGCCTGACTTGTTTTATTTTGCATTGTGATTGCATGGTAAAAGTATGGCACCACGTAGAGAGTTAAGAGGTAGTGTGCGAGCTACGGCTCCCAATGAGAATGAGAATGAAGAGAATACGAGTAGTGCAGTGTTACCCCCTCCTCCGCCTGGTGGTGGTGCTGGAGGTGAGCGAGCTGAAGCTGCAGCTGGTGCTGGAGCTGCTGGACCAGAGGTTGGTCAGGGGCAAGCTATGCCTGATATGTCTATGCTGGTACAAGCTATTGCGGGTGCTTTTCGAGCAGCAGTAGCTGGAGCTCAAGGAGCTGGGCATCAAGGAGATGCTGGAGTTAGATTACCTTTGGAGCGTCTGCGCAGTCTTGGTGGGACTGAGTTCAGAGGTATGTCTGCTGAGAGTTCGGAAGCTTGGCTAGAGAGTACCAAGCGTATCTTGGGTCAGATGAGCTGCACGGATGTGCAAAAGTTGGGCTGTGTTGTGTCCTTGCTGCAGGACGATGTATATACGTGGTGGACGACCACCATAGCTGGGATGGCTGAAGTTGATGTTACTTGGACATTCTTTCAGAATGCGTTCAAGAGGAGATATCTTGGAGTGAGATATCTGGATGAGAAAAAGCGTGAATTCATGTCTCTTACCCAAGGGAGCATGAGTGTAGCTGAGTATGAAGTGCAGTTCGTACGGCTTAGTCAGTATGCACCGGAGTTGATACCTGATGAGCGAGAGAGGTGCGAAAGGTTCCGTTATGGCTTGGTGACGGAAGTAAAGACCAACATGTTGGCTGCTGAGTACAATGATTTTGATGAGTTGGTTAGTCGATCCAAGGACATTGAGATGAACTTGGGTTTTGCTACGAAAGGTGCTGGAGCAAGTTCTGGCAAGAGAGCTGCTGAGTATAGTTCCGGAGGTGGACGAAACAAGAGGGGACGTGATCAGAAGTATCAGTCCTCAGCCAAGAGAGGGGGCGGTGCACCTGCTAGAGGTGGTTTTGCTAGAGCTGAACCAAGTGCTTGTTGGATCTGTGGTTCGCGTGGTCACATGAAGCGTGACTGTCCTCGAGCTGTGAGGGAGGTGCAAGCTCCTGCTGCGGCAGCTGGGAATGGATGTTGGAACTGTGGTTCTGTTGACCATCTGAGGTGAGATTGTCCGAGGTTGGCTGGTGGCCAAGATCGTGCTCCTGTTGTTGCACCGCAGAGAGGTCGTGGGCGCGGCCGTGGTAATTTCCAGAGGAGAGAGGAAGGTGGTCGCGGAGTAGCTCATGTTGTGGCTATTCAGCCTGAGGGAGGAGGCCAAGCGAGGGTGTATGCTCAGCGCGAAGGAAGGAATGATGCTGATGTGATTGCAGGTACCTTTACTTTGCAATCCTTGTCATTGCTTTCTTTGATTGATTCTGGATCTACGCATTCATACATTTTGCGTGAGCATGCTGAATTGCTTGGTTTGCCTGTTGATCTTATGGAGTTGCCTTTTTATGGTTTTGATGTGATCCTTGGTATGGATTGGCTTGCTGAGCATCGTGCTGTTGTGGATTGTGAGAATAAGCGGGTTTCGCTTAAGCTTGCAGATGATTATGAAGTTGTTGTAGTTGGCGAGAATGTGAAGTTTCTTGCTAATGTGGTGTCTACCTTGGAGGCGAGTAGGATGCTGAGGCAAGGTTGCGAAGCTTATCTAGATTTTGTGATGAATCCTAGCTCTAAGGAGTTGAGGGTGCAAGATATCAAGGTTGTGAAGGAGTTTCCTGGTGTTTTTCCTGAAGAGTTGCCTGGTTTACCTCCTAATCGCGAGGTGGAGTTTGGAATTGAGCTGTATGAGAATACAACTCCTGTGTCCATTACTCCCTATAGAATGGCACCTAAGGAGCTGAAGGAGCTGAAGACGCAGTTGCAAGAGCTGCTTGATCGTGGTTTCATCCGGCCGAGTGTGTCGCCTTGGGGTGCTTCTGTCTTGTTTGTGAAGAAGAAGGATGGCACTATGAAGATGTGCATTGATTACCGTCAGCTGAACAAGTTGACTATCAAGAATCGGTATCCTTTGCCGAGGATTGATGATCTCTTTGATCAATTTAGGGGAGCTGATGTGTTCTCTAAGATTGACTTGAGGTCAGGGTATTATCAGTTGAGGGTAAAGGATGTGGATGTGCCTAAGACAGCTTTCAGGACAAGGTATGGGCATTATGAGTTCCTTGTGATGCCGTTTGGTTTGACAAATGCTCCTGCTGCTTTCATGGACATGATGAATCGTGTGTTTCATGAATACCTGGACAAGTTCGTTGTGGTGTTCATTGATGATATCCTCGTGTACTCGCGTACTGAGGAGGAGCACGAAGAGCATTTGAGGGTTGTTTTGCAAGCTTTGTTGCAGAATCAGCTTTATGCTAAGCTGAGCAAGTGTGAGTTCTGGCTTAAGGAGGTGGTGTTTCTTGGGCATGTGGTCTCAGCTGAGGGGATTCGTGTTGATCCTCAGAAGATTGAGGCGGTGATGAACTGGAAAGTTCCTAAGTCTGTTCATGAGGTCCGTAGTTTCCTTGGTTTGGCGGGATACTACCAGAGGTTTGTGGATGGTTTTTCCAAGATTGCTGCTCCTTTGACGAAGCTGTTGCAAAAGGATGTTAAGTATGAGTGGACGGAAGCGAGACAGCAGGCTTTTGAGAAGCTGAAGGCGGCTTTGACGCAAGCTCCTATCTTGATTCAGCCTGAATCAGGGAAAGAGTTTGTGGTCTATAGTGATGCATCCTATGTTGGTTTGGGGTGTGTGCTGATGCAAGAGGGTAAGGTTGTGGCTTATGCGTCGCGACAGTTGAAGGTGCATGAGCGCAACTATCCTACGCATGATATTGAGTTGGCTGCGGTGGTGTTTGCTCTGAAGATCTGGAGACATTATCTGTATGGTGAGAAGTGTACTGTGTACACGGATCACAAGAGTTTGAGGTATCTGATGTCTCAGAAGGAGTTGAATCTTAGGCAGCAAAGTTGGTTGGAGTTGCTCAAGGATTATGATCTGACGATTGAGTATCATCCTGGTAAAGCTAATGTTGTTGCTGATGCCTTGAGTAGGAAGGTAGCTGTTGAGCTGAGAGCTATGTTTGCTAGCTTGAGCATATCGCGAGATGGTGGTCTTGTTGCTGAGTTGCAAGTGAAACCATCTTTGGTTCAGTTGATCAAGGAAAAGCAGTTGTTGGATGATTCCTTGGTGTCTCATGTTCAGGATATCGCGGAGGGTAGACCTTCGGATTTCTGCTTTAATGAGGATGGTGTGTTGTGTTTTGGTAGTCGGATAGTAGTGCCTGCTGATGCTGAGTTGAGGCGTGCTATTCTGACTGAAGGTCATAGTAGTCCTTTTGCTATGCACCCTGGTAGTACTAAGATGTATCGTGATCTTCGTGATGAGTACTATTGGGTAGGTTTGAAGAAGGATGTTGCAGAGTTTGTGAGCAAGTGTTTGGTGTGTCAGCGAGTTAAGGCTGAACATCAGGTTCCTTCTGGTTTGTTGCAACCGTTGAAAATCCCTGAATGGAAGTGGAAGAGGGTTACCATGGATTTCGTATCTGGTTTGCCTTTGTCTCCATCAAAGAAGAATTCTGTTTGGGTGATTGTGGATCACTTGACGAAGTGTGCGCATTTCTTGCCTGTGCATACTACGTTTTCTTTGGATAAGCTGGCAGAGCTGTACATTGCTGAGATAGTGAGGTTGCATGGTGTGCCTAAGTCGATTGTGTCGGATAGGGATCCGAGGTTCACATCGCGTTTCTGGCAGTGTTTGCATCAAGCTCTGGGTACAAGGTTGCATTTCAGTACATCCTATCATCCTCAGTCGGATGGTCAGTCTGAGAGGGTTATTCAGATTTTGGAGGATATGTTGAGATGCTGCGTGATTGAGTTCCAAGGTTCTTGGGAGAAGCATCTGCCTTTGGTTGAGTTCGCTTATAACAATAGTTATCAGGCGAGTATACAGATGGCACCTTATGAGGCTCTGTATGGGAGGAAGTGTAGGACTCCTCTTTGTTGGGCTGAAACTGGTCAAAAGTTGGTTTCGATGCCTGCTTTGTTGAAAGGGACCACCGAGAAGGTGAAGCTCATTTGTGAGAGGTTGAAGGCTGCCTCTGATCGGCAAAAGTCTTACGCGGATTTGAAGCGTAAGGAGATAGAGTATGCGGTGGGTGACCGTGTGTTCTTGAAGGTTTCGCCTTGGAAGAAGGTGATGAGGTTTGGCCGGAAGGGTAAGTTGAGCCCTCGGTACATTGGACCATATGAGGTGGTTGAGCGTGTGGGTCCTGTTGCGTATCGGCTGAGGTTACCTCAGGAGTTGGAGAAGATTCATGATGTGTTTCATGTTTCTATGCTCCGGAAGTATAGATCTGATCCTTCGCATGTGATGCCTGTGGAGGAAGTGGTTTTGAATCCGGATTTGACCTATGATGAGGAACCGGTGAAGGTTCTGGATTCGGATTGCAAGGTTCTTCGTGGCAAGACCATTGAGTTGGTGAAGGTGCTGTGGAAGCATCGAGGTGTTGAGGAAGCCACGTGGGAGCGGAAGGAAGACATGCTGAAGCAGTTTCCTTATCTCTTTCCTTCAGGTAAATTTCGAGGACAAAATTTCTTAAGGGGGGGAGAGTTGTAACGCCCCGGTTTTGGGCTTAGGAGTTTTGGGCGTTGACCGGTTGGTCAAAGTGCTGTTCGAATCTTAAGAGGTTAAATTAGGAAAGCCTAGTTCGGGTTGCATTAAAAATATGGAAAAATGTTCTAAAATCATCTTTTAATATAATTAAGTGAACTGTGAAATCAATTTTGGAAAATGAGTTTTGGAAGTGTGACATTTTGGCTGGTGACCAAAATGTAAATTTTGCAAGTTTGGTGGCTGTTTTATAAAGGGTTGGAACTTTGAATCTTTAAGGAGCTATTAATCCAAAAGTGGTTTCTCCAAATTTTTCTAAGATATTATAAGCTATTTTCTGATTTTAAAGTTATCAAAAAGGAGGGAAAAGCTCATTTGGCAATTTTCTCAACTAACTTCTCAATTTTCCTTCTCTCATTTTCTCTCAAACCAAACACTACATTTCCAGAGATTTGTTTCTGATTTTCTTACCTAAATCTTTCCTTTCAACTCTCATTTGATTCCAAATCAACAAATCTTCAAAACCTCTTCAATTGCTACTTGATTCTTCAAGGGTTTTCATTCCAAAAAGTGGAGAAACACAAGTTTGGAGGTAAGAACGTCCTTCTCCTCTAAACTATCAGTTCTTTACTGAAATTCCTAAGTTTTCAATCCTTAATTGATGTTTAATTAAAGGTTTTAAAGTGTTGAAATGGATCTTGGCTTATTATGCAAGATTTTGATGATTTTTGATGATTTTCGTTAGATCTGATTAATCTGTGATTTGAGAGGTGTTTTTGATGTTAAATGATCTCTAAATTGATACAGAATTGAGTCTTGATTGATGCAATCCCGGATAGGTTGAGTTTCCTAAGTTTAGCTTGTGTTTCAAGGTAGTTTTTGAGGTGATCTTGGTGATCTGATGTTGCTGGAGGTATAAGGTTGTTAATAGGTTGTTTTTAGATGTTATATGATGTTAATGGAAGTGAGGTTTTGCTGGTTTATGGCTGGGCTTTGTTTAGAATTGGTTTGGATGCATTTTCGGTTGTGTTTGGTGGCCGAAAATGGAGGTTGGATGAGAGCAGCGAGTTTAGGTGCTTTCATTGAAGCAATTAATGCATGATGATGCATTAATCCTCTGCTTTGATGTGTTGAAACAGGGGAGGCATCTTTGGATCCAAGATTGGTTGATCCGGAAGCTTGATTTGGTGCTTTGGCTTGAAGCAAAGTGGAAATCGGTGAGTGCATTTGTGGGAAATGGATTTTCAGCTTTAAAACCAAGGTTTGAAGGTTTTGGGAGCTTAGTTTAAATCTAAACAACTTTGCTAAGCTCAAGTGTAAGTTTTCGGATTTTCTCTCTAGTGGTGGCCATGATTTTGTTGTGATGCAAGATGATGATTTGCATGTTTTAATTACTGTTTTGAAAGCATGTTTTAGCATGGATTTTGCTGATTATGTAAGCCATATGTTGAAGGTAACTCTAGGTAGGAGTATCTTGCTTTTATACATTGAAATAATGTGGTTTGATGCTTTGAAATGCATGATTAAAATGGCTTGGTTTAATGCTTTAAAACAGTGGATTAAATGATGAATATGATGTATATTGGCAAGTGATGTTTTGAAAAGATTAAGGTCACTAAGGTGGTTAAAAGTCCTTGAGTGAGCCTTGTTACTTAAGATCATCAAGGTGGTTAAAAGTCCTTGGATGTGTCTTGTTGCGGACACTAAGGTGGTTCAAAGTCCTTAGGTGATCCTTTTTATGGTGTTTAAAAGTCCATGGGGCCATGGTGTTTAAAAGTCCATGGGGCCAAGGTGTTTAAAAGTCCTTGGGGCCAAGGTGTTTAAAAGTCCTTGGGGTGATTCAAGCATTGGACACAAAGGTGGTTAAAAGTCCTTGTGTGGTCCTTATTCATGGTGTTTAAAAGTCCATGGCCAAGGTGTTTAAAAGTCCTTGGGGCCAAGGTGTTTAAAAGTCCTTGGGAAAGTTGTTGAACTTGTTTTATGAAATGGAATTTATCACTTGAGCCAATATGACATGTTATGTATGTTATGAAGCATGAGATGCTTGTTTTAGTGTACGTTATGAAGCACGAGATGCTTGTTTTAAGTATGCTTTTGAGCATGTTCAAAGGTTGATTTCAAGCATGTTTATAAATGGTTTTAATTGCATTATTGAATGGTTTTTAAAGAGCATGCCTCACTAAGCTTTTGCTTACGCTCTCTTCGTTTTCTTAATTCAATAATGCAGAGCATTAGAGTACCTTGAGGGGAAGCAAGAAAGGGCAAGCAATCAAGATCAAATAAAGCTCAATGTATGAAGGTTTTATAAGTACTTTTTAGCTTTTGGGTGATTTGGCAATGGGGGACCAATGTGTATGTTTTGGGAGGTGTTTGGAACTCCCTAAGTATGTTGAATGTTGTTGAGATTGCTGGTTTTTGAATTGGAACCTTATATGCTTGTTTTGGAAGTTTGGTGTTTGAATAGCTAGCTTGTGTAGGAAGCATGCCTATAGAATTGGGGCTTTTTGCATATGATGTTAGATTGTTGTTTTGATGATTCCTAAAAGTCACATATATGTTGAATTGCATGCTGGTAAAGTTTGGTGACATTTGGAGCATGTTTGAATGATCAATTGCATGTTTTGGAATGCCAATTTGCTGTAATCTGTGCAGGCGTTTCGGAACAGTGTGCACCGTTTCGGAACGGGTGCCTTGCATGAACCCAGGCGTCCGAAACGGTATGCACCTTTCGAAACGGTTTGGTCTCTGCCAAGGCCGTGTTTCAGAACGGGGTAGATCGGTTTCGGAACGGCCCGTGTTTCGGAACGGGGTCGATCGGTTTCGGAACGGCCGATCGTTAGGGGCTGACATTGGCAGTTATATGTTTTGAATTGTTTACGTTTTGGTCCTGAATCTTGTTTGTCCAATTGTATGGGCTTGAGAAGTCCTTTTGAGCTGAAATTTCACAGAGAAGCACGAAACCTAATTAATTTCAAGATGGTAACTTAAATTTTGGTTAAGTCCTTTTAATTATCAGAAATTACATTTTGGTCCCTAAAGTTGTAATTTGTTCAATTAGGTCCCTGTTTGATCTCTGATGTTTGTGATCTTTGAATATGTTGTTTGTGTGATCACAATTAGGATTAATGTGCATCTAGACAAGATTAAAAAGAAAAAAAAGGGTCGTTAATCAAGGTTGACTTTCGGGTCTACTTTGGTTTTCCCCGTGTGACTTTCTTAATTCGGGTTAACCGTCTAGGCCGGGTTAAGGGGGTTACAGTTTGTATTTAATCCACCTGGTAATAGGGGTCAGGGTTCGATCGAGTCGAGTCAAAAAATTTCAAGTTATTCGAGTTGACGCGTCATATTTTACAACTCAAATTTTATTTGAAATTTTTTTTATTCGAGTCGAGTTTTTGAGTTCATGTACAAATTTAATTGTAATTATTTATCATGTTATAGTACATTTTGATTCTAATTTAATTGACTTTCACTAATCATATTAAATATGTATATATATTTCATCATATTTTTTCATATGTGGCATATATTTTGTAACATCCTCAAATATACCCTAAAAGTTATTCAAATTAAACTGTCAAGTAATTAATTTAATTAAAACTAAAGTACCTTTTTATTTGTTATTAATCATTTTTGGTTAATAGGATTTAATTGGAAGAAAGAATTAATCAAAGGATTAAGGGAATGGGACTAAATCGAATTAAGCAACAAAAGAGTGGACTTGCATGTCAAAATTCATAAACTCTCCTAATTACCCTTGGATGATTATTTAGCAAAGGTTAATCTAAGGGTAAAAAGGATAATCTGTGGCGCCCAGGTTTTGGGACTAGATGTTTTAGACATCGGATCGGGCCGGTCGGAAATAGTTCGAATCGTATTAGATGGTTCAGGGAAATCAAGGTTCGGGATTGGATAAAAATATGACAAAAATTGCTAAAATCCTCTAAAATCAAGTATTAAGAGGTGGGTCAAATCAATTTTACAAAATGAGTTTTGGAAGTGGTACATTTTGGGAAGTGACAAAAATGTAATGTTTTAAAACTGTGGAAAATGCAATTTTCAAAACATGAGTCAAAATCTTAGAATCTTTAAGGAGCTTTTGTGCAATTACACCTTTCCTTAAATTGACATGTGTTTCGAATGATTTTTAGATGATTAATTAAAAAGATATTTTATTTTATTTTATTGCTAAAATAATAAATTGAGAAATTTTGACGTAACTAACTTTTATTTCAGCAAAACCCATTTCTAAAACCATTTCTCCAGATATTTTTCACACAAACACTCTCTCTTTGATTTCTTTTCCATTTCCAAGAATTCATTTCAATTTCTTCATGATTTGTGAAGCAAAAACTTGTTAATCATGAAGGAAAGCAAGGATTGGAGGTAAATCTCGTTCTCAACCTCTAATCTAGTTTCTTTATTGAAATTCCCAATATTATTGACTCCCAATTGTTGTTTTCAACTGAGTTCTGATTATAGTTTTGATTTAAGATCGAAATCTTGCAAAATAAAGGTTTAAATCTTTATGTTGAAAAAGTGGTTTGATATCATAGATCCTGAAATCCTTGAGATCCTTGAGTTTTATGATGGTTTTAGTTGAGTTTTTGATGTGATCCGATGGTGATATATTTTCTGGAGGTATAAGGAAGGGTTTAGGTTGTTTATAGAGGTGTTTTGATGAATATTAATGGTTGGAAATGATTTTGGCTGGGCTTGGTTTAGGAGGTAATCATATGAGTTTTTGGTTGTTTCGGATGGGTAAATTGGTGTAGTTTTGTTGGGCAACGAGTTTGTGTTTAGTTGCTGGTGTTGGAATGCATTTTAAGGCATTAGATCTCTGTTTTTGGTGCTCTAAAAATAGGGGACGTTGATCTGGAAGCAAGTGAAGCGTTTTTGGAAGCTTCGGATGAGTGATCTTCGCGTCGGCAAGCGAAGTTTCGCGTATCGATGAGTGGAAAAGGATTTTCCAGCTTTGAAACATTTTGAACGTGGTTTTGGGAGCTTATTGTAAGTTTGAAAGACTTAGCTAAGCTCAAGAGTACGTAAATCGAAAGTCTCTCTCGGATTGTGCTATGTTTTGGTTTGATATGCACTTGATTTAAATGTGTTTTGATTACTGTTTTAAAGCATGATTCGAGCAATGATGTTGTTGGTGTTAAATGCCATTTTGTTAAGGATGCACATGGTAAGTGATCATTGAGTTTATATGATTCATGCAATTAGTTTTAAGCATGTTAATTCTTGTGAAAGTGACATTGTGGTTTATGCTTGTAAAATAGTGAATTAATGATGATTGATGATTATATTGGCAAGTGATGTTAAATGGTTTTGGTTACTTGAATCGGATGTAGTTAGTCGGCTATAGGATTGGGTGCACTGTGAATAAAGTTTCCTTGGATGTCGAGGGGTTGTGATTCTACCGTACACTCCATCCAAGTACCCTAACGTTAAGGTCACAACGGTCGATGGTCTAATCTCGTGTGTGGATCTTGCGGTATGTGTCCCATGCTCTCGTTACTGGAATTATACAACTACCGACGAGTGATGTTGAGGGGTTGTGATTGTACCGTTAAACTCCATCACAGGTGTTGAGGGGTTGTGATTGTACCGTTAAACTCCACCATGGGTGTCACAACGGTTGATGGTCTAATCATGTGTGTGAGCCTTGAGTGTCCGGTAGGGTGTATGAAGCGTTTGGGACAATGCTTGAAATTCGCGTATCCGATGGTGTCGATTGTGTTATGTTTTGATATGGTTCTTGTTATTGATCACTTACGAGCCAATATAATGGTGATGATATAATGAACTAATGATGAATGCTTATTTTGATAAAGCTTGTGTTGCTTGAGAATTATGCTAGAATGCATATGATGCTTGGTTTAAGCATGAGGAAATATTTTTGTTGCTGTAATTAATGATTCTTTGAGCTTGTGGTTTTGAAAGTGGAAATGATGTTTTAAAGTGCATGTTTTAAAGGAAGGCATATGTTTACAAAGAATGATGATTTGGTTTAAAAAAATGCATTGATGAATGTTTTGTTGATAGCGGTCCTCTCTAAGCTCTATGCTTACGCTCATTTGTTTCATCAATGCAAAGAATTGAGCATCTTTGGTAGCAAGAGAGCAAGGGGAATCCAAGTGATTTTTAGCTAAGAAAAGTATGTGATTTACTTTAGTATAATAAGAGGCAATGGGAGGGATATCCACTCATGGATTGTTTGGTAAAGTTAAACAATTTGAGCACGTTAGATTTGTGTTTTGGGAGATGTAAATGGTGTCTTTATGGTTTATGGTCTTATATTTGGTATTTTGCTATGCTATGGTTGGGGTCTCAAAGCATGCTCGAGTAGTTTAATAACCATTCATGAATTGCCATGCTTGATGCTTATGTGAATGTTTGATGATGCATAAGTGTTTGGAATGCTGGATAGAACATATATGGATGTTTTGAAAATGTTTAGTTGATGTTAATTGCTATTTTGTGGCTGTTAGAGGTGCTTTTCTGGTATGCGTATCAATACTCGGGATTGAGTATCGATACACCAAGGCTTTTCTCAGGCAATTCAGCTTAGGGGTATCGATACGAGTTGCCCGCGTATCGATATGCCTAGGCAAAGTATGAAGGCCGTACCGATACGCAGGGAAGCGTATCCATACCTTTTTGCCAACATTGGCTACTACCTTCACGCGTATCGATACATGCTAGAGTGTACCGATACTGAGCCGTTAATTTCTGTTAAAAGTATCTTTTAAAGTTCTGAATTATTGCATTATGGTCCCCGAATGTTTTATGTTCAATTGGTTGAGTTAGAATGATCCGTTTGTGATGTAATTTGACATGGAGGTGTGTTACCTGATTAATTACGGTTTGGTAATCTTAAAATTGGATTAATTCCTGTAAGTTTCTAAAATTACAATTTAGACCCTAAAAGTTAAATATATTCAATTGAACCTTTAATCGAGTTCCGTTTGCTACGTCGTTTCTTTCTAAGAGTTTATATAACGCATATGGTCTTATTGTGCATCTAGAGAAAAAAACGAAAAAATAGGGTTGTTAATCGGAGTCATCTTTAACGAGTTGGCTTTGGTTTTTCCCGTGTAATCTTCTTAGTTCGGGTTGGGCGTCTAGGCCGGGGTAAGGGGTTACATAGTTTACCTAATCCACTAACAATTTTTAGCTTAGTCTCATACCTCCTTCATCATCATTAGCCGAAAATTGGTGAGAGAAAGGAGTAAAGAGAGCTTTGTTATCAGCCATAGAAATTCAAAGAAAAATTCTTTGATGTTCGGGTCGGGCGTCTAGGCCGAGCTAAGAGGGTTACATTTGTTGGTATCAGAGCCAGGTTTCGAAAGAATTGGGGATGATGGTAAGTGAAATTGGTATGTTTTGATATTCGATTCGATGTTAAATGGCATGTTGTTTGAAAATCATGTTCTTGGTTGAATGTTGGTGATTATGATATGCTCGGTTATTATGAATCATATGGGAGTTAATGTTGAGGATGTGACGAGGATGTGTGTTGATTTTGGATGATATAAAGCATGATGATTGTGATATGCTATTGTATGCTATGTTATGCTTGAGGGAAACCGGGGTGCCCATTGCCTTATTACAATAGATAAATGTTTTAGATTGGATTTGTAAACTTGGACCTTGCTTGAGGCTGGCCTAAATCATGGTTTGATTTGTTTTTGTTATTATGCCTTGTTAAAAATAGCACAATGAGTTCTAGGAGAGAGTTGAGATCGAATACTATAGTACCTGCGGGCAAGCAGGGTATCCAAGGGAATGATTTTCTGTCTATTGAAAATGTGCTTGTTCGACCGTTCTTACCTGGAGTTGAGGCAATAGGGCAGCATGAGGGGGTTGGCCCTGTGATGAAAGTTTTATCATCCGTGGTTCAGGAGATGTCTGGAGCATCTCAGGTTGCGGTGAATGAAAGGCTTGTGCATATGCTGGCAGTCGGGCAAAGTAGTTTGCCAAAGCAGCACCTGTATGATTTGGGAGCTGTTGAGTATCATGGGTCGACGCTAGAGGCGTTCGAGGCTTGGTTAGCCAGTACGATCCCAATCCTGGATCAGGAAGGGTGTGACAACGCTTGTAAGTTGGTAAGTATTGTCTCATTAATGTTAGATGATGTTTGTAGTTGGTGGACAATTGTGTCGGCAACGCTAAATATCCATGAAGTGGATTGGGAATTCTTTCAAGCTGCCTTCAAAAGGAGATATCTTGGAGATAAGTTTCCGGATAACCAGAAGCACGAGAGTACGACTTTGGTTTATGTTGTTGAGCAGAATAAGAGCAAAAGAGCTGTGAGTTCAGGCCTCGAGAGTGAGTACCGTAAGAGACCTCGTGATAGAAGGTTTCACCGAAACCGGAATTTTGGTGGTGGTGGTAATGTAGGTCAAGTGTATCAAGGCCAGGGAGAGGTGGTTCATCTCCGGAGTGTGGTTTTTGTTGAAGGCGACACATTGGGGTTTGCTGGGATGTTGGAGCTTGTTGGAACTGTGGTGCAATGGGGCATGTGAAGCGTATTGTCCTCAGGGAGAGAGACTAGCTCCACCGCTTGTAGTTGAGTCTTAAAGAGACCGTGAGCGCGGCCGAGACAGGGTTCGGAGATTGCAAGAAGGGCATAGATGCACAAGGTGTACAATGGTTGATTCTTGTTGGAATTGTGGGTCTGTTAGACATTTGAGGCGAGATTGTCCAAAGTTAGCTCTAGGTGGTCAAGGTTGGATGTCTGTTGAAGCTCCTCGTGATCGTGAGTGCAGTCATGGTTCTTTACAGCAAGGAGACGAGGGTGACCTCGGGGTGTTGGTCGATGATGTGGTGGTGCAGCCAGAGAATGGTGGTTCTGCGGGAGAGAGGGCTCGTCGCTTGTAGCTCTAGGACAATGATGTGATTGTAGGTATCTTTACTATGCAATCCTTGTCATTGTTATCTTCGTTTAGTTTTTGTTTTGCATCTTCTAGTGTTTTGGATAAGGTCCTATAGTTAGTTAGTTGGGTAGTAATCGGTGTTGTTTTGAAAACAACATTCGTGACGAAAGTGTAATAGTTGGAGTAGTTTGTTGTTAGTGAGTTGTAAGAGTGGTGGACCTGGAAGAGTTTGGAAATGTAATAATAGGTTGTTCTTAGGTTAGTCTAAGGATGTTATTAGTAAGTGTGAACAGACGTACATGCACAGTTAAAATCATTTGCATATATTTATTACATATATTGGTACATGCATACATATGGCATGACATTAGAAGTTTGCATACATGTGCATAGATATCCGTAAGGGCATGTAGGTGATCATGCATACGAATGTTCACACTTGCGAATAGCTAATTGGATCTGATAGTGATGTGTCATGATTAGAGTAGTTTATGGGTTTAAAGTGTTGTTTTGGTGCAAGGTAAATGATGGATGTGAGGATAAGGAGTAAACAAGTTTATCGTTAGGAGTGAGTGTGGCCTAGCTTGGTTGGCAGCATGTAAAGTTTCTAGATGTTTTAAGGGCCTTGGCGGCATGGTGGTGAGAAGGAGACCGTTTTGGTTAGTATCGGTCGAGGTTGCTCGGTGTGTAGTTAAAAGCAATTTGAAATAGCAGTTAGGTGTTGTAGTTTCTCTGTGTTGGACGATTGTTGTAGGTTTGCGGATGTGTTTTTGAAGCATTGTGGGCTTGCTTAAGTGGTTGTAGTAGGATGGTTGTATTAAGTGGATGAAGGTTGGACACTGGCCTTAGAGGAGTTAGAAGGAGGTTCCGACGAGAGTTCTAATTCAGATTTAGCTTGAGTTTGGTAGAGGATTCATGGTTCTGGTGTGTATCGTATGTTGACAGGATGAGTGGTTAAGTAGGTTGGGAAGGTTGCAGCGTATGTTTTCAGACGGTTGTAAGTGCTTGGAGAATGAGCTTTATGCGTGGCTTGTTTGCGGTTGCTTTTGTGTAAGGATTAAGATTTGTCGTTGGGTAACATCTAGTAAGATTGGTGGCCTAGCCAAAAGTTTGTGTGAGAAAAGTAGTGTAAGTTCAAAACCCATGTAGAATTAGCTGGGTCTTCGTGAGAGGGTGGTCTGTTGGCTGAGTGTGAATAAACCTTCTTGAGAAAGTTGATGTAAGTGAAGCAACTATTGGAGACGGTGTTAGAGTTTCGTGACGAGGATTTTCGAATGGTGAGTGGGCCGATTTTGGGTTTTCATGTTGATAAGTGTAAGGCTCACAGATCGTAAGAGTTTGAAGTATCTAATGTCTCAAAAAAGTTGAATCTTACACAACGGATACAATTGGAGTTGCTTAAGGATTATGATCTGATAATTGAGTATCACCCTGAGAAGGCCAAAGTTGTGGCCGCTGCGTGGAGCAGGAAGGTGACCGTGGAGTTGAGGACGATGTTTGTTCGGTCGAGCATATCACATGAAGGCGGGCTTATCGCTGAGTTTCAAGTGAAACCTTCCTTGCTTCAGTTGATAAAGGGTAGGCAGATGCTTGATGATTCTCTTGTATCGCATGTTCAAGATGTTGCGGGTGGTAAGCCTTCGGATTTCATTTTCATTGATGATGGTGTTCTGTGCTTTGGGAATCGAATAGTGGTGCCAAATGATGTTGAATTGAGATGCTTTATTCTGGTTGAAGCCCATAGTAGTTCTTTTGTTGTGCACCCTGGTGGTACGAAGCTGTATCATGGTTTAAGAGTTGGGTGATATGGGATGAGGTGATACCGGAATGGTTGCGTCAAGCATGGGGTACACGGTTGAGTTTCAATACTTATTATCATCCTCAGACAGATGGGCAGTCGGAGCGTGTTATCCATGTGCTTGAGGACATGTTGATATGTTGTGTTTCCAAGGTTCTTGGGAAAATTGTTTGGCTTTGGTTGAATTTTCTTGTAACATTAGCTATCAGGAAAGAATACAAATGGCTCTATACGAGGCTTTGTATGGGAGAAAGTGTAGAACACAACTTTGTTGGGCGGAATCAGAGCAAAAGTTGGTTCTGATGCTCATTTGTTAGTGCTTGGAAGTAGCATCGTATCGGAAAAAGTCTTACACGGATTTGAAGTGTAAGGAGTTTGAGTTCGCGGTTGGCGAACATGTGTTTTTCAAAGTATCGCCTTGGAAGGAGGTGATAACATTTGGGCGTAAGGGTAAGCTTAGCCTGAGGGTTATTGGACCTTATGAGGTTGTGGAGCGTGTAGGGGTAACAAGGTTTTTTCTTCTCACAAGGGGTCCCCGCCTTTCTGAAAACAACATTTAAGTAAAAGGGGGAATTTTAAAAACAATTCGGGCTCTAGAAAAACCTTTAAAAAAATCTTTTTCTCGGTTGGAGTCGCCACCGGCCACTAAGGTAGGCCAGATACCGTAAAAACTAAACCAGGGATTCGTTTGAAAGGGTTCAGGAGTTGGTTACATGTGGGGAAGGGTTAGCACCCCCATCACGCCCGAAAATCGGTAACAAAACAATTGTTGCCTTTAAATTGATGGATATTATTCGAAATTTAAAACGACTTTAATTAGGGGTTCTTGATTGAAAACCAGAATTTAATCGTACGAGCTTATCCAAATTGGTAGTTTCGAATTAATTAAACATTTAACTAAAAAGAATGACGGTACACCAAACCAAAGACTAAACCGACATCATATAAGACTGACTGCCGTGTTAGTTTAGGGTTCAGATCTCGTACGTTACCTTTATCCATGATGCAAGCAAATAAGGAATGATGTCATGGTCTTGTCTGTCTTAATTACGGATTTACCTTTAGACGATTCGAATTAATCCAAATATTCGGGGAGTATCCAATAAGCTAGGCTAGTTGACCCGAATATGCGAATTAATAGGCAACTCCGTTTTATGATTAAAATTAATTATTATACAACTCTAAACATTAAAGGGTCACATGAATGGCAATTTAAAATGCATGTCACATATATTCAAATGACATTAAAACAAATAGGCATGCAACATTAAAAAACATTTATGCATATATTAACATGAGCAATATGACAAAACATAAACTCGATGCAAAACATATATTCGATGTAATAAGTAAAATGCATGAATAACAAAATCATGATAAAATGCTGAATAATAGAAATAGCAATATGGCAGGGATCAAAACTGCAAATAAACCACTTTAAAAACTGATTAAAACACGAAATGGGACCAAATCGAAAGGACAAGGGAAGCCACAGGGACTAAAAATCTTATTTTGCCATCTGGAAATCAATTAGCACGAAAACGGGGACGAAATTGAAAACGACCGGGAACACAAAGGGACCGCGAGAGGGGTTTTATAAAGCAGAAGCTCTCCCTGCGTAATATCAAGAACGCGGAAGGGTTTAAAAAGGATTAGCCCAATTTCAATTCCCTGAATCATTATAAAACCCGTTTTAAAACCATTTTAACCTCTTTTACGCTTCTGAAAATCATCCCGAAAACCTTAGCCCTCTTTCTCTCATCTATCTGGCGCCGTCAGGGTTCCAGTTTCTGACGCCGAAACCCTAAAAAGAAACCTTTTTTTGACCTTTTCCGAGTCCAAAAACTAGAAAATCCCCTTTCTCTTTGAGACACCAAAACCAAAATCGAAATCTTTTCGAAATCCCTTTTTTTGTTTCAAAACCCAAAACGAAAAACGAATCTAGGAAAACCTTTCCCCTTTTTGTTTCTAACCTCGACGGCTCACCATGCACGGCCCCGAGAGGGGCACGAAGGCTTATCGCCGGTAGAGAGGGGCAAAAACGGAGATGAAGAAGACGTGAAGGTAAGACCCTAACTTGTTTTTTATTATTTTTTTTTCGATTCGAATCTGAAATGAGAAAAATACCTCTAAAAATCTGTCTTGCTTGTATTGAATGAGGCTTCCGATTACAAAACAAACTCTCTGAATCCTCTCAAGAAACCTCGAAAATGCTCTCCGTAATTTCTGAACGGTTCCCCCTTTTACATTGATGATCTCTCCGGTTTATATAGCCCGAATATTACATATTTTTCCTTTTCTAAATTACATGTAAATGCTGGAAAATGTGTTGTGCTACTGGTAATTCTTGGTCGGATTCATCTGATGAATTGGTTGCTGTTTTTTGCTTCATACGTTTCTGTTGCGTTTGCAGTTTGGCTCTTAATTTTTTTTCTGTTGCATGTGAGTCGAGGGGACCTGAGGGCTCGGTTGAGACGTGGCCGGTTGTGCATGCCGTTGATGGGATTTGGACGGTCTCGGGATGATCGAACGACTGTGGGAAACTGATGAGGCGTGCGGTGGACTACACACGCGCGTCTGGAGGCTGAAACGTCGCGTGTGGATCACACGCGCCTGGGGGCTCGATCTGAGTCGTTCGATCTCGATCCGGATCCAACGGGGGATAGGAGTGCGGCGCTGGAGCTGTTGAGGGCTTTTAGGGTTTTCTCTCATCTGGTGCAATCTGGATCGTTAGATCTAGATCAGATCTAACGGTGGAGACTAGGCGGCTACGAAGACAAAGTATAGACATTAGGGTTTTTGTTATCTTAAGTATTCGGGCCTGGTCAATTGGGCCGTGTATTTTATTTTGTGTTTGGGTTTTTAATATATGATGGACTCTAACATAAATTATGGGCTTTATTTATTAATATTAATATGTAATGGGCTTTGTTATTTAATGTTTGTGTTTTTTTTTTTTTTCAGATTTAATAATAATAATATAATAATAGTAATGATAATAATAAGATAATAATAGTAATTATAATATGGTAGGTAATAACAACAAGAGATAATAAGGATAATACCTGGTATATAATATTAATAATAATACTATAAGCAATATATAATAGTATAATAGCGGTAATAATGCAATCACATATTATCATAGTAATAATAATAACATAGTATATATTATAGTAGTATTAACAGATATGATAATATAATGGTAATAATAATAGGTAACAATTTTATGATAGGATAAAGATATTAAATAGTAGTAAATATCATAGTAACATAGAAATAATAATAAGAATAACAGATAATTAATAATATAGTAATAATAAATAATATTGATATATTGTTTTTTCCTTTCTTTTTCATTTTATCGCAACACATATATATATGATTAATAAAAGTATCAAATCCCATTATTAAAAGGAGAAGGGTTTAACACCCCGGACAAAATAGGTGATTTAAGTTGCCCCCATTTGCTTATTCTTGTGGAACAAGGACAAAGCAAAGGCCATAAACACCAATTTTTTCCGACTTCCCTGTTTGGGTCCTGAGTCACCATGCACTTGAACTACTGGCGGTTTGGAAGTCGGTACGGGAAAATGCAACGGTCGCGGAGGCCTGAAGCTGTTCTTCTCATTTCAACACTCTTCAACCCTTCGAGGTCCGAACAAATAGATAATTATCAGAAGCTCCATTCTCAAAGTGACCGAAGGGATAGGTGGATTCCATTCTCCAAATGCCCGAACGGATAGGCGAGTTCCATTCTCCAAAAGCCCGAACGGATAGGCAGGTTCCATTCTCCAAGACTCTAAACAGATATGCAGGTTCCGTTCTCGAAGAGCCTGAACGGATAGGCGGGTTCCATTCTCCAAGATCCTGAACGGATAGGCGAGTTCCATTCTCCAAGAGCCTAAACGGATAGGCGGGTTCCATTCTCCAAGAGCCTGAACGGATAGGCGGGTTCCATTCTCCAAGAGCCTGAATAGATAGGCGGATTCAATTCTCCAAGAGCCTGAACAGATAGGCAGGTTCTATTCTCCAAGAGCCTGAATATATAGGCGGGTTCCATTCTCCAAGAGCCTGAACAGATAGGCGGGTTCCATTCTCCAAGAGACTGAACGGATAGGTGGGTTCCATTCTCCAAGAGCCTGAACGGATAGGCGGGTTCTATTCTCCAAGAGCCTGAATAGATAGGCAGGTTCCATTCTCCAAGAGCCTAAACGGATAGGCGGGTTCCATTCTGCAAAAGCCCGAATAGATAGGCGGGTTCCATTCTCCATGAGCCTGAACAGATAGACGGGTTCCATTCTTCAAGAGCCTGAACAGATAGGCGGGTTCCATTCTCCAAGAGCCTGAACGGATAGGTGGGTTCCATTCTCCAAAAGCCTGAACGGATAGGCGAGCTTCCTTTTACGGGGAAAGCTTTAATACCTATCAAGAATAGGTAAAATGACATGATGATGTGAGTTAGCATGCCCTTAATCATAGGGATGCCTAACCACAAATGATGCATGAATTATGACATCAAAATTGCTTAGATGCTTTTACTCTTCGGATTGGTCAATCTCGAACTTCTTCTTCTTCTTTTTCTTCTCATTCTCTTTTGGATTTCTCATCTTTGCCAAATCTCAACCTTTTGATCTCTTCTCGAAAAACGACTGCTGACTTTCACTGGTCGGGCTGGACATAACACTTATCGATGTGCTCAATCTCAAATTATTTCCCCCTCCTCAAACTGGGTGCTCAACTTCTCTTCGTCTTTACTCAATATGACGACTTTTCTCTTCTCTCGACAATAGGGGAAGCACATGCCCCTAAGTCCCTGAACTTTTTCTGGAGTTCATTTTCTGAAGTGCTCGAACGCTTTCACTCTTTGGATTGGTCCCTCTTGACCTTCTTCTTCTTCTTCTTCTCTTCTTTTTCTCAATTTCTTTGGGCTTTTTCATCTTTTCCAAATCTCAATTTCCGATCTTTTCTTGAAGACGACTGCTGACTTCCACTGGTCAGACTGGACGTAACACTTTTCGTAGTGCACGCCCTCAAAATATTGTCCCCTCCTTAAATTGGGTGCTCAACTTCTCTTCGTGTTTACTCAATACGACGACTTTTCTCTTTTCTCAACAATAGGGGAAGCACATGCCCCCAAGTCCCTGAACTTTTCTCTTAAGTACATTAAGGTCTGTTCTCTTCTTCTGAAGAAATCGAAGCATTTCAACAAAAATTCGCTTCGAGTCACTGAATCGTAGTTTGTAGAAATCTAATATTGTCCTTACCATGGCCACTGACAAGCCGTCATTTGTATTCATGACATTGCATTCTAAACTTTATCCCCGAAGCAATGGGAAAATATTATTGTGTTCACAAAAGATTTAGATTACATCTTCTAATTTCAACATGAGATGCGTTTTCGAAACTATACTTTCTTTTCAAATTAGGGATATATCAAGTCAAATTAAATACCCTAAATATCAAGTGCACGAACGACACTACTATGGCTTACCAAGGATTTCCTCAAGCATCATGTGTCTAGGAGACCTCGAAAGCTGAGCTGGTGTCTGAAAATGTGACATACTCTCCAAGTTATTTTGACTTTTAATCATTTAGGCTTATCTTCTATAGGCTAAAATGAATGGTGCATAGCAACCTTATTGGTCTTTTTACTACAGCGGAGTGCCCCAAAAATTCCACACTCGTATCCGAAAATGCCTATTACCAGGCTTCGAAAATTGGAGTGCTTTTGTTACGTTTTTATTATTCTCAAATTTTCTTCTTTTCTTACTTTTTTCTCTTTTTCTTTCTTTTTTTCTCTTTTCCTCTTTTTTCTCTTTCTTTTTTTTTCTTTTTCTCTATTTTTCCTTTTTCTTTATTCTTCTTTCTTTTTCTTTCTTTTATCTTTTTTTCTCTTTTCTTTTCTTCTTTTAGCACGAAAGATTTCCGGTTATTCTCCCGAAGGCCCTAATTCTATGTTTACTTAATTAGGTGACCAAATTAATTCGAAGTGTAAACCACATGTTCATCATCTTCACAACTTTCGATTTCAACTAGACACGGGTGGCTCGAAATCAACCTTTGGAGTCAAGGTCAATGTCCCTTGTGCAATTGATATACGGGGACTCAATAGACAAATATATACACACAAAATGAAAAGGCAATTGAAACATAATGCATCCTTTCATTGAAATTTAAACATGCAATCTTAGGCCCTTACAAAAAAAGTCTTTGCCACTTTCGGGTAAAGGGTAGCAAAGTTGATTCCACACGTTGCTTCAGGAAAAGATTAAAATGCAATGGAATGAAAACAAGCAAACTCGGATGCACTAAAACTCTTGACTACTATTAAGCTGGCCATCCATCCCACCCCTTAAGCTTTTTCGAGGAACTCAACCTCATTATTGTCCATTAATTCCTGGACCAACTGCTTAAATTCTAGACAATTCTGAATCTCATGCCCCACAATCTGATGGTACTCACAGAAAGGTTCATGGCCATCATATACCCCATTCGGACCCTTCTAAAGTCGGCTTCTAACTTAGCAAAACTTTCCTTCATTTGTCTTCTTTGAAGGAGAGTAAAGTGTGGGTGTGGAATCTTCGGTAGTCACGAATGCTGCCATGACCTCGAACAATTAATCTCATAATTTAATGATGTAATGCATGAAATGTGTATGCATAACTGAAACAAATGATTGAAGGAAACAAATTAAAAAACACAAAATCGAATGCAAGGAAATGTTGATTCGACGAACATCCTCATTAAACAACTATCCACAACGGAGATCAAGTCTTGTTGCAACGAGATAATAAATACATAGGGTACGATTTTCAACAAATTTTCTCGTCCCTTCCTTTTAAACTAGGGCATTCCGGAAACTCTGTTGTTATGGACTCTTTTCTCCCTTTGTGAAAGTTTTCAACTTTAGATTGTTCTTGAATCAACACCTCGTATGAGAATGTGATGAATATGCACAGATAAGCAAAACAAGACAAGAAAGCAATTGGGTTAGTATCAATAATAATGAATACTTGAATGAAACAAATAATAAGGAAACACATCAAAGCAAACTGACGATGCAAGACCTAATATAATTAATTCGAATTCTACGGTTAACCGCATGGCTCTAATCGGGGTGGGCTTCTTAAATTCTCACTCATGTGGTTCGGTTCTAACAAGGGTACTCGAACATATCTTATCACCTACTAAGGTAACAAAAGCCCCAATTCCGGCCCATTACAAGCTTGCGAATTGGTTTCGGTTCGGGGGAAAGCACGACCTAATGACGTGGAGGGCTGCTCACATGTCAAAGGTATGGATTCCAGAAGTGAATTACCGACCCGTGGAGGGAGACTCACGTGGGTATGGGCATTTCACTCCTACTTAAGGGACGAAGCTCGGGTATAGAGCTTAATGCGTGATGCAACACATGTCGATGATTCCTTTGAAATTAACTGAAAAAATAATTCCAGACCACCAATTATCGAAGCTCGTGTGATTAAAGTCCTATTTTCAAGGAGGAACCATCTCGCTAAAGTCAAATTAAGTTTCAAAAATTTCCATCATTAAAAGCAACAATTATTTTCTTGGCTTAACTCTCTTTTGTTTTGAAAAACAAAATTCTCCCCAACAGAGTCGCCAGACTGTAACAAGGTTTTTTCTTCTCACAAGGGGTCCTCGCCTTTTTGAAAACAACATTTAAGTAAAAGGGGGAATTTTAAAAACAATTCGGGCTCTAGAAAAACCTTTAAAAAATATTTTTCTCAGTTGGAGTCGCCACCGGCTACTAAGGTACGCCAGATACCGTAAAAACTAAACAAGGGATTCGTTTGAAAGGGTTCGGGAGTTGGTTACGTGTGGGGAAGGGTTAGCACCCCCATCACGCACGGAAATCGGTACTAAAAATGATGACGTTACACCGGACCAAAGACTAAACCAACATCATATAAGACTGACTGTCGTGTTAGTTCAGGGTTCGGATCTCGTACGTCACCTTTATGCATGATGCAAGCAAATAAGGAATGATGTCATGGTCTTGTATGTTTTAATTACGGATTTACCTTTAGACGATTCAAATTAATCCGAATATTCGGGGAGTATCCAATAAGCTAGGCTAGTCGACCTGAATACGCGAATTAATAGGTATCTCCGTTTTATGATTAAAATTAATTATTATGCAACTCTAAACATTAAAGGGTCACATGAATGGCAATTTAAAATGCATGTCACATATATTCGAATGACATTAAAACAAATAGGCATGCAACATTAAAAAACATATATGCATATATTAACATGAACAATATGACAAAACATAAAGTCGATTTAAAACATATATTCGATGTAATAAGTAAAATGCATGAATAACAAAATCATGATAAAATGCTGAATAATAGAAATAGCAATCTAGCAGGGATCAAAACTACAAATAAACCACTTTAAAAACTGATTAAAACACGAAATGGGACCAAATTGAAAGGACACGGGAAGCCACAAGGACTAAAAAAGTTATCTTGCCATCCAGAAATCAATTAGCACGAAAACGGGGACGAAATTGAAAAGGGTCGGGAACACGGAGGGACCGCGGGAGGGGTTTTAAAAAGCGGAAGCCCTCCCTGCGAAATATCAAGAATGCGGAAGGGTTTAAAAAAGGATTAGCCCAATTTCTATTCGCTGAATCATTATAAAACCCGTTTTAAATCCATTTTAACCCCTTTTACGCTTCTGAAAATCATCTCGAAAACCCTAGCCCTCTTTCTCTCATCTCTCCGGCGTTGTCAGGGTTCCGGTCGCCGTTGCCAGCGCTTGAACCCTAAAAAGAAACATTTTTCGACCTTTTCCTAGTCCAAAAACCAGAAAATCCCCTTTCTCTTCGAGAAACCAAAACTAAAATCGAAATCTTTTCGAAATCCCTTTTTTTGTTTCAAAACCAAAATGAAAACTGAATCCTAGAAAACCTTTCCCTTTTTTGTTTCTAACCTCGACGGGTTACCGTGCACGGCCCCGAGAGGGGCCTGAAGGCTTATCGCCGGTAGGGAGGGGTAAAAATGGAGAAGAAGAAGACGTGAAGGTAAGACCCTAACTTGTTTTTTTATTATTTTTCTTGCAATTCAAAACTGAAATGAGAAAATTCATCTGAAAATTTGTTTTGCTTGTATTGAATGAAGCTTCCGATTACAAAAAAAAAACTCTCTGAATCATATCAAAAAACCTCGAAAATGCTCTCTGTAATTTCCAAAAGGTTCCCCCCTTTTATATTGCTGATCTCTCGGGTTTATATAGCCAGAATATTACATATTTTTCATTTTCTAAATTACATGTAAATGCTGGAAAATTTGTTGTGTTGCTGGTAACTCTTGGTCGGATTCATCTGATGAATTGGTTGTTTTTTTTTTTGCTTCGTACGTTTCTGTTGCGTTTTTCATTTTGGCTCTGACGTCTTGTTTTTCTCTGTTGCATGTGAGTCGAGAAGGGGACCAGAGGGCTCGGCTGAGACGTGGCCGGTTGTACATGCCGTTGATGGGATTTGGACGGTCTCGGGATGATCGGACGTCGTGGGAAACTGATGAGGCGTGCGGTGGACTACACACGCGCGTCTGGAGACTGAAACGTTGCTCGTGGATCACACGCGCCTGGGGGGCTCGATCTGAGCCGTTCGTTCTCAATCCGGATCCAACGGGGGATAGGAGTGCGGCACTGGAGCTGTTGAGGGCTTCTAGGGTTTTCTCTCATCTGGTGCGATCTGGACCGTCAGATCTAGATTAGATCTGACGGTGGAGACGGGGCGGCTGCAAAGACAAAGCATAGACATTAGGGTTTCTGTTATCTTAAGTATTCGGGCCTAGTCAATTGGGTAGTGTATTTTATTTTGTGTTTGGGTTTTTAATATATGATGGACTGTAACATAAACTTTGGGCTTTATTTATTAATATTAATATGTAATGGGCTTTGTTATTTAATGTTTGTGTTTTCTTTTTTTTAGATTTAATAATAATAATATGATAATAATAATAATAATAATAATAATAATAATAATAATAAGATAATAATAGTAATTATAATATGGTAGGTAATAACAACAAGAGATAACAAGGATAATACCCAGTATATAATATTAATAATAATACTATAAGCAATAGATAATAGTATAATAGCGGTAATAATGCAATAACATATTATAATAGTAATATTAATAACATAGTATATATTATAGTAGTATTAACATATATGATAATATAATGGTAATAATAATAGGTAACAACTTTATGATAGGATAAAGATATTAAATAGTAGTAAATATCATAGTAACATAGTAATAATAATAAGAATAATAGATAATTAATAATATAGTAATAATAAATAATTTCAATATACTATTTTTTCCTTTCTTTTTCATTTTATCGCAACACATATATATATGATTAATAAAAGTATCAAAGCCCATTACTAAAAGGAGACGGGTTTAACACCCCGGACAAAATAGGTGATTACAGTAGGTCATGTGGCTTATCCGTTAAGGTTGTCTCCCGAGTTAGACAAGATTCATGATGTGTTTCAGGTTTCGATGTTGAGGAGGTATAGATCGGATCCTTCGCATGTTATGCCTATCGAGGAGATAGAGCTGAACCCGGATTTGTCCTATCATGAGGGATTGGTGAAGATCCTTTTCTCGAACAGCAAAGTTCTTCGTGGTAAAACGATAGAGCTTGTAAAGGTGTTGTGGCGACACCGAGGAGTTTAGGAGGCCACGTGGGAATGCAAAGTAGACATGTGGAACCAGTTTCCACTTCTTTTTCCTTCAGGAAAAATTTCGAGGATGAAATTTCCTATGTGGGGGAGAGTTGTAACACCCTGGTTTTGGGCCTAGATGTTTTAGACATCGGATCTGGCCGGTCGGAAACGGTTCGAATCATATTAGGTGGTTCAAGGAAATCAAGGTTCGGGATAGGTTAAAAATATGACAAAAATTGATAAAATCCTCTAAAATCATGTTTAAGAGGTGGGTCAAATCAATTTTACAAAATGGGTTTTGGAAGTGGTACATTTTGGGTAGTGACCAAAATGTAAAGTTTTAAAACTATGGCAAATGCAAATTTCAAAAGAGGAGTCAAAATCTTAGAATCTTTAGGGAGCTTTTGTGCAATTACCTCTTTCCTTAAATTGACATGTGTTTTAAATGATTTTTAGATGATTAATTAAAAAGAGAAATTTATTTTATTTTTTTGCTAAAATAGTAAATTAAGAAGTTTTTAACGTAACTAACTTTCATTTCAGCAAAACCCATTTCTAAAACCATTTGTCCAAATTTCTTTTCTCCCAAACACTCTATTTTTAATTTCTTATCCATTTCCAAGAATTCTTTTCAATTTCTTCAAGATTTGTGAAGCAAAAACTTGTCAATCATTAAGGACAGTAAGGATTGGAGGTAAATCTCGTTCTCAACCTCTAATCTAGGTTCTTTATTGAAATTCCCAAGATTATTGACTCCTAATTGTTGTTTTCAACAGAGTTTTGATTATAGTTTTGATTTAAGATCAAAATCTTGCAAAATAAAGGTTTAAATCTTGATTTTCGGAGTGTTGTTGATGAGCTCCATTTTAGATGGATTATAATCAAGTTTTAAGTTAATCTAGATGTTGAAAAATTGTTTTGATAACATAGATCCTGAAATCGTTGAGATCCTTGAGTTTTATGATAGTTTTAGTTGAGTTTTTGATGTGATTCGATGGTGATATGTTTGTTGGAGGTATAAGGAAGGGTTTAGGTTGTTTATAGAGGTGTTTTGATGAATATTAATGGTTGGAAGTGATGTTGTTTGTTGGGCTTGGTTTAGGAGGCAATCAAATGAGGTTTCGGTTGTTTCGGATGGGTACATTGGTGTAGTTTTGTTGGGCAACGAGTTTGTGTTTAGTTGCTGGTGTTGGAATGCATTTTAATGCATTGGATCTCTATTTTTGGTGCTCTAAAAACAGGGGACGTTGATCCGGAAGCAAGTGAAGCATTTTGGAAGCTTCGGATGAGTGATCTTCGCGTCGGCAAGAGAAGTTTCTCGTATCGGTGAGTGGAAAAGGATTTTCCAGCTTTGAAACGTTTTGAGCGTGGTTTTGGGAGCTTAGTATAAGTTTCAAACACATAGCTAAGCTCAAGAGTAAGTAAAGCGAAAGTCTCTCTCACATTGTGCTATGTTTTGGTTTGATATGCACTTGATTTAAATGTGTTTTGATTACTGTTTTAAAGCATGTTTTGATCAATGATGTTGCTGGTGTTAAATTCTATTTTGTTAAGGATGCACATGGTAAGTGATCCTTGAGTTTATATGATTCATGCAATTGGTTTTAAGCATGTTAATGCTTGTGAAAGTGGCATTGTGGTTTATGCTTGTAAATTAGTGAATTAATGATGATTGATGATTATATTGGCAAGTGATGGTAAATGGTTTTGGTTACTTGAATCGGATATAGTTAGCCGGCTATAGGATTGGGTGCACCGTGAATAAAGTCGCATTGGATGTCGAGGGGTTGTGATTGTACCACACTCCATCCAAGTACCCTAACAATTGAGATAAAGGTCACAACGGTCGATTGTCTAATCCCGTGTGTGGATCTTGTGGTATGTGTCACGTGCTCTCATTAGTGGAATTCTACAACTACCGATGAGTGATGTTGAGGGGTTGTGATTGTACCATTAAACTCTGTCACGGGTGTTGAGGGGTTGTGATTGCACCGTTAAACTCCACCATGGGTGTCACAACGGTTGATAGTTTAATCTCGTGTGTGAGCCTTGAGTGTCTGGTAGGGTGTATGAAGCGTTTGGGACAACGCTTGTAATCCGCGTATCCGATTGTGTCGATTATGTTGTGTTTTGATACGATTCTTGTTATTGATCACTTGCGAGCCAATATAATGGTGATGATATAATGAACTAATGATGAATGCTTGTTTTGAGAAAGCTTGTGATGCTTGGGAATTATGCTAGAATGCATATGAAGCTTGGTTTAAGCATGAGCAAAGGTTTTTGCTGTTGTAATTAATGATGCTATGAGCATGTGGTTTTGAAAGTGGAAATGATGTTTTAAAGTGAATGTTTTAAAGGAAGGTATATGTTTACAAAGAATGATGATTTGGTTTTAAAAAATGCATTGATGAATGTTTTGTTGATAGAGGTCCTCACTAAGCATCTTTGGTAGCAAGAGAGCAACAGGAATCCAAGTGACTTTTAGCTAATCAAAGTATGTGATTTACTTTAGTGTAATAAGAGGCAATCGGAGGGATTTCCACTCATGGATTTTTTTGGTGAAGTTAAACAATTTGAGCACGTCAGATTTGTGTTTTGGGAGTTGTGAATGGTGTCAGTATGTTTTATGGTCTTATATTTGGTATTTAGCTATGCTATGGTTGGGGTCTCAAAGCATGCTCGAGTAGTTTAATAACCCTTCATGAATTTCCATGCTTGATGCTTATTTTGTGAACGTTTGATGATACATAAGTGTTTGGAATGCTGGATAGAACATGTATGGATGTTTCGGAAATGTATAGTTGATGTTAATTGCTATTTTGTGGCTGTTTGAGGTGCTTTTCTGGTATGCATATCGATACTAGGGATTGAGTATTGATACACAAAGGCTTTTCTCAGGCAATTCAGCTCAGGGGTATCGATACGAGTTGCCCGCGTATCGATACGCCTAGGAAAAGTTTGAAGGTCATACCGATACGCGGGGAAGCGTATCGATACCTTTTTCCCAACATTGGCTACTGCCTTCTCGTGTTTCTATACGGGCTAGAGTGTACCGATACCGAGCCGTTAATTTCTGTTAAAAGTATCTTTTTAAGTTCTGAAATGTTGCATTATAGTCCCTGAATGTTGTATGTTCAATTGGTTGAGTTAGAATGATATGTATGTGATGAAATTTGACATGTAGACGTGTTACTTGATTAATTAAGGTTTGGTAATCTTAAAATTGGATTAATCCTTGTAATATTTAGAAATTACCGTTTAGTCCTTAAAAGTTTAATGTATGCAATTGAACCCCTAATCGAGTTCCGTTTCCTGCATTGTTTCTTTCTAAGAGTTTGTTTAATGCAAAGGATATTAATGTGCATCTAGAGAAGAAAAGGGGAAAAAATAGGGTTGTTAATCGAAGTCGGCTTTAACGAGTTGGCTTCGATTTTCCCCGTGTAATCTTCTTAGTTCTGGTCGGGCGTCTAGGTTGGGCTAAGGGGGTTACATAATTTACCTAATCCACTAACAATGTTTAGCTTAGTCTCCTACCTCCTTCATCATCATTAGCTGAAAATTGGTGAAAGAAAGGAGAAAGGAGAGCTTTGCTATCAGCCATGGAAATTCAAGGAAAAATTATTGCGTGTTAAGGAAATTGAATTAGGAAATTGATTCTATATAGCACGATGAGTTTCTTTCTTTGTATACTTCCTATTATGTTATTAATTTCTTGATTTGACCATGTCAGGATGATGTTATGTTGAATGTTGGTTGCTAGAAATTTTGTAAACAAGATGATAAGATTAAATTGCTGAAGAAGTTGTAGAAGAAAGCATGCTCATAAGTTGTCCGAATGCTTAGGGGGTTGTTCTACTAAATATAAAAATATAGAGGACTAGGAAACATTTCTGGAAAATCTGAGGTCCTGAATGGTCAAAAATATTGTTAGAATTTCTGGAAAATATGTTATAATCAAGACTATTCACCTAGGAACGTAAATCTGCCCTATGGATTGTTTTGAGTAAAGTGAAAGCTTTACGGACTGAAATAATATTAGATAAGCTATGTAAATAATGTTTGGAAATATGGGACTTGTGATAGGATTGAAGTATAACTTGAATGTGGCTGATAATTAGCTTAATTGGATAATTAAAGTGATTAGTTGGCAATCTAAGTGAATCTAGAATTTTATAAATTAGAGGATTGCTATGCTCTGTTTCGGGGCTATATTGGATTAGAAAGAATAAGGGAGAAGTATGTTAAAATGTGCATAAGGTCCTCAAATGAAAATAGGAAATAAGTTAATTAAAATTGTAGACTTGGAAGCATGTCCTAATGAATCTGACTAATAGGGCCATGTTCTGGGAAGTGTCTTCTAAAAATTGGTATAAATTATAGGAATCAAATATTAAGCTGAAATTTTGATAGAATGTACTCTAATATGTATATTTTAATCAAGAACCAACAGCATTGAATTCTAAATTGTGTAGTAAAATCTGGAAGTGAAAGCATATAATCAGTGCAAGTTGTCCAATGTTGCTAATGACCTGTATTTAAGTGCAATTCTGTACTAAACTAGAAATAGGAAAAATGAGAGCCATACATGGATAAAAGCTAATTGAATAAGCTTTCTAAAAAGGTAAATTAATTGAGAATCCAACGTGTGGGTTAAGAGTTATGGTCAGATTAGTAAGATAGGTGGAAACTGCCAAAACTGAAAATCAGTTGTGAGGGAAATGTGTTTTTGACTGTTTGAATAAGTTTACATGGTTGAATTGAATACTAAAATACCTTGTTTATGTGCATATGTAAATGTCTAGACCAAGAAACAGAAGGAAGCTTGGAGGAAACAAAGGTTGGTCAATCAAAAAGGAAGGACAAAGGCATAACCATCAAAGAGCAAGAATAGAGGAAAAGCTTGGAGTATTGTGAGTGTAGTTAATTTTAGGGTTAGGATTAGTATCCTAACCATTTTCTTTTGTTCAATTATAATGTTTAAAATGAGGCGTGAAATGAAACTAATTCTGGTCAGTTTCATTTACCTAAGGGAAGGAGGATTAAATGGAAATGTGATCACATGTAAAATGTTGTTAAATGTTTGGTTGTTAAGCGTGATTTGGATGTTTGTGTTTGAATAGCTTGTTTAATTAGTTATGTGAACTTAAACCGAGTGTTATGCTACTACTTGGGCATGTTATATGATGCTAGAAATGTGTGATTATATGATATGTAAGTTGGAATATTAGAAATGTGTTCATGTAATAGTTTTAATGATTATAGCATGAAATATGATATGTGTCATAATGGAAATAATTGTAATCACTTGAACTGAGTTACTTAGTAGAAAAGATGAATAGATCCTTGGTTGATTAGTGATATTAGGTAGAATGGCATGCCTAGAGTCTAGCTCCTCTGATTTAGTGCAAATGCACTCATAGTGTGGTATTGTGATACGTAAAGTATTAGATGCTTGGGCATCCATTGTTGGCAATTCAAATGATGAATTTGAAGATATTTAGACTTATTGTTTCAATAATGCAACCTCTGAAATTGTTTCTATGCATCCTATGTTAAGGTACCTTGAGTTTTAGGCTCGATAACCTAGTCACTAAGATTCCAAGGCACTGTGTTTAAAAAAATCGAATTAAGACCAAATCTATATAAATATATAATCAGTACAAATTGTGTGATGCCATAAATTATAAGATATTGGAATGTAATTCTATATGTTGAAATGCTTCTATTCAAATGACATTAAATAATGTTGTACGAGCATGCATATGTGGTTATAACCGATGTGAATGTTGAATATCAAATTTGCTTGGGCAATTGTGTTACTTGACTCATTGTTTTGATTGATCCTTGGTAGGATATCAAATTTTCCTCAACTCTAGTCAGAAATTTTGGTTTTTTCGAGTCAAGTCGACTTTTGCTCACCCCTACCTAGTAATCAAATTATTTCCTCGAAAAATAAATCAAACTTATCGATATGGAAAACTATCACAAAATCAGGAGAAATATCAAACAACATATGATGTTTGAGGCTCCTTTCGAGTGGTTGATATTTGATATCCTCGATGAGGAGTAAATCTAAAAGAATTTCAAAGAAAAAAAGCTGTTAATTTCATTAGTGCAAAAAAAAAGTGGTGTGTCCTCTTTTGCACTTGATATTTCAATTTCTCCCCTTGGGATGTTATTCGAGAACTCTTCCATTGAATCCTGAGAAAATGTCAAAACCATAGTAGGCAAACTAAGGTTGTTAGTGCAAAACAATATTGTTTTCTCTCCTTTTTTTTTTTGCACGAACAATTTCTTTTTCAACATCACTCTTTTCTTGCCTCTCTAACTCTTTTATTTCTTTTGAACTCCCATTTTTTCTTGAAATTACTCTTCTTTTTCAATCTCTTTTTCTTTTTCTTGCTCAAACTCTTTTTCTCCTTACTTCTTTAAGATTGTCTTTTTCTCTTTCAATGGCAATTTCTTTTCTTCAAAAATCTCTTCTTTTTCGCATATCTTTTTTTCTAGTAATGCTTGCAATTGTGTTTCCTTGACATAGTCGTCAAAACACTTTTAAAATCGCGCTAGACATTCCATAATGAAAGAAATAGTGCTAAGCGTGGTAGTCTTAGAATTTTGAACAACACTTATTTATTGGGAGGTGGAGTTCTTCTCGCAAGATCTTTGCCTCTATTTTGATGCAGAACTAGAAAAGGATTGTGTGTTGTCTCTCCTTTTTAGTTGTCGTTGCTCTTCTGATGGAGGTGTTTGATTCTGACGAGAAATTTCCTCTATGTTGCTCAACTTTTTTTTATTACGAGCTCAAATTGTTGTTGAATCATCTTTGCCATTTGTTGAAGCAAGGTTTGGTTTTGCAAATTAGGAACTACTTCTCCACTGTGACCAAATCTATGTGACATGGTTAGATAAAAACAAAATATTAAATCTCACTAGAAAAAATCCTCTCCTTACCACACCAAAGAAATAATGCACTCACACTCGTGTTTCATTCGGGATAGGCTTTTCCCCTTGATGGAAACTCTTGCCTTTTACCACTCTTGTTTGTTTTTTTAAGTACTAAAAGAACTTATTCTAGGCTCAACAAGTATTCTTTCTAAAATTTGGCTAAAACAACAAAGTTAGGAAAGGAAAACAAGAAATATTTAGAAATGGGGTAAGTTAACAAGATAAGGTTGAAATAAAAATGTGGAATGTGTAATAAAAAAATAACCAATCCTCTCTCTTTTTTGTTTTTGCTTTGGAATATAAGATGAGACCCTCCCTCTTTCAACTTTTCTTCTTTTTGAATTTTGGTTTTTTTTATTTTCTTTTTTGTTTTTGAATATTCAGGGAGATGAATCGAACAACTTACTAAATCCCCAACGCTCTGATACCAACTGATACAAATCTGATTGTGTGATGGTCTAATTGATATCTAAGTTAACGTGATCATGATTCAAGTAAGAGCTTTGAAAATGTTACAAAAGGTGAAAGTATGTTGTTCAAGATTAAACTTAGTAAAATGAAAGGAAATGAAGGGATGGTTGTGGAGTTTGGATGTGGAATTGGATGTGAAAATGCTTCGAAGAAAATAAGGATATGGAAGATATGGTTGTGAGGATAGTTGGTGTAGGGAACAGAAATGTAACTAAGGTGTGTTGTAAACAAATATTGAACCAACACTAAAAATTGAAGACTCGTTGCATTGGGTGGAAGAAAAAACGGATTGTGACCCACTAGTTATAAAGAACTAGGAACCGGCAATATAAAAAGATGGAGGTGGATTGAATGGTCACAAGAACAATCTTGTGAAATTGATAGATTTCTTGAAGAACTAACAAAGGTAGCACTATAAAGTTTATAATATATGCCAAAAGTTGTTTTAGAAAGAAACTTGGATGGATATTTATTGGGACATAGCATCTGAATTGAATAGGCAAAGACAAGGAATAAAGTCACATAATTATAGGCTTAAAGACTCATAAAACCTTCAATTATCTCTTCTCCAAGTAATAGCCAAAAAGTTTTTAGGATGAGGATGAATGTGGACATTCTTAGGATGAATGTAAACATACATGTCATCCACATGAAAGAATCCCTTAGGTTGTTAAGCTTGGCAAAGTGTCATTTATCTTCCATTAAAATATTATAAAAAAGTCTTTATTTGTGTGCCTTTCTTTAGCCAAAATCAACTTAATGAGGTGATAAAGTAGCTCTTTAAGTGGCCTGAATGCCTCACTTCCTTTCTAAAATCGACAACCTTTAAGTAGTGTAAAACTTCCTTAAATGCCTTAAAACCGATCAGCCTTCATGATGTGTCTTCAAGTGACTTAAACTTGGTGGTAAATGCTTTGTCATCCTTGAAGAAGATGATCAGCCATTTGTTCCAAATGAATTCCTAACCGAAAACACATTAAACATCCATTAGCTAACAACTTGTTTATTAAAAATGAAATTAAATGTTGAACTGGTTTAAATGTGCTTGTTAAATTAATAGAACTAGTTTAATTAAGTGAACTAACAAACCAAATGAATTCAAAGCATAAGTAAGCTAACAAGCTTTGAATGAACTAACATGCTTAAATGTTCTAAAGAAACATAATTAAAACAACATGTTTAAATGAACATTAAGCCTTATTTATTCATTCTCACAAGCTGAAATTAAATAAAAACTTAAGTAAAACTCATGCACGAGTAAGCGGCCGTATTGCTCCAACAAAGTTGACATTCCCTTCTCTAAATTCCAGCCTTGACTAAATAAGTTTCCCATATCTTCTTTGAACTTCTTTGCCCTAGAACGAGTCATAGGTCCACTAAGAAATTCCTTCAGGAACTTGTTGGTAGTGATAACATCACTCTATGAGAGAGATGCCCTAGAAGGGATGCATACTTATGAGATGTTATGTGGTTCTCCACCCGAAAGCTTGAACCACATCTTTTCCATCACATTGAGATGCCTCTATTCATACAAACTAGAGATGCATATGGGAATATTCACAATTATATTGGTGCTAAGAAGAATATAAGTATGCTTTAAGAGAGATACTACAACTCGTTCTGTGGAAATGACATGATAGTGATACCTCATTTTGACGAGACGTGTATCGCATGGCTAGAAGGATCCATCATGACAATATAGAAAATAAAGGTAAAAATATTCAAGTAAAATCTTTCTCAGCATTCATGAGGTACTATGATATTAGGTTTAGTTTGTGACACAAAATATCGAGTGATTTAAGAATTAAATTATCGCCTTTGAATCGAAAGAGTAATTTTCAACTGTTATATAGACTAGTGATCGTCGACTTATTTCATAAGTTGTGAATCCCCTTACATCGATCAAACATCACCTTTATTACTAGTGAGAACCACCACCCCATTGTTGAGTCGTGAATAATTCGCAAATTACACTTAAGGTGGATTATGTCCTCTTAAATAATTGTGTGCTTATGGCTTGTAATGCGAAATAGTTTGGTCACGAATATGGAACGTGTACGGTGACATTTGTCAAATTTTGGGTTGTGTTCAATTTGTAAATGACTGGATGAGGAAATGGATCATGTAATTCGAGGTTGTCGGTTTGCCCATAATCTTTTGACTAGATTGGTCAGAACCGAGCATTTGGGAGTTTTCTTATCTCTCCCTTTTCAAGAATGGATGATGATGAATCTCTACGGCTCAGCGATTACCCCAATCAATGATTGCAATTGCTCGATCCTCTTCTCCATTGTTTGTTGAAAAATTTGGAAATCTAGATGTAGCCTTGTATTTTATGAGAATTTTTTTGACCGAGAGGATCTCCTCCTCAGTTGTCAACGAATGGTATCTAAAATCTTTGTAGCTAGGATGCCCGCAAGTTATGTCCTCGGGGATGATTCTGGTGATTGGATTTTTGCATTTTCCCGTACCTTCGGTACCTGTCATATTATTATTGTATCACTTTGGGATGTCCATGATGTTTTATCACATGCTTGGCGTATAGGTTTTCAACAGGTCGAAGTTGAAACGGATAATCTGTTGGAAGATTGTAATTATAAGGAAATTTTGATGCATAATTTCAATGGTATCTAATTACGTTTTCATATTTTACTCCATGAGATCTTTACAACGATATCTCATATGCTCTAATTGGTTGAGTGGTGAATGAGAAATCGATACTCAAAGTAGGCGACTTGCAATGATTGGAGAGGAAATAGTAAGCTTGAATCCCACGTTGGTTAGAGACCAAATGTGGAAGGTGTATATATTATGGAAACAACCAAAAGGTTGTTGAATAAGCTTACTAAAGATTGTGCCTTGCACATAAGCATGGCGTGGGTGAACTTGAATGTTTGGACTAGTGAGGCCTTGCATAGACTTATTGAAATTTTAGCCCAAATTTGAAATCTTCATCCTAGAATCATTCAAATAATTTGAAATTCAAAATAGATTTTTTTGAATCTAAATAATCTATATTTAGATAGATATTATCAGGTAATATCTTTTTTTTTAATTTTAAATTATGAATTTGAGTTCAATTTTGACTAAAACTCTATCATTGATCGCCTATAAAAGGAGGCTTTAGCAAGAAGATAAATCACAACAGCAAACAATGAACATTGCAAGTGAGGAGATTTTTTCTCTCAACTCTACCCATTTTTTTATAAACCATCATGCATTTAGTTTTCATTCATTGTTTTCCACAGTGATAAAAGAATGCAAGCTTTCAGTTCTTGCTATATGCATATGTGCTAGTGCAGTTGATCATTCTGTTGTTGTATCCTGGGAGATAGACGTCCAACGTTTCAGAAGCACCATAAAAGCGGACAAATCTGTCTTAAGGAAATTGTGTTTCACATGCCTGAACAAATCTTTTTCATCCGAAATGCATCCTGGATACAAGTAAATGGTTCTGATTTACTGCTATAATAGTTGATTTATATTTCAAATATTATTTTGTAA
The DNA here is from genome assembly GCA_958450335.1 of Hibiscus tridactylites. NCBI lineage: Eukaryota > Viridiplantae > Streptophyta > Magnoliopsida > Malvales > Malvaceae > Hibiscus > Hibiscus tridactylites. The sequence goes on along the minus strand of OY288280.1, from coordinate 7,460,448 downwards.
TTGTTTTGTTATGTTCGTTATAATAATAATTCTATCATATATTATTATTATTTCCTTGGATTATTAACGCCCCAATTGTCCAACAATCTTAAGACATGGTCGAGATCTAATCCAAGACGGACACAATATCCAGGCGAAATCGTGAATTGTTTTGGAAACAAAGACCTCGTATATAATTTGTTTTGGAATTAATTCTTGTCGTTTTAACGGATTTACAAGATTTTTCCAAAACAAGAATCAACAAAATTAAGGATTATTTCCTTTTTAATTTTTGTTGCGTTGATATCTCTAGTTTGGGTTTTAGTGCTACTAATCTCAATGTTTAACAGAATATATAACAAAAGAAATAAAATAATATATCTATTTCTATGCTAGAATCATACATTGATTTTAATTTGATTCTAATTTGATATTATCGGGTAATATTTTTTCTTTTATTTTAAATTAGGAATTTGAGTTCAATTGTGATTAAAAATCTATCATTACTCGCCTATAAAAGGAGGCTTTTGCAAGAAGAGAAATCACAACAGCAAACAATAAACATTGCAAGTAAAGAGATTTTGCATCTCAACTCTCCCCATTTTTTTTATAAACCATCTTCCATTTACTTTTCATTCATTGTTTTCCACAGTGATAGAAGAAGCCAAGCTTCCAGTTCTTGATATCTACATATGTGCTAGTGCATTTGATCTTTTTGTTGTTGTATCATGGGAGATAGACGTCCAATGTTTCTTAAGCACCATAGGAGCGGACGAATCTATCTTAAGGAAATTGTGTTTCACAGGCCTCAACAAATCTTTTTCTTTCGAAATGCAACCTGGATACAAGTAAACGGTTCTGATTTACTGCTTTAATATTTGATTTATATTTCAAATATTATTTTATAATTGTTTTGTTATGTTTGTCATAATAATAATTCTATCGTATTTTATTATTATTATTATTTCCTTGGATTATTAACGCCCCATTTGTCTAACAATCTTAAGACAGAGTCGAGATCTAATCCAAGACGGACAAAATATCCAGGCGAAATCGTGAATTGTTTTGGAAACAAAGATCTCCTAAATAATTCGTTTCGAGAATTAATTCTTGTCGTTTTAACGGATTTACATGATTTTTCCAAAACAAGAATTAACAAAATTAAGGAATTTTTTCCTTTTTAATTTTTGTTGCGTCGATATCTCTAGTTTGGGTTTTAGTGCTACTAATCCCAATGTTTAACAAAATAGATGACAAAGGAAATAAAATATTATATTTATTTCGATGCTAGAATCATGTGTTGATTCTAATTTGATATTAAGGGAAATAAGTCGATAGATTTAATTTCTTGTGAATATATAATGATTGAATCTTGAAATAAATTGGTGATTTTATTTCTAGAAGTAACGTTGGTTAAAAAATTCAAATCGCTGATTCTGAACGAGGTCTCGAATCAAAACTTAGAAGAACTTTGTTATGTATGTCAAAATTAAATTCTTAAAGTCTGTTCTGATGCATTTATATGAAGAACATAGTGTTTAAAAATGGCTAAAGAATCGTGAGGGTCATTGGACCATAAATGGAAGATTCCAAATTGTTGTGAATCACAGCTAGTGATTTTAATTGATGACTCATGCTTGGAATGATTTCTTGAATAGAATCTCTAAATGGATGATTGAAAGACAATTTGAAAGTGCATGTCTAGAATTGGTTCTTTGAGACACCTAGTACTTAAGTGTGTCCAGTGTACCACCTCTCTTTCACAAGTTACATACCTAGTGCACTGTTCACTATTGATCTTTATTTTAAGACTGTGTGAATTGTTTTTTTTTTGGGTTATAGTCTTTGGCTAAGTTCATGATGTTCAACATGTAACCGCCTGGTTTTGGGCCTAGATGTTTTAGAGGTTGCATTGGGCCGGTCGAGAATGGTTCGAATTCTTTAAGGGAGGTTTAGGGAGCACCTAGTTCGAGATGCTTTAAAATATGGAAAAATATCTAAAAATACTCATTTATTATATAAATAGTTATGGTGAAAACAATTTTACAAAATGTGATTTGGAAATACCACATTTCGGTGTAGTGACCAAATTGCAGTTTTTGCAAAAGTTGACTAGTGACTATTTTGTAAAGGATTGAAACTTTGAATCTTTAAGGAGCTAATTTAAAAAAAATGTTTTTATAAAATTTCTCTTTAATATGGGTGTTTTAATAATGATTTAATAAAAAGAATTAAGAGAGAAATCCTATTTTGACTTTTCATAACTACTTTACGATCTTTTTCCCTCTTTTCATTTTCTCTCAACTTCCACTCAGTCAAACACAATTCCCTCACCAAATAAACTTTGATTTTAATCTCTTTTGCTGAGATTTCATTCTCCTAAGGATTTCTAATCTTTACCTCATCAAATCCTTTTATTTTTACTTTGGATTTTCAAGAAATCTTGCCCAAATTGAGGAGAAATCGGCCATTAGAGCTAAGCTTTGTCCTTCTCCTCTAATGATCAGTTCTTTACTTAAATTCCCAAGTTATCAATCCTTTGTTAATGATTTTTTGAGTTGCTCTAATGTTAGAAACATGAAATTGTTGTAAAACTCAAGATTCTTGGTGAGATCTTGATGGTTTTCGTAAATCTTGGTTAGGCTCTGTTTTGAGGTTGATTTCTAATGTACTTTGGATGATAATTGATGTTATAAAAGAGGTTTTATCAAACAAATCCCGAATAGGTTTGGATTCCTAAGTTTTACATGTTAGACTTGTTGTTTTTGGGGTGGTTTTGGTGACATGTTGTTGCTGGAGGTTTAAGGGCGTGTTTGTGATGATTTTTGGTGTTGATTGAGGTTTAGGAATGATTAGAATTAATAGATCTTGGCTGGGCTTTGTTTTGGGAAAGTTTGGAGGTGATTTCGGTTATTTTGGGTAGTTGAAATGGTGCTTTTGAGTAGTGCAGCGAGTTTGAATGAGTGGCTGGTGATTTCAATGCATGATGATGCATTAATCCTCTGCTCTTATGTGATATAAACAGGGGAGACATCTTCAGACGCTTTTGGTGTTGATCCGGAAGTCTATATATAATTTCGACAAGTAGGCGAAACGTAATCGGTGAGTGCGAATGGTTTTAGAAGTCCTTGAGGGAAAAGGAAACAAGGTTTGGGGATTTATGATTGGTTTGAAACACCATCCTAAGTCCGGAAGTAAGTATGGCTAGAATTGCTCTTGATATGTGGTTGATGCCCTAAACGCTTTTAATATGCTCCTGTTTTGAGATAGACAAATTCCTACTGTTTTATGCATGATTTATAACATGAAAAGATGTTATGTATTGATCCCATGTGATTGCATGTTTATAAGAAGAGTTTTGAGATTTTGATTTGATAAAATGCATGAATTGTGATTTTGAAATGGGATGAGAATGATTTGAGAAATGTTGCATCAAAACAGTAGGTGAGAAGATGTATTTAATATAATATATTGGCATAAATGAGGAAATAATTACTGGATATAATTGGTCGACAATAGGATGAAAGTGCACTATAAACTAAAAATTCGTACGTGCTCTTTGTAGTCGGGCAATGGGGGTAGTGCCATCCCGATCCAAAGTGAGAATCCGATGATGAGAGATACCATCGGGGTAGGACTTGGTGAAACATCTAAGCTTTGTGGTGAAGAGAGATACCGCCATGAGAGGCCGGTGATGTGAGATTCCACCGGGGTAGGACTTGACTTTAAGTCAAGCTAATCCGCATATCCGAGTAAAATGTAATATGAAATGCCAATATATGAGATTATATTTGTTTCACATGTACCAAGAGTTGAAATGATTTATGCTATGAGAAATGCATATGAGATTTTTTGGTTTATGAAATGCTTGTTTTTGTTAAGCATGAGTATGGCCTTGCCATGAGATTTGCATTGGTTAAATGCATGAATTAGAATAAAGGTACATGTGTTTTCAAATGGAGAATTGCTTTGAAATGGTTTTCAAGCATGAGATAGAAAGAGCATGTTGTCGAAAATGGTTTTTAAGATAGAGTTTTAAAGTTGCATTGTTGTGTTGGTTTTCTTAGAGCTTGCCTTACTAAGCAAATGTGCTTACGCTCTCTTTTACCCACAATGCAGATAATTGAGATGTTTTTGGGCAGCAAAGAGGCTAAGGACGTCCAAGGAAGTTAAAAGCTCAAGTATGGTGATTTTTGCACATACTCTAGTGACGATAATTGGCAATGGGGACCTAAGGTTGATTTTGGGAGATGTATTTTGAACTCCCTGTGGTTGTTGCAAGTTCGCTATGGTATTTGTGGATTGTAAATATCCTTTATGGTTTGGTTTGAGGCTTGAAGCTTTTATATGGTTTTTATGACTAGGGCGCATGCCTATAGACTCAATGATAACATGCTTGATGCCATGATTTAGCTTAAGCTTCATAATAATGTTCTCCGATGTTAAATCATGTTGTTAGTGTGATATGGTATGATTTGGGATGTGTTTGAATGTGAAAAGATGTGAAAAACCAAAAATATATATAGTTGCAGGGCAGGGTGTATCGAAACACCCTAATCTGTTTCGGAACAGGGGCCTGAAATGGCCATGGAGTTTCAGAACGGGTAAGAGTGTTTCGGAACACTTTAGCTACTAGAGAGCCATGTTTCGATACAGGTCTCGGAACGCACCCGAGTACCGAAAGAGCCAACTCCATTTCGATACGGCCGTTTTGATACAAGGGTCAACATTTCGAAACACCCGACCGTTGGTCTACATTTTGAATTGTTTCAAGTTCTCGTTTCCTACATTTTAGTCCTTGATGATTATGGTTGCAATTGGTTGAGTTTGGAATGTCCGATTAAGTTGATTTTTGACATCGTGTCATGAAATAGGACTAATTGAATATTGGCAACTCTAAAAGCTGCAAGGTTCATGTACTTTATAAAATTTACATTTTGGTCCCTAAATGTCTAATTTATGCAATTAAACCCTGAATTGATTTCCGATCGCGGTGCCTAACCTTCCCATGATCTTGGGTGATCACATAGGATTAATTTTGCATGTAGATAAGATAAAAAAAAGGGTCGTTAATCAAGGTTGACTTTCAGATTGACTTTGGTTTTCCCTGTGTAATCTTCGTAGTTTGGGTCAAACGTCTAGGTCGAGCTAAGGGGGTTACATTTGTTGGTATCAGAGCTAGGTTTGCGAATATTTGGGGCTTGGTAAGTGGTTAATAAGTGTGATTATGAATGATTATGACTTTTTGGTGAAAGCAAGTTGTGTGATTGTTGATGTTCTAGCTCTAATGAGATGGATTTGTAATGCTATGTTATGTTTGGGGCATAGTTGGGGATCCCATTGCCATATCATTACTATTGGAATGACTTGTTTTGAAAATGAGCTTCAGTACCTGGATTCCTGCCTTATATTGCCTAATTGAATTTATTGCATTTTGTTAGTTGCATTGTTTTCATATAAGGCCGCGTAGAGATATTAGAATTAATACTCGTGTTACAGCTGAGAATGAGAATGTTGGGCATGTTGAGGATGTACCGCCTCTTCCTCCTGGTGGACCACCCGATGGAGGTGGAACGGGGGTTCGTGCTGCGAGAGCTAGTGCAGGGGTTGCTGGACTTGAGGGAGTTCAGGGGCAAGCTGCTCCTGATATGTCAATGCTAATACAAGCTATTGTTGGAGCTTTCCAGGAAGCAGTAGCTGGAGCTCATGGGGATGCACCTCAGGATGGTTCTGAGTCTTGGTTAGAAAGTACCAAGAGGATACTTGGGCAGCTGAACTATAACAATACTCAAAAATTGGGATTTATTGTGTCCCTGTTGCACGGTGATTGTTGAGTTGTGAGGAGCTCGATTTGTTCAACCAATGTGGCTCACCAAGTGGTGGGGAGGTGGATTTTTGGGTGGAAGGGTTGTGGAAGCTAAAATGAAAATTGACACAATGAATTATAATGGTTCAACCTTCTAACCAAGGTCAACATCAACTACCTTAGCTCCTCACTAAGGATTTCCAATAAATCCACTATTGATTCGTCCCCTTTTCTAGGCTTAGGAGGTAACCCTTATACACAATCAAGCTTTCTACACAAAGCCTTGATTGAAACCCTCTCTTACAAAGAGAAACAATAAGCAAACTTAAAACCCTCTAATAGGTGTTTGTTTGCACAATTAAGCACTCACCCAAAACCTAAAACACTTGAGCAAATTTGACAATTTTGGCTCACTAGTGTTTGTCTATACAATAAATGACAATTTAAGTTCTAAGACAATTCTTGATCATTTGATGTTTGACAATATGAGCATTAGCCTTTACTTGATGCTTTGTTGGTCCCTTTTATACTCCCAAATGAGTTTATAGTCGTTACTAGTCGCTTGGGATGATTTGGAGACGTTGAGGACTTTATTTCCCTTCATTAATGATGTTCTGCAGCCTTCTGTATCGATACGCTTGGACTCGTATCGGTACGACCTTCATCAGAAACTAGTCGTTGGGCTCTTGCCAGCATGGGCGTATCGATACGCTTGAGAGCGTATCAGTACGGGTTCACTTTTAAATGACCGTTGGGAAAGTAGCCGTTGGGGTGGTTGAAAGGGGATCACTACGCTTACCATGCGTATCGAAACGATCCCGATCCGTATCGAAACGGCCAAGCCTGTTTCGATACGGGTTTTGGTAGTGACCAAACAGGGGCAAAAAGGTATCGGTACGAGTAACTTGAAAAGTCAAGTTTGGCTATTTAAAATTAGTAAAAACATTGCCAAAAACCTTTTAAAATAACTCAAACATAATTTCAAGTTGTTTGGACTCAAAACCAAATTTTAAATTCTTTTCAAATTAGTCCAAAATATTTTTCAATTATTATATCAAAACATTAGTTCTACAATCTCCCCCTTTTTGATATAATAAAACTCACTTGAAAAATTGTTTGGGATTTTCCCCCTTTAACTTTAAAAATGTGAATAAGAGATTGAAGATATGAAATCTAATAAAGCTCCCCCTTATTCATTTGAAAATTCAATTTTTCAAATCATTTCTCCCCCTTTTTGTTATATCAAAAAGAATTTAAAACATTAAGTTCAAAATAACAATGGAGGTAAAAATTGAAAAAAATAAGAATTTGGTTTTAAAATGGCTCCCCCTTACTCAAAGCATCATTCAAATGTTAGTCCAACATTTATGATCATCTAGTTTAATTAAAAAAATTAAAACAAGTAAAAGCAAAAACAACTAGAATTTTACCAACACTTGAACTCAAGGTAGGATGTGAAGCCTTCCTTCTTCAAGTGTTCTTCCTTGTGTGCATGGAGCTCCCCCTTAATGTTTGACTTGTTGAACATCTCCATCACACCTAGAAAAAGACAATCAAGTAATTTTTTGTATCCAAATTGCTTTGGATCCATGAACATTAGTAGCACAAATTTTAGTCCCCTTAGGAATGGCATCCTTTTCAATTGAAGTGGTTAGTCCTTTTGGGACCCAAACACTTCTAAAACATTTTCCTTTTACAAATCTAGGGGCACTAGATTGTCTTACATAAAAATTTGATTTTCCAACATTGTTTTTCTTTTCAAGCTCTTTGGAAATCAAATCCTTTTCTTCTTGAACTTTTTGAAGAAAATTTTGTAAATCAAAACATTTTAATTCAAACTCTTCGAGTTTTGCTTCAAGTTCAAGTTTGGTTTTAGAAATCAAATCATTTTGAATTTTTAACTTTGAAAACAATTTATTGTTTTTCAAAATGTGATTCTTAAACTCTAAAACCAATTCATCATAGGCATTGTAATTCATCAAAAGAATAAGAACATGAAGTAGATGAATTAGAAGTTACCCTTGAATCTTCTTCGATGGCCATAAGGCAAAGGTTGGCTTGTTCATCGTCGGTGGAGTCATCATCACTCCAAGTAGCCACATGTGCCTTCTTCTTATGGCTTGAAGTGCTTGCCCTCTCCTTTTTCTTGGAATCTCATTCAAGCTCTCTCAAAGCTTTCTTCATGAATGGGGCACACTTCTTGAGGAGATGAACTATCTCTTCATCTTCATCCTCCTCTTCACTTGAGTAGACATGATGATAAGTGGAGGATTTGAGAGCCATGGCACTTGCATTGATGCCAAGCCCTTTGATTTTCTTCTCTCCCATAGCTCTAATTTCTTCCCTCATCTTCTTTATTCTTCTTCATGATTTGATGAGTAAGGAGTGACCCCATGAGTTCATCAAGCTTCAAAGTCTTCAAATTCTTGGCTTCGATGATGGCGGTCCTCTTTGAGTCCCATGACTCGGGAAGTGAGTAGAAGAGCTTTCGAACAAGCTTTTCCTCCGGGGTGGCTTCTTCATAGCCTTTGAGACCATTTGTGATAGTGGAGAACCTATCAAACATCTTCTCGATGTTCTCTTCCGGATCCATTTTGAAGTTCTCATACTCTAAGGTTAGGAGCCCAATCTTGGTCTCCTTGACTTCATCGGTCCCTTCGTATGTGACTTCAAGCTTGTCCCATACCTCCTTGGCACTCTCACAAGAAGACATCTTCTCATAGATGGTTGGGCCAAAAGCACAAAACAAGATGTGCAAGGCATTGCAATTTTGCTTCATCTTCTTGCGATCGTCGGCACTCCACTTTGCTTCTTTGAGGCACGAACGGACCATCTTCAACTATATCCCATAGCTTGTAATCTCTTGATTTGATGAAGAACTTCATCTTTATCTTCCAATGGGCATAGTGGGTTCCGTCAAAGAAAGGCGGTTTGTCGATTGATTGTGCCATTTGAGTCGGTTGATGAAATAGTGATCGAGCTTGCCGGATCTTCTCAATAGGATGTTAATCCTCTTCGATTGAGCCAAGCTCTGATACCAATTGTTGAGTTGTGAGGAGCTCGATTCGTTCAACCAATGTGGCTCACCAAGTGGTGGAGAGGTTGATTTTTGGGTGGAAGGGTTGTGGAAGCTAAAATGAAAATTGACACAATGAATTATAGTGGTTCAACCTTCTAACTAAGGTCTACATCCACTATCTTAACTCCCCACTAAGGATTTCCAATCAATCCACTATTGATTCGTCCCCTTTTCTAGGCTTAGGAGGTTGTAATGCCCCGGTTTTGGGCTCAGAAGTTTTGGGCGTTGACCGGTTCAGTCAAAGTGTTGATTGAATATATAAGAGTGAATTTAGGAAAGCCTAGTTCGGGTTGCATTAAAAATATGGAAAAATATTCTAAAATCATCTTTTAATATATACAAGTGAACTGTGAAATCAATTTTGAAAAATGAGGTTCGGAAGGGTGACATTTTGGCTGGTGACCAAAATGTAATTTTTGAAAGTTGCGTGACTGTTTTATAAAGGATTGAAACTTTGAATCTTTAAGGAGCTATTATTCCAAAAGGAGTTTCTCCAGATTTTTCTAAGATATTTTAATGCAAAATTCTGATTTTAAAGTTTCAGAAAAGTGGAGGGAAATCATTTTGCTATTTTATAACTAACTTTCCATTTTCTTCCAATTTCCCTTTTCTCTCATTTTCTCTCAACCCAAACACTTTCTCTCCAGATTTTCTCCTCTGATTTTGTCACTCAAATCTTCCTTTTCAATTCTCTTTTGATTCCTAATCATCACATCAACAAAACCTCTCAATATGCTAGTTGATTCTTCAAGCTTTTTGGTTCTAAAAAGGAGAAATTCAAGTTTGGAGGTAAGAACGTCCTTCTCCTCTAAACTATCAGTTCTTTACTGAAATTCCTAAGTTCTCAATCCTTGATTTGTGATTTATTAAAGGCTTTTCAATTGGAATCTTGATTTTGGCTTAAAATGCAAGATTTGGTGATTTTTGTGGAATTTTCGTATGATCTGTTAAAACAGGGTTTTGAGGTGTGTTTTTGATGTTAAATGAATGCTAAATTGATTAGAAGTTGAGGTTTAATCAATGCAATCCCGGATAGGTTGAATTTCCTAAGTTCGGCTTGAGTTTTTGGTTGTTTTTGGAGTGTTTTTGATGATTTGTTATACCTGGAGGTATAAGGATGTGTTTGTGATCATTTTGGATGTTAATTGATGTTTAAAAATGGTTAGAAGTGATGGATCTTGGCTGGGTTAAGTTTTGGAAGTGTTTGGAGGTGATTTCGGTTGTGTTTGGTAGCTGAAATGTTGGATTTGTGATGAGCAGCGAGTTTGGTTGTGTTGCTGGTGTTTTTAATGCATAATGATGCATTAATCCTCTGTTTTTGTGTGCTTGAAACAGGGGAGTTTGATCCGTGAGCTTTAGAGGCATTGCGGAAGGTTTCGGATGCTTGGAAGGCTTGTTGGCTAGCCTTGTTTTGTGTATCGGTGAGTGAAGTTGGGTTTTCAGCTTTTAAACCAAGGTTTGAAGGTTTTGGGAGCTTAGTTTAAGTCTAAACAACTTTGCTAAGCTCAAGAGTAAGTATATGGATTTTCGCTCTTGGTTTGTGTTGTGAATTGGCTTTAAAAGCAATTGTGTTTGGTGGTTGCAATGCCTGTGATTTGCATGGTTTATATTCTGTTTTGAAAGCATATTTTAAGCATGGTTTAATGCTGGTTTTGGAAGCCATATGTGAAGGATGCTCAAGGTAAGAGATCCTTAGTTTTATACATTGAAAATGTGGTTTTGATGCATGGTGTTGCATGTTGTTCAATGGCTTTGTGTAATGCTTTAAAACAGTGGATTGATGGTAAATGATGGTTTTTGCATTATGATTATGCATGTGAATCATTGGACTAATGTGGTAAGATGGTTATATTGGCAAGTGATGTAAGTGGTTCTTAGTTCTTTGATCGGATATAGTTAGCCGGCTATAGGATTGGGTGCACCGTGAATAAAGTCGCCTTGGAGGTGGAGTGGTTAAGAGTGAACCGGTAAACTCCCTTCAAGGATCCTAACGAGATGGTTAAGGTCATAATGGAGGTTGAATGCCCATTCGAGGACCTTGGTTAAGCAAAGGTTATATGGTGGTTAAAAGTCCATATATGGGAACCTTGTGCTTGTTAAGATCACAATGGTGGTGTAAAGTCCATGTGTGGATCTTGTGTAGGGTGTCCCAGATCTCGTTAGTGATGTTATACAACTACCAATCGGTGAATGCAAAGGTTGTATGGTGGTTAAAAGTCCATACATGGGAACCTTGTGCATGTGAAGGTTGTATGGTGTTTAAAAGTCCATACATGGGAACCTTGGGAAAAGTTAAGGTTGTATGGTGTTTGAAAGTCCATACATGGGAACCTTGTAAAGAGCTAAGGTTGTATGGTGTTTAAAAGTCCATCATGGGAACCTTAGGATGGTGAGGTCGAATGGTGTTTAAAAGTCCATTTGGAGACCTTGGATTGGTAGTGTGTATGAAGCGTGGGGGACAACGCTTGTGATCCGCGTATCCGATTGGGTGTTGAGTTGAAAAGTGAAAGTGGTTGATCACTTGGAGGCCAATATAATGTTCTTGTTATAAAGAAGCATGAGATGCTTGAAAAGATGCATGGTTGCATGAAAAGTGTTAAATGCTTGTGAATGCATGTTTACTTGTTGAGTTGAACAAGTGTTGATTATCATTTGGTAATGATGCATGTGTGCATGAAATCTCTTAAATGCATTGGAGTCTTGATAAGACTTATTTTAAAAGGCATGTGAAGATGATGTTGTGGTTCATATATTGCCTTGGTTTAATGCATGTGTTGGATTGTTTGAGTAATGGTTTTTAAATGGTTTCTTGCTTGGTATGACATTCAAGCATGGGAAAGGTATGTTGTGAAATGGAAGTGTTTTTCCAAGGTTTGAATTTAACCTTGCATATGGTGTTTATGCATGGAATGGTTAAATGGATGATTTTGCAAATTGAGCTTTGAAATGGTTTTCTTAGCTTACTAAGCTAAGGGTTGGTTTTCATGTTTGAGCAATGCATGGTTTAAGCATGTTGTTGAAAAGGGGTTTTCAAACTTTGCTTGGTAAACAAATCGAGTTGCTTTTCAAAGAGGTTTTATGACTCGCTGCATTGATGGTGTTTTGGTTTTGAGCATTCTTCACTAAGCATTATGTGCTTACGCTCCTTTTTGTCCATCAATGCAGATTCTTGAAGTTTGGACAGCGAGAAGCAAGGGATTCAAGGAGGACTCCATTTGAGATGTATGTCTCGGTGAATAGCTATAGTTAATAAAGGCAATGGGGTAGAATCTCTTGGGGTTGATGTTTATGTGTTCGTATATGTTCGGGCAAGTATGGATTTATGTTGTTGATGTTGTTGGAACATGTTTGGCTTATATGAGATGGATTTGGAGATTTTGTGTTTAAATGGTTGCTTGTGTAGGAAGCATGCCTATAGAATTGGGGCTTTACGTTTATGATGATAATATGTTGAATTGTTGATGCAAGTATGTCCCTTATATGTTGAATTGCATGATGGTAAAGTTTGGTGGCTTTTGGAGTATGTTCGGATGGTCAATTGCGTGTTTAAGCATGTCTTTTTCTGCATTATGTGCAGGGCGTTTCGGAACAGGGACTACCGTTTCAGAACGGATGCCCTGAATCAGCCCAGGCGTCCGAAACGGTAGACACCGTTTCGAAACGGAAAGCATTCTGCCAGCCACCTGTTTCGGTACGCGTTGCGGAACGGCCCCGCGTTTCGAAACGGGCTCTGCCTGTTTCGGAACACGTGACCGTTGGGGGCTGACAGTGGCAGTTAAATGTTTTGGAATGTTTGCAATTTGGTCCTGAAACTTGTTTGTGCAATTGTATGAGTTTGGGATGTCCGTTTGAGCTGAAATTTGGCAGAGAAGCATGAAACCTGACTAATTTTAAGTTGGTAACTTAAAATCTGGTTAAGTCCTTAAAGTTTTCAGAATTTACAATTTGGTCCCTAAAGTGGTAAATTGTTCAATTGGGTCCCTGTTTGATCTCTGATGTTTATGATCTTCGAGTATGTTGTTGTGTGATCACATCTAAGGTTAACGTGCATCTAGACAAGATTAAAAAGAAAAAAAAGGGTCGTTAACCAAGGTTGACTTTCGGGTTGACTTTGGTTTTCCCCGTGTGACTTTCTTAATTCGGGTCAACCGTCTGGGTCGGGTTAAGGGGGTTACAGAGGTAACCCTTATACACAATCTAGCTTTCTACCCAAAGCCTTGATTGAAACCCTCTCTTACAAAGAGAAACAATAAGCAAACTTAAAACCCTCTAATAGGTGTTTGTTTGCACAATTAAGCACTCACCCAAAACCTAAAACACTTGAGCAAATTTGACAATTTTGGCTCACTAGTGTTTGTCTATTAAATAAATGACAATTTAAGTTCTAAGACAATTCTTGATCATTTGATATTTGACAATATGAGCATTAGCCTTTACTTGATGCTTGGAGGTCCATTTTATACTCCCAAATGAGTTTATAGTTGTTACTAGTCATTGGGGATGATTTGGAGCCATTGAGGACTTTATTTCCCTTCATTAATGTTGTTCTGCAGCCTTCCGTATCGATACGCTTAGACCCGTATCGGTACGACCTTCATCAGAAACTAGTCGTTGGGCTCTTGCCAGCCTGGGCGTATCGATACGCTTGAGGGCGTATCGGTACGGGTTCACTTTTAAATGATCGTTGGGAAAGTAGCCGTTGGGGTGGTTGAAAGGGGATCAGTATGCTTACCAGGCGTATCGAAACGATCCCGATTCGTATCGAAACAGCCAAGCATGTTTCGATACGGGTTTTGGCAGTGACCAAACTAGGGATAAAAGGTTTCGGTACGGGTACAGCCGTATCGATACGGGTAACTTGAAAAGTCAAGTTTGGCTATTTAAAATTAGTAAAAATATTGCCAAAAACCTTTTAAAATACCTCAAACATAATTTCAAGTTGTTTGGACTTAAAACCAAGTTTTAAATTCTTTTCAAACTAGTCCAAAACATTTTTCAATTATTATATCAAAACATTAGTTCTACAGTGATGCATATACGTGGTGGACAACCACAATAGCGGGGTTGGATAATGATGAGGTGACTTGGACATTCTTCCTGAATGCATTCAAGCGAAAGTATTTGGGAGTCCGCTACCTAGATGAGAAAAGGAGGGAGTTCATGTCCTTTGTGCAAGGGAGTATGACAGTGGCGGAGTACGAGGTGTAGTTTGTACGTCTCATCTAGTATACACCCGAGCTGATCCCTAGTGAAAGGGAGAGGTGTGAACGGTTCAGATATGGGCTGGTGGCTGATATGAAAACCTTTATGCTCGCAACAGACTACATTGATTTTGATTTCTTGGTCACTCGAGCCAAAAACATTGAACTGAACCTTGGTTTGGCAAGTCGAGCATGAGGGTCTAGCTCAAGGAAGCGACCTGCAGATCGTGATCTTGGAAGAGATCGGTTCAAGAGACCTAAGGATAGAATGTCAAATATGGATGCTAGTCGTGGGGGTGTCAACCCTGGAAGAGGTCAGCATGGACCAAATGCTTTCATACGGACTCCTGAGTGTAATCAGTGTGGTAGAAGGCACACTGGTGAGTGTTGGGGCAATCTTGGTACATGCTGGAATTGCGGTAATCGTGGGCACATGAAGAGGGATTGTTCGCAGCCGATGAGAGAAGGTCAGGCTCCGGTGAGAGCAGCTGAGCCACAGAGAGGCCGTGGGCGCGTCCGTGGCAACTTCTAGCGTAGAGATGAAGGTGTAAGGAATGTAGCACATGTGGTGGATATTCTGCTTGAAGGTGGTGGCCATGCTAGAGTGTATGCCTATCGAGAAGGGAGGAATGACACGGACATGATCGCAGGTACCTTTACTTTGCAATCCTTGTCATTACTTTCTTTGATTGATTCTGGATCTACACACTCGTACATATTGTGTGAACATGCTCAAATGCTTGGTTTGCCTGTTGAGTCTTTGGATGTGGGTATGCGTGTGACTATTTCCTTTGGTGAGACTGCTATAACACGGAAATTGTATAGGAGATATCCCTTAAAGGTGCAAGAGCATGTGTTTCTAGTTGATCTTATGGAATTGCCATTCTATGGATTCGATGTAATCCTTGGAATGGATTGGCTTGTTGAGCATAGAGCCGTTGTGGATTTTGAAAATAAGTGAGTTTCTCTAAAACTTGTGGATGATTATGAAGTTGTGGTGGTGGGAGAAAATGTGAAGTTTCTGTCTAATGTAGTGTCGACGCTTGAAGCAAGCCGGATGTTGTGTTAGGGATGCGAGGCTTATCTAGCCTTTGTTATGAATCCTAGTACAAAGGAGGTTCGTGTGAAGGATATAAGGACCTTGTGTGAATTCCCTTGAGTGTTTTCGGAGGAATTATCGGGTTTGCCGCCTAGTCGAGAGGTTGAATTCATAATTGAGTTGTATGAGAACAAAACTCTGGTGTCCATTGCTCCCTATCGCATGGCAACCAAGGAGTTGAAGGAGTTGAAGACGCAACTTCAAGAGTTTCTTGACCGAGGCTTTATTCGGCCTAGTGTGTCACCTTGGGGTGCACCGATCTTATTTGTTAAAAATAAAGATGGCACAATGAGGATGTGCATTGATTATCGTCAGCGGAATAAATTGAATATCAAGAACAAGTATCCATTATCGAAGATCAATGACCTCTTTGATCAGTTTCGAGGAGAGGTTGTGTACTCAAATATAGATATGTAGTCAAGATATTATCAGTTAAAGGTGAAGGATGTGGATGTGCTGAAGGCAGCCTTCCGGACGAGATATGGGCATTATGAATTTCTAGTGATGTCGTTCAGATTAACGAATGTTGTTGTTGCTTTCATGGATATGATGAATAGGGTGTTTCATGAATTCTTAGATAAGTTCGTTGTGGTTTTCATCGATGATATCCTTGTGTACTCTCGTACCGAGGAGGAGCATGAAGAACATTTGAGGATCATTTTGCAAGCCTGTTAGAGAATCAGATTTATGCTAAGCTGAGTAAGTGTGAGTTTTAGCTAAAGGAGGTTGTTTTTCTTGGCCATGTGGTTTCGGTTGAAGGGATTCGTGTTGATCCTTAGAAGATTGAGGCAGTGGTGAATTGGAAGCCTCCTAGGTATGTTCATGAAGTTCGTAGTTTCCTTGGGTTGGCAGGTTACTACCGGAGGTTCGTGGATGGATTTTCTAAGATTGCTGCCCCTTTGACGAATTTGTTACAAAAGGATGTTAAGTTTGAGTGGACAGAAGCGAGACAACAAGTTTTTGAGAAGCTAAATGCAGCTTTGACGCAAGCTCCTATCTTCGTTCAACCTGAGTCAGGAAAAGAGTTTGTTGTGTATAGTGACGCATCCTATGTTGGTTTGGGGTGTGTGTTGATGCAAGAGGGTAGGTAGTGGCTTATGCATCACGACATTTGAAAGTGCATGAGCGTAATTACCCTGTGCATGACATTGAGCTGGCAACGGTGGTTTTTGCTTTAAAGATTTGGAGACATTATCAATATGGTGAGAAGTGTACTGTGTACACGAATCATAAAAGTTTGAAGTATCTTATGTCTCGAAAGGAGTTAAATCTTAGGCAAAGGTGTTGGGCGGAGTTGCTTAAGGATTACGATCTGACGATCGAGTATCACCCGGGGAAGGCCAATGTTGTGAACGATGCTTTGACCAGAAAAGTGGCGGTGGAATTGAGGGTGATGTTTGCTAGTTTGATCATATCGCGAGATGGTGGTCTTGTTGCTGAATTGCAAGTAAAGCCATCTTTGGTTCAGTTGATAAAGGATAAAAAGTTGTTGGATGATTCTCTGGTACCGCATGTTCAGGACATCGCAGAAGGTAGGCCTTCGGATTTTTGTTTCAATGATGATGGTGTTTTATGTTTTGGGAGTCAGATAGTGGTTCCGAATGATGTTGAGATAAGGCTCACAATTCTGACTGAAGCTCATAGTGGTCCGTTTCTATGCACCCTGGTAGTACAAAGATGTACCGTGATTTGAAGGATGAATACTATTGGGTGGGATTGAAGAAAGATGTCGCTGAGTTTGTTAGCAAATGCATGGTTTGTCAACGGGTTAAGGCTGAACATCAACTTCATTCTGGGTTGTTACAGCCGTTGAGGATCCCAGAGTTGAAATGGGAGAGGATAACTATGGACTTTGTGTCTGGTTTGCCTCTATCACCATCAGAGAAAAACTCATGTTTGGGTGATTGTGGATCGCCTTACGAAGTGTGCACATTTCTTGGATGTGCATACTATGTATACCTTAGATAAGCTTGCGGAGTTGTACAATGCTGAGATTGTATGATTGCATGGAGTGCCAAAATCTATAGTGTCGGATAGAGATCCAAGGTTCACCGCAAGGTTTTGGTAATGTTTACATCAAGCTTTGGGTACGTGGCAGAATTTTGGTACTTCTTATCATCTGCAGACAGATGGACAGTCGGAGTTTGTTATCCAAGTGTTTGAGGATATGTTGAGGTGTTGTGTTATTGATTTTCAAGGCTCTTGGGAGAAGCACTTGCCTTTGGTGGAGTTTGCTTATAATAACAGTTACCAGGCAAGTATTCAAATGACACCTTATGAGGCGTTATACGGGAAGAAGTGCAGAACTCCTCTTTGTTGGGCTGAAACAGGACAAAAGTTGGTCTCGATGCCAACTTTGTTGAAAGGAACCACTGAGGAGGTGAAGCTCATCTGTGAGTGTTTGAAGGTAGCATCGGACCGGCAAAAGTCTTACGCGGATTTGAAGCGTAAGGAGATAGAGTTCGCTGTGGGCGAGCGTGTGTTTTTGAAAGTTTCTCCTTGGAAGAAGGTGATGAGATTTGGCCAGAAGGGCAAATCGAGCCCAAGCTTCATTGGACCTTATGAGGTGATGGTACGTATGGGTCCTGTTGCCTACAAGCTGAGATTACCTCAAGAGTTAGAAAGAATACATAATGTGTTTCATGTATCCATGCTTCGGAGATATAGATCGGATCCGTCACATGTTATGCATGTGGAGGAAGTTGAGTTAAACCCAGACTTGACGTATGATGAGGAACCCATTGAGATTCTGGATTCGAATAGTAACGTTCTTCGGGGTAAGACCATTGAGCTAGTCAAAGTCTTGTGGAGACATCGGGGTGTTGAGAAGCCCCATGGGAAAGGAAGGATGGCATGAAGAAGCAATTTCCTTACCTTTTTCCTCCAGTAAATTTCGAGGAAGAAATTTCTTAAGTGGGGGGGAGTTGTAATGCCCTGGTGTTGGGCCTAGATGTTTTAGAGGTTGCATTGGGCCGATTGAGAACATTTCGAATTCTTTAAGGGAGGTTTAGGGAGCACCTAGTTCGGGATGCTTTAAAATATGGAAAAACATCTAAAAATCCTCATTTATTATATAAATGGTTATGGGGAAAACAATTTTACAAAATGTGATTTGGAAATACTACATTTCGGTTTAGTGACCAAATTGCAGTTTTTACAAAAGTTGACTAGTGACTGTTTTGTAAATAATTGAAACTTTGAATCTTTAAGGAGCTAATTCCGGAAGCGAAACGTAATCGGTCAATGCAAATGGTTTTAGAAATCCTTGAGGGAAAAGGAAACAAGGTTTGGGGATTTATGATTGGTTTGAAACACCATCCTAAGTCTAGAAGTAAGTGTGGCTAGAATTGCTCTTGATATGTGGTTGATGCCCTAAACGTTTTTAACATGCTCTTGTTTTGAGATAGACAAATTTCTACTGTTTTATGCATGATTTATAACATGAAAAGATTTTATGTATTGATCTCATGTGATAGCATGTTTATAAGAAGAGTTTTGAGATTTTTGATTTGATGAAATGCATGAATTGTGATTTTGAAATGGGATGAGAATGATTTAAGAAATGTTGCATCAAAACAGTAGGTGAGAAGATGTTTTTAATATAATATATTGGCATAAATGAGGAGATAATTACCGGATATAATTGGTCGACCAAAAGGATGAAAGTGCACTATAAACTAAAATTCGTACGTGCTTTTTGGAGTCGGGCAATGGGGGTAGTGCCATCCCAATCCAAAGTGAGATACCGCCATGAGAGATACCGCCATGAGAGATACCATCGGGGTAGGACTTGGTGAAACACCCAAGCTTTGTGGCGAAGAGAGATACCGCCATGAGAGGTTGGTGATGTGAGATTCCACTGGGGTAGGACTTGACTTTAAGTGAAGCTAATCCGCATATCCGAGTAAAATGTAATATGAAATGCCAATATATGAGATTATATTTGTTTCACATATACCAAGAGTTGAATGATTTATGATATGAGAAATGCATATGAGATTTGTGGTTTATGAAATGCTTGTTTTTGTTAAGCATGAGTATGGCCTTGCCATGAGATTTGCATTGGTTAAATGCATGAAATAGAATAAAAGTACATGTGTTTTCAAACGCAGAATTGCTTTGAAATGGTTTTCAAGCATGAGGTAGAAAGAGCATGTTGTAGAAAATGGTTTTTGAGATAGTGTTTTAAAGATGCATTGTTGTGTTGGTTTTCTTAGAGCTTGCATCACTAAGCTAATGTGCTTACGCTCTCTTTTACCCACAATGCAGATAATTGAGACGTTTTTGGGCAGCAAAGAGGCTAAGGACATCCAAGGAAATTTAAAGCTCAAGTATGGTGATTTTTGCACATACTCTAGAAATGATAATTGGCAACGGGGACCTAAGGTTGATTTTGGGAGATGTATTTTGAACTCCCTCTGGTTGTTGCAAGTTTGCTATGGTATTTGTGGATAGTAAATACCCTTTATGGTTTGGTTTGAGGCTTGAGGCTTTTATATGGTTTTTATGACTAGGGAGCATGCCTATAGACTCAATGATAACATGCTTGATGCCATGCTTTAGCTTAAGCTTCATAATAATGTTCTCCGATGTTTAATTATCTTGTTAGTGTGAGATGGTATGATATGTGAAAAACCAGAAAAATATATAGTTGCAGGGCAGGGTGTATCGAAACGCCCTAATCTGTTTTGGAACAGGGGCCTGAAATGACCATGGAGTTTCGGAACGGGTAAGAGTGTTTTAGAACACTTTAGCTACAAGAGAGCCATGTTTCGATACGGGTCTCGGAACGCACCCAAGTACCGAAACGGCCGACTCTGTTTGGATACGGCTGTTTCGATACAGGGGTCATCGTTTCAAAACACCCGATCGTTGGTCTACATTTTGAATTGTTTCAAGTTCTGGTTTCTTACATTTTAGTCCTTGATGACTATGGTTGCAATTGGTTGAGTTTGGAATGTCCGATTAAGTTGATTTTTGACACGGTGGCATGAAATAGGACTAATTGAGTATTGGTAACTCTAAAAGCTGCAAGGTTCCTGTAATTTATAAAATTTACATTTTGGGCCCTAAATGTCTAATTTGTGCAATTAAACCCCTAATTGATTTCTAATCATTGTGCCTTACCTTCCCATGATCTTGGGTGATCACATAGGATTAATGTTGCATGTAGATAAGATAAAAAGGGTCGTTGATCAAGGTTGACTTTGGTTTTCCCCGTGTAATCTTCGTAGTTCGGGTCAAGCGTCTAGGTCGGGCTAAGGGGGTTACACAACAGATTCATAATATTTTGGTTTTGATTTGTGACTATGTGACATAGTGGAAAAGTGAAATTCATTGGAAAGAATTTCAAAGCGTAGCAACAATAGATGTTGCATATTTGACCATGATAAACTTGGTCAAAGATTTGAAGGGTGATCCTCTTATTGTTAGAGATGATAACATAAATATCATTACGACCTTCAAATGTTGCTAAGGTAAATATTACTAAGACAAATATTACCATGACAAAGGTAGTGGAAGTCATAAAGAACTTCAAGAAAAATCATGGATTGGACGATGTATTCAAGAGGCAAATTTCATGAGAAATGCTTAAATTGCCATAAGATCAGTAGAAGCTCTATATGAGTAATGTTGGTACTATAATTTTGAAGATGGCTTCTGAAAAGAACTACAACTTCAAAAATGTCACTAAAATGTAAGGGAAGCTGGTTTATCAACTAATTACCCTTTAAATAAGGATCCAAACATTAAAGATATATGACACAATATGAGTTATGGAAGAGAAAAAACTCTTCATACAAATACTTAAAAAAATTGGGGTTGTCTTGCAAAGGTAACAACCTCATCACCAAAGCAATGACATGAGAAGTTCAGTAGTATCATGATGACAAACGACTTCAAGATTAGAGAGGGCGACAAATGTGTATATGTCAAAATTACCGATATTGAATATATATTATTCTATGTCTGTATGTTGATGACATACTCATTGTTGGAAGTAACGATAAAAATGGTAAAGCGTGGCAATGACATGTCAAAATCGAGATTTAACATGAATGATATGAGACTAGACGATATGATTTTGGACATCCAAATCAAATGGTCATTTGAAAGTCTCATATAGTCACACTATGTGGAAAATTTCTTGAGAAATTTGAAAAGGATGATTTTGGTATAGCTAGAACTCAATTAGACAACTGATCTCAAATAGAGTTATCCCTATTGTTTTTGTAAAATCAAAAGATAACATTACATATCCACTAACCAAAAAGGTTAAATCGGATCAGATTGAGATTACATCGAAAGGAATTTTACTAAAGCCTAGGAAAATGTAAGGCGCTATGTGAAGGAAAACTCAACCTAGCTTATTGAAGATCCCAAGATCTAGGTTAAAAGGGACATCTTACTTGCATAGAACTAATGTAGTCACTGTGGGGGTTCTTCTCCCAAGTTTGTTCCAATGATGTGAACAGTGATTAAAATGGAACATGTTAAGCAATGCTTTTAGTGACCATTGTGTGTTCGGATGAGCCGAACAACATAAGTCACCTATGTAAGAGTGAAGTGGGGCCGCTTCGAGGAGACTATTGGGCATAGCTCTTGTAACACCCCGGTCTTGGGCTTAGATGTTTTGGCTAGTCAGGTCGGGCCGATGGAACCGGTGTTAGTTGTACGAACCGTTAAAAGGTGGTTTAGGGAGATCGAGGTTCGGGATTGAATAAAAATATGATAAAAATTCCTAAAATCCTATAAAATAATGTTTAAGAGGTTGGGCAAATCAATTTTACAAGACGGGTTTTCTAAAGTGTACATTTTGGGAAGTACAAAATTGTAAAGATTTAAAAGTTGGAAAATGTGTTTTTCAAGAAGAGTCAAAATCTTAGAATCTTTAGGGAGCTATTTGGCAATTATGTCTTTTCCCTAATTTGGCATGTGTTTTAAATGTTACTAAAAATTACAAAGGCTTTTAATTTTGTTTAAATAAAAAGTTAGTTAATTAGTTAAAAAGTTTTCACGATCATTTTCATTTCTCTCTTTCAATTCAGCCAAATACTTCTCATTTTTCTCTCAAATCTCAAGATTTCTTTTCTCTTAAATCTTCTTTTGATTTCTATTATTTCTCCATTAATTTCTTCCATTTTCCTTCAAGTTTCTTCAAGTAAATCTTGCCGAATTAGAGGAGAAGCAAGGATTGGAGGTAATTTTCATGATATCCCTCTAATCTAAGTTCTTTAATGAAATTCCAAAGATATTTGACTCTTTAATACTGACTTTTATTGAGGTTTAGTGTGTAGATTGATAAACTCTTGAAATCTTGATGAAATATTAGTTTAAAATGTGATTTTTGGACTTTGATTGATTTGGCTGGTTTGAGATTGTTTCTAAATTAGTTTTTGAAAGGTTTTGGTGTTGAAAGGGAGTCTTAAACATATAGATCCCGAAATCCTTGAGATCCTTTATTTTTGAAGTGTTTTTGAGTGAGTTTTTTAGGTGTTCTTGAGGAATTTGAGTTGCTGAAGGTATAAGGATGGTTTTAGGTTGTTTTTGGATGTTGATTAATGCCTAAAATGCTTTGGATTAGTTGGGTAATGGCTGGAGTTAAGTTAGAGGTCTATCGCTTGAGTTTTCGGTTATTTCAGATGGGTGTTTTGATGCTTTAAGGCAGGGTTGCGGGTTTTCTTGTGAGTGCTGGTGTTTTGGATACATTTTAATGCATTGAGCCTCTATTTTGGTGTGTTGAAAACAGGGGATATTGTTCCGAAATCTAACGAGGTGGTTTTGGAGGCTTCAGCGCTCTATAGTTGCGTCGGCAATCGTGGTTTCGCAAGTTGGTGAGTGGAACTTGGTTTTCCAGCGTGGAAACATTTTAGAAAAGGTTTGGGGAACTTAGTAAGAGCTTGAAACGCTTTACTATGTTCGGAAGTAAGTAAAGTGAAATTCTCTCTCGGATTGTGCTAGTTTTGAACCTTTGATTGCACTTGGTTGTAATTGCATTTACCTATTGTTTTAAAACATGTTTTGATGATGTGAAATGAGGTTGATGATGCCATGTGGGTTAAGAATGCGCTAGGTAAGTGATCCTTGTATGCATGTGTTGATGCATGAGGTTTGAAGTATGGTTTAATGCTTGATTTATGGCTTATCATGAATGCTTTGTAAAAACAGTGAGGTATGCATATGATATGGATTATATTGGCAAGTGATGTTGTATAAAAGTTTTTATAAATGAAATCGGATATAATTAGCCGGCTATAGGATTGAGTGCACTATAAACAAGTCACCTTGGATGTTGAGGGGTTGTGATTGTACCGAATACTCCATCCAAGTACCCTAACGATTGAGGATTGTTTATGGTTGCAACAGTTGAGGGTAGCTCCCGAGTGCGAACCTTGTGTGTGTCTCGTCTCTCTTTAGTGGGTTATACATCTACCGATGAGTGGTGTTGAGGGTTGTGATTGTACCGAATACTCCCCCATGGGTGTCACAACGATGGAGGGTCGCTGTCGTGTGTGAGCCTTGTAATGCCGGTAGAGGGTATAAAGGGTGTGGGACAACCCTTGGTAATCCGTGTATCCGATATATGTTTTTGAGATTGTCGTTTATCACTTGTGAGCCAATATAATGAAATGAAACATTGTGGAAAATGTTGTTAATGCATAATTTGAAAGATGCATATTTTGGTTTAAGCTTAGCGTAAAGGTGATTATGCTTGGAAGCCTTGTAAAATGAGTAGCAATGGTTTAATTGCTGGATTTACGCGTATCATATTAAATGATGTTCATTACAATGGTTTTGAGGTTAAAGTGCATGTTTTTCCAAAGGAAGCTTGATGGTTTTGAAAATAGTGAAAATGGTTTTGTGCATTGATGATGTTTTCGGTTTGAGCAATCCTCACTATGCTTGAAATCTTATGCTCGCTTTGTTCATCAATGCAGTCAATTAAAGCTTTGGAGGCAGCACTTGCAAGGGGGATCAGTGGAAGACTTTTATTGAAGGTAAGCTTTTGTTTTGGACTAGTGTAACAAAAGCAATGGGGGTGTCCGATGTTTTGAATGTTGTTGGTTTGGGTTTTCTGGTTTTGAGCAAGTTTGTGATGCATTTTTGGACTTGTAAATGGCCTTTGAGTTTTGATATATGATTGCTTTTGGATTTTAGCCTTTTGGTTCTTTTTATCATCTAGGTAGCATGCCTTTAGAGCCGTAGCTTGTGAGAATGTTGCTATGATGTTGCTTATGCTTTGTTTAAGTTGTCTTTTATATGTATTTAAGTTGCCAATGTGTTACGACATGTGTCAGGATGGCTTCGGAGGGTGAAAACTGATTTAAACAAGCTTTTTAGAACATTGTAGGCCCAAGTGTTTCGAAACACCCTTCTCTGTTTCGGAACGGTGGCATGAAATGGCCTTAGGGTTTCTGAATGGTGGGGTATGTTTTGGAACACTTTGCCTCTGTGAACCATCATACTGAAACATGTCTTGAGGAGTTTCGAAACGAACCCACGTATCGAAACGATCAGCTGTGTTTCAAAATGGCTGTTCCGATACGGGGTATTTTGTTACGCAATGTGTGACCGTTGGACCTGTTTTTGAATTGTTCTGAGTTTTTGTTTCTTATGTTTTGGTCCATGTTTTCCTTGTATGCAATTGGACGAGTTCTAAATGTCATTTTGAGCTGAGATATCACCGAGAAGCGTCTAATGAACCTAATTAATGGTTGGTAACTCGATTTTTCTAATAACCCTTATAATTTATGAAAATTACAAAATGGTCCCTAAATCTCAATCAGCTTTAATTGAAGGGTGATTACGTTGGTGTTTTATCCACTACTTGTGAATGAACACATAGGAACCTAAGTTGCATCTAGATAAGATAAAAAAAATGGGTCTTTTATTGAGGTAAACCTTCCCGGTTTACTTCAATATTCTTCGTGTGATTCGTTCGGTTTGGTCTATCGGCCAGGCCGAGTCGAGGGGGTTACATTTGGTGGTATCAGAGCCAGGTCTCGAAAGGTTGGGATGATGGTATGTTTTTGGTAAGTGATTTGCGATAAGGATATGTGTTTTGGTGATGTTTGCTTTGTTTGGTGAATGTTTAAGCATGCTTATGTTGAATGTGTGATAGTGATGATATACATGGTGAATGAATATGGATCTGAGTTGTTTTATGATGTTGATTGGGCTAAATCTTGATGCTTGAGTTGCATGATGGTTGAGATATGCATGTAGTATGCTTTGTGCTATGCTAGGGGGAAATTGTGATGCCCATTGCCTGATTACCTAGTGAAATGTTTTAAGTTGAAATCAAAGTCTTGGATCCTTGCTTGGAGCTGGCCTGAGCAATTTGTTTTGTTTGTTTTGTAAGTTGTTATCACGCATTAAAAATAACTGCACAATAAACCGAGGAGCGAGTAGCGATCTGGTATGATTGTTGTTGCCTTTGGGCAAGGAATATAGAAGTGTGTAAAGTCTACTGGGGTCTAGACGCCTCGATGTGCCTCGATGTAAGTACAACTTGTGTTGTTTGGGTAAGTGTTGGATTGTATGGCGCCAAGTATATATGTGATGTTTAGAGCATGTGAAGCTGTTAATGCTAAGGTGCATGTGACTGCACTGGCTGGTGGATGTTTGTGAGCTGTGGTTAGCGCTTACGCGAGTTGAGTAGAAGTTGAGTTTGAAGGTTTGCAATGGAGGTATCCAGGGAGTGGATGACCTGCATGAATATGATTGTGGAATAAATGGAGTGTAGTGATGCCCATAGTGTAAAGATGGGTTGTATCCTGGTTATATAGATATGTGTTTAGTTAGTGGACAACTGTGGTTGTGGGCATAGAACCTAATGTTGTGTTTTGAGAGTTATTTTGAACTATTTTAAAGGAAAAGTATATGGGGCTTAGATACTTGGATCTTGAGAAATATGAATGTAACCCCTTAGCCCGGCCTAGACGCTTGACCCGAACTACAATGATTATACGGGGAAAACCAAAGTCAACCCAAATGTCAACCTTGATTAACGACCCTTTTTTCATTTTAATCTTGTTTAAATACATGTTAACCCTAAGTGAGTACTCACGAGTCAAGATTGAGAAATGCACAGCGATCGGATAACAAATTTAGGGTGTTACAACTCTCCCCCTCTTAAGAAATTTCGTCCTCGAAATTTACCTGGATGAAAAAGGTAAGGAAACTGCTTCTTCATATCATATTTTCTTTCCCACGTGGCTTCCTCAACACCATGATGCCTCCACAACACCTTAACCAGCTCAATGGTCTTACCCCGTAGAACCTTATTGTCTGAATCCAAAATCTCAATTGGCTCCTCATCATAGGTCAAATCTAGATTAAACTCAACCTCCTTCACAGGCATAACATGCGAAGGATCCGATCTATACCTCTGAAGCATGGATACATGAAACACATTACATATCTTCTCTAACTCTTGTGGTAGCCTCAGCTTATAAGCAACAGGACCCACACGTTCTATCACCTCGTATGGTCCAATATACCTAGGGCTCAACTTACCCTTCCGACCAAATCTCATCACCTTCTTCCAAGGTGAAACCTTTAAGAACACATGGTCACCCACCGCAAACTGAACCTCATTACGCTTCAAATCCGCGTAAGACTTCTACCAATCAGAGGCTGCCTTCAACAGCTCACAAATGAGCTTCACCTTCTCGGTGGTTTCTTTCAACAACGTCGGTTTCGAGACCAACTTTTGTCCCGTTTCAGCCCAACAAAGAGGAGTTCTGCACTTCCTCCCATACAAGGTTTCATAAGGTGCCATTTGAATACTTGCCTGGTAGCTATTATTATAAGCAAACTCCACCAAAGGCAAGTGCTTCTCCCAAGAGCCTTGAAACTCAATCACGCAGCACCTCAACATATCCTCAAGCACTTGGATAACACGCTCAGACTGTCTATCCGTCTGTGGAAGATAAGAAGTACTGAAATTCAGCCGCGTACCCAAAGCTTGATGCAAACATTCCTAAAATCGCGATGTAAACCTCGGATCTCTATCTGACACTATAGATTTTGGTACATCATGCAGACGTACAATCTAAGCAATGTACAGCTCTGCAAGCCTATCCAAGGTATACGTAGTATGCACAGGTAAGAAATGCGCACACTTCGTAAGGCGATCCACAATCACCCACACAGATTCTTCTTTGATAGTGTCAAAGGCAAACCAGACCCAAAGTCCAAGGTGATCCTCTCCCATTTCCATTCAGGGATCCTCAACGGTTGCAACAACCCCGAAGGAAACTGATGCTCAGCCTTAACCCGCTGACAAACCATGCACTTGCTCACATATTCTGCAACATCTTTCTTCAAACCCACCCAATAGTACTCATCCTTCAAATCATGATACATCTTTGTACTACCAGGGTGCATAGCAAAAGGACTACTATGAGCTTCGGTCATAATAGTACGCCTCAACTCCACATCATTCGGCACTAATATATGACTTCTAAAACATAGAACTCCAACATCATTAAAACAAAAATCCGATGTCTATCCTCAGCAATATCCTGAACATGTGGCAACAAAGAATCATCCAACAACTGCTTATCCTTTATCAACTGAACCAGAGATGGTTTCACTTACAATTCAGCAACAAGACCTCTATCTCGCGAAATGGTCAAGCTAGCAAACATAGCCCTTAACTCTACCGCCACTTTTCTGCTCAAGGCATCCGCCACAACATTGGCCTTTCCCGGGTGATACTCGATCGTTAGATCGTAATCCTTAAGCAACTCCACACATCGTCGTTGCCTAAGATTCAACTCTTTCTGTGACATCAAATACTTCAAAATCTTGTGATCCGTGTACACAGTACACTTCTCACCTTAAAAATAATGTCTCCATATCATCAAAGCAAAAACCACCGCAGCTAACTCAATATCATGTGTTGGATAATTGCGCTCATGCACCTTCAACTGTCGCGATGCGTAAGCCACCACCTTACCCTCTTGCATTAGCACACACCCCAAACCAACGTAGGATGCGTCACTGTAGAACACAAACTTTTTTCCTGATTCAGGTTGAACCAAGATAGGAGCTTGCGTCAAATCTGCCTTAAGCTTCTCAAAAGCTTGTTGTCTCCCTTCCGTCCACTCATACTTAACATCTTTTTGCAACAACTTCGTTAAAGGAGCAGCAATCTTTGAAAATCCATCCACAAACCTCCGGTAATATTCTGCCAACCCAAGGAAACTACGGACATCATGAACAGACTTAGGTGGCTTCCAATTCACCACCGCCTCAACCTTCTACGGATCAACTCGAATCCCTTCAGCCGAAACCACATGACCAAGGAACACACCTTCCTTTAACGAAAACTCACACTTGCTCAACTTAGCATAAAGTTGATTTTCCAAAAGCTCTTGCAAGACAACTCTCAAATGGCCTTCATGCTCCTCCTCAGTACGAGAGTACACAAGGATATCGTCGATGAACACCGCAACGAACTTGTCCAAGTATTCATGGAACACTCTATTCATCATGTCCATGAAAGCATCAGGAGCATTCGTCAAGCCAAACAGCATTACAAGGAATTCATAATGCCCATACCTCATTCTAAAGGTTGTTTTCAGTACATCCACATCTTTCACCTTAAGCTGATAGTACCATGACCTCAAGTCAATCTTTGAAAACACAGCCGCTCCCCGAAACTGATCAAAAAGATCATCAATCCTCGGCAAAGGATACATGTTTTTGATGGTCAACTTGTTCAGCTGATGATAATCAATGCACATTCTCATCGTGCCATCTTTCTTCTTCACAAACAAGACCGGTGCACCCCAAGGCGACACACTAGGCCGAATGAAACCACGGTCAAGCAACTCTTGAAGTTGCGTCTTCAACTCCTTCAGCTCTTTAGGTGCCATGCGATATGGAGCAAAGGACACCGTAGTTGTGTTCTCATACAACTCAATCCCAAACTCCACCTCTCCACTAGGCGGCAACCCAGGTAACTCCTCCAGAAACACGCCAGGGAACTCACATACAGTTCTTATATCAAGAACTCGCAACTCCTTTGAACTAGGATTCATCACAAAGGCTAGGTAAGCCTCGCAACCCTGCCGCAACATTCGACTAGCTTCCAATGTAGACACCACATTGGCAAGAAACTTCACATTCTCGCCCACCACCACCACTTCATAATCATCTGCAAGTTTCAACGAAACTCGCTTGCTTTCGAAATCCACCACAGCTCTATGCTCAACAAGCCAATCCATGCCAAGGATTACATCAAAGCCATAGAATGGCAATTCCATGAGATCAACAAAAAAATACATGATTTTGCACTTTCAAGGGACATCTCCTATACAACTTCCGTGTTACAACCGTCTCACCAAAGGAGCTAGTCACACGCATACCAACATCCAAAGACTCAACAGGTAAACCAAGCATTTTGGCATGTTCTCGCAATATGTACGAGTGTGTAGATCTAGAATCAATCAAAGAAAGTAATGACAAGGATTGCAAAGTAAAGGTACATGCGATCACATCCGTATCATTCCTTCCCTTACGATGGGCATACACTCGAGCCTGACCGCCACCCTCAGGTTGAACGGCCACAACATGTGCTATGTTCCTGCCACCATCATCCCTACGCTGAAAATTACCACGGCCGCGCCCACGACCTCTTTGTGGCTCAGCTGCTCTCACCGGAGCTTGTCCCTCTCTCCACGGCTGAGGACAATCTTTCTTCAAATGTCCACGGTTCCCACAATTCCAGCATGTCCCAAGGTTACCCCAATACTCGCCACCATGTCGTCTACCACAACGGTTACACTCAGGAGTCCTCAACACAACATTACGTCCTTGCTGACCTCTACCAGGGTTACCACCCCCACACCTAGCATCATAATGCGGCCTCTTATCCTTATGCCTCTTATTGCGATCTCTACCATAGTCGCGTTCAGCCGCTCGCTTTCCAGAGCTAGATCCTCCAGCTCGACTTGCCAAACCAAGATTCGATTCAATGTCCTTGGCTCTAGTGACCAAGACATCAAAATCCGTATAGTCAGCCGCAAGCATATAAGTCTAGACAACCACTACTAGCCCATAACAGAATCGTTCGCACCTCTCCCGCTCACTAGGGATTAGCTCAGGCTCATACTGACTGAGGCGAACAAACTGAATTTCATATTCAGCTACAGACATGTTGCCTTGCACGAGAGACATAAACTCTTTTTTCTTCTCATCTAGATAGCGTACACCCAGATACTTCCGCTTGAACGCATTCAAGAAGAACGTCTAAGTTACCTCGTCATCCTCCATCCTGGAGATAGTGGTCGTCCACCACGTATAAGCATCACCATGCAGCAGTGATACAACATAACCCAGCTTCTGCATATTATTGCAGTTCATCTGACCCAGAATCCTCTTGGTGCTCTCCAACCAAGACTCAGATCCTTCCGGAGATAAGCCTCTGAACTCAGTCCCTCCCAGACTGCAAAGACGTTCCAAAGGCAACCTCA
Source organism: Hibiscus tridactylites (assembly GCA_958450335.1). Lineage (NCBI taxonomy): Eukaryota > Viridiplantae > Streptophyta > Magnoliopsida > Malvales > Malvaceae > Hibiscus > Hibiscus tridactylites. The sequence goes on along the minus strand of OY288280.1, from coordinate 7,429,796 downwards.
CATTACCATCATCCTGATGCGCAACTCTATGAGCTCCAGCTAATGTTGCCTGGAAAGCTCCATCAATAGCCTGAATCAACATGGTCATGTCAGGAGTAGCTTGCCCCTGCACACCCTCGGGTCCAACAACCCCATCTCCAGCATTACTAGCTCCAGCACCACCACCACCACCACCGGGTGGTCCACCACCAGGGGGAGAAGGTGGTAAATCTTCAGCATTCTCGACATTCTAATTATCAGCCGTCGATCTAGTATTGATTCTCAGCTCTCTACGTGGCCCCATTATAAAGAAAACAATGCACTGACAAAAATGCAATAAACACAATTAGGCACAATAAGGTAAGTAATCCAAGTACTCGAGCTCATTTTCAAAAACAATTCCTCTCATTAGTTTTGATATGGCAATGGGATCCTCAACCACACTCCAAACATAACACATCATCACAAAATCATCTCGATTGAAACATATACCACTAATCATACATCAATCATTCACCAAGAAGACACATCATGCATAAACACATACATCACCCACATAACAAACCCCAATTATTCGAGAACCTGGCTTTGATACCAACAAATGTAACCCCCTTAGCCCAACCTAGACGCTTGACCCGAACTACGAAGATTACACGGGGAAAACCAAAGTCAACTCGAAAGTCAACCTTGATTAACGACCTTTTTTTCATTTTAATCTTGTATAAATACATGTTAACCCTAAGTGAGTACTCACGAGTCATGATTGTGAAATGCACATAGATCGAATAATAAATAAGAACTCAATTGTGCATAACATAAGTTTAGGGACCAAAATGTAATTTTTGGAAAATTAGAGGGTATTCGTTGATTTTAGGTTACCATTATGAAACTAATCATGTTACATGCTTCTCTGGAAAATTTCATCTTAAAAAGACATCTCAAGCTCATGCAATTGCGATCACAACATTTAGGACTAAAATGTAAAGCTTGCAAACATTAAAACAATTCAAATCTGGGTACAACGGTAACCCGTTTCGAAATGCCTACTCACGTATCGAAACGCCGTATCGGAATGGTGTTGACCGTTTCGGTACGCGGGTATGTTCTGAGACCAGTTCCGAAACATGTCATTCCAGTAACCAAAATGTATCGAAACAGCCCCTTACGTTTCAAAACGCCAAGGCCATTTCAGGCCCCCATTCCGAAACACCATAGGGTGTTTTGATACACCCTGCCCAGAATCAGCAGCAAATGTTGGTTTTTCATCCAATAACTCACTCAAACATGCACCAAGGACTCCCAAATCATACCAGCAAGTCATTATACATATAAGGAACATATTTGGGACATTCAAGCACAACCATAGCATCAAACACAAAATCTCATTATTCTAGAGGCATGCTTCCTAACACAAACCCAAAATGAGCAATCCAACCTCAAATCAAACAATTAAGGCCATTACAACCCAAACAAGCTAAAACAAACATGCCACAACCTTGGGGAGTTTAACACATCTCCAAAATACAATTCTTGGTTTCCCATTGCCAATCTATCAAAACTAAAATGTATGAAAACTGTAACCCCCTTAGCCTGGCCTAGACGGTTGACCCGAACTACGAAGATTACACGGGGAAAACCAAAGTCAACCCGAAAGTCAACCTTGATTAACGACCCTTTTTTATTTTTAATCTTGTCTAAATGCAGAATAACCCTAGGTGTATTCTTGAAAGAACGTACTCAAAAATCATAGCAATCGGATAACATTTAGGGACTCAATTGCACAACGTATGAATTTAGGGACCAAATTGTAAATTCTGGAAATTAAGAGGACTTAACCAGTTTTAAAGTTGCCATTATGAAATTAATCATATTTCATGCTTCTCTGCTAAATTCCATCTTAAACGGACATCTCAAACTCAACCAATTGCATATACAAAGATTTGGACCAAAACGTGAGGGTTTCAAAACATATAACCATCAGATTCAGTGCCCAACGGTCGAGTGTTCCGAAACGGGAGAGGACCGTTCCGAAACACGGGACTGTTCCGAAACTTGTTGCGGAACAGGGCTTGACAGTGGCAAATCTGTTTCGGAACAGCTTTACCTGTTTCGAAACGCCATGGCCATTTCAGGCCACCTGTTCCGAAATAGTAGCACCCGTTCCGATACGGGCTGCCCAGAATTGCAGAATTCTTCTGGTTTACTAATCTTTCAACCCATCAAACACATCCATAAGACTTCCATATCATACACACAAGTCATCAAACACTTAAGGAACATATTAGCATCACCAAAATTTAGTCATGGCATCATTTAAGGAAAAACTCAATTCTATAGGCATGCATCCTATATTGAAAATCATGCAATCATCAAATCACCAAAACCAAATACCAAATGGCCATTTACATATTCCAACATCATCAAAGGCATTAACCAAACTTAGGGAGTCCAAAACATCTCCCAAAACCACAATTTAGGTTCCCATTGCCAAATGTCAAAAGCTAAAAGTGTTATGAAAATAGTCACCATACATGAGCTCAAGCTTTGACTTAGATCCTTGACCTCCTTGCTTCCCTTTAAACACTTCAATGCTCTGCATTATTGGTTTAAGAAAGAGAGAGCGTAAGCACATAGCTTAGTGAGGAATGCTCAATTAAAACATCACAATAATGCATTTGTAAAAACACCTTTTCAAGGCCTTTAGTTTCAAAACAACATTTATCATGCAATTATGCATACAAACCAAGCATCTCATGCTTCAAATCATCAACATGTCATATTGGCTTTCAAGTGATAATCCATAACCATTTTAACAACTCAAAACACAATCGGATACGCGGATTACAAGCGTTGTCCCATACGCTTCATACACACTACCAATATCAAGGTGGAGTATATCGGTACAATCACAACCCCTCAACACGCGTGATGGAGTATACGGTACAATCACAACCCCTCCACATCACGCATTGGTAGTTGTATAACCTCACTAACGAGAACACGGGATACACAACACAAGATCTACACATGGACTTTTAACCACCATTGTGATCTTAACACAAGATCCACTCATGGACTTTTAACCACCATGGTGATCTTAACCATCTCGTTAGTGTACTTGGATGGAGTTACGGTACAATCACAACCCCTCAACATCCAAGGCGACTTTATTCACGGTGCACCCAATCCTATAGCCGGCTAACTATATCCGATTCAAGTACTTTTAAATCAACACATCACTTGCCAATATACATCGTTTAACATCATTAATCCACTGTTTTAAAGCATTTAACAAAGCCATTAAACCAACATGCATCACTATGCATCAAAACCACATTTATCAATGTTCAAAACAAGGATCTCTTACCTTGAGCATCCTTCAATACATGGCTTATAAAACCAGCATTATACATGCTAAAATATGCTTTCAAAATAGAATTTAAAACATGCAAAATAAACACATTGCATTCAACCATGTCATGGTTCATCAAAAAGAGCGTCTCTTCGAAAACTTACTCTTGAGCTTAGCTAAGTTGTTTAGACTTAAACTAAGCTCCCATAACCTTCCAACATTGGTTTCAAAGCTGAAAACCAAACTTCACTCACCGATTCCGTTTCGCAAACTTGCCGAAACACCAATCAAGCTTCCGGATCAACACCACAAGGATCCAAAGATGTCTCCTCTGTTTTAAACACATCAAAGCAGAGGATTAATGCATCATCATGCATTAATATCTTCAACCAAGACACCTAAACTCGCTGCTCTCATCAACACTCACATTTTGGCTACCAAACACAACTGAAATCACATCCAAACACCTTTACAACATTACCCAGCTAAGATCCATCAATTCCAATCATTCTTATACATCAATTAACATCCAAAAAGGATCTAATCACGTCCTTATACCTCCAGCTATAGCAGAACATCAAAATCATCCCAAAAACCACCATTAACTCAAGTAAAAACTTAGGAAAATCAACCTATTCGGGATTGCATTGATTAAACCTCAATTACACATCATTTATACATCCAATATACATCAAAAAGACATCTCAAAACAGAGCCCAAACATTTAATACGAATTTCTTCAAAATTAAATCCAAATCTTGCATTTTAAGCCAAGATCAAGAACACAACATTAAAACCTTTAATAAAACTCAAATTAAGGATTGAGAACTTGGGAATTTCAGTAAAGAACTGAGTATTTAGAGGAGAAGGACGTTCATACCTCTAAATGTGAGTTTCTCCTTGTTTAGAGCCAAAATTCTTGAAAAATTCAATAAGCAAATGATGAGGATTTAGTGTAGAAAAGATTCGAGATCATTTAGAGATTGAAATCTCAACTTTAGGTGTGAAAATCAAAGGAAAAGTGGCTGGGGAAAAGTGTTTGGCTGAGAGAAAATGGAGAGAAAATGAAATGGGAAAATTTTGAGAAAAGTTAGTTATAAAACTAAAATATCTATTTTCCCTCATTTCCTTTTATTAAATAACATTAATTAAATCTTTAATATTTAAGAAAAATCTGGAGAAACCCTCCCTTGGGTAAATTATCTCCTTAAAGATTCAAAGTTTCAATCCTTTTAAAACAGTCACCAACTTTTCAAAAATTACCTTTTAGTCACTAACTTGAAATGTCACATTTCGAAACCTCATTTTGTAAAATTGATTTCACCACTCTCTTATATATAATAAAAGAGGTTTTTTAGACATTTTTCCATATTTTTAATGCATCCCGAACTAGGCTTTCCCTAAAAACCACCTTTTATATTCGAACCGTAATCCGACCATACATGAGCTTGGACTTCCTTGGATGAAATTAGCTTCCTTGATGCCCGAAACCACCTCACTTATCTGCATTATTGGAAAAAAGAGAGCGTAAGCACAAAATCTTAGTGAGGTATGCTCTAAAGAAAACCAACACAATAATGCACATCTTGAAAACACTTTCTCAAAAGCTTTTAAACCACATGCTCATTCTATCTCATGCTTGGAAACCTTTCAAAGCAATTTCTCATTGAAACCACATGTACCTTCATTCTATCTCATGCATTTAAACCAATGCAAAACTCATGGCAAAGCCAAATTCATGCTTCTACTCTAAAGCATTTCATAAACAAACCACATATGCATTTCTCAGAGCATAAACCATTTCATCAAAGGTACATGTGAATCAAAAACCACAACATATTTTATATTGGCATTTCACATCTCTTTATTACTCGGATATGCGGACATCTCACTAGACACTTCCGGTGGCATCTCTCATCACCGTACTCACTCGTCTAGCAATATAGTTTCCAGTGGAATCTCACATCACCGTACTCACATGGCGGAATCTCTCATCGCCACAAAGCTTGGGTATTTCACCAAGTCCTACCCGATGGAATGCCCATCATCGGTTCTCTCCCTTTGGCTTAACCAAAGAGCACGTACGAATTTTTAGTTTATAGTGCACTCTCATCCTATTGATCGATCAATTATATCCGGTAAGTATCTCAACATCTATGCCAATATATTATGTTAAATCAACATCTCACCTATTGTTTTTCATACATTAAAACTCAACATTATTGTCTCATTTCAAAATCATAACATTTGCTATGATTTAACATAAAAGCTCAAATCTCAACTATGCAACATGTTACTTTATGAAATCATTTCAAGCATCATCTCATGCTATAATTCATGCATAAAAACAGTAGGAATTTATCAATCTAAAACCATGAGCATGTAAAAGAATTTAAGGGGCAATCACCATATTCTAGAGAGCAATCTAGCCAATACTTACTTTCAGACTTAGGAATGTGTTTCAAACCTTTCCTAAATCCCCAAACCTTGATTCTTTGTCCCTCAAGGACTTCTAAAACCATACGCACTCACCGATTACGTTTCGCTTGCTTGCCGAAACGCTATGTAAGCTTCCAGATCAACTTCAAAGGTGTCCGAAGATGTCTCCCCTATTTTAAACACATAATAGTAGAGGATTAATGCATCATCATGCATTGAAATCATCAGCCACACACCTAAACTCACTGCTCTACAAAAAAACTACATTTCGGCTACCAAACACTACCGAAATCACCTCCAAACTCTTCCAAAACCAAACCCAGCCAAGATCCATCACTTCTAATCATTTCTAAACATCAAAAACTAACACAACCATGTCCTTATACCTCCAGCTTCAGCATAACACCAAAATCACCCCAAAAACCATCATTCTAACAAGCAAAACTTAGGAAAAACAAACCTATACGGGATTGGATTGATAAAACCTCATTTATAACATCATTTAACATCCAAAATGCATTAGAAAACCATCTCAAAACAGAGCCCAATCAATCACCACGAAAATCTTCAAGATCTCTTCCAAAATCTTGAGTTTTAAGCCAATTTCTTGTTTCTAACATTAAAACCACTTAAAAATCATTAATAAAGGATTGATAACTTGGGAATTTCAGTAAAGAACTGATCATTAGAGGAGAAGGACGAAGGTTACCTCTAATGGATGATTTCTCCTTGATTTGGGCAAGTTTTCTTGAAAATTCAATGTAGAAATCAAGTGGTTTTGATGAGGAATTGATTAGAAATCAAAGAGTGATTGAAATCTCATCAAATGAAGTAGAAATCAAAGTAAATTTTCTGGAGAGAAAGTGTTTGGTTGAAAGGAATTTGAGAGAAAACAAAATGAGGGAAAATTGGTGAAAAGTGGTTATGAAAAGTCAAAGGTGGTTTTCTCATTTAATCACTTTGATTTTTCTTTAATTAAAATGTTAATTAAATCACCCAAATTAAGGAAAATCTGATGAAAATATTTTTGGTAAAATTAACTCCTTAAAGATTCAAAGTTTTAATCCTTTACAAAACAGTCACTACTTAACTTTGCAAAAACTGCGATTTGGTCACTACACCGAAATGTAGTATTTACAAACCTTATTTCGTAAAATTGATTTCACCATTCTCTTTTATATATTAAATTAGGATTTTTAGATATTTTTCCATATTTTTAAAGCATCTCGAACTAGGTGCTCCCTAAAACTCCCTTTTAGATTCGAACCGTTTCCCAGACCGATCCGGTTCAGACTCTAAAGATCTAGGCCCAAATTTGGGGTGTTACAATGAATATGTGGTTTGGGATCGAAAATCGTAAGTTGTGGTTGAGTTCATGTATAGATTGTTTAGGTGAGCATGTGTGCTCCTGGATTGGAAGTGGATATAAGACATCATTGTGTTGGCACCTTTATGAATTGGTGCCTATTGATAAGCCATAATTGTTGATTTACTGGCTACATTGTTTTTGACGTGTTGGTAACACGGGGGAGGTATTTTAGCGGAACCTAAGTTTAATAACTCTTTTGAGAGGTTCAAGCGCTAGGAAGGGAGTTGTGAACTCTAGTTAGTGGTAGCCAGTGTACAAATGGTCATGTTTTAGGAATATCACCTGGGTTGAGGCGAGGTTGTAGTATTGTTGGATGTGTGGTTCATTAGAGCACTTGAGGAGGGATTGCCCTCGTGCGGCTTGTGAGGTGCAGGCTCCTGTGGCTGGAGCTAATTCATGTTAGAACTGTGGGTCCGCTGACCATATGAGGCTTGAGTAACGTTTGATACCTATTAAGTAGGTGGATCGTATGACCATGATAGGCGAGCCTGTCCACGTTTGATCGGTGGGGTATAGTTTTTTGCGCCTGTTGTTGTAAGTTGCTTTGGAAGTTGTGACTCGAATGTTTTTTGTGGAGGTGTTAGATGTGGGGGTAAGAGTGGTTAGTTTCTTTGGTGAAACTGTTGGTACAAGAAAACTGGATAGGAGATGTCCATCATCTATTCAAGGTCATGAGTTTTCAGTTGATTTGATGTAACTACCTTTTTATAGCATGATGTGATTCTGGGAATGGAGTGGTTGGTTTAACACCAAGTTGTGGTGGATTTTGATGTTAAGCGTGTTACCTTAAAGCTTGTAGATGATTACGAGGTAGTAATCGTAGGTGAGAACGTGAAGTTCTTCTCTAACGCAATTTCGGCTCTCAAAGCGAGTCGGATGTTAGAGTCGAGATGCAAAGCTTTCTTGGCATATATGATGAATCCTGGCACGAAGAAAGTGTGTGTGCAAGACATACGAATTGTATGTGAGTTTCCGGGTGTCTTTCCGGAAGAGTTGCCAGGGTTGCCACCCAACCGGGAGGTTGAGTTTGGTATAGAGTTGTATGAGAATACGACTCCAGTGTCCATTGCTCTTTATCGCATGGCGCCTAAGGAGTTGAAGGAGTTGAAGATTCAGCTTCAAGAGTTGCTTGACCGAGGGTTCACAAGGCTGAGTATTTCACCTTGGGGTGCGCCGTTTTTGTTTGTGAAGAAAAATGATGGTACCATGCGTATGTGCATTGATTATCGACAGTTGAACGAGTTGACAATTAGGAACAAGTAGTTTTTACCGAGGATTGTTGATTTGTTCGATCAGTTTTGTGGTTCTTTGGTGTTTTCAAAGATAGACTTGAAGTCTGGGTACTATCAGCTTAAGGATAAGAAGGTGGATGTACCTAAGATAGCTTTTCGGACAAGGTACGACCACTATGAGTTCTTGGTGATGCTGTATGGGTTGACAAATGCATCGGTTGCTTTCATGGATATAATGAATAGCGTGTTCCATGAGTTTTTGGATCAGTTTGTGGTCGTATTTATCGATGATATTCTTTGGTACTCACGTACCGAGGAGGATTATGATAGGAACTTGAGAATTGTGTTACAAGTGCTACTGGAAAATCAGATTTATGCTAAGTTGAGCAAGTGTGAGTTTTGGATCAAAGAAGTGGTTTTTCTTTTACATGTATTGTCGGCCGAAGGTATCTGGGTTGATCCACACAAGGTCAAGGCAGCGATGAGTTGGAAGATGCCTAAGTCAATGACGAAAGTGTGTAGTTTTCTTGGGTTGCCTGGTTACTACCAAAGGTTTGTCGAAGATTTTTCTAAGATTATTGCTCTTTTGATCAAGTTTTTGCAAAAGAATGATCGCTTTGAGTGGACGGATGTTAGGCAGCAAGCTTTCAAAAAGCTAAAGGAAGCTTAGACGCAAGCTCTTATCTTGATTCAACCAGAATCGGGTAAGGAGTTTGTAGTTTATAGCGACGCATCATACGTTGATTTGAGTTTCGTGTTGATGCAAGGTGGGAAGGTTGTGGCTTATGCGTCTAGACAGTTGAAGGTGCATGAGCGCAACTACCCTACACATGATCTTGTGCTCGCGGCGGTGGTTTTCGCTTTGATGATTTGGAGACATTACCTTTATGGTGAAAGGTGTGTGGTTTATACCAACCATAAGAGTTTGAAGTATCTTATGTCTCAAAAGGAGTTGAATCTTAGGCAACGAAGATGGTTGGAGTTGCTTAAGGATTACGATCGGGCCATCGAGTATCATCTGGGTAAGGCCAATGTTGTGGCCGATACTTTGAGTAGAAAGGTGGTTGTTGAGCTGAGAGCTATGTTTGCTCGTTTGAGTATATCATATGAAGGTGGATTGATAGCGGAGTTGCGGGTGAAACCTTCTTTGATTCAGTTGATTAAGGAAAAGCAAGTGTTGGATGATTCGTTGGTGCCTCATGTTTAGGACATAACTAATGGTAAAGCTACAAATTTCTGCTTTAATGATGATGGGATTCTATGTTTCAAAAGTCGGATAGTGGTGCCGAAAGATGTTGAGTTGAGGCGCACTATTTTGATTGAGGCTCATAGCAGTCCTTTTGTTATGCATCCTGGTAGTACTAAGATGTAACAGGGCTTGAAGGATGAGTACTACTGGGTGGGTTTGAAGAAGGATGTGGCAGAATTTGTAAGCAAGTGTATGGTTTGCCAACGGCTGAAGGTTGAGCATCAGTTTCCTTCCGGATTGTTATAGCCTTTGAGGATACCAGAGTGGAAATGGGAAAGGATTACAATGGATTTCGTATCTGGGTTGCCTTTGACACCATCAAAGAAGAACTTCGTGTGGGTGATTGTGGATCGACTTACGAAGTGTGCACATTTCTTGGCTTTGCATACTACGTATACGTTGGATAAGTTTGTAACCCCCTTAACCCGGCCCAGACGGTTGAACCGAATTAAGAAGTTTACACGGGGAAAACCAAAGTCAACCCGAAAGTCAACCTTGATTAACGACCTTTTTTTTCATTTTAAACTTGTCTAAATGCATATTATCCCTAAACATGATCATACAATCAGCATACTCAAAGATCATAACCATCAGAGAACTTTCAGGGACCCAATTGCACAAATTAAGACTTTAGGGACCAAATTGTAAATTCTGAAAATTAAAAGGACTTAACCCAATTAAAAGCTACCAATATGAAATTAATCATCTTTCATGCTTCTTTGCCAAGTTTCAGCTCAAACGGACATCTCAAACTCAAACAATTGCATAAACAAGATTCAGGACCAAAACGCAATGGTTTCAAAACATTAAACCAACAATTTCAGTGCCCAACGGTCGAGTGTTTCGGAACACGGAAGACCCGTTCCGAAACGCGGGACCGTTCCGAAACTGGTACCGAAACAGGGCCTGGCAGAGGCCAAACCGTTCTGGAACAGTTACTTCCGTTTCGGAACGCCCAGGCCATTTCAGGCCCCTGTTCCGATACGGTAGCACCTGTTTCGAAATAGGCTGCCCAGATTGCAGAAAAATTGCTGGTTTATCACACGATTGACCCATCAAACATGCTCCAAAGGCAACCAAATTCTACCAGCAAGTCATTATAAGCACAAGGAACATAATTGCATCATTCATACTCAAGCATGGCATCAAAATAAGAAATACCCAATTCTATAGGCAAGCATCCTATTTAGAAATCCATTCAAGCATCAAACACCAAATCATCCACATAAAGGCCTTTTACATGTTCCAACATCAACATCAACATAAAACCAACTTAAGGAGTCCAAATCATCTCCTAAAACAACAACATAGGTTCCCCATTGCCAAATGCCAAAAGCTAATAGTGTTTAAGAAATCTTCACCATACTTGAGCTTAGTTCACCACTTGGATTCTTGCCCTCCTTGCTGCCCTCAATGCACTTTAATGCTCTCCATTATTGGTTTAAGAAAAGAGAGAGTGTAAGCAAATAGCTTAGTGAGGAATGCTCATTTAAAACCACTCAATAATGCATTTATAAAACACCTTTATAAACCATACTTCAAAACAACATTTATTCATGCACATAAGCATTTAAAACAAGCAATTCATGCTTCAAATCATTAACATGTCATATCGGCCACAAGTGATAATCATCATCTTTTCAAAATACGATCAACATAAGACTCACACATGGACTTTTAAACACCATTGTGATCTTATAATTTCCAAGGACCACACATGGACTTTTAAACACCATTGTGTCCATAACAAGAATCATCCATGGACTTTTAAACACCATGACAAGGACCACACAAGGACTTTTAAACACCTTTGTGTCCTTAACAAGAATCACCCAAGGACTTTTAAACACCTTGGTGTTCTTAAATAACAAGGCTTACACAAGGAATTTTAACCACCTTCGTAACCTTAACCAAGAACCAACCATGGACTTTTAAACACCATGTTGTTCTTAAAATACACAAGATTCACACAAGGACTTTTAACCACCTTTGTGATCTTAACCCAGAACCAACCATGGACTTTTAACCACCATGTTGTTCTTAAATAAACAAGGCTCACACAAGGACTTTTAACCACCTTTGTGACCTTAACCATCACTTGCCAATATGCACCATTAACCACAATATTCCACTGTTTTAAAGCATTTAACAAAGCCATAAACATCATGCATCTTTTAGCATCTAACCACATTAAAACAATGTTCAAAAACAAGGATCTCTTACCTTGAGCATCCTTCAACACATGGCTTATAATCTCAGCAAATAAACATGCTACATATGCTTTCAAAACAGGATTTAAAACATGCAAACAAACCACATTGCATACAACCAACCCATGGTTCATCATCAAGAGAGTTTTTCCGAAAACTTACTCTTGAGCTTAGCTAAGTTGCTTAGACTTAAACTAAGCTCCCAAACCTTCAAAACATTGGTTTCAAAGCTGAAAACCAAAATCCATTCACTGATTCCGTTTCGCCACTTGCCGAAACACCAATCAAGCTTCCGGATCACCACCACAAGGATCCAAAGATGACTCCCCTGTTTTAAACACATCCAAGCAGAGGATAAATGCATCATCATGCATTAATATCTTCAATGAAAGCACCTAAACCCGCTACTCTCATCCACACTCCATTTTCGGCTACCAAACACAACCGAAAATGCATCCAAACAACTCCACAACATTACCCAGCCAAGATCCATCAAATCTAATCATCCTTAAACATCAATTAACATCCAAAAAGGATCTAACCACGCCCTTATACCTCCAGCTATAACAGATTGACAAGATCACTCCAAAAACAACCAAGAACTCAAGCAAAACTTAGGAAAATCAACCTATCCGGGATTGCATTGATTAAACCTCAACTTCTCATCAATTTAACATTCATTTAACATCAAAAAGACACCTCAAATCACTTCTCAAACAGATCATACGAATTTTACCAAAAATCAACCAAATCTTGCATTTTAAAGCCAAGATCAAGAGTTCAATTGTAAAACCTTTAATAAAACATAAAACAAGGATTGAGAACTTGGGAATTTCAGTGAAGAACTGAGAGTTTAGAGGAGAAGAACGTTCTTACCTCCAAACTTGAGTTTCTCCCTTTTTAGAACCAAAATTCTTGAAGATCCAAATAGCAATTGCAAAGGTTTTGTTGAAAAGATGATTGAAGATCAAAAGAGGATTGAAATGAGTTATTTAGATGACAAAATCAGAGGGAAAATCTCTGGAGAAATGTGTTTGGTTTGAGAGAAAAGATGAGAGAAAAATGAAAATGGAAAATGTGGAAAAGTTAGTTGGAAACTTAGGAAAATATCTTCCCTCTCTTTTTCCTTATTTTAAAACCATTAATTAATCATTTAATATTTTAGAAAAATCTGGAGAAACTCCCATTGGGTAAATAGCTCCTTAAAGATTCAAAGTTTCAATCCTTTTTAAAACAGTCACACAGTTTTCAAAAATTACATTTTGGTCACCAACCAAAATGTCACACTTCCAAACCTTATTTTGTAAAATTGATTTCACCACACTCTTATATATAATAAAAGAGGATTTTAAGACATTTTTCCATATTTTTAATGCAACCCGAACTAGGCTTTCCTAATTTCACCCTTATATATTCGAACCGCAACCCGACCGGTCCGGTCCAAACCCAAAACTCCTAAGCCCAAAATTGGGGCGTTACAACTCTCCCCCCCCCCCCCTTAAGAAATTTCGTCCTCGAAATTTACCTGAAGGAAAAAGGTACGGAAACTGCTTCAGCTTGTCATCCTTCCGTTCCCACGTGGCTTCCTCAACACCACGATGCTTCCACAACACCTTTACCAACTCAATGGTCTTGCCACGAAGAACCTTGCTATCCGAATCCAGAATCTTCACCGGTTCCTCATCATAGGTCAAATCCGGATTCAATTCCACTTCTTCCACAGGCATCACATGTGAAGGATCCGATCTATACTTCCGAAGCATAGAAACATGAAACACATCATGAATCTTTTCCAACTCTTGAGGTAGCCTCAACTTGTACGCAACAGGACCCACACGCTCAATCACCTCGTATGGTCCAATGTACCTAGGGCTCAACTTACCCTTACGGCCAAACCTCATCACCTTTTTCCAAGGCGAAACCTTCAAAAACACACGGTCACCCACCACATACTCAATCTCCTTACGCTTCAAATCCGCGTAAGACTTTTGCCGATCAGAAGCTGCCTTCAAACGCTCACAAATGAGCTTCACCTTCTCAGTGGTTCCTTTCAACAAAGCCGGCATCGAAACCAACTTCTGACCCGTTTCAGCCCAACAAAGAGGAGTCCTACACTTCCTCCCATACAAAGCCTCATAAGGTGCCATTTGAATACTTGCCAGATAACTATTGTTATAGGCAAACTCCACCAAAGGCAAATGCTTCTCCCAAGAGCCCTGAAACTCAATCACACAGCACCTCAACATATCCTCCAAAACCTTGATAACACGCTCGGACTGACCATCCGACTGAGGATGATAAGATGTACTGAAATTCAACCGTGTACCCAAAGCCTGATGCAAACACTGCCAAAAACGCGATGTAAACCTCGGATCCCTATCCGACACAATCGACTTAGGCACACCATGCAGCCGCACAATCTCAGCAATACACAACCCTGCAAGCTTATCCAAAGAATACGTAGTATGCACAGGCAAGAAATGTGCACACTTCGTCAGGCGGTCCACAATCACCCACACCGAATTCTTCTTCGTTGGTGACAAAGGTAAACCAGATACAAAATCCATGGTAATCCTTTCCCACTTCCATTCAGGGATTCTCAACGGTTGCAACAAACCTGATGGAAACTGATGCTCAGCCTTAACCCGCTGACACACCATACACTTGCTGACAAACTCCGCAACATCTTTCTTCAAACCCACCCAATAGTACTCACCACGAAGATCACGATACATCTTAGTACTACCTGGGTGCATAGCAAAAGGACTACTATGACCTTCAGTCAGAATAACATGCCTCAACTCAGCATCACTGGGCACTACTATCCGACTCCCAAAACACAACACACCATCATCATTAAAACATAAATCCGAAGGCCTACCCTCCGCAATATCCTGAACATGCGGTACCAAGGAATCATCCAACAACTGCTTTTCCTTGATCAACTGAACCAAAGATGGTTTCACTTGCAACTCAGCCACAAGACCACCATCACGCGAAATACTCAAACTGGCAAACATAGCCCTCAACTCAACAGCTACCTTTCTACTCAAGGCATCCACTACAACATTAGCTTTTCCAGGGTGATACTCAATCGTCAAATCATAATCCTTGAGCAACTCCACCCAACGTCGCTGCCTAAGATTCAACTCCTTCTGAGACATCAGATACTTCAAACTCTTGTGATTCGTGTACACAATACACTTCTCACCATACGGATAATGTCTCCAGATCTTCAAAGCAAAAACCACCGCAGCCAACTCAATATCATGCGTAGGATAATTGCACTCATGCACCTTCAACTGCCGTGATGCATAAGCCACCACCTTACCCTCTTACATCAACACACATCCCAAACCAACATAGGATGCATCGCTATACACCACAAACTCTTTCCCTGATTCAGGCTGAACCAAGATTGGAGCTTGCGTCAAAGCTGCCTTAAGCTTCTCAAAAGCCTGATGTCTCGCTTCCGTCCATTCATTCTTAACATCCTTTTGCAACAACTTCGTCAAAGGTGCAGCAATCTTAGAAAACCCATCCACAAACCTTCGGTAGTATCCTGCCAAACCAAGGAAACTACGGACCTCATGAACAGATTTAGGAACCTTCCAATTCATCACCGCCTCAATCTTCTGAGGATCAACACGAATCCCTTCGGCAGAAACCACATGACCAAGAAACACCACCTCTCTAAGCCAGAACTCACACTTGCTCAGCTTGGCATAAAGTTGATTCTCCAACAAAGCTTGCAGCACAATCCTCAAATGCTCTTCATGCTCCTCCTCAGTACGCGAGTACACGAGGATATCATAAATGAACACCACAACAAATTTATCCAGGTATTCATGAAATACCCGATTCATCATGTCCATGAAAGCTGCAGGAGCATTTGTCAAACAAAATGACATCACAAGGAACTCATAATGCCCGTACCTTGTTCTGAAAGCTGTCTTAGGCACATCCACATCCTTCACCTTCAACTGATAATACCCTGACCTCAAGTCAATCTTAGAAAACATAGCTGCTCCCCGAAATTGATCAAAAAGATCATCAATTCTCGGCAATGGATACCGATTCTTGATAGTCAACTTGTTCAGCTGACGATAATCAATGCACATTCTCATAGTGCCATCCTTCTTCTTCACAAACAAGACCGGTGCACCCCAAGGTGACACACTCGGCCGAATGAACCCACGATCAAGCAACTCTTGCAACTGCGTCTTCAGCTCTTTCAGCTCCTTTGGTGCCATTCGATAAGGGGTAATGGACACAGGAGTTGTATTTTCATACAGCTCAATTCCAAACTCCACCTCGCGATTAGAAGGTAATCCAGGCAACTCCTCAGGAAACACACCAGGAAACTCTCGCACAATCCTGATATCTTGCACCCGCAACTCCTTAGAACTAGGATTCATCACAAAAGCTAGGTAAGCTTCACATCCTTGCCTCAGCATCCGGCTCGCCTCCAACGTAGACACCATATTGGCAAGAAACTTCACATTCTCACCAACCACAACCACCTCATAATCATCCGCAAGCTTCAGCGAAACTCGCTTATTCTCACAATCCACAACAGCACGATGCTCAACAAGCCAATCCATACCAAGGATTACATCAAAACCATAGAAAGGCAACTCCATAAGGTCAACATGAAAAACATGATCTTGAACAACCAAAGGACATCTTCTATAAAGCTTTCGAGTCACAACAGTCTCACCAAAAGAACTAGTGACACGAACACCAACATCCAAAGACTCAACAGGCAAACCAAGCAATTCAGCATGCTCACGCAAAATGTAAGAGTGCGTAGATCCAGAATCAATCAAGGAAAGTAATGACAAGGATTGCAGAGTAAAAGTACCTGCGATCACATCCGCGTCATTCCTCCCTTCCCGCTGAGCATACACCCTACCTTGGCCGCCACCCTCAGGTTGAATAGCCACAACATGAGCCACACCCCGACCACCTTCCTCTCTCCGCTGGAAGTTACCATGGCCGCGCTCACGACCTCTTTGCGGTGCAGCAACAACAGGAGCACGCACTTGGCCACCAGCCAACATAGGACACTCTCTCCTCATGTGATCCGTAGATCCACAGTTCCAGCACGCATTACCAGCTGCCACAACAGGAGCTTGCACCTCCCTCACAGCACGAGGACAATCACGTTTCATATGGCCACGCGAACCACATGTCTAACATGCACTCGGTTCAGCTCTTGCCTTGCCTCCCTGAGTAGGCGCACCACCACCTTGCTTAACCGAAGACTGATACCTCTGATCACGTCCCCTCTTGTTCCATCCACCACCGGAACTATAATCAGCAGCTCGCTTACCAGCACCAGAAACAGCACTTTTAGAAGATAAACCCAAGTTCATCTCAATGTCCTTTGCTCGACCCACCAACACATCGAAATCATCATACTCGGTAGCCAACACATACATCTTTACATCCGTCACCAAACCATAACGGAACCTTTCACACCTCTCCCGCTCATCCAGAACAAGCTCAGGTGCATACTGACTGAGTCGAACAAACTAAACTTCATACTCAGCCACAGACATGCTCCCTTGGGTGAGAGACATGAATTCTCTCTTCTTTTCATCGAGGTACCTCACACCTAGATACCTTCTCTTGAACGCGTTCTGAAAGAACGTCCAAGTTACCTCAGCTTCCACCATCCCAGAGATAGTGGTTGTCCACCATGTGTATGCATCATTCTGTAGCAAGCATACTACACAGCCAAGCTTCTGCACATCAGTGCAACTCATTTGACCCAAGATCCTCTTGGTACTTTCCAACCAAGCCTCAGAACCTTCAGCAGACAAACCCCTGAACTCAGTTCCTCCCAGACTGCGCAAACGCTCCAAGGGTAGTCTAACTCCAGCATCTCCTTGATGCCCAGCTCCATGAGCTCCAGCTACCGCTGCTTGAAAAGCTCCAGCAATAGCTTGAATCAACACTGTCATGTCAGGAACAGCTTGCCCCTGACCAGCCTCAGGTCCAGCAACCCCAGCACCAGCTGCAGCTCCTTCACCCCCAGCACCACCACCACCAGATGGAGGAGGTAAATCCACCGCACTTTCAACATTCTCTTCATTCTTATTCTCATTTTGAGCCATAGCTCGCACATTACTCCTCAACTCTCTACGAGGTGCCATACTCTAACAATGCAATCACAATTCAAATAAACAAAGTCAGGCCCAGCAAGGTAAGCAATCCAAGTACTCAAGCTCATTTCCGATTAAAAACAACATCATTTCATTAGCTTTGATTTGGCAATGGGTACCCAAAACATGCTTCACCACAGCATACACCTCATTTGCAACATATTTACAATTCACTCAACATGCTTTCACTCAACAAACATACAAAGAAAACATACATAATCATTCCCAATTACTCGAGAACTCAGCTCTGATACCACCAAATGTAATCCCCTTAACCCGGCCCAGACGGTTGAACCGAATTAAGAAGTTTACACGGGGAAAACCAAAGTCAACCCGAAAGTCAACCTTGATTAACGACCCTTTTTTTCATTTTAAACTTGTCTAAATGCATATTATCCCTAAACATGATCATACAATAAGCATACTCAAAGATCATAACCATCAGAGAACATTCAGGGACCCAATTGCACAAATTAAGACTTTAAGGACCAAATTGTAAATTCTGAAAATTAAAAGGACTTAACCCAATTAAAAGCTACAAATATGAAATTAATCATCTTTCATGCTTCTCTGCCAAATTTCAGCTCAAACGGACATCTCAAACTCAAACAATTGCATAAACAAGATTCAGGACCAAAACGCAATGGTTTCAAAACATTTAACCAACAATTTCAGTGCCCAACGGTCGAGTGTTTCGGAATAGGGAACACCCGTTCCGAAATGCGGGACCATTCCGAAACTGGTACCGAAACAGGGCCTGGCAGAGGCCAAACCGTTCCGGAACAGTTACTTCTGTTTCGGAACGCCCAGGCCATTTCAGGCCCCCGTTCCGATACGGTAGCACCTGTTCCGAAACAGGCTGCCCAGATTGCAGAAAAATTGCTGGTTTATCACACGATTGACCCATCAAACATGCTCCAAAGGCAACCAAATTCTACCAGCAAGTCATTATAAGCACAAGGAACATAATTGCATCATTCATACTCAAGCATGGCATCAAAATAAGAAATACCCAATTCTATAGGCAAGCATCCTATTTAGAAAACCATTCAAGCATCAAACACCAAATCATCCACATAAAGGCCTTTTACATATTCCAACATCAACATCAACATAAAACCAACTTAAGGAGTCCAAATCATCTCCTAAAACAATAACATAGGTTCCCCATTGCCAAATGCCAAAAGCTAATAGTGTTTAAGAAATCTTCACCATACTTGAGCTTAGTTCACCACTTGGATTCTTGCCCTCCTTGCTGCCCTCAATGCACTTTAATGCTCTGCATTATTGGTTTAAGAAAAGAGAGAGCGTAAGCAAATAGCTTAGTGAGGAATGCTCATTTAAAACCACTCAATAATGCATTTATAAAACACCTTTATAATCCATACTTCAAAACAACATTTATTCATGCACATAAGCATTTAAAACAAGCAATTCATGCTTCAAATCATTAACATGTCATATTGGCCACAAGTGATAATCATCATCTTTTCAAAATACGATCAACATAAGACTCACACATGGACTTTTAAACACCATTGTGATCTTATAATTTCCAATGACCACACATGGACTTTTAAACACCATTGTGTCCTTAACAAGAATCATCCATGGACTTTTAAACACCATGACAAGGACCACACAAGGACTTTTAAACACCTTTGTATCCTTAACAAGAATCACCCAAGGACTTTTAAACACCTTGGTGTTCTTAAATAACAAGGCTTACACAAGGAATTTTAACCACCTTCGTAACCTTAACCAAGAACCAACCATGGACTTTTAAACACCATGTTGTTCTTAAAATACACAAGATTCACACAAGGACTTTTAACCACCTTTTAGATCTTAACCAAGAACCAAGCATGGACTTTTAACCACCATGTTGTTCTTAAATAAAAAAGGCTCACACAAGGACTTTTAACCACCTTTGTGACCTTAACCATCACTTGCCAATATGCACCATTAACCACAATATTCCACTGTTTTAAAGCATTTAACAAAGCCATAAACATCATGCATCTTTTAGCATCTAACCACATTAAAACAATGTTCAAAAACAATGATCTCTTACCTTGAGCATCCTTCAACACATGGCTTATAATCTCAGCAAATAAACATGCTAAATATGCTTTCAAAACAGGATTTAAAACATGCAAACAAACCACATTGCATACAACCAACCCATGGTTCATCATCAAGAGAGTTTTTTCCGAAAACTTACTCTTGAGCTTAGCTAAGTTTCTTAGACTTAAACTAAGTTCCCAAACCTTCAAAACATTGGTTTCAAAGCTGAAAACCAAAATCCACTCACCGATTCCATTTCGCCACTTGCCGAAACACCAATCAAGCTTCCGGATCACCACCACAAGGATCCAAAGATGACTCCCCTGTTTTAAACACATCCAAGCAGAGGATTAATGCATCATCATGCATTAATATCTTCAATGAAAGCACCTAAACCCGCTACTCTCATCCACACTCCATTTTCGGCTACCAAACACAACCGAAAATGCATCCAAACTACTCCACAACATTACCCAGCCAAGATCCATCAAATCTAATCATCCTTAAACATCAATTAACATCTAAAAAGGATCTAACCACGCCCTTATACCTCCAGCTATAACAGATTGACAAGATCACTCCAAAAACAACCAAGAACTGAAGCAAAACTTAGGAAAATCAACCTATCCGGGATTGCATTGATAAACCTCAACTTCTCATAAATTTAACATTCATTTAACATCAAAAAGACACCTCAAATCACTGCTCAAACAGATCATACGAATTTTACCAAAAATCAACCAAATCTTGCATTTTAAAGCCAAGATCAAGAGTTCAATTGTAAAACCTTTAATAAAACATAAATCAAGGATTGAGAACTTGGGAATTTCAGTAAAGAACTGAGAGTTTAGAGGAGAAGAACGTTCTTACCTCCAAACTTGAGTTTCTCCTTTTTTAGAACCAAAATTCTTGAAGATCCAAATAGCAATTGCAAAGGTTTTGTTGAAAAGATGATTGAAGATCAAAAGAGGGTTGAAATGAGTTATTTAGATGACAAAATCAGAGGGAAAATCTCTGTAGAAATGTGTTTGGTTTGAGAGAAAAGATGAGAGAAAAATGAAAATGAAAAATGTGGAAAAGTTAGTTGGAAACTTAGGAAAATATCTTCCCTCTCTTTTTCCTTATTTTAAAACCATTAATTAATCATTTAATATTTTAGAAAAATCTGGAGAAACTCCCATTGGGTAAATAGCTCCTTAAAGATTCAAAGTTTCAATCCTTTTTAAAACAGTCACACAGTTTTCAAAAATTACATTTTGGTCACCAACCAAAATGTCACACTTCTAAACCTTATTTTGTAAAATTGATTTCACCACACTCTTATATATAATAAAAGAGGATTTTAAGACATTTTTCCATATTTTTAATGCAACCCGAACTAGGCTTTCCTAATTTCACCCTTATATATTCGAACCGCAACCCGACCGGTCCGGTCCAAACCCAAAACTCCTAAGCCCAAAATTGGGGCGTTACAAAGTTGGTTGGATATTATATTGCTGAGATTGTGTGGTTGCACGGTGTGCCCAAGTCCATAGTGTCGAATAGAGATCCGAGGTTCACATTGAGATTTTGGGAATGTTTACATCAGGCGTTGGGTACGCGATTGAATTTCAGCACATCGTATCATCCTCAGTCGGATGGGCAGTGGGAACGAGTTATAACAACAATTTTCAGGCATGTATACATATGACACCGTATGAGGCCTTGTATGGGAGGAAGTGTATAACGCCTCTTTGTTGGGCTGAGGCGAGGCAAAAGTTGCTTTCTTTGCCATATATGCTCAAGAGAACAACTGAGAAGGTGAAGCTCATATATGAGAGGTTGAAGGCTTCATCAGATCGTTAGAAGTCTTACGCGGATTTAAAGCGTAAAGAGGTTGAGTTTGCGGTTGGTGATCACGTGTTCCTTAAGGTATCACCTTGGAAGAAGGTGGTGAGGTTCGGGCGTAAGGGGAAGCTTAGTTCGAGGTTTATTGGACCTTATGAGGTTGTAGAGCGAGTTGGTCTTGTGGCTTATCAGTTGAGGTTGCCTCCCAAGTTGGAAAAGATCCATGATGTTTTTCATATATCTATGTTGAGGAGATATAGATCAGATCCTTCTCATGTGATGCCGGTTGAGGAAATTGAGTTGAATCCAGATTTCCCCTATGATGAGGAACCGGTGAGAATTTTTTATATGAGTAGCAAGATTCTTCGTGGCAAGACGATTGAGCTTGTGAAGGTGTTGTGGCGACACCGAGGAATTAAAGAGGCCACGTGGGAAAGCAAGGAAGACATGTTGAAGCAATTTCCGCATCTTTTTCCTTTAGGTAAAATTTCGAGGACGAAATTTTCTATGTGGGGGAGAGTTGTAACGCCCTGGTTTTGGGCTTAGATGTTTTGGTGAGTTGGGTCGGGCCGATGGAACCTGTGTCTGTTGTACGAACCGTTAAAAGGTGGTTTAGGGAGATCGAGGTTCAGGATTGGATAAAAATATGATAAAAATTCCTAAAATTCTCTAAAATGATGTTTAAGAGATTGGCCAAATCAATTTTACAAGACGGGTTTTCTAAAGTGTGCATTTTGGGAAGTGACCAAAATGTAAAGATTTAAAAGTTGGAAAATGTTTTTTTCAAGAAGAGTCAAAATCTTAGAATCTTTAGGGAGCTACTTGGAAATTATGTCTTTTCCCTAATTTGGCATGCATTTTAAATTTATTAAAAATTAAAAAGGCGTTTAATTTGGTTTAATTAAAAAGTTAGTTAATCGTTTAAAAAGTTTTCACGATCATTTTCATTTCTCTCTTTCACTTCAGCCAAACACTTGTCATTTTTCTTTCAAATCTCCAGATTTTCTTTTCTCTCAAATCCTCTTTTGATTTCTATTATTTCTCCATTGATTTCTTCCATTTTCCTTCAAGTTTCTTCAAGCAAATCTTGCCGAATTAGAGGAGAAGCAAGGATTGAAGGTAATTTTCGTGCTACCCTCTAATCTAAGTTCTTTAATGAAATTCCAAAGATATTTGACTCTTTAATACTGATTTTGATTGAGGTTTTGTGTTTAGATTGATAAACTCTTGAAATATTGGTGAAATTGGTGTAAAATGTGATTTTCGGAGTTTGATTGATTTGGCTGGTTTGAGATTGTTTCTAAATGAGTTTTGAAAGGTTTTTTAGTGTTGAAGTGGAGTCTTAATCATATAGATCCTGAAATCCTTGAGATCCTTTCTTTTTGAAGTGTTTTTGGGTGAGTTTTTGAGGTGTTCTTGAGGAATTTGAGTTGCTGGAGATATAACGATGGTTTTAGGTTGTTTTTGGATGTTGATTAATGCCTAAAATGCTTTGGATTAGTTGGGTAATGGCTAGGCTGAAGTTAGAGGTCTATCGATTGAGTTTTCGGTTGCTTCGGATGGGTGTTTTGATGCTTTAGAGCAGGGGTGCAGGTTTTCTTGTGAGTGTTGGTGTTTTGGATGCATTTTAATCCATTGAGCCTCTGTTTTGGTGTGTTGAAAATATGGGATCTTGTTCCGGAAGCTAACGAGGTGGTTTTGGAGGCTTCGGACGATCGATAGTTGCATCGGCAAGCGTGCTTTTGCAAGTTGGTGAGTGGAACTTGGTTTTCCAGCGTGGAAATGTTTTAGAAAAGGTTTGGGGAACTTAGTAAGAGCTTGAAACGCTTTACTATGTTCGGAAGTAAGTAAAGTGAAATTCTCTCTCAGATTGTGCTAGTTTTGAACCATTGATTGTACTTGGTTTTAATTGCATTTACCTACTGTTTTAAAGCATGTTTTGAAGATGTGAAATGAGGTTGATGAGGCCATGTGGTTTAAGGATGCACTAGGTAAGTGATCCTTGTATGCATGTGTTGATGCATGATGTTTGAAGCATGGTTTAATGCTTGATTTATGGCTTATCATGAATGCTTTGTAAAAACGGTGAGGTATGCATATGATATGGATTATATTGGCAAGTGATGTTGTATAAAAGGTTTTATAAATGAAATCGGATATAATTAGCCGGCTATAGGATTGAGTGCACTATAAACAAGTCGCCTTGGATGTTGAGGGGTTGTGATTGTACCGAATATTACATCCAAGTACCATAACGATTGAGGATTGCTTAAGGTTGCAATGGTTAAGGGTAGCTCCTGAGTGCGAACCTTGTGTGTGTCTTGTCTCTCGTTAGTGGGTTATACATCTATCGATGAGTGGTGTTGAGGGGTTGTGATTGTACTGAATACTCCACCATGGGTGTCGCAACGATGGAGGGTCGCTCTCGTGTGTGAGCCTTGCAATGCCGGTAGAGTGTATGAAGGGTGTGGGACAACCCTTGGTAATCCGTGTATCCGATATATGTTTTTGAGATTGTTGTTTATCACTTGTGAGCCAATATAATGAAATGAAACATTGTGGAAAATGTTTTTAATGCATAATTTGAAAGATGCATGTTTTGGTTTAAGATTAGCATAAAGGTGATTATCCTTGGAAGGCTTGTATAATGAGTAGCAATGGTTTAATTGTTGGATTTACGTGTGTCATGTTACATGATGTTCATTACAATAGTTTTGAGGTTAAATGCATGTTTTGTCAAAGGAAGCTTGATGGTTTTGAAAATAGTGAAAAATTGTTTTGTGCATTGATGATGTTTTTGGTTTGAGCAATCCTCACTAAGCTTCAATGCTTATGCTCTCTTTGTTCATCAATGCAGTCAATTTAAGCTTTGGAGGCAGCACTTGCAAGGGGGATCGGTGGAAGACTTTGATTGAAGGTAAGCTTTGGTTTTGGACTAGTGTAATAAAGGCAATGGGGGTGTCCGATGTTTTGAATGTTGTTGGTTTGGGTTTTCTGGTTTTGAGCAAGTTTGTAATGCATTTTTGGACTTGTAAATGGCCTTTGATTTTGATATATGCTTGCTTTTGGATTTTTAACCTTTTGGTGCTTTTGTCATCTAGGTAGCATGCCTTTAGATCCGTAGCTTGTGAGAATGATGGTATGATGTTGCTTATGCTTTGTTTAAGTTGTCTTTGATATGTATTTAAGTTGCCAATGCGTTAGGGCATATGTCGGGATGGTTTCGGAGGGTAAAAACTGATTTTAAACCAGCTTTTTAGAATATTGTAGGCCCAGGTGTTCCGAAACACCCTTGCTTGTTTCAGAACGGTGGCATGAAATGGCCTTGGCGTTTTAGAACGGCGGGGTCTGTTTCGGAACATTTTGCCTCTTTGAACCATCGTACTGAAACATGTCTTGAGGAGTTTTGAAACGAACCCGCGTATCGAAACGATCAGTTGTGTTTCGAAATGGTTGTTCCGATACGGGGCATTCTGTTCTGCAACGTGTGACCGTTGGACCTGTTTCTGAATTGTTCTGAGTTTCTGTTTCTTACGTTTTGGTCCTACGTTTGCCTTGTATGCAATTGGGTGAGTTCTAAATGTCATTTTGAGCTGATATTTCACCGAGAAGCATGTAATGAACCTAATTAAAGGTTGGTAACTCGATTTTGCTAATAACCCTTATAATTTATGAAAATTACAAAAGGGTCCCTAAATCTTATTCAGCTTTAATCGAGGGGCGATTACGTTGGTGTTTTATCCGCTGCTTGTAAAAGAACACATAGGAACCTAGGTTGCATCTATACAAAATAAAAATGGGTTCTTTTATTGAGGTAAACCTTCCCGGTTTACTTCAATATTCCCCGTGTGATCCGTTCGGTTCGGTCTATCGGCCAGGCTGGGTCGAGGGGGTTACAGTTCTCTCAAACTCTCGCAAAACAAGACGATGTCCATGGCTACACGAACATACCCATGAGAACTAAAATTCTTGCTAGAGAAATAGTTGTATGAGGTATATCATCATTTATACAAACGACATAACAGTTCAAAGACATCACGTCTACTGGTCAGTCAGTAAAGTAAATATACTTTCACAAGGGAAGGTTCAAGGGTAGACACCTACTTATCCTATGCAACTATCGATCGTAGAATCTATCACCATATCGAGTCAAAATGATTTTAAAAACATCAATTTCATTCATGTGGGGATTATTGGAAAATTGAGATCATATGGAAACTTTGATGCATAATTTCAATGGGTAAAGATGGATAATCGAATAATGAATTTACGTCTTCATATTCTACTACATGAGATCTTTACAATGATATCTCATATGCTCAAATTGGTTGAGTGGTGAATAAGAAATTGATGCTCAAAGTAGGCAACTTGCATTGATTGGTGAGAAAATAGTAAGCTTTAATCTCACATAGGTTAGAGACCAAATGTGGAAGGTGTATATATAATGGAAACAACCAAGAGGTTGTTAAATAAACTTACCAAAGATTGTGCCTTACGCTTAGGCACGACGTGGGAGAACGTGAATGTCCGGATTGATGAAGCCTTGTATAGACCTACCGAAATTTTAGCCCAAATTCGAAATCCTCATCCAAGAATCAGTCAAATAATTTGAAATTCAAAATAGATTTTGTGAATCTGAATAATCTATATTTAGATAGATATTATCAGATAATATCTTTTTTAATTTTAAATTATGAATTTGAGTTCAATTGTGATTAGAACTCTATTATTGCTCAACTATAAAAGGAGGCTTCGGCAAGAAGAGAAATCACACTAGTGAACAATGAACATTGCAAGTGAAAAGATTTTCCTCTCAACTCTCCCCATTTTTCTATAAACTATCCTGCATTTGGTTTTCATTCGTTGTTTTCCACGGTGATAGAAGAAGGCAAGCTTCTAGTTCGTGATCTCCTCATATGTGCTTGTGCAGTTGATCATTCTGTTGTTGTATCCTGAGAGATAGACGTACAACGTTTCTCAAGCACCATAGGAGCGGACGAATCTGTCTTACGAAAATTGTGTTTCACAGGCCTCAACAAATCTTTTTCATCCAAAATGCTGCCAGGATATAAATAAACAGTTCTGATTTACTACTTTAATATTTGATTTATATTTCAAATATTATTTTGTAATTGTTTTGTTCTGTTCGTTATAATAATAATTCTATCGTATTTTATTATTATTATTTCCTTGGATTATTAACGCTCCATTTGTCCAAAAATCTTAAGACAAAGTCGAGATCTAATCCAAGACGGACAAAATATCTAGGCGAAATCGTTAATTGTTTTGGAATCAAAGATCTCGTAAATAATTCGTTTCAAGAATTAATTATTGCCGTTTTAACGGATTTACGTGATTTTTCCAAAACAAGAGTCAACAAAATTAAGGAGTATTTCCTTTTAATTTTTGTTGCGTTGATATCTCCGGTTTGAGTTTTATTGCTATTAATTAATCCCAATGTTTAACAGAAGATATAACAAAAGAAATAAATTATTAAATTTATTTTTATGCTAGAATCATGGGTTGATTCTAATTTGATATTAAGGGAAATAAATCGATAGATTTAATTTCTTGGAAATCTAGAATGATTCAATCGTGTGCTAATTTGGAGGATCAAACCATAGTATTGAAAGATTTCAACATATTAATAGATTTAGGTACGTTTCACATATAATATTTTCTTGAAGGTTTGATATAACAGATCTTGAATTAATTCAATTTTATATCTATTTTTTATGCTTAAAAACGTAGGATCAATGCTAAATTGTATCAAACAGTAGGGGTTTTGGACATGTACAAGGCTTCAAATGAGTTGAAATAAATGTTCATAGGGAGAAAATAAAAAAATTTTGTTTAATAAATTACAAGCAAAAATATAAAAACGACTTTAAAAAGGGCCCTATAATATTTTTTTATACTAAGATAAAAATATCTTTAAAAAAATCCTTATATATTTTAAGGATTATAAATTAAAGGGTCTCGTTTTAATAAATTATACAGGGCCCGTAAACCGCCCCTAGTATCAAAAAGTACGATTGAAATACTATTGTTTTGGTTGACTAAATTGAAAGAAAAAGACATAGGATCAGTGCTAAACTGCATCAAAAAGTACGATTGAAACTAAAGTCGATCATAAAATATTACGAGTAAAGTCATGGGTTAATATTTGATACACTAAACTTTAAATGATGTCATGTGTTATTTCTTTTTACAAGTTGGTTTCAAATGATGTCATGTGTTATTTTAGAGACATTAAACTTTACACGCTAAAATTTAAATTCTAAATTTTAAATCATAACTCTAAATCTTAAAAGCTAAACTCTAAAATTTTAACTATAAATTTGAAAACTCTAACCATAAATTTTAAAAATACACCACCAGTGAAAAACTCGTTTTTCACATCCAGTGCATCAAATCGTTTTCCTAACTCATGATTCAAAACTTTGAAAATGTATCCTTACGCATTAAATAATTCATAAAAATATAATTATATAAATAAAATACTGTTAATTATATGTTCAATCTGTTTATTATTGTTGTTGTTGTGGGCTTTTTTTAGAATGTGAATGTTGTCCACATGCAATGTTTGTACTACGTCAGGCACAGTAATTTCTATTAATAAATTATGTTGAAATTCTAAGTCTACGGCTCTACTTAATGCATTTATTGGCAATAACTTGATTGATAAATTCTTATCTAAGTGGTTGTGAGTTGGCAATGAGTTGGTAGAAGAAGAAGGAGAAGCATCTTAGCTAAAACGTCAAATTGGAGAAATTATATCATAAGCCCGGCTCGCCACGTCATTCATAGTATCAACCAATAAAAAATATTCATTTTATCATTTTTTTTCATGTCATTTTTTTACTGAGTAAATCTTCACTCAGATTTACCGTAAATTAAATTAAAAAAAACACTTGTTACCAATTATAGATTCACCTGGTAAAAATATGATATGAAAAATATTAATAAAATGGATGTTTTTTATTGGTTGGAACTATAGATGATGTGGCGAGCCGGGCATATGATATAATTTCTCGTTAAATTGATATTGTTTTTTAAAAAATATCATTAGAAAATATTTTTTTTTGAAAAATTAAATTGTATTTAATATTATTATTAAAAATATTTAAAAAAATAAATTGTTTTTGATGTTTTATTAAAAATTATATGTAAATTTTAAAGGATAATACACGGTAGGTAGTATCTATTAGGAATTTTGATGGGCTCCGAAAACTTAGGAAACCCTAGACGTGATGGAAGTAACCCTAGCCTTGGGCTAGCGGGGTCAACGGTGGGGAGGCCACCGGACTTTGTGTCACCAGTGCAACAGGCTGGGGAGTCGGTGGACGCTGATGGTAACAGACGGGCGGGCGTCGATGGGGGATTAGAGATTACGCCTGGCGGGGATGTTTCTGGTGTTAAGGTTGGTGCGGTTGGGTCTGTCTCCTCTGAGGGTGACACGCCGATGCATGAGGAGGCGCAGGACACATGTGATGCTCAAGGGCAGAGCGGGACGGCGCCGGTGATAGAGGATGCGGTGAAACCGTCCTTTAGGGACATGGTGGTCGGTGATACGGAAGCGAGATTGGAGATGGATGTGTTGGACGTTGAAGTCTCGCCGGAGGATGTTTGTATTAACCTTGATGGTCCCTTGCCCAATATTGATTTTTCGGATAGGGTTCATAATTCTATCGTTGAAAAGCTGGCGAATTCCCTTGTGGTTCGGTTATTAGGGAAGGAAATAGGGTACCGGGCGCTGCTAAATAGGATCCAGGCGCTCTGGAATCCTTCCGGGAAGGTTTCGTTGATCGATTTGGATAATGGATATTTTCTCGCGCGTTTTGAAAAATCATTGGATTATGAGAAAGTGTTATTTGGGGGCCCTTGGGTGGTGTACGGATGCTATCTAACTGTCCAACCTTGGTCGCGGAGTTTTTCTACGGCAGAGGAATATCCCCGCAGTATTGTGGTTTGGGCAAGGCTCCCTGGTCTTCCGTATAGGTATTACACAAGAAGCATGTTCCGGCAAATTGCAAGCGTGGTTGGTAATGTTGTCAAAATCGATTATAATACGTTGGAAGGCAAACGAGGACGGTTTGCGAGATTTGCGGTTGTGGTGGATCTTGACAAACCTCTCATCTTTGGTGTGGTGATTGATGGGCATCGTCAGAATATTGAGTATGAGGGTTTGCCGTTGATTTGCTATGGGTGTGGAAAATATGGTCATGCTAAGGAGTTGTGTCCCAAGGATAGAAAAGATCAAGTTCAGGATTCGGTGGTTCCGGGAGGGGAAGTGACGGTTGATGAGGTATATGGTCCTTGGATGCAAGTTAGTAATAGGCGTAGGCGTGTGGCAAAATCGGGTTCGGCACACCCCTCGTCGGTGCAAAGGAGTCGTACGCCTAAGAATGTGGAAGGTTCGCGCTTTGCGGTTCTTGTGGAAGATGGTGATCACGGGACTGATTTTTCGGGCTCGGATGAAAAAGATGGGGATTGTATTGAAGGCCGGGGGGATGATATATCCGTACGGGAATTGAAGGGGAAGGCTCCGATGGATAGTGGAGGTGTTTTGGCGACGGGTAGGGGTAGTCGTAAGGAGGGAAGTGAAGTCCTTGTGGGAAATGGTAGAGGTGGTTCCGTGATGTGGCTGGACCGAGCGCAGGAGGGATGAGGGAAAAGGAGGGCGACATGGTGTGTGATGATGTTGTTGATATGGACCATGAGGTGGCGGTGGCTCCGTCGCAGGTTGTTGTGGTGGAAGCATCGTCGCTTGATGCAACTAACCACAAGGTGGTTTGGGTGGTGGATGCGGATGAACGGGGAGTGTTGAGTGAGCGCAATGGAAGGACGCTGAAAACTGGATTGAAGAAGAATGCACCTAAAGCTAATTCTAAAAATCCGTTAGCGGCAAAGAGTAGCGGCGCCAAGGGTCTTAAATCGAAAAAGCGTGATGAGAAGGGTCCATCCAAACCAGTTTTGGCGGAATGGATCAACAATATGTCTAGGGAACTCAATAGTATAGCTGGTAATTCGAGTGGGGGAGTCCGCGATTTGAAGGGCTCGGCTCCGATGGGTGGTCGCAAGGTTGTCTGGCGCGAGAATGTGTCTTTTGAGGGGGTTCCTTCGGATCCTCAGTAGCTTTTGTGGTATGTTTCGCCTTTCTGTTATTTTTTAAATGGTTAAGTCTATATTTTGGAATGCTCAAGGGGTGTTGGACTCCGAGTTTCTGCGTTATTTTAGATTAATGGTGAAGGTGCAAAAGCCTGATATTGTTGCCGTGGTGGAGCCGCGCATTAGTGGGGTTAAGGCGGATAGATTTATTCGTTTGTTGGGTTTTGATTTTTCCTATAGAGTTGAAGCCAATGGGTTTTCAGGTGGTATATGGGTGCTCTGGAAGCCTACGGTTCGGTTTGATGTGCTGGCTGTGTCGTCACAGTTTATTCATGGATGGGTTTTCGATGTTCTTGAGAGGAGAACAGTAGCCATGACATTTGTATACGCAAGCCCTAACAGTGGTAAGAGAGCGTTGCTTTGGAATTATCTACGAGCGCTGGATCCAGGAAGTAATATCGGCTGGGTACTTGGTGGAGATTTCAATGCGATTGCTTGTACTTCGGAGAGGAGGGGAGGATCACAGAAACGGGATGGTGTTTGTGGTAAGTTTGGTGATTTCTTATTTGATTCTGGATTGATTGATATGGGATTTCAGGGGCCTTGGTTTACTTGGGAGAGAGGAGATCTGATGGAGCGGTTAGATCGGTGTATTTGTAATGACGCGTGGTATGCGGCTTTTCCGGGTTCTGAGGTTTTTCATTTGCCGATGCTGGGGTCTGACCATCGGCCTATTTTGCTTGACACGGGGACCGATGCTGCAGTCGGTAATCTAAGGCCTTTTCGTTATTTAACCGCTTGGAATGATCATCCTGATTTCCAAAGTCTTGTTCAGGATAGTTGGGATCCGGAACGTTTCATTTATGATAATATTCTGAATTTTCAACAGAAGAGTGGGGAGTGGAACAATACAGTGTTTGGGCACATAGGGAGGCGAAAAACATTACTTCTGGCGCGTATTAGAGGTATCGAGAAGGCACGGGCTAGACATTGTTCTCAATTTTTAGTTGATCTTGAGGTGGAATTGAAGCGTGAACTTGCTGTTGTGTTAGCGGAAGAGGAGAGCATGTGGCACCAAAAGTCGCGAAGTCAATGGTTGGTGGGTGGTGACCGAAACACCAAGTTTTTCCACCGGAGCACCATGGTCCGCCGCCGACGGAATACGGTCCGAGCTTTGATGATGGAGGATGGCCGGTGGAGTTATGACATGGATGAATTGAAGGCGCACGCCATTGAGTATTTCCGCACGCTGTTTTCCGCGGGAATACAAGATTGCACAGTAAGTATGCCTGCTGGTAAATTCTATTCTTTTGATGATACATCGATGCGGAAATTGGTGGGCGAAGTGACGAAGGAGGAAGTGCGGAAAGTGGTTTTTGATATGGATCCTCTTAAAGCGCCGGGAATTGATGGTGTTCATGTGGATTTCTATCAGCGACACTGGGATGTGGTAGGTGATTCGGTTTTTAATTTTGTTAAAGCTTTGTTTGCTGGAGCGCCGCTTGAGGAGAGGATAAATCAAACTTTGATTGTACTCATCCCCAAAATTGATGTACCGGAGCGGATTAGCCAATTTAGGCCTATCAGCCTGTGTACGGTCCTTTATAAGATTGTCACTAAGACCATTGTTAATTGGCTGAAAGAGTACTTACCTCGGTGGATTTCGTGGAATCAAGTCAGCTTTGTCTCGGGGCGGAATATTACTGATAATGTTATTCTGGCTCAGGAAATTATTCACTCAATGGCGCATAAAACCGGTAAGAAGGGTTATATGGCGATAAAAGTTGATTTAGAAAAAGCTTATGATAGACTGGAGTGGCATTTTATAGAAGAAACATTAGGTGAAATTGGTTTGCCGGCCCGTTTGATTGATTTGATCATGCAATGTGTGAGTTCGGTATCTTCCCGGGTCCTTTGGAATGGGGACGTTACGGAGTCGTTTAGGCCTACTAGGGGTATCCGGCAAGGGGATCCCCTCTCTCCGTATCTCTTTGTTTTATGTATGGAGCGGCTAGCGCATCGTATTGAGGACTGCATTGGTGAAGGAAGATGGAAGCCTATTCGATTATCGCGTGATGGCCCAGGTATTTCGCATCTCTTCTTTGCGGATGACTTGGTTCTTTTTGCCGGAGCGTCATTGGATCAGTTAGAACTTATTAGAGGTGTCTTGGATGATTTTTGCTTGTGTTCGGGTCATCGTGTTAGCTTGGCAAAAACGCAGGTTTATTTCTCTAAGAACTGCTTGGCAGATATCAGGGAGTTGGTTGGTTCTACGCTTGGCTTTGCGGTTGTGGAAGATTTGGGGAAATACCTGGGGGTACCCTTGCTTCATAGTAGAGTGACAAGGTCCACGTATGCGTATGTCCTGGAAAATATGCGTAGGCGTTTGTCCGGTTGGGCTGCGAAGTCCTTATCGTTAGCCGGGAGGGTGACGTTGGCGAAATCGGTTCTCCAAGCTATCCCGTCGTATGTCATGCAAGCGACGTGGCTGCCTAAAGGTTTGTGCAAAGAGATGGAAAAGCTAATCCGTCGCTTTGTGTGGGGTGGTTCGGAAGGAAAGCGAGGAGTGTCGTTGGTTGGTTG
Source organism: Hibiscus tridactylites (assembly GCA_958450335.1). Classification (NCBI taxonomy): domain Eukaryota; kingdom Viridiplantae; phylum Streptophyta; class Magnoliopsida; order Malvales; family Malvaceae; genus Hibiscus; species Hibiscus tridactylites. Next base: position 7,396,208 of record OY288280.1, on the reverse strand, counting down.
GGACGTTATGCAACAACCTATGGAGGAGGGTGGTATGGGTATGAAGGATCTTGAGCGACAAAATGAAGCTTTCTTGATGAAGGTGGGGTTTGAGCTTGTGACGAATCCGGATAAATTGTGGGTACGGGCGCTTCGGGGTAAATATGGTTGGCAAGATGGTGTGCCGATTAGTATTAATCGCGGAAATTGTTCTCGTTTGTGGAGGGGGCTGAGTCGTGTATGGGAGGAGATTAGGAAGTGTGTGTGTTGGAATGTACGTGATGGTAAATCCACGGACCTTTGGTATGATGTGTGGATTGATAATGAGGGGCCTTTGTGTGCGCATTATATGCTACCGGGCATGCTGCCACCTATTATGGTGGCTGAGATGGTTTCGGATGAGGGCATTTGGAAGTGGGAGGTGCTTCGACAAGTGCTGCCGGAGCCGATTGTACAGCTCTTTGCTGCGATCCCTCCCCCACGGCCGTGGTTTGGAGGGGACCGCCCTGGATATCGATGGACGGACAATCGGACATGTACAGTGCAGTCCGCGTATTCTGTTTTGTCCGAGCGGCAAGAGGGGACGAACCAGCAAGTGTGGAAACTAATCTGGGGATTGAATATCCCTGCCCGGATCAAAACTTTCTTGTGGTTGGTTGTGCGGAAGGGCTTGCTAACCAATATGGAACGGCAGCGTCGCCATATGAGTGCGGATGGATCGTGCGCATTCTGCCGAATGGGACAGGAAGATGTAGACCATGCGCTACGTAAATGCCCGTTTGCGCGCCAGGTTTGGAGCCAAGTGGTGCCGGCGGGACACATCGACAGATTTGAGGTTATGAACTTTGATGCATGGCTTGGTTACAACTTACGCAATGAAGGTAAGATCCCGGAGGGGCAATCGAGTTGGGTGACGAAGTTCGCCGTGATTTGTTGGCAACTTTGGAAACGCCGGTGTAGCATGGTGATGAACGACGGCGTTGTGAACAATAAACCATTCGTGCCGACATGTCTTGAGTTGGATACGAAATTTACCAGGGCGGCTGCGAGTGTTGGCGCTGGCACAAGGCGTTGTGCTCGTGGGACGCGATGGTGCTGTCCTCCGGTAGGATGGGTCAAAGCGAATGCGGATGGGGCTGTGTTTGGTAGCCTCGGCAATGCGATGATCGGGGGTGTGTTGCGGGACGAGAATGGCCACTGGTTGTTTGGTTTTTCGCGAAAGGTGGGGAGATGCTCGGTTCTACGAGCAGAGTTATGGGCGGTATACGACCTTTTGCTGAATGTTTGGAGACTTGGGTATCGAAGGGTGGTGGTGGAAACGGATAATATGGCGGTGGCTAGCATGCTTCGGAATGAATCATCGGCTTTACGAGGTGATGTGTTAATAGATCTTATTGTGGGTTTGATTTGTCGAAATTGGGAGATTGTTGTCCATCATGTGGGACGCGAGATGAACCGGGTAGCGGACTGTTTGTCGCGCTTGTTGAAGAATGAAGATCGGCATGAGGTATGGCTGCCGGAGCCACCACAGGCGGTGCGGGAGCTGCTGGCTGCAGACCAACGGCACTAAACGCTGGTGTTTTTTCTCTGTATTAGCAAAAAAAAAATTATATGTAAATTTTAAATTGAAGATATACATCATATTTTAGATAGTTTTTTTAATAAGTACAAAAATAAGGAAAAACTAGAGTACTCTAACTATGTTCGCGTTGTTGTTTTGGTATCTCAACTATTATTTTTAGCAAAATGGTACTTGATGTTATGTTTTTGTTCTGTTTTGGTACCCCGACCATTAAAAACTAACGGAGATGATGATGTGGCTTGGTATAATCATAGTTTTAGTCCAAAACACTTATATATATATATATATATATATATATATATATATATATATATATATATATTATCAATTTAGTCCAAAATCCATCAATTTTTAACATCATATTAATTTTGATTGAATTTTGTCTCATCCCTTTCTCACCCCTCGTATTCTCGTAGATATCCCGATCATGGAGTTTAGGTCATCTAATGCACCCCGCATTAGCCCCCATTGATCTGCAAACCCTAAAATTTTTTATTATCCCTAGCGTATTTTTTAAACTCCAAAACTCCAAAAACTGTTTGACTAGAAGAATAAGAAAATTGAAGAATTTACAATTTTTATCCAAAATTACAATAATGTTTAAATTGATAGTATTTTAGACTAAATTGATAAATTGTATAAGTTTTTGGACTAAAACTGTTATTAACCCATGTCACGTCACTATTTTTATTAATTTTAACTGACAAAGGTACCTAAACAGAACAAAGACGTAACATTAGGTACTATTTTGCCAAAAATAATGGTTGGGGTACCAAAACAGTAACACATTTTTCTCAAAGATAATTACATTTCTAGGATAAATGTCGGCATTTGAATCCATAAAAGATGGAACAATATAAGCTTTCTTGCGCACACAGTCGCGGAGAACATTGAAGTGGAGGGAGGTAAGATATGTGTTACAAAAGTATGTTTACAATAAAAAACTTAAAAAAATTACTTTTGAGGTTGGACGAATAATCAATATTCCACCATAATATTTTGACAAAAATTATATGTCTAATATTACTTATACAGTAAAAAAGTATTTATCCCACTACGTAAACATTGTCATTAGGTTGAAATAATAAGGGTAAACTACATAAATGGTCCCCTGACTATGCTTCAATTATCTTTTACGTCCTCTGACTATCAAAAGATACAAATTAGTCCATTGACTAGTCGTTACATACAAACTAGTCCTATTCCGTTAAAAAATTAACGGACGCCTTAGCTGGACGTTAACCTACTGACTGAGTTTAAATTATACTATTTTTATTATACAATATTTCCATGTCATTAATGTTCAATAAAAATAAAATAAAAACAAAAAAAATCCCTTTAAAGCCCTAATCAGAGGACCAAATGCCACAAGTTGTCTTCTTCTTCTTCTGACTCGGGTCGACATGGACGTAAACATTGAAGAGATTTCGAGGGGTCTGATTAAAAAAAAACTCCCGAAGCGGAGCAAAAGGAAACGGCGAAATAGTAAGGAATAAAAACGCAACCTTTTTGGGAGAGCCAGGAGGGAGTTGCGAGTCGACTCGAAAAGCAACTCGGAGGAGTGAATCGTCATCATGCAGCGATAATAACAACAGCTTGGAGGGAATTTTTTGGTGGGTTTTGTGTAGAGGGACCAAATCTAGAACTAGGTTGCCGCCAGGGACGGTGGTGACCGAAAAAGTGATGACGATAATGACGGCTAAAAGAATGTAAAGAAGAACATCACAAAAAATAAAAATTTGGATCGGGGACATCATGATTTTTCTTCCTTTTTTGTTCCTTTGAATTGAAAGAGGGCTCACTGAGAAAAAGAATCTGAGGAAATATGAAGATGAAATCTAGAAGAAGAGAAGTTTGTGGCATTTGGTCCACTGATTAGGGTTTTAAAAGAATTTTTTATTTTATTTTTATTGACCTTTAATGACATGTAAATATAGTGTAATAAAAAAATAGTATAATCTAAACCAAGTCAGCAGGTTAACGTCCAGCTAAGACATCCGTCAAATTTTTAACAGAAAGGGACTAGTTTGTATGTAACGATTAGTTAAGGGATCAATTTGTATCTTCTGATAGTCAGGGGATGCAAAAGATAATTAGAGTATAGTCGAAAGACTATTTATGTAGTTTACCCAAATAATAATTTGTGATTAGCTCCCAATTACGTGAATACGTGATGATACAAATATTATGCCCGCTCAATTAGGGGTATTTAAATCTAGGTATTCAAGTTTTTGGGTAACATAATCTTCTTCAAGTAGTAGCTTGACCAGCCCGTGTCCTTACCTATGTTGGTAGGATATTCGGGTATTGCGGGTACCTGTAAAATTAGGTAATTTGGTACTCAATTTTTTTATCCTTTTCAAATTATTAAATAAACAAAACATAAAGAAATTTAAAAGTTCGAGTTAAATGATCTATTGTCTAAACATAAAATTTTAAAATTCTAGTTACATAATTTAAACATAAAATTTGAGATCTAAATTACATAATCTAAATTCCAAATAACATAAAATTTAAAAATACAAAATCCATAATATAAATAGAACTTAAAACTTCATAGCTAATTAGATATACTCATCTTGATAGACCATTTTTTTCTACCAACAAAACATTACCTCAAATCATGTACTCATGAATCAGGATCATGGTCACTTTTCTCATTTTTTATTCTTATTTCCTACAAACAATTCTTTTATTAAATATAAATAAACCACACACTACACCAGATTTGTTCTACAGCGGCGCTTTTCGTGGCGTTTTCTTAACAAACGCCGCTAACATTTAACTAGTGTCGGCGTTTTGATGTCAAACGCCACAAAAAAGAACATTTACCGGCGTTTTCAATTAAAATGCCGCTATAGTAAAGAAAGTGACGGCGTTTGGTAGTATAAAAGCCGCAATTGGTTTTGTTTTAGTGGCGGTTTTGGGCCAAACGCCGCGAAAAGTTCTTTCTGGCTGCGTTTGTTAACAAAAACGCTGCAATAGGAAAAAACTTAAAACTCCGCGCGCATTCCCCCAATTCTATCGTGCAAATTAAAAAATCCCTAGCCTCTACTGCTCCCTCCTTTCCGTGCTACTCACCCCCGTCGACCAAGCGCTCGCCTCGCCGTCGCACCTCAAGCAGGCGTCGTTCGCCTCCCCGTCTCACCCATATGAGTCGTGGAGAAATGCACAAGTGGATAACCTGAACCCTAACCCTATTTGAATGATGCTTTGACCAAATTTCAGGTATATGTTTTTCATATTTTACATGGGTGTGTTCTGTGATAATAATTTTTCTTTGACATCTAATCTTATTTTGTAGGGTAAAGTTGTTGTTATCAAGGTGATAGGCGACTCCGTCGATGATCTGCAACAGTCTATAGGGGAACTCGGTCACATTAGCAGCTCAAACTTTTCGCTTACAATGAGTGATGTTCAAACCTGGGTTAGCGCGGCACTGACGGATGAGGATATTTGCATGGATGGATTTGCAGGGAACAATTTGAATGGATATGCGAAGACTATGGTAAAGAAACGTATAGTTAAAATTGCACATTTGACAAGCAATTCCCTTGCTCTAATAAACAACTATGCCTCTACACAGGGTTACTACTTACTTTAATTTCTAGCATGAAATTTTTCAAAGAAAAAGAATATGTGGATTTCTGATAGGAACAGAGTGAGTGAAGAAGATTAGCATGTAAATAGGTTTATCTTAGGTTGCTTCATGTTTGATTTTCGTAGGGAGTTGTATGTATGCTTATCTTGAAACAAACAGGGCAATGAGAAATTATCTTGAAACAAACAGAGTGAGTGAAAAAGATGTTTGATTTCGGTGCTATATTGTAACAAGGGAATATGAAGCTTTATGCGTGTGATCTTGGAAATGTATTTGAATTTAGATTTTTTATATTAATGATTTGTTTTTTTATATATTTTACATGAAATTACTCAAAACACTTATAAAATCTAGATATAAAATTAGCTAGGGGTCATAATGTTATTTTCTATTTGTTTACTTTTTGTGTGCCTTTAAACATGATTTGAAACCTCTGTTGTAGAATTGGACATTTGTTTGCTGTTTGTAGCTTTTGCATTTTCTATATGTTGCCTTTAAACATAATGTTGTAGAATTGATTAGTGAATTTTGCTTTTGTATCTTTTGAATCTGTTGCATTTAATATGACATTATTATCTCTTGTTTAGAAATTTGATGATTCATCTTTGCCTCTGGTCTTGCTTACTCCTCGTTATTGCAATTTCTTTTGATAGATCTCTTTGGGTTGATTTATGTTTCAAATACTTTATCTGCTTTAAAAGATCACAAATTTCAATTCATTATTTCCCCAATTTCGACAATGTGAACAAATAAAGAAAGCAAGGTTCTGAAGCGGTGCTTGGAAGCTTAAGATTCTGACTCTTACATTCATAGGCAATGAGTTTTTTATTGCTTTGTTATTTTCTTTAATGGGTTTTTGGAGTTAATGTTTTTTTGTTAAAAGTTTTCCCATCAAAGCATATGATTTCCCTTTCTTGAATTGAGGGTTCTGCAACTTTATGGTGAATGGATATATAGTTAGTTAATCATAATTTTCTACCTTTGTGTTAAGCTATCTCTTTACAAAATGGTACTTACTGATTTAGCTTGCTTTTGTTCTAAAGCAAACATTTTATTTATAGACTTGATTTTAGATCATGACTTAACTTTAATGTTTTAATTGGATCAGTACTTGTAGTTCTTCTTTTTTTCAGTCTAATCAACGCATATATGCGCATTGGCCCTTCCATTACTGCATCTCTTATTTGTTCTTGTATTCTTTTGTTTCTCTTATTCAATCATTAATGCTTTAAATTACTATGATTTTCTCAAGGTTTTTTACTAGTTTTGATGAAAGTTGTTGATCAGGCATTTTTTTTACCTTTTGATTTTCAGATCTCATCGATTCATGTTCTTGATTGTGATAGGAGTTTAATTGTTGGTGAAAACAGTCTTTCATGCTTCAAGCCATTGTTTTTGATTTTCAGATCTCATCGATTCATGTTCTCAAGGTTTTTATTTTTCAGGTAAGAGGGCGTTTATTGCCGATGACAATGGTTATGGCTGGGCGATAGCAAAATTTCTTGCTGCTGCAGGTGTTGAAATACTAGTGGGAACCTGGGTGCCTGTAAGCGAATTAGGCCTTATCTAAGATTTTGCTGTTCCTGATAAACAATGCAACAACATACTAACAATAGAGTTCTCCTTGTATGCTTTGAACATATTCGAAACCAACTTGCGACGGGGAAAGTTTGATGAATCACGCTCGTAAGATCCAATTATATGTTACAATACTGTTGGATACTTCATGAATTAATAATGGCTTTTTTCCCTGATGGAAGCTGGTGTTTCAGATTGCCAGATGGCTCTTTAATGGAGATTACCAAAGTATATCCCCTAGATGCAGTCTTTGACAACCCTGATGACGTACCTGAAGATGTAATGGATAAGTTTATGGCCTCTCTATAGATTTTATATGCTGAAAAGTTTAGATATCTTTGTAAACTCTTTCGATCTTGGTTGTTCCATGCAGATAAAAGCAAATAAGAGATATGCAGGATCCAAAAATTGCACTGTTAAGGTATCTACTACAGAAGTACCTGCAAGAATTTCATCTTTGGAACTTTTAGAGCCTAAAATTTTAGATCACAAGTAAATTTTAGTCGATTGCATTCACGATTACGTTACTTCTTATGTGTTCCAGGAAGTTGCTGAATCTGTCAAACAGGATTTTGGAAGCATCGACATTCTTGTGTATTCACTAGCTAATGACCCTGAGGTATAGGAGTTCCAAGCTTCCTGTTGCTAATGGCTTCAGCTTTATTTCTCTGTTCTTAACTACAAATTGTTTCTTTCTAGGCCCTCCCAAGACTCAAGTTCATTCATTCTTTTGTAATTCCTATGATAGAGAGAATGAATGATGAAAATTAATTGCCTTTTTGACAAGCTGCTACATTATCTTTGATCACAGGATACTGAGAGTGATGAGGATATGGAGGAAGATCAAGAAGAAGAACAAGAGATTCAAGTACATCCAGAGCCTGTGCTAAAAATATGAAACACATCGTAATGGTAGTTCTGTTTGCGAAGTTCTTCATTTGACAACAGTTGAAGTGGTGAACGAGCTGAAAGTAGAAAAGAGGCAAGCGATCATGTTGTCATTCTGAAACTTTTTTTTATTTCTTTAGTTTAAGGATGGACTTTAATGTACCTATGTTCTTAATGAAATTGAAAGAGAAATTTATGGACCACATTCTGAAACTCTTTTAGTTTAAGGATAGACTTTAATTAATGCATTTTAAATTATTATATAATATGTATGTTTTATTTAATTTTTTTTGAAACATGGTGTTATTCGCGGCGTTTGTAAAAAAATGCCACTATATAACATGTTCTCGCGGCGTTTGAGTGTACAAACGCCGCTATAGAAAACTTTTTCCCGGCGTTTGTATTTAAAAACGCCACTATAGAACATGTTCTCGCGGCGTTTGCAAAAACAAACGCCGCTATAGAATGGAACTTTTTGCGGCGTTTGTAAACACAAACGCCGCTATAGAACACTTATTCGCGGCGTTTGTGTTTACAAACGCCGCTATAGATCTTGATTTTTTGCGGCGTTTTAAGGTAAAAAACGCTGCTAACTATTGCGGCGCTACTTTAGGCGGCGTTTCTTGCGGCGCTTTCTTAAGCGTCGGGAAAGTTTTTAGCGGCGCTAAAAAACGCCGCTAAAGAACTGTTTTGTTGTAGTGACATCACAAGTAGGGGTGTGTATAATTAACCATAGTCGTTGATTGTAACCATTACCGATATAATCGTACATTTTGCAGGTTAATTAACCTAATCGTTAAAAAGCAAACGGTTTCGGTTAACCAACTGTTAAAAATAATAATTAACTATTATTACTATGATTACAAATTTTGACAAGCGGTTAACTGTTAGATTAACTGTTATTAAATTATTTATACATATTTTTTTTAATCAAATGTTTTTGTTAAATTTTATCATATTTCAAGGTTAGATACAAATTTAAATGGATTTTTAAATCTTGTATCGTGTTGTTTGTTTAAAATTATTATAGACTAATTTATGTTCACTAGAACTTTTGTAACGATTTATTTTATTGTTAATGATTTAAATCTGTATTTGTTGTAATTATTAATCGCTGTGAGTTTATTTATACTCGTTTGAAAAATATATTAATAATTCAAAAGGTAATATATATATATATATAGTTTTATAATTAAGTATACATATGCCTGTTTTTTAATTAGATTATTTAATTAAAAACCTCATTTGAATTATGAAGGCTACAGTTGGCCACCAAAAGCAACTGGTTACATTTTCATAATCCATATTAAATTATTAATATATGCTAATTAAGTATTTTTCTGAACATTTTAATATAATATTTATTAATATATTTTTTATTACTCTTAAAAGTAGTGAAAATATGAAAAAACATAATAAATTACAGTTTAACATGTTACTTAACCATTGATTAACCATCAATAGCAGTTAACCATTTTTAATGGTTATTTTATGATTAACAAAATTTAAAAACTGGTAATAACGATTAACTTACCACTTAGACAAAACGGTGCGGTTAACCAACCATAAGCACCCCAAATCACAAGTTCACAACAATTAATATCTTACAAAGATGTAAAACGAAAACATAACTAAACTTCCATCAAAAGAAATATCACGAAGAACTTTCATCAACGAAAACACAACTAAAATTTAATTGCTTACTAAAGTATAAGACTTATGGGAACGACTCTTTATACATGACGCCTGAAACTTGATTTGTCTCATCAATGATAATTGTTGGTTGCTCCGGAGTTAAATCTTATATTCGTACATTAAGGGGGCGTTTGGTTCATGGAAAAGATTATTACCAAAGGTAATAATCTTTTCCGGAATAACATCCCCATGTTTGGTTTGAGAGCATTCCCTCTATAGGGTAATAATCTTTTCCCAATAGTGACACTTTTCCCCTTAAATGGTGGGAATGTCATTCCCACCAATTTCTTAGGTATTTGTTAATTCCCACCCATATGGACTATATTATCCTTAAGTTAATGAATTTTGTTCATATAGATCCTTTATTTGATTTTTAATTAGATGATTAATTATTTGTGGTGTAAATTAATTAAATATTTTTACACAATATTAATTTAATATTTAAATGGCGTTACACTTATTTAAATATTGTTTTAGTATTTAATGTATTTTTATTAATATTATATTTATGATGATTATAGGTTATATGGTGGGCTGCATATTTGCTTAAGAATTAATAAGTTAGTATCTGATGTTTTTAATTTTATTCTTTGATTTATAAGATGTTTATCGTATTATAAAACATTTTAGTAGGCTAAATTTATGATCTAAAATTTTTATTACTGTTTAATAATTTTTAAATTTATTTTATTATTTATTTTAATTTATTTGACAATCTATCATAAGAAATAAAAAAAATTAAAAATTTGAACATGTTAAAAGTTTAACATTTGAAAATTCATAAAATTATGTTAATAGAGAGTAACGAAGATATGAAAATATAAAAAAATATATTTTTAATTTTTAAATCTAATAGTTATATTAATGATATGATAAATATATAATTTTTACAAATTTTAGATAGTATAACAAAAATAGTTATATGACTTTTTATGTAAATATTTTTAACTTAATATTGAAAGTTTAACATGTTAGAAAGAAAATATAACACATGGATAATTTGGTAAATTTTACTTTTAAGTAATCTTATATTTCTTCAACCAAACACAGTAACCTTATATTCCTGCCAAATAAACCAAACAAGGTAATGTAAAATTCCCAAGGTAATGTTATATTCCGGGAATCTCATTCCCAGAAGTAATTATATATTCCGTGAACCAAACACACCCTAAGTATTTTATGTGTAACAATGTATTACATATTTTTTAGAATATAAATATTTAAATATCTAAACGTGAAATTAAAAACTAAGCTTCTTTCATATTCTCTAATGCTAGCAAACTCTCATATATCATAATAGTATTATGAGAAGCACAAATCCTATCTTGAGTACAAATAAGAGCTTCCACAAACCTTGAAGTCAAAGCGGTGCGAAAGGATTCAATCGCAAATTTTCTTGTGATAAAAGCGGACTAGAAGCAATGGTAGAAACTGAAATTGCTAGTACATCACTTGTGTAACACCCTAAACCCAGATGTCACATTTGGCCCTCAAGATCAACCATTTACCATATAATTTCTCGACTCGATTTAGCCCAAACAAAATATTTTCCAAAAACATTTAAATCAAACGGTTGAAAATATAAAGAAATAATTAAATCATTACAAATGAGCTCCAATTTAATTTAAAATATTTGAAAATTCGACTTAATCAATACAATTCCAACATAAGAGTTACAGACTCGGCCATGTAAGGTCCTATGACTACTCGGCCCAGTAAAAACAAATATTGTACTTTGGCAATCAACGCTTGCTGGAATCACAAACTTGTGGTGCTCTTCGAGCTCTTAATCAATCTACCAACCTACGCATGGAAACACCGATTACGAGGGCTGAGCTTACAAAACTCAGTGGTACACATCTACTCTACTATACTTCATGCTAATCATAAACATAAGCATGCAAGCAAGTACGAGCAATAAGGAGAGATAAATAAACACGTGGTGCTACCATTAGTCACCTAAACACATAATCTCATCATGCAAAATATCAAACATGGAACACAACGTTCAACCATGCTCAGGATCTCACCAGATCATTTGTGCAAAAACACAAAAAATCATAACCACAAACTAGGAGTGAGGCCTAATGTCACACAACCCCGGAAACTTACACTCTTTGGGTGAGGCTCGGTGTCACACAACCTCGGGACCGTACAATCATACACGAAATCTCTCATAGAGTATTTTTGAATAAGGTCCAGTGTCACACAGCGTTGGGAACATACATATAGCATCTCTGACCAAGGTGTTGCAACACACTCTCTCTCACTGGGCATCTAGATCCCATCAACCAAAGGTGAATCAACCAACCAAGTGTCCAAATAGCATACAACATTGACACGATTACCATACAGCACAAAACATTGGCATGATTACCATAACTTTGTGGTTTCTATCAATTATCAAGTCACCCAATTAAGTTTACCAACTTATTAATACATTATGAAAGTGTACATTAATCCTACTCATTAATCTGCATTATCTCATTATTTAAGACGTAAATTAATTCATTAATATTATGCATCAATTTCCATCCTTAACTAACATTATCGATTATTCAGTTAAATGGGTACAGGTACTCAAATACGAGTATTGATACGGTGCCCCTGAGTAACGGTACTCTCACGCGTACCTTTAATGATATTGTTTACTGAAAATTCTAAATTTTGACAAGTACCGGTACGGGTTGACCCGTACCAATACGACTTCCAATCGCGTACTGGTACAGTCGAAGCCCGAATTGAAACCCTACTCACAGATTCGTATCGTTTCAGCGAAATACGACATTACATCACTTCATCCGACCCCTAAATCATATGACAGTCATTAGAGTTTGTTTACTAATACATTTAATCAATTAATATTAATTACCGACTTCATAATCATTTAATCAAGTATTTATCGATATTATCTCTTAACTATATTTTCCATTAATTCTCGTCAAAATATTCGAACTATCATATAAGGCATCACAATTTATCAATCAATCAACCAATCATCAATTTATTATACGAGTATTTTAAACGACCTTACACGGTCTCTAAAGCCCTTACGTGTCTCGACATATCCATAACATCACCATGCATCTCATAAATATCAGTCTCATAATTACCGGTCACTAAGCATGCTTCTTTCTCATCTACCAAGTTTGCAACCACTAGCACGCAAGGCAATTATATTTATGATGCTTATGAAGCATTCAGAGTTCGAGAAGTACTAACCTCAAGCCAAAGCGGTAAATCCTTCTCAAAGCTCCTCCAATCATCACCTTAAATCCAATATTAAAGTACAAAAAAACCCTCGAATAAAACAAACACGACTTCATAAGCCAAATCGCATTATCAGATTACTTTAAAGAATAAAAAGCATAAAAAAAAAACTTAATTGGTTCAAATTTGGAGAAACGAACTGTGCCAACGAACTCAAAACGTCGAAAAACATCTGGGTAGGGTCTCTTAGAAAAATTTAACGGTCGGTCAACGACGATCGAGATGGGCGATGCGATATGGGCAAGGCGGTCTAGTCCGGTTCATTCCAATCTAGTTCGGCCCAACAAGACCAGCATGGTTCACCAGACCAAGGCCTGGTTCAACTGGCCAAGCACGCTCATGCGCAGGCGGTGGCGTCTATGGCCTTCGGATCCATGCTTCTTCGGCCGGTGAATCCAATGGTGCCCTCGGTTTGTAGTGGTGGAAAATGGTTTGAGATGCTTGAGCTTCTCGAAATCTTCATTCTACTCACCCCAAAAGTGGAAGTGGCGACGGTGACGGGGCGACCACAGGCGGACTCATCTGAGTGAGCTTTGCCCGATAGTTGTCGTGTGTAACCCACGACAGCTCCGACGATGACAAAACAAGGTTCAAAACTCCCCCTAACTTTTCCTCTCATTCACGATTCTCTCTCTCTCTCTCTCTCTCTAATAATGTCATCCTCTCTTTTCTAACCACCCACCAACCCCTTTTAAAATTCAAACACCTCCTTATCCCAACATTGGACAAAACGATTAAATAACACACATCTCCCTTTTATCACTAGGCCCAAATTAATTATTCTCAATTTAGACTCCCAAAATAATGGTCCAAAACCTGGGTCTGAGACCCGATTTTCTAACCCAAAAACTGTGTCGTTACAACTCTCCCCTCCTTAAAGAAAATTTCATTCTCGATTTTTGTTCCCATTAATCAACCGAGAATGTTGAAACTTAATAACTCTTCCAAGTCCTCACAAATTCCCCGCTACGCTACTCTGATCTCTCGACCTATTTAGCAATTATAATCCTTGTCATCAAACGGTACAAACTCAATTGATTCTTTCATTAATAGGGATCCATTCTCACCAGTGCATTTCTGAAGGCGTGAAATAAACCAATGATACTCTGACAAAACTGTCACATAAATACGTCATAATGGCGATCCAATTCATATGGTAAGACCCAAAAGGTTGGTGTACAACAAAATTTATTCTACAACCTAACACGATAAAATAAACATAGGGGTCAAGAAACATAGGGGTCATGCAACTATTACAACCTAACACGATAATAAAGTTAAGGAACTTGTTTCATTACCTTAAGATGCAAACGAATTGGTTATGAATAGATATTTAAAACCAATAGTGATAGAAATGGTAATGTAGATAAGTATAAAGTACGTCTTGTATTTAAAGGATATACTCTAAAAGAAGACATTAAATTTGTAGAGACTTTCTCTCAGGTTTTATTGAAAGACTCTTCCTAGATAATCATGACGCTTGTTGCTTATTTTAATCTTGAGCTATATAAGATGAACGTTAAGCTTGTGTTTTTCATTGGCGACATTGAAGAAATTATTTATATGGTACAATCATAAAGTTGTGTCTTATGATACAATATCAATGATATGGAAATTAAAGAAATTCATCTATGAGCTTAAGTACGACTCTCATTAATAAAATTATAAATTACATATTGATTATATCATTTAGTTTTGAGATAAATTTGGTTTACAATTGTATGTACTACAAGTTCTGTGGGAGTAAACCAAGTAATACTCATATTGCTAAAGAAGACAAATAATGTCTTACTCATTGCCTTAAAAGTAACCTTGAAATTCAGAAAAATAAAAATGATTCCATATGCATGAACTATTGAGAATCTAATTTATGTTCAAGTATGTATGTGTTTGGATATAACGTACATTGTTGGAATGTTAGACAGATATTTAAGAAAATCTAGTACGGACTATTGGATAGCAGCCAATAGAGTTATGAGATATATTTAGAGAACAAAAATTGCATGCTCACATATCGGAGTTTTAGTAAGTTAGGGATCATCTTGTTTACAGACTTCGATTCTAATAGAATATTGATGCAAACGAATTTTGTCACTTGAGCTGCTAATTGTAGATTGAATAGAAAGACCACTTCAGTTATTTTGTGACAATAAATATGCATTCATTTATTCTATAAACAATAAGAACACTTCAAATTTGAAGCGCATAAATATTAAGTTCCTAGTTGTTAAAAAAATTCAGAGTGGTTTGTGTCTATAGAGCATGTTGGTACAAACTCCATAAATGCGCGCATATTAAGAAACTGTCACCCTAGGTCTTTCATGAGCACACTACTTATGTGGGTGTAATGTTATTTAAGGATATTCGATTTTAGTGGGAGTTTGTAATTTTGAAAAAATGCTAATTCGTTTTAGACACAATTTCGGTTACTTCAGTTTAAGGATATTTTAAGATTATTTTCTGCGGAAATAAAGTTATTTTGGTTTATGCACACTCTGAATTCAGTAAAGTTGATCTCACTAAGGTTTAGGAGGACCAATTGGAAATATACATGTTCGGTTCACATTTCATGTAATTTTTCATGCTACGCATCCATGATTGATCTATGTCATTTGATTATGTTTGTATATGTGACCATTGATGGGTCCAGTCATGATTGATATGGCGAAGACCGCTTTGATCCTATATGGATATGGTTGATGGGTGAGATTGTTACAGAATACCTATTATATAATAGCAAATTTTTAAGCTCATAAGGTTGTACATTTATCAGAAAACATATGCTGCCAAAGTTTGAGATTGTTGGATTAAAATCCGCAATTGTAAGCATATATGTAAAATGTATGTTGCTATTATAAAGTATGACACAAAATCAAGTGATAAATTATGTTAGGCATGTCATAGGTATTAAAGTGTCATAGAAATAAAAGTGTAGATACCGTAAGATATATTTATAATTCAATGATGGGCAGAGTTATAAATGTTTAATAGTTGATTTAATAATCAACTATATAAAGAGTTAATCGTCCCAGAGAATTTTAACCTATCTTCTTGAAGATAATACCAAAGATTTAGGATTTTAACATGAAGATTCAAGATTTTTAATCTATTGATTAATTCATGTAGGCTTCTGCATTTAGTTTATTCAATTTATTGTTATTGATGATTTAACATGATAGATAAGCTTGTAAAAGCGAAACACCTGCTCTGTTATTGTTCTAATGTTCTTCACTGCCTTAAAGAGATAAGCTTGAATATTGTTATCTCCTTCCCCCATTGACTAATTCACATGTTTCATCTTCCACTTCCACTTCCACTGCGCTACACCTTACTCTTTCAGCTCTGTTCTTTCCTAGTGATATTTGACGATTTAAATTGCATTTTCTCTGAACAAAAACTGAAACTTTAAAGTCAGGATTTGCAGACATTTTTATACCATCAGTTTAAGAAACAACTGACAAAAATTTGATACAATTATAAGAGTTGAAAGCCGTACAAAAGTTGAGAGGAAGCGGAAGCGGTGATGACGGGTATGGCGGGAGCGGAGGAAAGCCTCTTCTGGCGGCGCATAGGGAGGCGGAGAGCAGGGTGGTGGTGGAGGTGGAAGCCCAGCCCCATATCTTGTGTTTCTTTCGATAGATGAGTTTATTGAAGATATTTGTTTGCATAACCACAGACGAAGCATTGGCCATGGGAAAGATTGTTGTTTATGCCAATCACCCCTGTAATAAATTCTTCAAGCAGTTTCTATTGGTTTAGGGAAAATTAGGGAAGCAGATGGGGCTATTTTGGGTAGTTTAAGAAATATAATTAAATTAATAAATATTTTATTTTATTTTAAAATTTAAAAATAAGAGGAAAAAAATGATGTTGTACATTCTAATTGATCATGATAAATTTTTTAATAGTATTAGTTTTTTGGGTGTAATAGATAACATTAAAATCGTTAAGGGGCATTTTGTTCTGTAAAAATGTTGAAGTACCAAACTGAAAAAGTAAGTATAGTTTAGAGGTAAAAAGTGCATGAAATTTAAATGAAATAATGTTATAAGTTTTTTTTCTTCTGAAAAAACATCACCTATTTAGACGAGTTTGAAAGAGAGATTTAGGTTACCAAAATCAGATTTATAAAATTTCTTACTATTGTTTTTTGTTTTTTGACATTTTAAAAAACTTGATAAAATGAAGGGAAATTATTCGTAAAAAACGAAACACTCTGAAATTTCTCGTCTAAACGCGAAATGTTGAAACTTATAAAAGTTCTGAATAAGACTTGAAACCAATGTTAGTTTAAGAAAACGTCTTTTGTTTTCTTAAAATACACGGACATTTCTTTCCTTGCAAACAGTAGTTCAATAGGATGAGTCTATCACGCGCGACGAATATTGATGAACACCACTAACGATGAACACCGATGAATACCATTAAATTAATTAATAAAGATTTAAAATTTCAAGGACCCATCATAAAATTAATAATTATTTTAAAAATTCAATTAAATTATTTTTTATATATATTAAAATTTTATTTTTTTAATAAGGGTAAACTATATATTTAGTACCTCACTTATTTCTATATTTCTATTGAACCCTCGTTATTTAAATATTATTTCAATTTGACCATGTTCTTTATAAAAAAATAATTTAAACTTTTAACCTAAAACTTTAAACTATTAAACCTTAAACCCTTAAACTCCTAAACATATACCCTAAACCATATACCATTAAAAATAATTTCACCGTCATCGATTCAATTCAATTCAATGAATTGTTGAAAATAATGGTTGAAATTTATTGTACAGGGCTGCTGCAATTGGTGCTGCATTTGATCACGGGATCATGGGAAAAGACGACGGTTTAGTGTATATGTGGGAACTGTCTACCGGAGCTAGACTCGGCGTTTTGTATCATTTTAAGAAAGTAAATGCAATTCTAAGTAATGTGACAAAATCAAATTGACATGTATATCAACTGCACAAGTTCAAAGAGAGAATCATCGAAGAGTGAACAACACCAAAAAGCTTACTCAGCCAGGTCTTCAAGTCGCCGATCTTGGAATCCGACAACAGATTCTCTCCTTCTCCGACTTCAAGCGAAGTTGCCGAATCATTCAATCGATCCAATGCGTCCTCGAACATAGTTTCGCACACTTGTAAAGCGGATTTCAATTGGGTATCATTGGTTTCAGCTTTTAGCTCGGCGGGGAACTTAGACAACCGAGAGAGCTCATCGATGGCTACTTTCAAAGACAGCTTGAAAAGCAGTTCTGGGTCGGTTGTATTTGAAGATGCAAGGGAAGAAATGCTGGAGAAACAAGAAGACGGGTACTGAGTCACACTACAAAGTACAAACTGTTTTGAGAGAAGTGGCTGGAGTCAACTCGGGCGTGGGTACAGTGTTCGGAGACGAGTTGCTTCTCTTCCGGTGCATAAAAATCCCGACGACGGCGCCGATGATGATTGCTAACAGCAGGAGAATGAAGATGAGAAGGGTGATTAGACGCCTTCGTGTCTTTCGCTTGAAAGCTTGTTGTTGGACCTCGTCGACTTTACCATAGCCCTTCAATGAATTCACTGGATCCATCACTCTTAAAATGATATACATGTCAATTTGATTTTGTCACATTACTTAGAATTGCATTTACTTTCTTAAAATGATGCAAAACGCCGAGTCTAGCTCCGGTGGACAGTTCCCACATATACACTAAACCGTCATCTCTTCCCATGTTCCCGTGATCAAATGCAGCACCAATTGCAGCAGCCCTGTACAATAAATTTCAACCATTATTTTCAACGATTCATTGAATTGAATTGAATCGAGGACGGTGAAATTATTTTTAATGGTATATGGTTTAGGGTATATGTTTGAGAGTTTAAGGGTTTAAGGTTTAATAGTTTAAAGTTTTAAGTTAAAGGTTTAAATTATTTTTTTATAAAGAACATATTCAAATTGAAATAATATTTAAATAGCGAGGGTTTAATAGAAATACAGAAATAAGTGAGGTACTAAATATATAGTTTACCCTTATTAAAAAAATAAAATTTTAATATGTATAAAAAATAATTTAATTGAATTTTTAAAATAATTATTAATTGTATGATGGGTCCTTGAAATTTTAAATCTTTATTAATTAATTTAATGGTGTTCATCGGTGTTCATCGTTAGTGGTGTTCATCAATGTTCGTCGCGCGTTTAGAATTTTCCTAGTTCAATATTCAAATATTAGAAACTGATGAAAGAAAGGTTATCCAAGAACCAGCCTCATCATCAACTATCTTTTGTTCACAGCTTAAAAACACAAGATTCAATCAGGGTTTGAATTTTTTAAAAGAAAATGAGAAATACTATATTCACACTCATTATTTGATTTATATATGCATACAACACCTTGGAATATCACAAAATAATGAACAGCATTCCATGGTCACGTCATTTGATTTTGAACCATCTAACTCGTATTCGACTTCGAGTATAGATTCAAATGCAGAGGATCATTTGAAAGAAATAATTGAATAGCCTTGTGTCGTATACCTATACCCGGCAAAACCAAGTGAAGTTCTAAAGGTTGATTCTTCAGGAATGTAACCACAAGCAATCGTGAAGTCGAAACATAGAAAACACATTTAGCTAGATTCTGAATCTTCCTCCATGTCTGGAGCCAAATACGGGGGCATATAGCCATTGTACTGTTGAATGACTAAAACTGATGCTGTCATTGAGATATCTGGGGAAATCAGCAGACTTCCAACAGGTCCTAGTTCAGGGCATTCACTTCTCCTCCATAAAGCCAAGGCCAATTCACCTTCAGGCATGCGCCCCACAAGGAAAAGATTGCACTGCCCTGCTGCACGAATTGCATCAATGGTTTCACCGGCATTTCGGACGGCTTTTTCTTCGTATGTAACAGAGTTATCCTTTGGTATCTTCCCAAACTGAGATAGGAACTCTTTGGCTGAGGACATTGCTTCGTTGCTGTTGTTTTCTTGCACATCAATTGTGGAAATTTCTCCAATAGTCTCAGGTTCCACTATGAAGCGAATGATGTTTAAACTGATACCAGGATGTTCAGCCATTCGAACCCCATAAGCAAGTGCTTCGCAATCATCAGGACCACCAAAGTAAAGCACTGTTATTAGATAGGAAACATTGCTAGCAGGTACATGGGTGGCTCCACCAAGGCCACGATCAACTAAAATTCCAACAGAACAAGGCGCATGTTTGAGGACCCTCCGGTTCACCCACCGGAAGTATGAGTGAGTAGTCTCGAGAGAGCCATCGACTCTCTGGTGCTGATGGAATGGAAGGATTATGATTGCAGCTCTCTTTCTCTCGGCAGTTGAACATATGTCCTCATGCATATTGACTATTGAAGAGATTGAAGTCATTGATCGAACAGTTACTTGACTCAGTTGTTGGAAAGCCTCGAACGCCACAACATAGTCAGAATCTGAATGCTGATCCTTATTCCAGAAGGGAAGCCCATTTTTCATTGCCTTGTGTACCATCAGTATAGCCGATGACCTCTCGGAAAGCTCCATGAGATGCAGAGCATAAACCGAAAGCCCATCACGCTTGGCAACTCCTCGTGAAGCCTCGAAGAGATTTATCATTGATGGGATATTTCTGGCACTGTGAAAGCATGCCAATATTCTAAGTTGAGTATCTGGACTTTTTCTTTCAATGGTCCTATATTTGTAGCCCGATTTTCGGCTTGCAGGCTTATATACTGCCATAACAACTGGTGTGGTGATGAAGGTAGTGAAGAGAGCCATTAGAACCATGATAGCAAATGTTTGATCATTCAAAACCTGAAAGGTGAAACACCCAGAATAAGTAAACAAAGCAATGACCTTAGTGATGAACTGATCATTAAAGAAAGAAACTCAATTCACCTTTCTGTCCTTCCCAATGTTGAGAACAATCAGTTCAACCAGACCTTTAGTGTTCATAAGGAACCCAAGCGCGAGAGCTTCACGAAGAGGCACTTTGCAGGAAAGGGACACCACAACAGTCCCAACAATCTTTCCGAAACATGCTGTAAAAACCATCAAAGCAAGAAGACCCCATGATTGGAGGCCTTGAATTGTTGCAACATTTGTCTTCAGTCCACTTGACACAAAGTATAATGGCAAGAAAAGACCAGATACAAGATCCTCAACTTTCTCCACAAGAGCATTGGCAAATGGGCCTTCCTTTGGGAAAAGAACTCCAACCACAAAAGGACCAAACATAGCATGAATTCCAATAGCATCAGTTACAAACCCGGCTGCTAGAACAACAGATAATGTAACACATATGTATATCTCTTCTACTGGCTCGCCGTCATGGCACCGACGAGCCATCCATTTGAACATTGGGGGTACAATGAGAGCCAAAAAAATGATGAAAGCACAACCAGACAAGAAGACCCACAGTGATACAAAAGGAGAAGTGTTAGACCCAGAGAGGGCAACAGCAAGAGCAAGTAGAACCCATGCAGCTACATCGTTAACAGCCGCAGCTGACATAGCCATTTTTCCGATTTCAGTGGTTAAAAGGTTCAACTCTGCTAGAATGCGAGCTAAGACAGGAAAGGCAGTGATAGAAAGAGCAACACCCATGAATATAAGAAAAGCAGTATCTAAACCTTTGGATATAGTTGCTCGGAGCACAAACGAAGAACCTATTCCTAATGCAAAAGGAAGTCCTATACCAGCAAGAGCAATTACAAGGGCTGTTTTCCCAGTTTGCCGCAAGGCTTTGGGATCTATCTCCAGGCCAGCAAGGAATAAAAAGAAAATGAGGCCAATGTTTGCTATGGTATCCAACACAGTTAGACTCTTGGGAGGAAACACAGCTTCTAAGTAGATCTTGCTTCTACCCAGAACAGATGGCCCAAGCAAAATTCCTCCCTAGTACATCACCAGAAAGATATAAACGATCTTAGTATCAAATTAATCATAAATTTGAACTTTAAAAAAAAAAAACCATTGAAATAGAAAACTACAAACTCTCTCCATTGTTCTTTTTTTCTTTTACATCAGCCAGCCAGCAGGTATGCTACAACTATACATAAAGAACACTAATAGGGGAACTAATACATGAATTTTGCAGAAGTTTGAACTTTGAAGAGAGAAAGGAACTCACAATGATCTCTGCAACCACACGTGGCTGCCTTAATGGACTTAAAAGAACAGCAAGACCCCTTGTGAGTAGAACAACCAAACATATCTGCAGAATGAGAAGAGGAACTGCAAAATCGAGGGGGTTATCACCCTGGAAAATGCCATTTGATGTAGCCTTCATTGGCGATGGACATTTCTGTCCCACAGTTGTTTGACTGGGAAGAACCAGAAACGAGGAGAAAGGAGACGCGAGAGAAGCCATAATCTAATAACTCGGATCTCACTGTAAGCCTCTGACTCAAATTTATGTTATCCGATTATGAGTTACTCGGTATGCTTTTCTACTTATGCTACCATATAAAAACAATGACACAATCCACAACTTGTATAGTTTTTGATCAAAATTTTTTACGTATTGTGTTAAATGAGTTATTCTCTTGGTCTAGCTGTCGCCTTAAACTTTTAGATACTCAATCTGAAAATATTTTTTGGTCTAAAGCCAAAAATAGTCTCCCATATCTAACATTTTATCACTTTAGTCCTTCTATTCTTTTTGTTCAAATCAACTATTAACGTTTTATTTTCGTTCAAAATTCACATTCGATGAATGGAAACCGTACTGACGAACAACGCTTTTAATGATGTGGTATGTCTGGATAGAAAGACTTGATGATGCGGTGATGCCACATATATGGGGATGCTGATGTGACACTTTGTTGATGTGTCATTAAGAATTTTTTTTAAAAAAATTTATTGATGACACATCAGCAAAGTGCCACATCAACATCTTCATATATGTGGCATCACCACGTTATCAAGTCTTGCCATGCAGGCATGCAATGTCACCGAAGGGTATTGACCGTTAGTTGACTATGATTTTTATCCATCGAGAGTAAATTTTGAACGAAAATGAAATCTGAAGCATTGTTCTAAAACAAAAAATAAACGATGGGGCTAAAGTAACTGAAAGGTCAAACGCTGGGGGAGATTTTTGATTTTATGCCTAATTTTTTTAGTTATTAAATTTCTAAAAATTAGAAAAGGCTTATATTACAAATAAGTACTTAGAGTACACAAACTTTTTCATTTAAGTATTTAAAATATTTTTTGGTCAAAATAAGTACTTAAAGTATTTGTTTCAAAGTAGGTACTTAAAATATATTGTTTTGTCAAAATAAGTACCTAATATTTTTTTAATTAATGTCATGTGTCGATTTTAAGAACCTAAATAAAAACATATACTTTATATACCTATTTTAACCAAAAAAATATAGTTTAAGTACTCATTTGTAATATAAACCATTAGAAAATAATCATTAAATTTTTGAAAAGATATATTTTACTGATAAATTTTGTACTTCCTCCCGCTAATAAGTCTTTCCCTTAAAACATAAATGAAAAAACCATAATCCCAAGATCTAAATTAAGAATTATCAATAAGATAAATAAATAAAAGTCAATTATAGAGGCAATATTAAATTTAATTTTTAAAAAAATTGTCACAAAAATAGTTGAACGTGTTTAAATAGAAAAAAAAATCTTTAACAATTTTTATTGGAAAATGTGAGGATTTACTGAACAAAACAACATAAAAACTCAAATATAAAAAAATATGAAAAAAAGAAAAAAGGGAAAAAAAAAGACGGTGGAGAACACAACAAAGGTTATGACAAAGCATTGATATTAGTTGCTTTATCAAAAGCCGATAATGTCATCATCTGCAACACCTTCAATCCGAATGTCACATTTGGGTCTCAAGCACAAATCATTAGCATAAAATTTTAACCTGGTTTAGCCTAAACACATCCATTTCATAAAATTCATTAAGTTCAAATATTTTAACATGAATAAATAGTTAAAACGTTACATGAGAGCTCCATTTAAAATACATAATTGAAAGCATTCGACTCACGATTTAAAATTTAAAATAGAGTTGCAATACAACATATAGTCCTACGAATGATAATATCATGACAATATAACAATGTATGATGCTACCTCTAGCTGCCAAAACACATAGCAAACAACAAAGGATGCATTAATCTCGCACAACATGCATCATAGCAAACAAACTTTGAGTGAGGTCCGGTGTCACACAGCCTCCAGAACATACATTTGAAAACTCATCTTATAGTGTTACAACACGCTCTCTGGTATCCAGGTCCGAACAACCAAGGCGACTCCACCACATAGGTGCCCTTAATTGGCACGTAACATCACACGATGCACCAAGGATCCTTATGATTGCTATTACAAACAAGTCACCCAAGGTTACCAAATTACTACTCAATATTCTCGTATGTGAGGTGTAAATCTCAGTTTCTCAGTTTTACTATTTATTTTATCACATTAGAAGCTCATTGGGCCATAGTCCTCAAATTATGGGTACTGGTACAGGCCCACGCGTACCGGTACGGTACCCATTGGGTACCAGCACACACATGCGTAGCAATACGATTTGAGCTCACAAAAATTTCACAAAGCTTAGGTGGTACCGATACGAGTTGACCCGTACCGATACCCCATTACAAGGCGTAACCGATACAGGTTGAACATCGTACAAAAACCCCTTTCAAAGTTCATCTAATGAAATAGTGTTCTTAAAACCCAGAACACTGGTTATCAGTACTACCTCCCTGCGTACAAATACCTGAAACTTATAATGGCTTCCTAGGCTCGAGAAATCACCCCAGAGCCCCCAAACTACAACCATTAGCCACCAAACTCGACTATACATCTTATGGGAGTGTTTAAAGTGGTTTACTACTATTTTTATATGTTATTAACATGAAATCCAAGTTTTGAAATTAATGAGGGCCTCAAGCATTCAAACAACAAAACACCAACTCAAGCAACAAAGCAATCAAATTTATGATTTTCAGGAACATAAATGAGTTAGTAGTGTACTAACCTTGATTTAGATGCTGAAAACGAAACTTCAAGCCAACTCTTCAAGCCTTCTTCTTCCCAAGCTCCTTAGAAGAATTCTCAACCTCTTTCACTACACAAGAGAGTTGTAAAACAAATTACAACTTGCAGGAGATGAAAGGCTAACAACACTTATAAACTAGGCTAAAAAACAGGGTTAAATCCTCATTTAATCCACCTCTTACAAAACTAGATTAAACAATTTGGATAAGTTCCTTCGTTCGCCGGTACATGGATGTCGCCAAAAAGTTAACTGAAAAGTGACAAAAATGTTTAATATCTAAACTTCAGTGAGTAAATTGAATGTTTTGAAATTTCAGTGATCAAAATAAGTTTCAGAGTAAAGTTCAGTGATAATTTACGTAATCTACCCTTATTTTTTAATATATTGGAGACACTACATAGTAGTAGATGTTTCTACTTTTTTTCTTGACCCTTCGATAACGCACACACATCTTGCATACACATGTGCTTGAACCTGGATCTCCTAAAATAACCACCACCATCTTTTCTAGTGGAGTCACTCGTTGGATTCCACATTCATTAATTTATTTTGACAAATTTTAAATCTAATCTTATTTCTACCTAGAGGAGAGGGGAATGGGGACTCTAAACGAAAGAAGAAAAATACTCTTAGTGGATCTAGAACTCATAATCTAATATAATATAAAAGAACAAAGACTAGCAAACATTCATTAATTTTAAAATGTGGATGGTGTACTTTCTTTAATTTGATTGCCGTTATTTTACTTCAACAGTTGAGGAAGAATATGGCACGTGAATGTTGCCACTAATTTCATTGTCATCAACCCTTCCGCATTTGAAAAGCCAATAAAATATGATATAAAAGTAACCCGAATCCATCTACTATCCAACTATCCAAGATGCTTTTAGATTGAACCCAGTGCTAATCCCGTTGGTTGCGGGCAATCATTCCATATGAATAATATGGGTTTAAACATTTTTTTCATAAAAAACTAAATTTAATCCTAACCCTACTTAGAGGGGAAGAAAAACTATATGCGAAAGAAGATGAGTGCTTCTAGTGAGTCTATAACTCATGACCTAAGAGAATATGATAGAAAAAAAGATGAGCAACTTGGTCAACTGACACTGAAAAGCATGGGTCAATATTATGTCATCTTATATGAGTTCGAATTCCGATATGAGAACGTAATACACCATAATTTAATTTAAAATTTTCAAAAATAAATAAAGTTGATTTTTGATTTGGTTAAATGCAAATTAAACCCTTCAAGTTATCTACTTTTTCTTATGGTTGTAAATGAATTGTGTTTGAACAAAAAATATCTCTATCCATGTTCTTTTATATATTTTAAGTTTGTTCGTATTTGTTAAAAAAATTAAAATTATGTTTTTGTTTGTTTATTTTAAAATAATCACGTTCGTCGTTTAATGTTCACGAACATGTACATATAGTGTTTGCGAACGTGGTAAATAAGCATTTCACGAACATAACACATGTACAAAATTTAAACGAATATGTTCACGAATGTGTTCATGATTATATAATTGAACATGTTTCCAAACAAATAAAAATATATTCATCAATAAAACTCAACACGTGTCCTAATAGAAAAAAATTATGATATTCATGCTAGAAGATCCGAGTTCAAGCAACTTTTTCTGCAAGGTATGTATGCTTTATCAAATTGTTAAAAGGTATAAACAAATGCACATTTGTAATAACTTTAAGATTATTCAAAAAAATAGTAATGATTAATAAAACAATCAAACAAACTATAAATGAACATGTTTTTATTTTTTAGATATAAAATAATCCATCATAAATATTATAAATAAAATGGTAAACTAACTAAATTACCGGTGATCTTTTTAATTATTTTATTTGTTTAATCACTGATATCTCATTCATTGGATGTGATTAATTTGAATAAAATTTTGTAAAAATCTAATTTGAAACTATTCTTTTAAATAATTTTTTTCATTTATAATATTGAGATTCGAACAACAAACCTTAACTTAAGGTTAAAGAATGATCGGAGTGGTACTCAAACACAAAAAATAGTGTAGAGGGCGAATGCCACTTTCATTGGTTCATCCTCTTATATGCGTTAAATATTGGTAACATTTTACTATTAAATGTTACCTTGTTGGTAAAAAATGGATCCAATAGATTTAAAATCAAGTCTAATCAACAATGAAAGGGATGCTTAACGACTAAATCAATGTTTTTATAATAGAAGCGATTAATTTTATTAAAATAAGTAAATATTTAAAAATTAATACAATAAGGATTTAAAATTATCTTCGTAAACTAAATACATAATTTGGATATTTTCATATAACATTGACACAAAAAACTAGTCAGTTTAGACTATACAAGGACCATACATAGAAAATGTTAAAAACTCAATCAAAAGACTCGAACGAAAAGTAGATACAAACAAATCTGACTGCATCGGAAAACGAACCATAAAAAATTTAAACTATTGAACGACCACCGAGAACAACAAATCAAAGTCGAACATCGTGAGAAACTATCCATGAACGCAAATCACGTATCCAAATTCAATCTGATGGTCTATGGCAGGGAAGATTAGCATGATTACAAAAAACGTCATTTTGATCAGTCTTGACGCCGTCAAATCTAACCCTAAGAAAATATAAAATAAAAAAGAACGACAAAACAATCGAGAAAGAAGACGAAAAACATGTTAAAAGGCATATATAATCCTGCTACAAAAACAAAAAAAAAATATCACAATTACAAAGTTGTTTTTATTAAAAAATAAAAAAATAGAGAACCAATGGTCGACTACCAGCATTAGAGTTGATGCTGCCGCGAATTAAAGAAGAAAAGGTTGAAATTCTCTATAAAGAGTGCGGCGCAAACCCTGGGTTTGGGTTCATTTTCTTCACCCAATTTTAAAAACTAAAGTACAAGGATGTTTGCATTTTAACAACTTAGTCAATGTTAAAAATTAATTATAGATTGCAAAATATAATATATGGATGCAACTAAAGCTAATAAGTATATATATATAGTTTGAATTTGCTTTAGGGATATCCCTGCGCAGCGTCGCCTCCAACCTTTTCATTTTCTATTTTGCCGGCCGCGGCACCAGCCTTAGTGGCCCCGACCGCCGATATTATTTTCCCTTTATTTTTTATACTTTGTTTTTATTTTTAATTTTTTTAATTTTTCTAGATTTTTGTATTAAAATCTCGTTGTTTTGGGTTCCTACGCACATATTGTTGCGCTTGTTCTCTACTTTTGTGGTACGCTTTTCCTACGCTTTGTAGCACGCCTCTTTTTTATGGCAAATTATTCGCCTACCCTTGCGGTAGATTTGCATTTGTGTAGAGTTTCTCATGATGCTTGGTTCTGATGTGCGAATGTCGGTGGTTGTTCAATAGTTTGGTCCCCACCTGTTGTCGTTTGTCGATGCATTCAGATCTATTCAGCGAAGTAGCTTGCAAGACTGTTGATTTCGCTTGCCACTCATTCATCACTTATCATGCGTCTAGGGGATTCAATTTATCTATTGTGCATTGACAACTCCCCGACCATTTGTTGTTCAATTGAGCCTATGTGATAACTTTATGGTTATTTGATATAACACAATAAAATATGTAAAATTTACTCAAGATCGTTCTAAAACAATTCTTTAAAAATATTTTCATGGAAGAAATAATGGTAAAGTATTTTGATTTTGTTCTTACACTTAACACTATTAAATATTCAAAAACTTTTGGAAAATTAAATTTCCAAGAGCGAAGTTTCGAAACTAGAAAGAAATTTTTGAAACTTCACAGTAAGTTTTGAAACTATACATGCAGTTTCGATACTTGACAAAAAAATAAAGGTTTTAAGTTTTGAAACTTATGTAGGAGTTTCGAAACTCCTAGGTTCTAACGATCAAATTTTTATTTTAGCTCAAAGAGTTTTGAAACTCTTTGAGAAGTTTCGAAACTTCTATGCAAGTGAAAATTAAATGCCCAATTTTATGACACCCCAACGGCACCAAACCTCCTCCAACAACTATAAACGACTTGTTCAGAAATATTTTGATATAACAATTATGTGAGAAATGTTTTGGACTTGTTTAAAGATTTCAAAAATAATTCAAAAGTCCTTAAAACTTGAAAAATATGTTTAAAATGTTTTGACTTTGCACCTATATCGAATATACATTTAAAAGTTAAAAATTAGTCAAAATTAGGTTTTTAAGTGAAAGTTTCGAAACCTTCATTAAGGTTTCGAAACCTTTCTGAGCAGAATACTACTATTTTTGAAACCTTAACAAAGGTTTTGAAACCTCTATGAAGGTTTCGAAACCTTGGCCTTGTAACGGCTAGTTTTTACAAATTCATCCTTAAGGTTTCGAAACCTCAGGTAAAGGTTTCGAAACCTCTGTGCAGATGAGAATTTAAAACTCGACTTTATGACTTCACAACAGCTCCAAAATATCTCCAACGGTCATAAACGGCTAGAATATCATTCCACACTATAAAAGCAACCTTGGGACACTTGAAGATGGTTAGAAACAATATCCAAGCTTCATGATCAAGAGAAATAGAATTTAAGTCTTTATTCTTCAATTCTCTTGTATATATTGTATAGAGAGTGTTTTTTTTATTGTTTTATTATTTACACTCTTGTGAGCTTAATTCTTGTAAACACCCACCTTATGAGGATTTCATTGTTTACACAAACTACCTTATAAAAGGGAGAGGTTCTAGTTTAGCCTAGGTAAAAACTAGAGTGGTTCTATCTTAGCCATTGAAAAGATAGGGTTGTAAGGTTATCCCTTTGGCCTCAAAAGGAAGAATTCATATTAGTTAATTGGAAAATCCTTAGTGGAGTGCTAAGGTAGTGGATGTAGACTTTGGTTAGAAAGTCGAACTACTCTAAAATCATCGTGCAAATTGTCTATCATTTTTATCGGATTTAGCCAATTCTTTCAGGAGTTCAATTCAACCCTCTTGACGGTTTTAGAAGATCAATTCGAGCGTGCTACAAGCCCAACAATTGGTATCAGAGCTTGGCTCAATCGAAGGGGATTCACATCCTATTGAGAAGATCCGGCAAGCTCGTTCAATTTTTCACCAACCAGCTAAATGGCACAATCAATCGACAAACCACCTTTCTTCGACGGAAATCACTATGCCCATTGGAAGATAAAGATGAATTTTTTCTTGAAGTCAAGAGATTACAAGCTATGGGACATAGTTGAAGATGGTCCGTTCGTGTCTCAAGGAAGCAAAGCGGAATGGAGTGCCGACGATCGCAAGAAGATGAAGCTTAATTGCAAAGCCTTGCACATGCTCTTTTGTGCTTTTGGCCCAACCATCTATGAGAAGATGTCTTCTTGTGAGAGTGCCAAGGAGGTATGGGACAAGCTTGAAGTCACATACGAGGGAACCGATGAAGTCAAGGAGACCAAGATTGGGCTCCTAACCTTAGAGTATGAGAACTTCAAGATGGATCCGAAAGAGAACATCGAGAAGATGTTTGATAGGTTCTCCACTATCACCAATGGTCTTAAAGGTTATGGAGAAGTCATCCCGGAAGAGAAGCTTGTCTGAAAGCTCATCTACTCCCTTCCCGAGTCATGAGACTCAAAGAGGACCGCCATCATCGAAGCCAAGAATCTCAAAACCTTAAAGCTTGATGAACTCATGGGGTCTCTTCTCACTCACCAAATAATGAAGAAAAACAAAGAAGAGGAGAAAGAAGAAGGAAGAGATTAGAGCGATGGGGAAGAAGAAGATCATGGAGCTAGGCATCAATGCTAGTGTCGTAGCTCTCAAATCCTCCACATGCCATCATGTAGATTCAAGTGAGGAGGAAAGTGAAGATGAAGATATGGCCTATCTCTTCAACAAATTTGCCCGGTTCATGAAGAGCAAAATGGAAAAATCCAAGTATGAATCATGAAGAAGATGAAGGACTCCCACAAATCCAAAAAGAAGGGATCATCTTCAAAACAAGCATATGTGGCCACATGGAGTGATGAAGACTCCACCGATGATGAAGTAGCCCACCTATTCTTGATGGCCCTCAATGAGGGGGAGGTAACTTCTAACTCATCTATTTCAAATTCTTATACATTTGATGAGTTACAAGATGTCTATGATGATTTGCTTTTGGAATTCAAGGCATCATTTTCCAAGAACAAAAAGTTAATTTCAAAAATAAAAATTGAAAATGATTTGCTTTCCAAAACAAATCTTGAACTTGAAGCAAAATTGAAAGATTTTGAACAAAAATGTTTTGATTTACAAAATTTGCTTCTTAAAGTTCAAAAAGAAAAAGATTTGATTTCCAATGAATTTGAAAAGAAAAATAATTTTTGAAAATCAAATTTTTATGCAAGACAATCTAGTGCCCCTAGATTTATGAATGGTAGATGTTTTAGAAGTGTTTGGGTCCCAAAAGGACTAACCACTTCAACAAAAAGGGATGAAATTGAAAAATGGATTCCTAAGGGGACTAAACTTTGTGCTACTAATGTCTATGGATCCAAAGAAATTTGGATACCAAAAATTACTTGATTGTCTTTTGCTAGGTGTGATGGAGAGTGATCAACAAGTCAAAAATTGAGGGGGAGCTCCACGCACACATAGGAAGAACACTTGAAGAAGGAAGGCTTCACATCCTCCCTTGAGTTCAAGTGTGGTAAAATCTAGTTGTTTTTTTGTTTTTATTTGATTTTTTTGTCAACTAGATAATCATATATGTTGAACTAACATTCTTATGATGCTTTGAGTAAGGGGAGCCAATTTTAAACCAAAATTTTAAATGTGTCAATTTTTTTCCTTTATTGTTATTTTGAAACTTAATGTTTTAAATTCTTTTTGATATAACAAAAAGGGGGAGAAATGGTTTGAAAAATTGAATTTTCAAATGAATAAGGGGGAGAGCTTTATTTGATTTCATATCTTTAATCTCTTATTCACATTTTTAAAGATAAAGGGGGAGAATCCCAAACAATTTTTCAAGTTAGTTTTATTATATCAAAAAGGGGGAGATTGTAGAACTAGTGTTTTGATATAATAATTGAAAAATGTTTTGGACTAATTTGAAAAGAATTTAAAACTTGGTTTTAAATCCAAACAACTTGAATTTATGTTTGAGGTATTTTAAGAGGTTTTTGGCAAGATTTTTCATGCTTTTATTTAGCCAAACTTAACTTTTCACGTTACCCGTATCGATACGGTTGTACCCGTACCGATACCTTTTTGCCCAAGTTTGGTCACTGCCAAAACCCGTATCGAAGCAGGCGTGGCCGTTTCGATACGGATCGGGATCGTTTCAATACGCCTGGTAAGCGTACCGATCCCCTTTCAACCACCTCCAACGGCTACTTTCCCAACGGCCATTTAAAAGTGAACTCGCACCGATACGCCCTCAAGCGTATCGATACGCCCAGGCTGGCAAGAGCCCAACGGCTAGTTTCTAATGAAGGTCGTACCGATACGGTTCCACGCGTATTGATACGGATGGCTGCAGAATAGCATTTATGAAGGGAAATAAAGTCCTCAACGGCTCCAAATCATCCCCAACGGCTAGTAACGGCTACAAACTCAATTGGGAGTATAAAAGGGACCTCCAAGCATCTTGTAAATGTTAATGCTTCAATTGTTACAACATTATGATGTCAAAATTTGTCTAGAGCTTTAATTGTTCATTTCTTGCTTAGACAACACTTGTGAGCTTACATTGTTAAATTTGCTCAAGTGTTTAGGTTTTGGGTGAGAGCTTTGAATTGCAAACAGACACCTTTTAGAGGGATTTCAAGTTTGCTATGTCTTTCTTTGTAAAGAGAGTGTTCCTTCAAGCTTTGGGTAGAAAGCTTTGAGGGTTGTAACGGTTTCCTCCTAATCCGAGAAAAGGGGACGAAATTCTTAGTGAATTTGTTGGAAATCCTTAGTGGGAAGCTAAGGTAGTGGATGTAGACCTTGGTTAGAAGGTTGAACCACTATAAATCCTTGTGTCAAATTGCCAAAATTTCACCTCCCACTAAAACACCCAATTATCCAACTTGTCCACACTTGGCGAGCAAGAACGGTTGATCGAATCGAGCCCCTAAAATCTCAACACGACTAGAAATTGATTAGAAGACATAAAAGAGACCTCTAAGTGATTGATGATTATCAAGAAAGTCCATACCAACAATCAAGCAAAAAAAATTCTTGTTTTTGAGCTTTAAAGTCTATTTTTCATTGTAAGAACACTTGTGAGATTTCTTTGTTTAATTTTTGCTCAAGTTTTCATTTGGGTGAAAACTTATTTGTGCAAACGTAATTTCCTTGAGAAGTTTTCTTAGATTGCTAAATTTTTCTTCTTCGTTTATTGCCCTTATTCTTAGAAACACTAACTAAATGAGCACTAACCAAATGAGTACTTTTACACTTATAATGTTTCAACTTTTCTTCCTCTTTAACACAATGAGAAATGAGCTTAGTTAGATCTTACTTCTCCTTTTGACAATTGTAACTAATTTTGAATTGGTTAAACTGTATAGGAAGCGGTATCAAAATCATAAGACCAAACAATTGTTAGAAAATTTGATTTTATGTGCCTTAAATTTCGAAACAATATTAAACATTTTCACAATGTACTCTCTTACATTTCCTTGGCCCTTATATTTCATAGACATCAAAGAAAGCATAAGTGATGTCATCTTAACCTTAATGTTTTGGGTAAAATAATTCTTAATTTCTTCAAGGAAACCCTTAGTACGAGTCATCTCTTTAGAATTGTGCTCCTAAAGACATTTAGAATGTTGTGCTTTATGACCATTAGACTCATGCGATTCGAACGATCTCATCTCTCAAAATACCTTTTATGGGTGCTTACCGCAGTGAGAGGTGCACAATTATATTTCCTCAGTGCAATGTCTATGTTCATACATCCAAATACTATATGTAAGTGTCTTTTATATTCCTTGAAATTAGTTTCACGAAACATGAGTGTAGAATGCATATTATTAGATATTGTGACAAAAAAGATAAATTAACTAAATATAAAACAAAAATAAATAAATAAAACAAAAATAAGCTCACATAAACATCCATAAGAAAACAAATAAATTCAAAATAATGGCTAGTTCCCCTCAAGATACCAAGCACAACATTAATATCAAGTCTTTGGACAGTAATATTAACTATAAGCGGTACTCTTATTGTAGTAATCAAACATTGACAATAAACCATGTCAAACAATAGATTAATCTTTGGACTAATATATTGCTCACCCAAAATATCTTAAAATTGTCACACATTTATCACTACAGTTGTCATTCTAATTCTGTCAAATATTAACTTTCCTTTGAGCTAATTAATAAACGCGTGAATTACAAAAACCCATAATCATCTTGATATTTTAAATAAATTAATATACACAAAAGCGGTCACTTTAGTAACATTATGTTTCAATTAATCCAATAAAATATTAGACATATGAACTATTAATTTTATCAAGATACCAAACACTTCAATAATATTTCATTGTTGTACAAAACATTAACTTGTAAGCGATACCTTGATACAATAATCAAACATTGATAATAAGAACATGTCAAACAAAAATCTTCCTTTGGACCGATTTCTTGCTCACATAGTAAACCGAAGAATTATCACATGTTTATTGTCACAGTTACACATGTAATAATGTCAAATACTAATCTTGCTTTGGGCCGATTAATATTAACATAAGTTGAATTACATGCGCAAAAGCTTCTATATTTTAAAATAAAAAATTTTCCATAATAGATGTCACTTTGGTGACTTAATGCTTCAATTAATTTATCTCAAAATATATAATGTAAATATACTGATATTCAAATTTAAAATTTTGTAACAGTTAAAACTGAAATTTTTTATTACACTTAAATTTTCGAAATAACACAAAATAAGGTTATCTGAATGGGGCTATTAGACATCGAACAACCTAAATCTTCGACTGTTCCTTAAAAAATGTCTTAAACCTTAAACATGCATTTACCAAAATCAAATTCGAATTCAAAACATTCAATCTTTGACTAAAATCCAAAATCAGAAGTATCATACAAATGAATAATTCATATAATGATCACATAAAATCTTAAAATATCTATAATAACCTAATGATCAGAATTAAAATTTTAATTAAACCAAAACGAATATACATCAATATCAAATGCAAATATGTATATTTCGCCGATAACATTAACGCCATAATTAAGCATAATGTCAAACAAATTTAAGCAAAATAGTTTGTACAAAAGCAAACATGATTCAATAAAATTCAACCATAATTTATTTGACATAAACTGAATATAAAGCTTTGAAAGCTAACATGATTATAAAGTTTCTAAGTCATTATAAATTTACCACGACAAAACTCAAGTCAAACTTTGTATTCTTTCTAAATTACTAACGACCAAAACTAAATTTTTGATTAAATTAAATTAAATATATATTTTAGATCAAATATATATTTTATAACTTGAGTTACGACATGCGATTACTAAAGAACAAGACAATACCAAAAGCAAATTCATATTCTGTAAATAATTTACTTTTAATGAATTCCTTAACTAATTCATGATATAGGCACAAATTTATAGAATTGATTTTCGCATAGGGTTATCGCCTGCAACAAACTAAAAGGGAAAAATATATTAAAAATCGGAAATTCCAAGATTATAAAACAAACCCTAAATTTCTCATTAATACAATAACACGACTAATATAATTGACCATTTAATTTTGTGTCATACTTTATAATAGCATAATATATTTTACATATGTACCCACAATTGAAAATTTTAGTCCAACAAATGAGTTAGACTAGATTTTACTCCAACCCATGCAAACTCCATTGTGTTTCAATGGATCCAAGTGAATGCGATAGTTGTGGAGGGGAACTAATTAGCAAACTATTTTAAGGTGGGTAGTTGTGGAGGGGTTAATTTTAAGGGTAAACTACATAAATGACCACTATACTATTGCAAAAGTCGTGATTTGACCATCTTACTTTTTTTCGAAGCAATTAAACCATCATACTATTAAATTGGATGCAATTTGACCACTAGCCGTTAGAGGTTAACGACAGAGTGATGTGGCAGTTAAAAAATAAGGGTATAATTACACATTTAGTCTTTACTATTTACACATTTTTTCAGTTTAGTCCTAATTTTAATTTAATAAAATAAATTATTTATTTAATTAGGTAGTGACATGTGTCACTACTTTATTGGAGGGATTTAATTATTTATATTTGATTAAATAAATTTATTTTCATCCTCTAATCAGGTGGTGACACGTGTCACCACCTAATTAAAGGAAGAAAATGAAAAAAAATTACAAATGCAACTAAAGGGTGTTAAACCTGCGTCTTCCAAAAAGAAGGCATACTAGCTTACCACCAAGCCAAATACTAAATTGTTATATAAATCTTGCAATATATTATATGTAAATGAACATCAAAACTGAAAAACTCCATCATCGTCCTTAACCTTGAACTTCTCTAAATCCCCAGGAACAAGAGCAGTAACCGCTAACTCCTAAAAATTGTTTATAGACTTACAAGTAATCTATCTTTGCGAAACCCTGAAGTGTCTGAGGAATTTGTCTAGATAAGTGGTTGAAGCTTAGGTCTTAAATCCAAGTCATGTAAACATATCCCAGTGAAAGAAAATTAATGGAGCAGAATCGAGGCAAATGGTATGAAATAATTTTGATCCTGAAATCAGTTCAAGTATTAATATACAATATTTTTAATGATGTCATTTCGCCTATATAGGAAGGGATTGAACCAGTAAGCGAGCAATTTCGGAGTACCCTGAGTCACAAAGTTCGAACAAATCTTCTTATGAGCTAAAAAGATCAGAAACAATGAATGAGATGGAAGAACTTCTTAAACTAAACTCACAATTCTTGTTTCTACTCTTGCTATTATATATTATTCAAGCGACGCTGATCATGCCGCCATTGCTATCACCACTCGACATGGCCTGGAAAGTAGACGAATAAGCTTTGACTACCGTTGTCGACTGGTTATTGATTGATGGCGTGGAGAGTTTTAGCGTTAGAACCGGTAATGAGTGGTTTAGATTAAGATCGACCATTTTTTACGACGGAGGACGAGCTGGACGAATGAGGTTTGGCGACGAATGATTCACCGGAAGCGGTGGCAACGAAACGTTTTCTTGGCCGATTGCTTCATCTTCTTCAAGTATGGTTGAATGCATGAACTGGGGTTTTGAGAAAAAAGGAAAATAATGACAGACGATAATAATTTTGGGGGGGGGGGGAATGAAGAGTATATTAATTTATTCGCACCGAATTAGTTGTTATGTCAAAGTGACTGGATCAGCGACGTCTCCGATTCTGGTTATTTTGCCGGAGAAAATACTTCCGAGCATGACTTGCAATTCTGGTTATCTTGTTTTGGGGATTTGAAGAAGCTGAAGACAATGAAAAATGTTGCTAATGACAATGGAGTTTTTCAGTTTTTGATGTTCATTTAGATATAATATACTATAGGATTTATATCACAATCTAGCATTTGGTGTGGTGGTGAGACAAAACTTTTTGGTCCTGGAGGATGCAGGTTCGACCTCCCTTAATTACACTTGTGGTTTTTTCCATTTTCTTCCTTTAATTAGGTGGTGACACGTGTCACCACCTGATTGGAGGATGAAAATAATTTTATTTAATTAAATCCCTCCAATAAGGTAGTGACACGTGTCACTACCTAATTAAATAATTAATTTATTTTATTAAATTAAAATTAGGACTAAATTGAAAGAATGTGTAAATAGTAAGGACCAAATGTGCAATTATACCCTTATTTTTTTAACTGCCACATCACCCTACCGTTAAACTCTAACGGCTAGTGGTCAAATTGTACCCAATTTAATAGTATGATGGTTTAATTGCTTCGAAAAAAAGTAAAGTGGTCAAGTCGCGACTTTTGCAATAGTATGGTGGTCATTTGTGTAGTTTACCCTAATTTTAAATATGTTTTTTTTAGATTTTTAATGATTTTCAGGTGTACCACGTGTTACTATTTTAATGATTATTTGTGAGTTAACAGTCAACTATAATGGTTAACATTACGTGATGGATAAATTGATCGTAATTTAAATTATGAGGGTCTGGTTGATTGCAATTTGAATTATGAGAGCTAAATAGTGTGTAAAAAATCATAATGGCTTAATTAATTTTTTAATTGTTCGTTGAGGGCTAATTTGACCTTTAAAACTTTTTATTTTGAAAAACTAGATACAAAAAACAAATTTTCATTTCAATTAACCAATTGTGTTTTCAAGTTTTTAGAAAACATAAAATGAAAACCATTTTTATTTTCGGAAAATGAAAATTAAAATAGAAAATATTTTCTAGAACCAAATGGTCCTTAATATTTTCATAAAATTTTTAATATATTTTTAACTATAAGTGCTATCGAGTAAAATTTCAATGAGAAATTATAAAATTTTAATATCATAATGTAATTAATCGACATGACTAAATAAAACATATAAAAATATGCATTTATATTTAATGTGCTAATAACATATAAATTTGAACATTAACATTGAAAATGTTAATTCTTATGATATCACTCGTTAAAAATTTTAATTATTTTATTTTTTATATGTTATCCGATTTCTTTTTTTTTGTTTATTTTCCAAATGTCAATCTTGAAATATAAAATAATTCCGTCACTCTCTTGCCAACATAATCCAAGCTTCAATTCGAAACTACAATGTCCAACTAATTTGGGATAACGTTTTTATTTTCCGTATAGATATTAATT
This sequence comes from Hibiscus tridactylites, assembly GCA_958450335.1. Classification (NCBI taxonomy): domain Eukaryota; kingdom Viridiplantae; phylum Streptophyta; class Magnoliopsida; order Malvales; family Malvaceae; genus Hibiscus; species Hibiscus tridactylites. The sequence continues at coordinate 7,357,786 of OY288280.1, read as the reverse complement.
GTGAATGGACGAATCTTTTTCTATTGTCGCATATATATTATTATTGTTGTTGCTATTATTATCATCCTGGGACCACTATGAATTATTGCCTGAATAAATTAACAACGACGATTGTGTTACGATGACAAGTGTATTGTGTGTACATATTTTACATTGAGGGACCGTCATGCTTTTGTTGGTTTGTAGACTTTTTGATGGTATATTATTTGAATATCCATGCTGATGCTGCACATGTTTTTTCGAAAGCTTCCTCAACCACATGTTTTAGGTTCAATAATTTTACAGGAGAAGTTTCCTAACCAATTCACTAAAGAACGTATAAGTTTGAAGAATTTTTATTGTAATCTTTAATTCATTGAATTGTTAATTTAAGATTCGTAATTAATCTTTGCTAATTATGAATTTAAAATGCCATGTTCATATAATTTGAGAATAAAAAATAATAGCGTTCAAAAATACAAACATAATATGAATGAAAAAGAGAGATAAATGGGAAACACGACAAAAAAATTATATACGTAAAATATTTGTGTTTTTTAATTGATTTCACATTATTAGAAACTTATTTAAAACTGATCCATTCAAAAAATATATTTTAAATTAATATTTTGTATTGTAAATATTTTAACGTTTTTTTTTATATTTATATTGTGTTCAGTTATATAACATATACATAGAAACTTTTGAAAAAATAAAATATATTTTACGAGTAACTATCTGATGAATTGTTAGTGAAAAGTTTTTTTCCCTACAAGTGGGATCTAAAACTATTTGAATTGTACACTGACAGGCCCCCTAACCACATTATAGATGATTATTATTTTTGGTACATTCAATCAATCTCTTCTCTCTAAGGGTAAACTACATAAATGACCACCATACTATTAGTAAAGTCACAATTTGACTACCATAATACATAAATTCTTGATAACACAAATTTTTTTGGAGATAAAAATACTAATAATATTTTAATTATAATTAGAAGTCTTACAAAAACTATAACTAAAAATAAATTTACAATTGTTACCTTCTAAACCACATTCTTCTAATATTGTTATACGATCTTATCATTATCTATATTATCAGACATATCTTTCTCAATAAAAGTAACTAAGAAATTATTCAACCATTCACCTATCATACGGTTGCGCAGTCGATTCTTTGTAAAGTGCATTGCAATGAATTCTCTTTCCACTGTTGCGATTGCAATAGGTAGAACCAAAGTGAAGAACTAATGTTTTGATATAATAATTGAAAAATAGTTTTGGATTAAATTGAAAAGATTTCAAAATGCTTTTAAGTCCAAACAACTTGAAAATATGTTTGAAGAAGTTTTAAAGGGGTTTTAATGCACTTTCTAAAGTCAAACTTTACAAAACCACCCATGTGTTTCGAAACACCTTTAGGCGTTTCGAAACGACCATTCACAGAGACAAAACGTTTCGATACAACCTTATTTGTTTCGAAACGGGATTCAATTTGGGAGAGGGTTTTACACAGCATTTTGATACGGGCTTCACCATTTCGATACGTTTATTTCCCCAACGATCAAATCCTCAACGACTATTTTCCCAACGATAATTTAATTTGCAGCCTAACTATCAATCGTACCGAAATGAGTTGTAACCGTTTTAATACAGCTAGAAGGGTTTCGAAATGACCATAGGCGTTTCGATACGGCCTGCTGCATCAGACTTCAACGGCTAGTTCTGAAGAAGGGTGTTTTGAAATGGGGTCGAGTGTTTCGAAATGGACGTCTGCAGTACATCATTTATGGTGGGAAATAAAGTCTCCAATGTCTTCAAAACAACCCCAGCGATCCTCAACGACTACAAACTCATTTGAGAGTATAAAAGGGACCTCCAAGCGTCAAGAGAAGGCTAATGCTTCAATTGTCAACAACATTATGATCAAAAAATTGTCTTAGAGCTTAAATTGTCCATGTTCTTGTATAGACAACACTAGTGAGCTAAATATTGTTAGATTTGCTAAAGTGTTTAGGTTTTGGGTGAGAGCTTTATAGTACAAACAAATGCCTTTTAGAGGGATTTCAAGTTTGCTTAAGAATTTCTCTTGTAAGAGAGTGTTTGATTAAGCTAAGGGTAGTTAGGTTAATCGTTGTAACAGTTTCCTCCTAAGCCGAGAAAAGGGGACGAAATTCAAGAGTGAATTTGTTGAAATCCTTAGTGGGGAGCTAAGGTAGTCGATGTAGACCTTGGTTAGAAGGTTGAACCACTATAATTTCTTGTGTCATTTGCCTATTTTTCACCTCCCACAAAAACACCCAAAAATCCAACTTCTCCACACTTGGCGAGCTAGAACGGTTGAAGGAAATCGAGCACCTAAAAACCCAACAATTGGTACCAGAGTGAGACTCAATTGAAGATGATTAACATCCTGTTTAGGCGATCCGGTAAGCTTGATCTACTTTTCAAACAACCGACTCAATGGCACAATCCATCGAGAAGCCACCTTTCTTCAACGGGACAAATTATGCTTATTGGAAGACGGAGATAATGTTTTTTTTGTCAAATTCAAAGACTTCAAACTTTGGAATATCATTGAAGATAGCATGTTCGTACAAAGGAAGCAAGGCAGAGTGGATTGCCGACGATCGCAAGAAGATGGAACTAAATTGCAAGGCTTTGCACTTCATCTTTTGTGCACTTAGCCTCAACATCTATGAGAAGATCTCTTCTTGCAAGAGTGCCAAGGAAGTTTGGGACAAGCTCGAAGTTATATACGGGAGGACTAATGAAGTAAAGGAGACCAATATTGGCCTTCTTAACCTAGAGTATGAAAACTTCAAAATGTACTCGGAAGAGGATATTGAGAAGATGTTCCACCGATTCTCCACCATCACCAATGGACTCAAAGGTTATGGAGAAGTCATTCCGGAAGAAAAGCTTGTCCGAAAGCTTATCTATTCTTTTCCCGAGTCATGAGACTCAAAGAGGACCGCCGTCATCGAAGCTAAGAATTTGAAGACTTTGAAGCTTGATGAACTCATGGGGTCACTTCTCACTGACCAAATCATGAAGAAGGAGAAATAAGAGGAGAAGAAGAAGGAAGAGGTAAGAAAGATGGGGAAGAAGAAGATAATGGAGCTAGGCATCCATGCAAATGTCATGGCTCTCAAGTCCTCTAAGTGTAACCATGTTGATACAAGCGAGGAGGAGAATGAAGAAGAAGAGATAGTTCATATCTTCAAAAAGTGTGCCCCTTTCATGAAGAAAGCAATGAAAGAACTCGAACGAGAATCAATGAAGAAGAAGAGGGCAATCACTTCAATCCATAAGAAGAAGGCATATGTGGCTACTTGGAGTGATAGAGACTCCACTGATGATGAACAAGCCAACCTTTGCCTTATAGCCATCGAAGAAGATTGAAGGGTAACTTCTAATTCATCTACTTCATGTTCATATTCTTTTGATGAATTACAAGATGCCTATGACGATTTGGTTATAGAATTTGAAAATCACATTTTGAAAAACAAGAACGTGGTTTCAAATTTGAAAATTCAAAATGATTTGACTTCTAAAACCAAAATTGAACTTGAAGCAAAACTCAATGAGTTTGAACAAAAATGTTTTGATTTACAAAATTTACTTCATAAAGTTCAAGAAGAAAAATATTTGTTTTCCAAAGAGCTAGAAAAGAAAAACAACTTTGGAAAGTTAATTTTTTATGTAAGACAATCTAATGCCCCTATATTTTTGAATGGAAAATGTTTTAGGAGTGTTTGGGTTCCAAAAGAACTAATCACTTCAACTAAAAAGGATGAAATTGAAAAATGGATTCCTAAGGGGACGAAACTATATGCTACTAATGTCTATGTATCCAAAGCAATTTGGATACCAAAAATTACTTGATTGTCTTATGATAGGTGTGATGGAGATTGATCAACAAGTCAAATATGGAGGGGGAGCTCCATGCACACAAGGAAGAACACTTGAAGAAGGAAGGCTTCACATCCTCCCTTGAGTTCAAGTGTGGTAAAATCTAGTTGTTTTTATTTGGCTAATTTAATTTATTTTCTTTTAATTCAACTAGACTATCATGTGTTGGACTAACATCTTTCGATGGTGCTTTCAGTAAGGGGGAGCTATTTTAAAACCAAAATTCTTATTTATGTCATTTTAAAACCTTTTAAGTTATCTTGAACTTAAAGTTATTTAAATTCTTTTTGAAATAACAAAAAAGGGGGAGAGTTTGGTTTGAAAAATTGTATTTTCAAATGAATAAGGGGAGCTTTATTTACTTTTCAATTTTCCATCTCTTATTCAAATTTTTAAACTTGAAGGGGGAGAATCCCAAACAATTTTTCAAGTTGGTTTTATTATATCAAAAAGGGGGAGATTGAAGAACTAATGTTTTGACATAATAATTGAAAATAGTTTTGGATTAAATTGAAAAGATTTCAAAATGATTTTAAGTCCAAACAACTTGAAAATATGTTTGAAGAAGTTTTAAAGGGGTTTTAATGCACTTTCTAAAGTCAAACTTTACAAAACCACACAGGTGTTTCGAAACACCCTAGGCGTTTCGAAACGACCATTCAAAGAGACAAAATGTTTCGATACAACCTTGTCTGTTTCCAAACGGGATTCAATTTGAGTGAGGGTTTTACACAATGTTTCGATACGTGCTTCACCGTTTCGATACATTTATTTCCCCAACGGTCAAATCTATAATGGCTATTTTCCCAACAGTAATTTAATTTGTAGCCTAACTGTCAATCGTACCGAAACATGTTGTAACCGTTTCGATATGGCTAGAAGGGTTTCGAAATGACCATAGGCATTTCGATACGACCTATTGCATCAGACTTCAACAGCTAGTCTTGAAGAAGGGAGTTTTGAAACGGGGTCGAGTGTTTTGAAACGGACGCCTGCAGAACATCATTTATGGTGGGAAATAAAGACTCTAACGGCTCAAAAACAACCCCAACGGTCCTCAACGACTACAAACTCATTTAGGAGTATAAAAGTGTAGAACTAATGTTTTGATATAATAATTGAAAAATGTTCTTGTCTAGTTTGAAAAGAATTCAAAATTATTTCTAAAGTCCAAATAACTTGAAACTATGTTTAGGGGATATTTTTCAAAGGTTTTTACATGTTTTCAAAGCCAAATTAAACAAAACCTTCCAGGCGTATCGAAACACCCCCATGCGTTTCGATACGAGGTCTTCCAGTGTCAAAACGTTTCGAAACAAGTTTCGAAACGAGTCTTTTTTGGATAAGGATTTTGCCAAGTGTTTCGATACGGGCTATGACGTTTCGATATGCCTACGTGGCATCGACCACAACAGTCATAAACCCCAACGACTATTTCCCAACTAACATTTAAATGCAGATCGTTTCGATACGGTACTATGCATTTCGATACGGACGTTTCGATACGGCCAACAGAGTTTCGATACGGGTGTTGCAACGAATCTTTCTACTTGAAGAGTGTATCGAAACGGGTTCGAGCGATTCGATACGGGTAGTTGCAGAACTACATTTATGATGGGAAATTATGTCTCCAACGGCTCCAATTCAACCCCAACGGCTAGTGACGGCTACAAACTCATTAAGGTTTATAAAAGGGACCTCCAAGTATCAAGTAATGGTTAATGCTTCAATTGTCAATCAACAAATGATCAAGAATTGTCTTTGTACTTAAATTGTCGTTTCTTTGTATAGACAAACACTAGTGAGCCAAAATTGTCAAATTTGCTCAAGTGTTTTAGGTCTTGGGTGAGAGCTAAATTGTGCAAACAAATACTTATTAGAGGAATTTAAGTTTGCTTATCTTTTCTCTTGTAAAGAGGGTTTGATCAAGGCTTTGGGTAGAAAGCTTGATCGGCGTATAGGGGTTTCCTCATAAGCCTAGAAAAAGGGATGAATCAAAAGTGGATTGATTGGAAATCCTTAGTGGGAAGCTAAGGTAGTGGATGTAGACCTTGGTTAGAAGGATGAACCACTATAAATCATTGTGTCATTTATCTTTTTAGCTTCCACACCACATCCACCCAAATTTCCACTTCACCACAACTTGGCGAGCAAGAACGGTTGAAAGAATTGAGCACCTTAAAACCCAACAATTGGTATCAGAGCTTGGCTCAATCGAAGAGGATTAACATCCTATTGAGAAGATCTGGCAAGCTCGATCATCATTTCACTCAACCGGCTCAATGGCGCAATCCATTGACAAACCACCCTTCTTCGTCGAAACTCACTATGCCCATTGGAAGACAAAGATGAAGTTCTTCATTAAGTTAAGAGACTAAAAGCTATGAGACATAGTTGAAGATGGTTCGTTCGTGCCTCAACGAAGCAAAGCGAAATGGAATGCCAAAGATCGCAAGAAGATGGAGCTTAATTGCAAAGCCTTGCACATCCTCTTTTGTGCATTTGGCCCAACCATCTATGAGAAGATATCTTCTTGTAAGAGTGCCAAGGAAGTATGGGAAAAGCTTGAAGTCTGTAGAACCAATGTTTCGATATAATAATTGAAAAATGTGTTGGACTAATTTAAAAAGTATTTAAAACATTTCCAAAGTCCAAACATGTTTAGGGATGTCTTTAAAAAGGTTTTCTTATGTTTTCAAAGGCTAATTTTCACAAAACTGTCCTAGTGTTTCGAAACACCTTAGGGCGTTTCGAAACAGGTGCCTCTAGTAGCCAAAACGTTTTGAAACTTGTTTCGAAACGGGCTCTCTATGAACATCATTTTTGCCCAGCGTTTCGAAACGGGCTAGGCCGTTTCGATACGCCCACGTGGCACTGACCACAACGGTCATAAACCCCAACGACTCTTTCCCAACTAACTTTTAAATGCAAGTCGTTTCGATACGGGCTTATAGCGTTCCGAAACGGCAAGGGGGTGTTCCGAAACGGGTACCCTGACAGACTGCAACGGCTCTTTCTACATTGAGAGTGTTTCGAAACGGCTTCGAGCGTTTCGAAACGAGGAGCTGCAGACTGCATTTATGGAGGGAATTAAAGGCTCCAACGACTCTAATTCAACCCCAACAGTCCTAAACGGCTATAAACTCAATTGGGAGTACAAAAGGGACCTCCAAGCATCAAGAGAAGACTAATGCTCATGTTGTCAAACATCAAATGATCAAGAAAATGTCTTAGCACTTAAATTGTCAATTCTTGTATAGACAAACACTAGTGAGCCAAAATTGTCAAATTTGCTCAAGTGTTTTAGGTTTTGGGTGAGTGCTTCATTGTGCAAACAAACACCTATTAGAGGGTTTAAGTTTGCTTTCTTGTTTCTCTTTGTAAAGAGGGTTTTGATCAAGGCTTTGGGTAGAAGCTTGATCGGTTGTAAGGGTTTCCTCCTAATCCTAGAAAAGGGGACGAATCAATTAGTGGATTGATTGTGAAATCCTTAGTGGGAAGCTAAGGTAGTGGATGTAGGTGCTTGTTAGAAGACCGAACCACTATAAATCATTGTGTCTTTTTACATTCTAGCTTCCACAACCCTTCCACCCAAAAATCCATCTCTCCACCACTTGGTGAGCTATATTGGTTGATCGAATCGAGCCCCACACAACCCAACAATTGGTATCAGAGCCTCGTCTCAATCGAAGAGGATTAACATCCTTTTGAGAAGATCCGGCAAGCTCGATCACTTTTTCATCAACCGGCTCAAATGGCACAATCAATCGACAAACCGCCTTTCTTTGACGGAGCTCACTATGCCCATTGGAAGACAAAGATGAAGTTCTTCATCAAATCAAAAGATTACAAGCTATGGGATGTAGTTGAAGATGGCCCGTTCGTGCCTCAAAGAAGTAAAGCGGAGTGGAGTGCCGACGATCGCAAGAAGATGGAGCTAAATTGCAAAGCATTGCACATTTTATTTTGTGCATTTGGTCCATCCATCTATGAGAAGATGTCTTCTTGTGAGAGTGCCAAAGAGGTATGGGACAAGCTTGAAGTCACATACGAGGGGACAAATGAAGTCAAGGAGACCAAGATTGGGCTCCTAACCTTGGAGTATGAGAACTTCAAAATGGATCCGGAAGAGAACATCGAGAAGATGTTCGATAGGTTCTCCACCATCACCAATGGTCTTAAAGGTTTTGGAGAAGTCATCCCGGAAGAAAAGCTTGTTCGAAAGCTCATCTACTCACTTCCCGAGTCTTGGGACTCAAAGAGGACCGCCATCATCGAAGCCAAAAATTTGAAGACTTTGAAGCTTGATGAACTCATGGGGTCACTCCTTACTCATCAAATCATGAAGAAGAACAAAGAGGATGAGAAGAAGAGGGAAGAAATTAGAGCTATGGGAGAGAAGAAAATCAAAGGGCTTGGCATCAATGCAAGTGCCATGGCTCTCAAATCCTCCACTTGACATGATGTCTACACAAGTGAAGAGGAGGATGAAGATGAAGAGATAGTTCATCTCTTCAAGAAGTGTGCCCCGTTCATGAAGAAAGCTTTGAGAGAGCTTGAACGAGAACCTAAAAGAAAGGAGAGGGCAAGCACTTCTAGCCATAGGAAGAAGGCATATGTGGCTACTTGGAGTGATGAGGACTCCACCGACGATGAACAAGCCAACCTTTGTCTTATGGCCATCGAAGAAGATTCAAGGGTAACTTCTAATTCATCTACTTCATGTTCTTACACTTTTGATGAATTACAAGATGCCTATGATGATTTGGTTTTAGATTTTAAAAGCCACATTTTGAAAAACAATAAATTGGTTTCAAAGTTAAAAATTAAAAATGATTTGCTTTCTAAAACCAAACTTGAACTTGAAGCAAAACTTGAAGAGTTTGAATTAAAATGTTTTAATTTACAAAAATTGCTTCAAAAAGTTCAAGAAGAAAAAGATTTGATTTCCAAAGAGCTTGAAAAGAAGAATGTTGAGTGTGTAAAAGTTCTATTATTTACACCCTTTTTAACCCATATTTCTGCTACATTCAAGCATCATTGCATTGCATTTAGGATAGTTTTCAATTAAATATCACAATTATATAAAAGGCACGGATTCTACTAAAAGATGGTGTATTTTGCAGGTAACTGCCAAGGTTGACGATGAAGGCAGGCGAAGGGCAGATAAGCATGAAAGCTGAACTGAACAAGCAGCTGAAGAAGACGAACCTGTCATGGACCTGTCGTGACAGCATGGTGACAGCAGATTATTGAAGAGGAAAAATGAAGTGGACATCGATAGATAGAGAAAAATCTGCTCGTCTGTCGTGTGGAAGCCAAATAATTTTCCAAGCCCCGGATCAAAAGATATGTCAAGCCAAAGCTCAAAGGAGAGGAAATCCCTAAAAGCAAGGATGCGGCTAGAAAGTAGGATACTTTAGAGATTTAGTCTTTATTAGAATCATACTTTTAATTAAAGTTGTAATCCTTGTTACCTTAGATAACTTGAGCCCAAAGCTTATATAAAGGGCATAGATTAAACCTAGGGCATAGCCGATTACCCCAGAACCCAAAACCGAAACCCTGCCGTCCACCCGTCACCGACATGTTCTAAATTCCCCCTAGGGCCACGGGTTGTTTTGTAAAGTAGTTGCAAGGGTTGCTTTGTTTTAGGATTTTTCAAGTTCAATAAAATAAACTTCAAGTTCTTTTATCTTGGTTTTAATATCTTGCAAGAGCATCGGGAGAGCATTGTGAGGTTATCTATTTACTTAGCATCGGGAGAGTTAAGTATACGAAAGAGATAAAAGCGCGTTCTCTAGTTTATAGTTGAACCATCTCGTGCTTAGGGATAAGGCGAGGTTAAGTGGCTAAGGAAGAATTCATACACATCGGTGTTCATCCTTCGATTCACGCCGGGAGGTATCATCAAAGACGTGTTCATCGACAGACTTGTGCCTAGGGATAGGGCAAGGCAGATCTGGGATTCTTGCCAAACTTGAAGTACGGAGTTGGTGTGTCTGCTGCCGCAACTGCCAACGGACAGACGTCGCGACAGGTGCTGTCGGCGACGGGAGCGACGACAGAACTGGAGATCCTGAGCAATTCAATACCTGCACTACCGAGCAATTCAATACCAGCCCATTCTCTCTATCTTGATAATTCAATCCTTTATTTACGTTTTTACTTTATTATTCTCGTGACAATTCTCAAATATTTCTTTTACTTCGTGCAGTAAATCAAGGTGAAGTCATTAGCCCAATCCCTGTGGAGACGATATCCGATACTTCGTATCACTTTACTACTTGCGTCGTGTACACTTGCACTACCATTGCGATAGACTATTTTACACGCAACAAGTTTTTGGCGCCGTTGCCGGGGATTGGCAACATAACTACATCTTTCTTTTATTGCACTTTTTGTTTTTATTTTTATTTTATTTTTGTTTTCGTTTTTAGTTTTTCTTTAATTTTTATTTTGTGTTTTCAACTCTTGCTTTTCACAAGGTTCTCTTGTTTATGCGCAGATCGAAAAGAGGCGAAGATCCTGAGTATAAGTTAGATCCGGAAATCGAACGATCATTCAATCTCAAGAAACAGATTCGCCATCTTTTAGACAGGAACGAATACCTTGAAGAACAGCTAGAGCAGATGGCCCGTAACCAGCCTGCTGGAGGAGACATACCGCCTGTCGGCGATCCGCCTGTCGGCGATCCGCCTGTCGGCGATCCGCCTGTCGGCGATCCGCCTGTCGGCGATCCGCCTGTCGGCGATCCGCCTGGGGCAGGTGGACGACGGTCATGTCGTGACTACATGCTGAATGACCATGTAGAGCTGGAGACCACACTGCCGGATATTGATGTTGATAACTTTGAACTTAAACCTGTCATGTTTAGTATGATCAACAACGCCGGACAGTTTAGTGGTTCTGCGACAGAAGATGCTAGGGAGCATCTCAAAACGTTCCAGGAGATCTGTGGTTCGTTTAGGCTACTAGGAGTTAGTCCGGAGATACTGAGGCTTCGGTTATTCCCCCATTCATTAAGGGATAGAGCTAAAACTTGGTGGAATAAACTTACACCGGGTTCCATTATGACTTGGGCAGATCTAACTCGTGAATTCTTATCTCGTTTTAATCCTTCACATTTATCTGAGCGATTACGTAACGAAATTGCTACTTTTCAACAGGAAGATGACGAGCCGATGCACGAGGCCTGGGACAGATTTACTACTCTTCTACGGAACTGCCCAATGCATGGATTCCCCGTCTGGAATCAGGTAACTAAGTTTTATAATGCTGCTAACTTACAAACTCGCATTCGCATTGATTCTGCAGCAAATGGATTATTATTGGATAAAGATCCGGACGAGGCATTACAAGTTCTGAAGAATCTAGCTAAGAATGAGGAGCAGTTTCCGACAGCTAGAAGAGGGGGTAAACGGGTACTTGCTGTCAAGGACTATGAGGCTGACAGCACTATGAAATCACAGGTAGCATTCCTCACTAAAGCCATGAAACACTTATTGAGCGAAGAGGAAGTACGAGGGTTTGCTGTCGAGGAAATTTGTGCCACTTGTGAGGGAAATCATAGTAGGGATGAGTGCCCTATAAACATAGAAGAAGGGAAATATGTTGGAAATTACAAGCCAAACTACAATTCCAACAACTACAACCCTAATTGGAGGAAAGATCCCAAATTTTCCTGGAGTAATCCTAACAATGCCCTAAATCCGCAAGCACATCATCAGAATCAGGGGGGTCCTAGATTGTTGACGCGACAGCAACTGCAGCCGCAGAACCTGCTGCCTCAGCAACAACAGCAGCCACCACCTGCCACGAGTAGTGTATTGGAGCAGACTCTGGCTACCTTTATGTCTCAGACTGGCACGTATATGGATAATATTAATCAGTTTGTCAAGAAGACGGAAAATTTTATGGACGAGACTAAGATGAGAATGACAAACCATGAGGCCACCTTGAAATCTTTAGAGACACAAATGGGTCAGGTGTCGCAGCATATTAAACCTAGGCAGAATGGAGGTTTCCCTAGCAATACTGAAAATGCTAGACCACCCCCACATGAGCAATGTAAGGCAATTACTACTAGGAGTGGGAAAAAGTTACCAGGGCCGGAAAAAGAAGTTGATACAGAAAAGGACCCTGCTTTGAGCAAACCTGCCGAGGAAGCTGACCCGACAGGTGACAAACAGACTGCTGCCGATGATCCTGTCACGACAGCAGAAGCGACAGAGGAGAAAAAGGAAGATTATCGTCCTCAGATTCGCATGCAGTGGGAAGGACGCATTGCTGATTATAGTCCTCCACCACCTTTTCCTCAACGGATACAACAAGCTAAGAATGAATCTCAACTCAAAAAAATTTATGATATTTTTAAACAGGTTCATATTAACATACCGTTGTTAGATGCTGTTAGGGAGATGCCCGGTTATGCTAAATTTCTCAAGGATGTCATGTCTAAAAAATCTAAACTTGGGGAATTTGAAACGGTAAGGATGCAAGAGGGTTGCATGAGTATTCTTCATCGACAACCACCCCAGAAAAAGAAGGATCCGGGGAGCTTCCTCATACCTTGCGTAATCGGCGATAAATTTGTGGGTAAGGCACGTTGTGATCTTGGTGCTAGTGTTAATCTAATGCCCAAATCTGTTTTTCAGAAACTAGGTATTGGCAAGGCGCGGCCCACGACAGTTACCCTACAGCTAGCCGACCGCTCTTACGTTCACCCCGAAGGAAAAATTGAAGATATTTTGGTAAGAGTGGATAAACTTATTTTTCCTGCTGACTTTCTTATTTTAGATTGTGAGGCAGATGAGAACGCACCAGTCATCCTCGGACGACCTTTCTTAGCCACGGGAAGATCGTTGATTGATGTGGAGAAAGGAGAACTCACCATGCGCGTGAACGATCAAGAAATTAAGTTGAATGTTCTCCAAGCAATGAAACATGCCGATGTGGACGAGGAATGCAAAGCCATCATCGAGGTGACCTTTGATTACCCCTGCATCAGGTCAGGCTGCCGAAATATAAAATTTAGTCACTGCTGTGACAGCCATCTAAAGACCTGTCACGACAGTGACGACGACAGCACCGACGACAGTGACCCCTCTGAATCCGATACATCTGATACTGAAGGTCATGAGGAGGTAAACTGGTTAGACCATCGTCCAGGTAAGTTATTCGAACCCTTGAATTACACTTCGGATAACCATTTAATCCAAAAGCCCTCTACTGTTGAACCACCTGTCTTAGAACTTAAGCCCCTGCCAGGGCAGCTTAAATATGCTTATCTTGGTTGTGATAACACACTACCTGTAATCATCTCTGCTAAGCTGCCGCAGGAACAGGAACGACAGCTGATCGACATGTTGTGGCAGCATAAAAGGGCGATAGGATGGACGATAGCAGACATCCAGGGCATTAGTCCGACAATCTGTATGCACAAAATCCTCCTAGAGGAAGATCATAAGCCGACTATTGATGCCCAAAGGCGGCTAAACCTTGCGATGAAGGAGGTAGTGCGTAAAGAGATAATGAAGTGGTTAGATGCTGGTATTATTTACGCCATCTCCGACAGCAAATGGGTAAGCCCGGTGCAATGTGTTCCCAAGAAAGGAGGCATGACTGTAATAACCAACGAAAACAACGAGTTAATCCCAACCAGGACTGTGACCGGTTGGAGGGTTTGTATGGACTATCGGAAGCTTAACAAAGCTACCCGAAAGGACCACTTTCCTTTACCCTTTATTGATCAAATGCTTGATAGATTAGCGGGTAAACCTTACTATTGTTTTCTTGATGGTTATTTCAGGATATAATCAAATTGCTATTGCACCAGAAGACCAAGAGAAAACGACTTTCACATGCCCCTACGGTACGTACGCATTTAGGAGGATGCCATTTGGACTCTGTTACGCACCTGCCACCTTCCAAAGGTGCATGATGGCTATATTCTCGGACATGGTTGAGGACTTCCTAGAAATTTTTATGGATGATTTTTCTGTCTTTGGAGACGATTTTGAGAGTTGTCTAGGCAATTTACAAAAGGTGCTCGAAAGATGCGAAAAAGCTAACTTGGTTTTAAATTGGGAAAAATGCCACTTTATGGTGGATGAAGGGATAGTCTTAGGCCATAAGATTAGCTGCCGTGGGATAGAAGTCGACAGGGCAAAAATAGAAGTCATAGAGAAGCTGCCGCCGCCAACAACAGTCAAGGGCATTAGAAGTTTTTTAGGGCATGCTGGTTTTTATAGGAGATTTATTGCCAATTTCTCAAAAATCACGAAACCCCTATGTTATCTCCTAGAGCAGAACCGACCCTTTGACTTTAATGAAGAATGTACTGAAGCATTCAAGGTTCTGAAGGAAAAGTTAGTGACAGCCCCCATAGTACAGCCACCAGACTGGACGCAACCGTTTGAAATTATGTGTGATGCTAGTGACTATGCTGTCGGGGCAGCACTTGGGCAGCGCAAGGACAGGCTATTTCATGTCATATATTACGCCAGCAAAACATTGAATGATGCCCAAGTGAATTATACCACCACGGAAAAGGAGCTGTTAGCTGTGGTGTTTTCCATCGACAAGTTTCGTTCTTACATACTTGGAACGAAGGTTATAATACACACCGACCACTCTGCCCTCAAGTATCTATTTGCAAAAAAAGATGCAAAACCTAGGTTGATACGATGGATATTACTATTACAAGAGTTCGACCTTGAGATAAAAGATAAAAAGGGGACAGAAAATCAGGTGGCAGATCACTTGTCGAGGTTGGAGACGGGACAGAGTCTACCGCCAGATGAGACACACATATTGAAGACCTTCCCAGATGAGCAGCTCTTTGCTGCCGCACTAGCTGTCGCGACAGCCATGGCGGCAGGTAAGTCTTCTAACCTTCCCTGGTATGCTGATTTCGTTAATTTTATAGTTAGCGGAATATTACCTTCTGATCTTACTTACCAAGCCAGGAAGAGGTTTCAAAATGATGTTAAACATTATTATTGGGACGAACCTCTTCTTTTCAAAATGTGCGCAGATCAGGTTATAAGGAGATGCATACCACAAGAAGAACAAGAAGACATTCTCCATCACTGTCATGCTTCACAATATGGAGGACACTTAGGAGGCAACAAAACTGCTGCCAAGGTGCTGCAGTCAGGGTTCTACTGGCCGACACTGTATAAGGACGCACAGGAATTTTACAAAAACTGTGACAGGTGCCAGCGGACAGGTAACATCTCGAGGAGAAACGAGATGCCACTACAGAATATTTTAGAAGTCGAAATCTTCGACGTTTGGGGGATTGATTTTATGGGACCTTTTCCATCTTCTTGTGGAAATCTTTACATCCTCCTAGCAGTGGATTATGTCTCCAAGTGGGTAGAAGCAATCGCAACTCAACAGAATGATGCCAAAACAGTCCAAAAGTTTTTGCACAAAAATATCTTTTCTAGATTCGGCATCCCTAGGGCGATTATCAGTGATGAAGGGAGACATTTTGACAACAAGGTAATTGCTGCCGCCTTGAGAAAATATGGTGTCAAGCACAGGATCGCGACAACATACCACCCACAGACCAATGGACAGGCTGAGATATCCAATAGGGAAGTGAAGAACATTCTAGAAAAAATGGTTAAACCAACTAGGAAAGATTGGTCTTTGCTTCTGAATGATGCATTATGGGCATACAGAACAGCTTTCAAGACTCCATTGGGCATGTCTCCATACCGTTTGATTTATGGGAAAACCTGTCATCTGCCTGTCGAGATAGAACACAAGGCATATTGGGCGATCAAGGCAGTAAACATGGACTTGGACAAGGCAGGCCAGAAAAGGTTGTTGGATTTGAATGAGATAGATGAAATACGGACAATGGCCTACGACAATGCAAGGATTTACAAGGAAAAAACTAAGAAGTGGCATGACAAGAAGTTGCTGCCACGACAGTTCTGCCCAGGGCAGCTTGTGTTGTTGTTTAATTCTAGGTTGAAACTCTTTCCAGGGAAACTCAAATCTAGATGGTCTGGCCCGTTTCAAGTAGTTCAAGTTTTTCCCCATGGTGCCATTACAATTCAATCACTAAAGGACGGGCACCAATTCAAAGTCAATGGACAACGCCTCAAGCACTATCAGGGGACTGAAGCCCCAGGAATACAGGAAGTGGTTACTTTAGGTGATGCCCCACAAGGCATCCCTAATTTAACCTAATTCTTTTCTTTCTATTTTTATTATTATTAATATTATTTATTAGGAATTAGATTTATTTTATACTGTTTTGTTTTTAATTTCGGTTTTTAGGAAATAAAGGAGGTAAGTGAGAAAGAAGAAGTGGCCCAAGCCCACCGCCCATCCACCAGCCCAATAAAGTCCATTCATGATAACCTGTCGTTTCGGCTGCCGGCGCAGACGGAGTTGACAGGCTGTCAACAGACGCACAGCAGACGAAGAATCGTGCGGCAGAGGCATTAATGCTCGTCAGACGTGTCAGACACTCTACATTCAATCTGCCGCTCCGCTATTCCCGCCTGCCGTTGCGGCATTAAATGGGCAGCCCCCGACAGCTATATAAACCCCTTCTCCTTTTCATTTTTCATCACTTCAGATTTTCTCTCTTGCTATTCTCTTCTAGTTTGATCTATTTTCTTTCATTTTCAGCCCTTGCAACCAAATATGTCTTCACGACAAACCCGACAGAACGCTGCTGCCGCTTCCTCTTCCGCAGCAGCATCCCCGTTCGCTAACAAGGAACTTTGGGAGGAGCGAAGCTTCATCTACAACAGAGATGCCCCTCTGTTTGGACTCCGGCCGTTCATCATGCAGGCCATAACAGCTCAACTGTGGGAAGACTTCGCCGAGCAGCCGGCAGAACTTAATGACACCCTAGTCAGGGAGTTTTATGCGGCGATCGAGAGCAAGACGGCGACATCTGTCACCGTCCGAGGAGTGACAGTCCCTTTTACCGCCAGCAGCATCAACCATGTCTTCGGCCTCTTCTTCGGCCCCAATGACGATGCTCATCAACAGTTCTGGGACACCCTCGACGCTGCCGGCCACGATGCTGTCATGAGGGAATTGACAGAAGCAGGAACGACATGGAGCACAAGTAAGAAGAACCCCCATTCTGTCAATAGGGGGCAGCTCCTACCTGAGGCAAAGCTATGGAACGCTTTTATCAAAAAGCGTATCCTGCCCTCATCCCACCATACGACAGTCAACAGGCAGAGGCTGGCCCTCATCCACTCTATCATGCACAACAGGCCCATCAATGTGGGCAGGTACATGCGGGACAGCATTCTCGACTGTGCTTTCCGATCAGACTCACGGCTCTGCCTGCCTTGCACCATCACTGCCCTCTGCCGCTGCGCTGCCGTACCGGAGGAAGACTCAGACAAAATCAAGAAGGGCAGCGGCTGGACAGACAGCAACATCTCCAGCCTCATGGAGCTGGTAGTCGTATCGCCCCTCAACGCCTTCGATCCAAACGCCCCTCCTGCTGAGTCTGATGATGAGCCTGCCACCGAACCTGCCCCAGAAGCTGCCACCAACACCGCTCCGGCAGATCAGAACGCCCACATCCTTGCGGCCATACTAAGGATCGAGGAGCGCCAGATGGGCTTAATGACATTCATCCGAGACTTCTCCAATGCCACGGTAAACTTCATTACCAATACTTTGAATTTTTCGGATGTCTTTTTCCCCACCTTCCCTGCCCATTATTTCAATATCCCATCCCCTACTCCCACACCACCTGTCTCTCTCCATGGAGAATCTGCCTCCTCCACACCTTCCCCGACGGCAGACGGCAGCCCACCGGCAGACACCTCCCCTCGAGGAACAAAGCGAGCTGCCACTGACGACAGCCCCCTTGTCCGGAGGAATTTGGACAGTGCCTTCACACGGGTGAAACGCATTAAGCATGTCGCAGACAAGCGAAGGCTGTCCAAAGCCATCATAACCACCAGCTGGGACAGCAGCAGCAGCAGTTCCGATGTCAGGCTAGTGGAGCCACCTGCCCTTCCACCTGCTGACGACCCTGTCCCCCAACCGGAGGAAGACCCTGCCCCTCAACAGGCTGACGAATCTGTCGATCAACCTGCTCCGGAACCTGCCCAGCCACCTCCTCAACGCAGACGCTACCATCAAATCCGCGTCAGCAGCAGCAGCGAGGACAGCGCATAAAATTTAAGTTTTTATTTCTTTTCTCCTCTTATTGCTGCCTGCCCTTATATAATTGTGATGTACTTTTTTTTCTATCTTGTTTTTCTTTATTTGTTTTTAAGTTTGTTTTGCATTGAGGGCAATGCAACCCTTGAGTTTGGGGGTGGCAACCCTCCATATTTAATGGCATCTTTAGCACATCTTTTGTTTAACTGTTGTGTCTTTTTATTTACTTATTTCTTTAAAAAAAAAATCAGAAAATTAAAACTGTTGGCTTAAAACTGTGAAGTTAGCTTACCTGTCATGACAGCTCTGTCGTGGCAGCATCTTTAGGACAGGTTAAGGAAAAGTTTAGAGCCTTTCTATAGTTCTGAAAAACTTAAACACTTTTGTGACTGTTATATTGCTTAGATTTCTTTTAGCCAAACTAGAATAGGATGCTTAGAACTTGAATAGCCCCTAGAGGTGCCTAACACTGGCTCTAGGAAAGAAGTTTAGTAAAAGAAAATCAAAAACCTAGAGGTGCCCGAAACCGGCTCTAGGAAGCTAACTAGAGGTGCCCAAAACTGGCTCTAGAAAAATTTCAGCTTGAAAATAGAAGAAAAAGAAGCATGAAAATGTGCCTTCTAAAAAAATAAACTTTGGCATAAAAATTCGAGTTAAGGAGTTGAATATTCTAGTGAAACTAAGAGAGTCTTAGCATATAACTGTTCACAAGCTTGCACACACTGCACGAGAACTATAGGGAGATTCCGGACAGATCCTAATCTTTCCGACAGGTTGCTGCCGCCATAGAGAATGAGCGACGGGTAAGGGACAGTTCACTGTTTGAAGGCCAACACAAAAATTTTCATTTTTCTTTAGGTTTAATTGCTTGAGGGCAAGCAAAGACTTGAGTTTGGGGGTGTGTTGAGTGTGTAAAAGTTCTATCATTTACACCCTTTTTAACCCATATTTCTGCTACATTCAAGCATCATTGCATTGCATTTAGGATAGTTTTCAATTAAATATCACAATTATATAAAAGGCACGGATTCTACTAAAAGATGGTGTATTTTGTAGGTAACTGCCAAGGTTGACGATGAAGGCAGGCGAAGGGCAGATAAGCAGGAAAGCTGAACTGAACAAGCAGCTGAAGAAGACGAACCTGTCATGGACCTGTCGTGACAGCATGGTGACAGCAGATTATTGAAGAGGAAAAATGAAGTGGACATCGATAGATAGAGAAAAATCTGCTCGTCTGTCGTGTGGAAGCCAAATAATTTTCCAAGCCCCGGATCAAAAGATATGTCAAGCCAAAGCTCAAAGGAGAGGAAATCCCTAAAAGCAAGGATGCGGCTAGAAAGTAGGATACTTTAGAGATTTTGTCTTTATTAGAATCATACTTTTAATTAAAGTTGTAATCCTTGTTACCTTAGATAACTTGAGCCCAAAGCTTATATAAAGGGCATAGATTAAACCTAGGGCATAGCCGATTACCCCAGAACCCAAAACCGAAACCCTGTCGTCCACCCGTCACCGACATGTTCTAAATTCCCCCTAGGGCCACGGGTTGTTTTGTAAAGTAGTTGCAAGGGTTGCTTTGTTTTAGGATTTTTCAAGTTCAATAAAATAAACTTCAAGTTCTTTTATCTTGGTTTTAATATCTTGCAAGAGCATCGGGAGAGCATTGTGAGGTTATCTATTTACTTAGCATCGGGAGAGTTAAGTATACGAAAGAGATAAAAGCGCGTTCTCTAGTTTATAGTTGAACCATCTCGTGCTTAGGGATAAGGCGAGGTTAAGTGGCTAAGGAAGAATTCATACACATCGGTGTTCATCCTTCGATTCACGCCGGGAGGTATCATCAAAGACGTGTTCATCGACAGACTTGTGCCTAGGGATAGGGCAAGGCAGATCTGGGATTCTTGCCAAACTTGAAGTACGGAGTTGGTGTGTCTGCTGCCGCAACTGCCAACGGACAGATGTCGCGACAGGTGCTGTCGGCGACGGGAGCGACGACAGAACTGGAGATCCTGAGCAATTCAATACCTGCACTACCGAGCAATTCAATACCAGCCCATTCTCTCTATCTTGATAATTCAATCCTTTATTTACGTTTTTACTTTATTATTCTCGTGACAATTCTCAAATATTTCTTTTACTTCGTGCAGTAAATCAAGGTGAAGTCATTAGCCCAATCCCTATGGAGACGTTATCCGATACTTCGTATCACTTTACTACTTGCGTCGTGTACACTTGCACTACCATTGCGATAGACTATTTTACACGCAACAAAGAACAATTTTGGAAAATCAAACTTTTATGTTAGACAATCTAGTGCCCCTAGATTTATTAAAGGAAAATGTTTTAGAAGTATTTGGGTCCTAAAAGGACTTAGTACTTCAATTAAAAAGGATGACATTGAAAAATGGATTCCTAAGGGGTCTAAAATTTGTGCAACTAACGTTTATGGATCCAAAGCAATTTGGATACCAAAAATTACTTGATTGTCTATTGTAGGTGTGATGGAGATGTTCAACAAGTCAAACATTGAGGGGGAGCTCCATACACACAAGGAAGAACACTTGAAGAAGGAAGACTTCACATCCTACCTTTGGGTTCAAGTGTTGGTAAAAATCTAGTTGTTTTTGCCTTTATTTGTTTTAATTTTTTATTTAATTCAACTAGATGATCATATATGTTGGACTAACATTTCAATGATGCTTTGAGTAAGGGGGAGCCATTTTAAAAACCAAAATTCTTATTTTGCCAAAATTTTACCTCTAATGTTATTTTGAACTTAATGTTTTAAATTCTTTTTGATATAACAAAAAGGGGGAGAAATGGTTTGAAAAATTGAATTTTCAAAAGAATAAGGGGGAGCTTTATTTGATTTATATTCTTAATTCTCTTATTCACATTTTTAACGTTAAAGGGGGAAATCCCAAACAATTTTTCAAGTGAGTTTTATTATATCAAAAAGGGGAGATTGTAGAACCAATGTTTCGATATAATAATTGAAAAATGTGTTGGACTAATTTAAAAAGTATTTACAACATTTCCAAAGTCCAAACATGTTTAGGGATGTCTTTAAAAAGGTTTTCTTATGTTTTCAAAGGCCAATTTTCACAAAACTGTCCTAGTGTTTCGAAACACCTTAGGGCGTTTCGAAACAGGTGCCTCTAGTAGCCAAAACGTTTCGAAACTTGTTTCGAAACGGGCTCTCTATGAACATCATTTTTGCCCAGCGTTTCGAAACGGGCTAGGCCGTTTCGATACGCCCACGTGGCACTGACCACAACGGTCATAAACCCCAACGACTCTTTCCCAACTAACTTTTAAATGCAGGTCGTTTCGATACGGGCTTATAGCATTCCGATACGCGTTCCGAAACGGCAAAGGGGTGTTCCGAAACGGGTACCCTGACAGACTGCAACGGCTCTTTCTACATTGAGAGTGTTTCGAAACGGCTTCGAGCGTTTCGAAACGGTGAGCTGCAGACTGCATTTATGGAGGGAATTAAAGGCTCCAACGACTCTAATTCAACCCCAACAGTCCTAAACGGCTATAAACTCAATTGGGAGTACAAAAGGGACCTCCAAACATCAAGAGAAGACTAATGCTCATATTGTCAAACATCAAATGATCAAGAAAATGTCTTAGCACTTAAATTGTCAATTTTTGTATAGACAAACACTAGTGAGCCAAAATTGTCAAATTTGCTCAAGTGTTTTAGGTTTTGGGTGAGTGCTTCATTGTGCAAACAAACACCTATTAGAGGGTTTAAGTTTGCTTTCTTGTTTCTCTTTGTAAAGAGGGTTTTGATCAAGGCTTTGGGTAGAAGCTTGATCGGTTGTAAGGGTTTCCTCCTAATCCTAGAAAAGGGGACGAATCAATTAGTGGATTGATTGTGAAATCCTTAGTGGGAAGCTAAGGTAGTGGATGTAGGTGCTTGTTAGAAGGCCGAACCACTATAAATCATTGTGTCTTTCTACATTCTAGCTTCCACAACCCTTCCACCCAAAAATCCATCTCTCCACCAGTTGGTGAGCTATATTGGTTGATCGAATCGAGCCCCACACAACCCAACAATTGGTATCAGAGCCTCGTCTCAATCGAAGAGGATTAACATCCTTTTGAGAAGATCCGGCAAGCTCGATCACTTTTTCATCAACCGGCTCAAATGGCACAATCAATCGACAAACCGCCTTTCTTTGACGGAGCTCACTATGCCCATTGGAAGACAAAGATGAAGTTCTTCATCAAATCAAAAGATTACAAGCTATGGGATGTAGTTGAAGATGGCCCGTTCGTGCCTCAAAGAAGTAAAGCGGAGTGGAGTGCCGATGATCGCAAGAAGATGGAGCTAAATTGCAAAGCATTGCACATTTTATTTTGTGCATTTGGTCCATCCATCTATGAGAAGATGTCTTCTTGTGAGAGTGCCAAAGAGGTATGGGACAAGTTTGAAGTCACATACGAGGGGACAAATGAAGTCAAGGAGACCAAGATTGGGCTCCTAACCTTGGAGTATGAGAACTTCAAAATGGATCCGGAAGAGAACATCGAGAAGATGTTCGATAGGTTCTCCACCATCACCAATGGTCTTAAAGGTTTTGGAGAAGCCATCCCGGAAGAAAAGCTTGTTCGAAAGCTCATCTACTCACTTCCCGAGTCTTGGGACTCAAAGAGGACCGCCATCATCGAAGCCAAAAATTTGAAGACTTTGAAGCTTGATGAACTCATGGGGTCACTCCTTACTCATCAAATCATGAAGAAGAACAAAGAGGATGAGAAGAAGAGGGAAGAAATTAGAGCTATGGGAGAGAAGAAAATCAAAGGGCTTGGCATCAATGCAAGTGCCATGGCTCTCAAATCCTCCACTTGCCATCATGTCTACACAAGTGAAGAGGAGGATGAAGATGAAGAGATAGTTCATCTCTTCAAGAAGTGTGCCCCGTTCATGAAGAAAGCTTTGAGAGAGCTTGAACGAGAACCTAAAAGAAAGGAGAGGGCAAGCACTTCTAGCCATAGGAAGAAGGCATATGTGGCTACTTGGAGTGATGAGGACTCCACCGACGATGAACAAGCCAACCTTTGTCTTATGGCCATCGAAGAAGATTCAAGGGTAACTTCTAATTCATATACTTCATGTTCTTACACTTTTGATGAATTACAAGTTGCCTATGATGATTTGGTTTGAGATTTTAAAAGCCACATTTTGAAAAACAATAAATTGGTTTCAAAGTTAAAAATTAAAAATGATTTGCTTTCTAAAACCAAACTTGAACTTGAAGCAAAACTTGAAGAGTTTGAATTAAAATGTTTTAATTTACAAAAATTGCTTCAAAAAGTTCAGGAAGAAAAAGATTTGATTTCCAAAGAGCTTGAAAAGAAGAACAATTTTGGAAAATCAAACTTTTATGTTAGACAATCTAGTGCCCCTAGATTTATTAAAGGAAAATGTTTTAGAAGTATTTGGGTCCTAAAAGGACTTAGTACTTCAATTAAAAAGGATGACATTGAAAAATGGATTCCTAAGGGGTCTAAAATTTGTGCAACTAACGTTTATGGATCCAAAGCAATTTGGATACCAAAAATTACTTGATTGTCTATTGTAGGTGTGATGGAGATGTTCAACAAGTCAAACATTGAGGGGGAGCTCCATACACACAAGGAAGAACACTTGAAGAAGGAAGACTTCACATCCTACCTTTGGGTTCAAGTGTTGGTAAAAATCTAGTTGTTTTTGCCTTTATTTGTTTTAATTTTTTATTTAATTCAACTAGATGATCATATATGTTGGACTAACATTTCAATGATGCTTTGAGTAAGGGGGAGCCATTTTAAAAACCAAAATTCTTATTTTGCCAAAATTTTACCTCTAATGTTATTTTGAACTTAATGTTTTAAATTCTTTTTGATATAACAAAAAGGGGGAGAAATGGTTTGAAAAATTGAATTTTCAAAAGAATAAGGGGGAGCTTTATTTGATTTATATTCTTAATTCTCTTATTCACATTTTTAACGTTAAAGGGGGAAATCCCAAACAATTTTTCAAGTGAGTTTTATTATATCAAAAAGGGGAGATTGTAGAACCAATGTTTCGATATAATAATTGAAAAATGTGTTGGACTAATTTAAAAAGTATTTAAAACATTTCCAAAGTCCAAACATGTTTAGGGATGTCTTTAAAAAGGTTTTCTTATGTTTTCAAAGGCCAATTTTCACAAAACTGTCCTAGTGTTTCGAAACACCTTAGGGCGTTTCGAAACAGGTGCCTCTAGTAGCCAAAACGTTTCGAAACTTGTTTCGAAACGGGCTCTCTATGAACATCATTTTTGCCCAGCGTTTCGAAACGGGCTAGGCCGTTTCGATACGCCCACGTGGCACTGACCACAACGGTCATAAACCCCAATGGCACTTTCCCAACTAACTTTTAAATGCAGGTCGTTTCGATACGGGCTTATAGCATTCCGATACGCATTCCGAAACGGCAAAGGGGTGTTCCGAAACGGGTACCCTGGCAGACTGCAACGGCTCTTTCTACATTGAGAGTGTTTCGAAACGGCTTCGAGCGTTTCGAAACGGGGAGCTGCAGACTGCATTTATGGAGGGAATTAAAGGCTCCAACGACTCTAATTCAACCCCAACAGTCCTAAACGGCTATAAACTCAATTGGGAGTACAAAAGGGACCTCCAAACATCAAGAGAAGACTAATGCTCATATTGTCAAACATCAAATGATCAAGAAAATGTCTTAGCACTTAAATTGTCAATTCTTGTATAGACAAACACTAGTGAGCCAAAATTGTCAAATTTGCTCAAGTGTTTTAGGTTTTGGGTGAGTGCTTCATTGTGCAAACAAACACCTATTAGAGGGTTTAAGTTTGTTTTCTTGTTTCTCTTTGTAAAGAGGGTTTTGATCAAGGCTTTGGGTAGAAGCTTGATCGGTTGTAAGGGTTTCCTCTTAATCCTAGAAAAGGGGACGAATCAATTAGTGGATTGATTGTGAAATCCTTAGTGGGAAGCTAAGGTAGTGGATGTAGGTGCTTGTTAGAAGGCCGAACCACTATAAATCATTGTATCTTTCTACATTCTAGCTTCCACAACCCTTCCACCCAAAAATCCATCTCTCCACCAGTTGGTGAGCTATATTGGTTGATCGAATCGAGCCCCACACAACCCAACAATTGGTATCAGAGCCTCGTCTCAATCGAAGAGGATTAACATCCTTTTGAGAAGATCCGGCAAGCTCGATCACTTTTTCATCAACCGGCTCAAATGGCACAATCAATCGACAAACCGCCTTTCTTTGACGGAGCTCACTATGCCCATTGGAAGACAAAGATGAAGTTCTTCATCAAATCAAAAGATTACAAGCTATGGGATGTAGTTGAAGATGGCCCGTTCGTGCCTCAAAGAAGTAAAGCGGAGTGGAGTGCCGACGATCGCAAGAAGATGGAGCTAAATTGCAAAGCATTGCACATTTTATTTTGTGCATTTGGTCCATCCATCTATGAGAAGATGTCTTCTTGTGAGAGTGCCAAAGAGGTATGGGACAAGCTTGAAGTCACATACGAGGGGACAAATGAAGTCAAGGAGACCAAGATTGGGCTCCTAACCTTGGAGTATGAGAACTTCAAAATGGATCCGGAAGAGAACATCGAGAAGATGTTTGATAGGTTCTCCACCATCACCAATGGTCTTAAAGGTTTTGGAGAAGCCATCCCGGAAGAAAAGCTTGTTCGAAAGCTCATCTACTCACTTCCCGAGTCTTGGGACTCAAAGAGGACCGCCATCATCGAAGCCAAAAATTTGAAGACTTTGAAGCTTGATGAACTCATGGGGTCACTCCTTACTCATCAAATCATGAAGAAGAACAAAGAGGATGAGAAGAAGAGGGAAGAAATTAGAGCTATGGGAGAGAAGAAAATCAAAGGGCTTGGCATCAATGCAAGTGCCATGGCTCTCAAATCCTCCACTTGCCATCATGTCTACACAAGTGAAGAGGAGGATGAAGATGAAGAGATAGTTCATCTCTTCAAGAAGTGTGCCCCGTTCATGAAGAAAGCTTTGAGAGAGCTTGAACGAGAACCTAAAAGAAAGGAGAGGGCAAGCACTTCTAGCCATAGGAAGAAGGCATATGTGGCTACTTGGAGTGATGAGGACTCCACCGACGATGAACAAGCCAACCTTTGTCTTATGGCCATCGAAGAAGATTCAAGGGTAACTTCTAATTCATCTACTTCATGTTCTTACACTTTTGATGAATTACAAGATGCCTATGATGATTTGGTTTTAGATTTTAAAAGCCACATTTTGAAAAACAATAAATTGGTTTCAAAGTTAAAAATTAAAAATGATTTGCTTTCTAAAACCAAACTTGAACTTGAAGCAAAACTTGAAGAGTTTGAATTAAAATGTTTTAATTTACAAAAATTGCTTCAAAAAGTTCAAGAAGAAAAAGATTTGATTTCCAAAGAGCTTGAAAAGAAGAACAATTTTGGAAAATCAAACTTTT
Source organism: Hibiscus tridactylites (assembly GCA_958450335.1). Taxonomy (NCBI): domain Eukaryota; kingdom Viridiplantae; phylum Streptophyta; class Magnoliopsida; order Malvales; family Malvaceae; genus Hibiscus; species Hibiscus tridactylites. Next base: position 7,331,221 of record OY288280.1, on the reverse strand, counting down.
ATGTTAGACAATCTAGTGCCCCTAGATTTATTAAAGGAAAATGTTTTAGAAGTATTTGGGTCCTAAAAGGACTTAGTACTTCAATTAAAAAGGATGACATTGAAAAATGGATTCCTAAGGGGTCTAAAATTTGTGCAACTAACGTTTATGGATCCAAAGCAATTTGGATACCAAAAATTACTTGATTGTCTATTGTAGGTGTGATGGAGATGTTCGACAAGTCAAACATTGAGGGGGAGCTCCATACACACAAGGAAGAACACTTGAAGAAGGAAGACTTCACATCCTACCTTTGGGTTCAAGTGTTGGTAAAAATCTAGTTGTTTTTGCCTTTATTTGTTTTAATTTTTTATTTAATTCAACTAGATGATCATATATGTTGGACTAACATTTCAATGATGCTTTGAGTAAGGGGGAGCCATTTTAAAAACCAAAATTCTTATTTTGCCAAAATTTTACCTCTAATGTTATTTTGAACTTAATGTTTTAAATTCTTTTTGATATAACAAAAAGGGGGAGAAATGGTTTGAAAAATTGAATTTTCAAAAGAATAAGGGGGAGCTTTATTTGATTTATATTCTTAATTCTCTTATTCACATTTTTAACGTTAAAGGGGGAAATCCCAAACAATTTTTCAAGTGAGTTTTATTATATCAAAAAGGGGAGATTGTAGAACCAATGTTTCGATATAATAATTGAAAAATGTGTTGGACTAATTTAAAAAGTATTTAAAACATTTCCAAAGTCCAAACATGTTTAGGGATGTCTTTAAAAAGGTTTTCTTATGTTTTCAAAGGCCAATTTTCACAAAACTGTCCTAGTGTTTCGAAACACCTTAGGGCGTTTCGAAACAGGTGCCTCTAGTAGCCAAAACGTTTCGAAACTTGTTTCGAAACGGGCTCTCTATGAACATCATTTTTGCCCAGCGTTTCGAAACGGGCTATGCCGTTTCGATACGCCCACGTGGCACTGACCACAACGGTCATAAACCCCAACGGCTCTTTCCCAACTAACTTTTAAATGCAGGTCGTTTCGATACGGGCTTATAGCATTCCGATACGCGTTCCGAAACGGCAAAGGGGTGTTCCGAAACGGGTACCCTGACAGACTGCAACGGCTCTTTCTACATTGAGAGTGTTTCGAAACGGCTTCGAGCGTTTCGAAACGGGGAGCTGCAGACTGCATTTATGGAGGGAATTAAAGGCTCCAACGACTCTAATTCAACCCCAACAGTCCTAAACGGCTATAAACTCAATTGGGAGTACAAAAGGGACCTCCAAGCATCAAGAGAAGACTAATGCTCATATTGTCAAACATCAAATGATCAAGAAAATGTCTTAACACTTAAATTGTCAATTCTTGTATAGACAAACACTAGTGAGCCAAAATTGTCAAATTTGCTCAAGTGTTTTAGGTTTTGGGTGAGTGCTTCATTGTGCAAACAAACACCTATTAGAGGGTTTAAGTTTGCTTTCTTGTTTCTCTTTGTAAAGAGGGTTTTGATCAAGGCTTTGGGTAGAAGCTTGATCGGTTGTAAGGGTTTCCTCTTAATCCTAGAAAAGGGGACGAATCAATTAGTGGATTGATTGTGAAATCCTTAGTGGGAAGCTAAGGTAGTGGATGTAGGTGCTTGTTAGAAGGCCGAACCACTATAAATCATTGTGTCTTTTTACATTCTAGCTTCCACAACCCTTCCACCCAAAAATCCATCTCTCCACCACTTGGTGAGCTATATTGGTTGATCGAATCGAGCCCCACACAACCCAACAAAGTCACATACGAGGGAACCAACGAAGTTAAGGAGACCAAGATTGGGATCCTCACCTTAGAGTATGAAAACTTCAAGATGGATCCAGAAGAGAACATCGAGAAGATGTTTGATAGGTTCTCCACTATCACCAATGGTCTCAAAGGCTATGGAGAAGCCATCCCGGAAGAGAAACTTGTCTGAAAGCTCATCTACTCACTTCCCGAGTCATGGGACTCAAAGAGGACCGCCATCATCGAAGCTAAAAACTTGAAAACTTTGAAGCTTGATGAGCTCATGGGGTCTCCTCTCACTCACCAAATCATGAAAAAAAATAAAGAAGATGAGAAGAAGAGGTAAGAAATTAGAGCTGTGGGGGAGAAGAAGCTCAAAGGGCTAGGCATCAACACTAATGCCATTGCTCTAAAATCCTCCACTTGCCACCATGTAGATTCAAGTTAAGAGGAGGATGAAGAAGAAAAGATAGTTTATCTCTTCAAGAAGTGTGCCCCGTTCCTGAAGAAAGCCTTGAGAGAGCTTGAACGAGAATCCATGAAAAAGAAGAGGGCAAGCACTTCAAGCCATAAGAAGAAGGCATATGTGGCTACTTGGAGTGATGAGGACTCCACCAACGATGAACAAGCCAACCTTTGCCTTATAGCCATCGAAGAAGATTCAAGGGTAACTTCTAATTCATCTACTTCATGTTCTTACTCTTTTGATGAATTACAATATGCCTACGATGATTTGGTTTTAGAGTTTAAAAATCACATTTTGAAAAACAATAAAATGATTTCAAAGTTTAAAATTCAAAATGATTTGATTTCTAAAACTAAACTTGAACTTGAAGAAAAACTCGAAGAGTTTGAACAAAAATGTTTTGATTTAGAAAATTTGCTTCAAAAAGTTCAAGGAGAAAAAGAAAAGGGGACGAAATTCAATAGTGAGAGCTTTATAGTGCAAACAAATACCTTTTAGAGGGATTTCAAGTTTGCTTAAGAATTTCTCTTTTAAGAGAGTGTTTGATTAAGCTAAGGGTAGTTAGCTTAATCGTTGTAACAATTTCCTCCTAAGCCAAGAAAAGGGGACGAAATTCAATAGTGAATTTGTTGAAATCCTTAGTGGGGAGCTAAGGTAGTGGATTTAGACCTTGGTTAGAAGGTTGAACCACTATAATTCCTTGTGTCATTTGCCTATTTTCACCTCCCACTAAAACACCCAAAAATCCAACTTCTCCACACTTGGCGAGCTAGAACGGTTGAAGGAAATCGAGCACCTAAAAACCCAACACAAAGCCAACTTCACAATTAAATACAAAAGTGGGTACAAAACATGCTTCAATGTCTCAACCATGTTTTAGATAAATCATAAAGTCATTTTAGATCACAAAATCTTTTATTTGAACAAACATCAACAATATAAATCTCAAGCTGGCAATCAAACAACATAAGGTCTCGTGTAAAAATTCAAGGATAAAATAGGTGAGGCGAATCAAGTTTTTCTTATCAAAATAAAGATATAAGTCTCTTTGACTCAAGTAAGCCACACAATAAAACAACTATGTACTTTGTTGAGTGTGTAAAAGTTCTATAATTTACCCCCTATTTAACCCATATTCCTGCTGCATTCAAGCATAATTCATTGCATTTAGGTTAGATTTCAGTTATACATCACAAATATATTAAATGGCACAGTTTCTACTGAAATTGGTTGCTTTTACAGGTAGCTACTGTAGCAGATGGAGAAGTAGGCGCTGGGCAGTGATGCAGCAGAGCTGGAACTGGATGTGCAGACGAGGAGGACGATGCTGCCATGGCCGCTGCCGTGGTAGCCAAGGACGATAGCAGTATTGAGGAGAAGAAGCAAAGTGGGCCTCGACAAAAAGTGAAAATTAAGCCCGCCTATCGTAGAGCACCCATATATTTTTCCAAGCCCTAGATCAGAATGAAGGCCAAGCCCAAGGTTCAAGGAAGAAACTCCAAGCAAGAAGGAAGGAAGAATTAAAGATATATTCTCTGAAGATTTAGTCTTTAATAGAGTTGTACTTTAGTTTAAACTTGTATTCTTTCCATATTAGAAAACTTGAACCCAAGGCCTATATAAAGGCATGCAATTCGACCTAGGAGAGATCATCATCTTCATCTCTAGCCTTCTTCCCAAAACCCTAGCCGTTTTCCCCTTCTTAACATATTCTAAATTTGTAACATCCCAAAAATTAGCCTAGAAGAATTAGGGGTTTAACTTAATAATTAAGTGATTATTAGATTAATTTCTTAGACATTCCAATCGAAATAGGTTCATTAGTGACCAAATTGAATTTTGAAGAATGGTTCAAAAAGGGAATTCGGGTAATTGAACTAGTGATCAAACCGAATAAAAGGAAAAAGGGAAGAGTTGCATGCTAAGTTTAATTTTCTGATTTGTGCCCTTGTTTAAGAGATAAAAAAAATGACATAATTAAGGTATATTGGAGACATAGTAGTTGAGACTTTGACAATGTGTTAATTCTCATTAATATGTCCCCTCCCCTCAACCGGTTACCCCAAACCATCTTGGCTAAGCAACCAACTCTTTCACACACTCAAACATCAAATAGAAATTTAGAGAGGGCTGAGAATCGGTGAAGAAGAAGAAGCTTGCATGGTGGGGAAAATCATTTAGAAAAATCAAGAGAAAATCAATTGTAAGTGGATCATCTTCTTCTCAATCCGGTTATAGTCTTGATTTAGTAAATCATGTGTTGTAATGAGGTTAGAAAATTATAAACATGCTGTTCTTGAGTGTGATTTCTGGAAATTTTTAGAGATTCATAAGAATCATAAGAAGTTAAGGGCATGCGTGTAAGATATGAAACAGATTTGGTAGATTACACGACATGCATCTTTGAAAAATTATAAGAAATTCTATGATGGGAGTTTGAGTCTGAAATTCTGATATGTTTCACCTTAAGATGTCTAGAATCATGGAAAAATGATAAATCAAGGTCTTAGAGGCTGTGTTAAAATCTGGAAAGGGGTAAACGTATTAACATGCAAAACTGTCCAGCCTTAATTCGAGCTGGACAGTGAACTTTAAAAATTCATAGAGATTAATCTACTAGGTGGTTCGATCTGAATTTTTGATATGATAAAATTGGATGTGTAATCTGAAATTAGAAACAAACGGCACCTGATTTGGAGTTGTATACAAGGAGAACGAAGGGTGTCAAGTTGGGTGGTCAGAAATGAACAAAAATTGGAAAAGTAAGAAAATTAGAATTGGAATCGGTAAAATTGGCCAAATTGAAGCTTAATAAGTATTATTAAGTCGAGTTTTATGTTTAAGGATATGAAATTTAGTAAAATCGAAGGTCAATTTGAAGGTTTTAAGAGTTAATTGAAAGAATTAGAATATTTAGGAATTAGTCGAATTGGATTAAAATAATTTAGGGACTGTTTCGATTAAATTGAGAAATTCAGTCTTAAATTGCATGAAATGCATTCTGAAAATGTGTTATTTGTTTGTATTGAGTGTCCTAGATCTTAGAAGTGAAAGGGTAGAAGAAGAGGCTACTCCGGGATCGACTACGGATCGGGCAAAAGGCGTATGGATTACGAACTAGCTCGGCGAATTGTGAGTGAAACGAACCTTAGAGTTGGAACTAGAGTTCCAACTACTTATTCTGATTTTTGATTATAATAAGCATGAAATTGACTAATTAACTATTCGATTTAGTAAGGGAAGAAGGAAAAATGGAAATTTGATTGGATGCTTGTGTTATGTGATATTGATATGTATTAGATTAAATGTGAAATTGATGTTTGATATGTTTGATTCTGAAATTGACCAATTGATGATTGTGTTGCTTATATATGAACTTAAAAAATGCTGATTTTGGTTGTTATGATAAGCTTTGTTTGAATAACATGATATTGGATTATGAGATATGGTTACGATGACTATTCTATGTGTGCTTAAGCTTGATTTGTTCAATTGATTGTTGAACTATGAAATGTGACTCTGATTTATGCGATAAGAGCATGGGATTATATGTAATTTGATTTGAAGTATACGATTTGAGCTTCTAAAATTGTTACATGTTCTTGTATGATGATATGTTAATGGAAATGAAATCATGAATAATTAATCGAAAGGATTAATTAAGAATTTCTGAAATTTGATTGATATTACATCCGATTAAATTAAAAACTTAAATGCAAAGCCTTTGGTGTGTACAGTCTGTTTAGGTAGTACGGCTAGCCTAGAGTCTGAGCTCAATAAGAAAATCGGTACGTTAGTGTACTCGATATTGTGGTACGTAAGTGTACCTACTTGTTTAATGTCTGCGGACATTATAATATGTAATATGTGATACGATTTGGTACGTGGTACCTTAATATGGTGAATTTGATTCACAACCTCTGTTATACGTGACTTGCTTACCTATCAAACTATACTATCCAAGGCATTGCAAATCGATAAATTGACCGATTAAAGAATTGAAATCTGAAATTTGAAGGAAATTAATGAAATTAATTGTAGAAGCATTCGAATGACATGCTAAATTTGGTGATTTTGTGATGCTTGATATGCTATGAACTTTGATTTGTGATAATATGATACTTAGAAGTTAAATTAGGTTTCATGGCTTGTATGTGTATATGACTTATGAAAAATGTATATTTTGTGGCATATGTTCGAATGGAAACTACTTGAATTCCTTGCATACATGATCGAATGATTGATATATGATATGGATTATGATGTGGTCTATTTTACTTAGTTCATTCGATGGAAATTACTTGAATCCTTTGTATATATGTTCGAATGGTTGATGCTTGATTATTGATAATGTTGCTGCTTATCTTGATTGACTCATTCGAACGAATTAATGTGCAGAGAGGAACTAAAATTGTTTGATCACTATGTTAATTGGAAACCGGATAGAATAGGGTTTCCTCACTAAGTACAAAATGTACTTACCACTCGAACCCTCCTGCCTTCCCATAAATTTCAGGTCCTAACATCGTCAACCTCAACCCGAGACTTTACCATACGCAATTTAAGTATGATATTCCCTGTCTTTGTCATACTCATGGTGGGTGGCTTAGCGTTTGGCATGTTAGTGCAGTTCGGCTTGTTGTTCTTGTTTATGAACTATTATTTCGGTTCTATGTAGACTTTAAAATGTTTCCTGATATTTTGTTATGTAAGTAAGGGAGTAGATATGGAGGTATAGATAGCCCGTATATATGTCAAGGCTCGATTCTTTTTGTTGATAGTCACGTTTTGTATAGGCAACCATTAGGTTAGCCGTTTTATACCCCGGTTATTTTGTAAAGGGAAACTAAATACTATGGATTGTATGAACCGATTATGATGCTTAAATTATATATAAGTATGAAGTATGTTTCGGTTATGTATTATTGGTATGTTATGTATGCTAATCGAATGGTTAATTGAGGGAATTAGAAATTATAAATCGTATAAATCGAATGGAATTGAATATGTGATTCGAGTGATAGAGAACTTAAAAATGGTTGTAATTGAATAGAATAGCATTGTAACATAGTTGGTTAATTTAATCGAATTGGACTTATATGTATATGACATTCAACTCGACAAAATATGTATGGTTTAATTTAAGTTAGTTGTAGTTCTTAAATCTTGGAAATGAAAAGTAAATATATTAAAATGGATTATAGATTTTGGATGTTGGCCGAATGGTATAGGCTAGTTAGAAATGAGTATAAGGTATGTCTATGATGGAGAATGATTGTGTATGTATTCGAAGTGTTAAAAAAAATGTGTTACACGAATTTGTAAACCCCTTCCGCTGTGCTGTGTTAATACGAATTCTGTTTAAGTTAATATAACGCTCCTTGCCCCTAATCCGGGTGAGGGGTGTTATATAAAGTGGTAATCAGAGCTTTTTAGGTTAAGTCCTAAAAACTTTAATCGAGTCTGCATACATCTGCATCATTTAGGTTTGCCACCCATGTATTGTATGACAAGATATTTGTTACTGAGCTTTCTGACCTTCTGTGTTTAACTGAATGATAGAATATGACGGATCCAAAGGACCCAAAGAATGGGAGCTCGCACGAATCTTCTAGCGAAGGTGAAAGTGTGAGATTGGGTGACCATTCTCCTACTCGAACTGAAACTCCGAGAAAGGAGAGAAACAAAGAGCCTGCTCAGACTTCCGAGCAAATTGCTAAAAAGCCTGCTCAAGTCACTGAACCCGTTCAGAACATTGAGCAACCTGATAAAGAGCATGTTCAGAACACCGAACAACCTCCACCTGAGAACCCTGTGGTTCAGTCTGCTCAAAGAGAATGTCTCCTCAGCATGAAGGAGATGTTCAATCAACTTCTGACAAATCTAAAACAAGAGCAACCTGCTGTTTCTGTCCCTACTGCACCTAGCAGAGCACCGATAGATAAGCTTTCTCAGCATCGAGCTTATACCTTTACGGGTGCTAATGAAGAAAGACCAGAAGATGCAGAGTACTGGCTTGAAAACACCACCAAAGTGGTAACCAGACAATTGCAATGTTCCGATGACCACAAATTGGAGTGCGCTGTAGCCCTGTTAGCTGATGAAGCTATGAATTGGTGGGAAACCACTATTCTTACTGTTCCGGATGAATTGGTGACATGGGAATTCTTCCTCAAAGAGTTCAAAAAGAAGTATATCAGTGAACAGTACCTAGCTGAAAGAAGAAATAAGTTCTTGCACCTTAAACAAGCCAACCGTCCTATTGAGCAGTACGTTGCAGATTTTTGCAAATATTGCAAATACGGTACAGAGTACATCAAAACTGAAGCTGATAAATGCCGAATGTTCATTGAAGGCATGAATGATGAACTGAGTCCAATCTTTATTGCCTTGGGAATCAATGATTTCCAGAATCTTGTTAATCGGGCTATTGCAACCGAAGCCAGAATGAAAGCTGCTGAAAAGCGAAAAGGGGGCAATAAGCCTGACAAAAAGCAGAAACGAGATGACAAGTCTCAATGGCAGTTCAAGAAGCCCAAATTTCAGAAAGAAGGGTCTTCTAATTTCACTTCTGCTCCGAGGAGCAATTACACTTCTAAACCAGCTACAGTGATCAGATCCTCAGTACCTACTATGTCTGTTAATAGTACGAGAAATTCTGAAAAGATGTCTCCTTGCAAGTTCTGTCAGAAACCACATCGAGGTCAGTGCAGACTTCAAGCAAATCTTTGCTATGCTTGTGGTGGTGATGATCATTACATCAAAGACTGTCCTCAAAAGCTTGGACCTATGCCAGCTCGTAACACTGCTGTTCCTAGTCCGACATCCTCTAATCGGAATAGGAATGCCAAGTTAGCCCAGCCGAGTTATCAGAAGAAAGGCAAGGGTACTCATTCTAATGCCACTACTCATCAAGAATCTCGAGCACCTGCTAGAGTTTACCACATTCGTGGTAGAGATGATGAGGAGTCTCCTGAAGTGATTGCAGGTACTGTTGAGCTAAACTCACATCATGTTTATGCTTTGATAGATTCAGGGTCTACTCATTCATTCACATGTCTATCTGTTGTAAAAAGGTTGAATTTAGAACCTGAAAATGTGAAAACAAGTCTGATAGTCTCAAACCCTTTAGGAGGAACTTCGAACATAAACCTAATGTGTAGAAATTGTTCATTGCATATTAGCAATTTGCCATTCCGTATTGATCTCTACATATTACCCTCCTGTGAATTTGATCTAATTCTGGGTTTAGATTGGTTAAGTAAGCATGAGGCTTGGGTAGATTGTCAGAATAAAAGATTGTATCTTCAGGGTTTAGGAAAAGAATCCATACTCCTAATTGATAAGAAGCCCACTTCCATTTTTGCATCCATGGTCTTACGAGATCAAATTGAATTTGGAATGTCTGAAATGCCTGTTGTTTCTGAATTCATTGATGTATTTCCCGAGAAACTACCTGGTCTTCCTCCGACTAGAGAAGTGGAATTCGGGATTGAAGTACAGCCTGGCTCAAATCCGGTGTCTATCACTCCGTACCGGATGGCACCTCTTGAATTAAAAGAATTGCAAAAGCAACTTCAAGAACTTCAGGACAAGGGTTTCATTCGACCCAGCACTTCTCCTTGGGGTGCACCTGTTCTTTTTGTAAAGAAGAAAGATGGAGCAATGCGCCTTTGCATTGACTACCGTCAATTGAACAAGATCACAATCAAGAACCGATATCCGCTCCCAAGAATAGAAGATCTGTTTGATCAACTTAGGGATGCTTCGGTATTCTCAAAGATCGATCTGCGATCTGGATACTATCAAATGAGAGTCAAAGAGGAGGATGTGTCCAAAACAGCCTTCCGAACTCGTTATGGCCACTATGAATTTCTGGTAATGCCTTTCGGATTGACAAATGCTCCGGCAGCATTCATGGATCTCATGAACAGAGTGTTCAAACCTTATCTTGATAAATTTGTCGTCGTCTTCATTGATGACATTTTGATCTATTCTCGCAACAAAGAAGAACATGCTGATCATCTCCGCATTGTCTTGCGAACTCTCCGAGAACGCCAGTTATTCGCAAAATTTTCCAAGTGCGAGTTCTGGTTATCGGAAGTATCTTTTCTTGGTCATGTAATTTCTGCAGACGGAATTAAAGTTGATCCGAAGAAGATTCAGTCAATCATGGATTGGCGACCCCCCAGAAATGTCAGTGAAATACGAAGTTTCCTTGGTCTTGCTGGTTATTACAGAAGGTTTGTCAAAGGGTTTTCCTCTATAGCCTTACCTTTGACTAAACTTCTTCGTAAAGATCAACCATTTGAGTGGTCTGACAAGCAGCAGAGAAGCTTTGACCAACTTAAAACAGCTTTGACTCATACCCCAGTTTTGATCCAACCAGAACCGGGCAAAGATTATACTGTGTACAGTGATGCTTCACATGCGGGTCTTGGATGTGTTTTAATGCAAGGTGATAATGTGATTGCTTATGCTTCACGCCAATTGAAATCTCATGAATTGAACTATCCAACGCATGATCTCGAACTTGCTGCGATTGTGTTTGCTCTCAAAATCTGGAGACACTACTTGTACGGTGAAAAGTGTTATTTGTTCACTGATCACAAGAGCTTAAAGTATCTCCTAACTCAAAAAGATCTGAATCTGAGACAACGCCGATGGATGGAGTTATTGAAAGACTATGATTTAGTCATTGACTATCATCCAGGAAAAGCCAATGTGGTTGCTGACGCCTTGAGTCGAAAACCGACATTGGGTAAAGTCCTTAATCTCTGAATCTTAAAATTTTAAAATGTTAATAAAAAAAATTCTGATTAAAAAGTGGTATTTATTCTTGTAGCTCCAACTGCTATCAATGCTCATCTTCGAGTATATCAGAAGCAAGGATTTCTGTCCGAACTTCAAATTCAATCCAGTCTAATCTCAAGGATTGAAAATCTACAGAAAGCTGATCCAGAACTTCAGGATATTGTTTCCAAGCTGGATACAAAGTCTGGTGAAGGATTCCGTATTCACATAAACGGTCTCATTTACTTCAAAGATAGAATCTGTATTCCAAATGATGAAAGTTTGAAAAGAGATCTTCTGGAAGAAGCACACCAGAGTTCTTTTTCGGTCCACCCTGGATCGGTTAAGATGTATAAAGATCTCAAATCTTTGTATTGGTGGTCTGGTATGAAAGCGGCCATCAATGACTTCGTATCTAGATGTCTAAATTGTCAGAAAGTCAAAGCTGAACATAGAGTTCCCACCGGACTACTCCAGCCACTTGTACTGCCACAGTGGAAATGGGAACGAATTACTATGGACTTCGTGACTGGTCTTCCTTGTTCTCCCAGAAAATATAATGCTATTTGGGTTATTGTTGATCGATTCACCAAATCGGCACATTTCATTCCTATTCGCATTAACTACAGTTTGGAGACCTTGGCCAATCTGTACATTCAGGAAATAATCCGGCTTCATGGAATTCCTATCTCTATTGTCTCTGATCGTGATCCAAGATTTACTTCTAGATTTTGGAGAACATTACAGAGAGCCATGGGAACAAAATTGAATCTAAGCACAGCTTTTCATCCGCAAACTGATGGTCAGTCTGAACGAGTGATTCAGATTCTTGAAGATATGTTTAGAGCTTGCATAATTGACTTTGGGAAGAATTGGGAGAAATCCCTACCCTTAGTTGAATTTGCCTACAACAATAGCTATCAGTCGTCTATTCAGATGGCTCCTTTTGAAGCATTGTATGGCAGAAAATGCAGAACACCTCTGTGTTGGTCCGAACTTGGTGAAAATAAAGTTTTGGGACCCCAATTGCTCAGAGAAACAGAAGAGAAAGTTCAAATCAATCATTCTCGTCTAAAGCAAGCCTTTGATAGACAGAAGGCTTATGCTGATCTGAAACGAAGAGATATTCAGCATAATGTGGGAGATAAAGTCTTTCTTAAAGTCTCTCCATGGAAGAAAGTATTTCGGTTCGGAAAGAGGGGAAAGCTCAGTCCTCGCTTTATTGGACCTTTCGAGATCACTGAAAGAATTGGCCCAGTGGCCTATCGACTTGCACTCCCTAGTGAGTTCGATAAAATTCACAATGTTTTTCATGTGTCAATGCTCAGAAAGTATAGATCCGATCCTTCTAACATCTTAGAGCCGAAAGATGTAGAACTGAATCCTAATTTGTCCTACGAAGAGGAACCGGTTCAGATTCTGGATAGGGAAATTAAGAGACTTCGGAACAAAAATGTTGCACTTGTTAAAGTCTTGTGGAGAAATCACAAGATGGAAGAGGCAACATGGGAACCGGAAGAAACGATGCGAAACCAATACCCTCAATTGTTCAATTCAGGTAAGAATTCGGGGACGAATTCTTTTCTTAAGGGGGGGAGAAATGTAACATCCAAAAAATTAGCCTAGAAGAATTAGGGGTTTAACTTAATAATTAAGTGATTATTAGATTAATTTCTTAGACATTCCAATCGAAATAGGTTCATTAGTGACCAAATTGAACTTTGAAGAATGGTTCAAAAAGGGAATTCGGGTAATTGAACTAGTGATCAAACCGAATAAAAGGAAAAAGGGAAGAGTTGCATGCTAAGTTTAATTTTCTGATTTGTGCCCTTGTTTAAGAGATAAAAAAAATGACATAATTAAGGTATATTGGAGACATAGTAGTTGAGACTTTGACAATGTGTCAATTCTCATTAATATGTCCCCTCCCCTCAACTGGTTACCCCAAACCATCTTGGCTAAGCAACCAACTCTTTCACACACTCAAACATCAAATAGAAATTTAGAGAGGGCCGAGAATCGGTGAAGAAGAAGAAGCTTGCATGGTGGGGAAAATCATTTAGAAAAATCAAGAGAAAATCAATTGTAAGTGGATCATCTTCTTCTCAATCCGGTTATAGTCTTGATTTAGTAAATCATGTGTTGTAATGAGGTTAGAAAATTATAAACATGATGTTCTTGAGTGTGATTTCTGGAAATTTTTAGAGATTCATAAGAATCATAAGAAGTTAAGGGCATGCATGTAAGATATGAAGCAGATTTGGTAGATTACACGACATGCATCTTTGAAAAATTATAAGAAATTCTATGATGGGAGTTTGAGTCTGAAATTCTGATATGTTTCACCTTAAGATGTCTAGAATCATGGAAAAATGATAAATCAAGGTCTTAGAGGCTGTGTTAAAATTTGGAAAGGGGTAAACGTATTAACATGCAAAACTGTCCAGCCTTAATTCGAGCTGGACAGTGAACTTTAAAAATTCATAGAGATTAATCTACTTTGTGGTTCGATCTGAATTTTTGATATGATAAAATTGGATGTGTAATCTGAAATTAGAAACAAACGGCACCTGATTTGGAGTTGTATACAAGGAGAACGAAGGGTGTCAAGTTGGGTGGTCAGAAATGAACAAAAATTGGAAAAGTAAGAAAATTAGAATTGGAATCGGTAAAATTGGCCAAATTGAAGCTTAATAAGTATTATTAAGTCGAGTTTTATGTTTAAGGATATGAAATTTAGTAAAATCGAAGGTCAATTTGAAGGTTTTAAGAGTTAATTGAAAGAATTAGAATATTTAGGAATTAGTCGAATTGGATTAAAATAATTTAGGGACTCTTTCAATTAAATTGAGAAATTCAGTCTTAAATTGCATGAAATGCATTCTGAAAATGTGTTATTTGTTTGTATTGAGTGTCCTAGATCTTAGAAGTGAAAGGGTAGAAGAAGAGGCTACTCCGGGATCGACTACGGATCGGGCAAAAGGCGTATGGATTACGAACTAGCTCGGCGAATTGTGAGTGAAACGAACCTTAGAGTTGGAATTAGAGTTCCAACTACTTATTCTGATTTTTTATTATAATAAGCATGAAATTGACTAATTAACTATTCGATTTAGTAAGGGAAGAAGGAAAAATGGTGGAAGGAATGTAGCACATGTGGTGGCCGTCCAACCTGAGGGTGGTGGTCAGGCTCGAGTGTATGCCCACCGTGAGGGAAGGAATGACACGGACTTCATCGCAGGCACCTTTACTTTGCAATCCTTGTCATTACTTTCTTTGATTGATTCTGGATCTGCACACTCGTACATATTGCGTGAACATGCTCAAATGCTTGGTTTGCCTGTTGAGTCTTTGGAAGTTGGTATGCGTGTGACTAGGTCATTTGGTGAGGCTGTTGTAACAAGAAAGTTGTATAGGAGATGGCCCTTAAAGGTGCAAGGTCATGTGTTTCTTGTTGATCTTATGGAATTGCCATTCTATGGATTTGATGTAATCCTTCGCATTGATTGGCTTGTTGAGCATAGAGCCGTTGTGGATTTTGAAAGCAAGCGAGTTTCGTTGAAACTTGTAGATGATTATGAGATGGTGGTGGTGGGAGAAAATGTAAAGTTTCTAGCTAATGTGGTGTCGACACTTGAAGCAAGCCGGAGGTTGCATCAAGGATGTGAGGCTTATCTAGCCTTTGTTATGATTCCTAGTTCAAAGGAGGTGCACGTTTAGGATATAAGAACCGTGTGTAAGTTCCCTGGAGTGTTTTCGGAGGAATTACCTGGTTTGGCGCCCAATCGAGAAGTTGAGTTTGGAATTGAGTTGTATGAGAACACAACTCCGGTGTCCATTTCTCCCTATTGCATGGCACCCAATGAGTTGAAGGAATTGAAGACGCAACTTCAGGAATTGCTTGACCGTGGCTTTATTCGGCCTAGTGTGTCACCTTGGGGTGCACCGATCTTGTTTGTAAAAAAAAATGGCACGATGAGAATGTGCATCGATTATCATCAGCTGAATAAGTTGACCGTCAAGAACAAGTATCCTTTGCCGAGGATTGATGATTTTTTATTATTTTCGGGGAGCGTCTGTGTTTTCAAAGATTGACTTGAGGTCAGGGTACTATCAGTTAAAGGTGAAGGATGTGGATGTGCCGACAACAACCTTTCGAAAAAGATATGGGCATTATGAGTTCCTGGTGATTCTGTTTGATTTGACGAATGCTCCTACTACTTTCATGGACATGATGAATAGGGTGTTCCATGAATTCTTAGACAAGTTCGTTGTGGTGTTTATCGACGATATCCGTGTGTACTCTCTCACTGAGGAGGAGCATTAAGGTCATTTGAGGATTGTTTTGCAAGCGCTGTTGGAAAATCAGCTTTATGCTAAGCTGAGCAAATGTGAGTTTTGGCTTAAGGAAATTGTTTTCCTTGGTCATGTGGTTTCGGCCGAAGGGATTCGAGTTGATCCCCAGAAGGTTGAGGCGGTGATGAATTGGAAACCTCATAAGTCCGTTCATGAAGTATGTAGTTTCCTTGGGTTGGTAGGATACTACCGGAGGTTTGTGGATGGATTTTCTAAGATTGCTGCCCCTTTGACGAAGTTTTTGCAAAAGGGTGTCAAGTACAAGTGGACGGAAGCGAGACAACAAGCTTTTGAGAAGCTAAAAGTAGCTTTGACGGAAGCTCCTATTTTGGTTCAGCCTTAATCAGGGAAAGAGTTTATGGTGTATAGTGATACATCCTATGTTGGTTTGGGGTGTGTGTTAATGAAAGAGGGTAAGGTGGTGGCTTATGCATTGCGACAGCTGAAACTGCATGAGCGCAATTATCATACGCATGATATTGAGTTCGATGTAGTGGTTTTTGCTCTAAAGATCGAGAGGCATTATCTCTATGGTGAGAAGTGTATTGTGTACACGGATCATAAAAGGTTGAAGTAACCGATGTCTAAGAAAGAGTTAAATCTTAGGCAACGATGCTGGGTGGAGGTTCTTAAGGATTACGATCTAACGATTGAGTATCATCCTGGGAAGGCCAATGTTGTGGCTGATGCTTTGAGCAGGAAAGTGGCGGTGGAGTTAAGAGCGATGTTTGCTAGCTTGGGCATATCATGGGATGGTGGTCTTGTTGCTGAATTTCAAGTGAAACCATCTCTAATCCAGTTGATAAAGGATAAACAATTATTGGATTATTCTTTGGTGCCACATGTTCAGGATATTGCTGAAGATAGGCCATCAGATTTCTGTTTCAATAATGATGGTGTTTTATGTTTTGGGAGTAAGATAGTGGTGTCGAATGATGTTGAGTTGAGGCGCACCATTCTGACCGATGCTCATAGTAGTCCTTTTGTTATGCAACCTGGTAGTACAAAGATGTACCTTGATTTGAAGGATGAGTACTATTGGGTGGGACTGAAGAAAGATGTCGCTGAGTATGTTAGCAAATGTATGGTTTGTCAGCGAGTTAAGGCTGAGCATCAGTTTCCTTCAAGGTTGTTGCAGCCGTTAAGGATCCCTGAATGGATGTGGGAGAGGATTACCATGGACTTTGTGTCTGGTTTGCCTTTATCGCCATCAAAGAAGAATTATGTTTGGGTGACTGTGGATCGCCTTACGAAGTGTGCGCATTTCCTGCATGTGCATACTACGTACACCTTGGATAAGCTTGCGGAGTTGTACATTGCTGAGATTGTACGTTTGCATGGTGTAAAAAATCCATTGTGTCGGATAGGGATCCAAGGTTCACCGCGAGGTTTTGGGAGTGTTTGCATCAAGCATTGGGTACACGGCTGAATTTCAGTACTTCTTTTCATCTGCAAACAGATGGACAGTCGGAGCGTGTTATTCAAGTGCTTGAGGATATGTTGAGGTGTTGTGTTATTGAGTTTTAAGGCTTTTGGGAGAAGCACTTGCCTTTGGTGGAGTTTGCTTATAATAATAGTTACCATGCGAGTATTCAAATGGCACCTTATTAAGCTTTGTATGGGAGGAAGTGCAGAACTCCTCTTTGTTGGGCTGAAACGGGACATAAGTTGGTTTCGATGCCGGCTATGTTGAAAGGAACCACCGAGAAGTTGAAGCTCATTTGTGAGCGGTTGAAGGCAGCATCGGATCGGCAAAAGTATTACGCGAATTTGAAGCGTAAGGAGATAGAATTTGCGGTGGGTGACCATGTGTTTTTGAAAGTTTCACCTTGGAAGAAGGTGATGAGATTTGGCCAGAAGGGCAAGTCGAGCCCAAGGTATATTGGACCATACGAGGTGATAGAACGTGTGGGTCATGTTGCTTATAACCTGAGTCTACTTCAAGAGTTAGAGAAGATACATAATGTGTTTCATGTATCCATGCTTCAGAGGTATAGATCGGACCCTTCGCATGTCATGCCTGTGGAGGAAGTTGAATTGAATCCATATTTAACATACAATGAGGAACCTGTTGAGATTTTGGATTCAGATAGTAAGGTTCTCCGTGGTAAGACCATTGAGCTGGTCAAGGTGTTGTGGAGACATCGTTGTGTTGAGGAAGCCACGTGGGAAAGGAAGGAAGAATGAAGAAGCAATTTCCTTATCTTTTTCCTCCAGGTAAATTTCGAGGATGAAATTTCTTAAGAGGGAGAGAGTTGTAACACACCGATTTTGGGCCTAGATATTTTGGAGTTCGAATCGGACCGGTCGAGAACATTTCGAATCTTAAAGGGAGAGTTAGGGAGCACCTAGTTCGGGATGTTTTAAAAATATGGAAAAATACCTAAAAATCCATTTATTATATGAATTATTATGGTGAAATCAATTTTATAAAATAAGGTTTGGAAATACTACATTTTAGTGTAGTGACCAAATCGCAGTTCTTGCAAAAGTTAAATAGTGACTGTTTTGTAAAGGATTGAAACTTTGAATATTTAAGGAGCTAATTTTAGCAAATCAAGGAGAAATTCTCAAGTTATCAATGTATTGTTAATGATTTTTGCGTTGCTTTAATGTTAGAAACAAGAAATTGTATTAAAACTCAAGGTTTTTGGTGAGATCTTGATGATTTTCGTGGTTGTTGGTTGGGCTCTGTTTTGATGTTGTTTTCTAATGTATTTTGGATGTTAATTAATGTTATAAATGAGGTTTTATCAAACAAACCCCGAATAGGCTTGGATTCCTAAGTTTTGCATGCTAGAATTGTGGTTTTTGGGGTGGTTTTGGTGCTCTGTTATAGTTGGAGGCATAAGGACGAGTTTGTGGTGGTTTTTGATGTTGATTGATGTTTAGAAATGATTAGAAGTGATAGATCTTGACCGGGCTTTGTTTTGGAAGAGTTTGGAGATGATTTTAGTTGTTTTTGGTAGTCGAAATGGGGTTCTTGTGTAGAGCATCGAGTTTAGGTGTGTGGCTAATGATTTCAATGCATGATGATGCACTAATCCTCTGCTCTTATGTGTTATAAACAGGGTAGACATCTTCGGACGCCTTTGGTGTTGACCTGGTAGCTTAGATAGCATTTCGGTGAGCAAGCGAAACGTATTCAGTGAGTGCAAATTGATCGATAAATAGGATGAGAGTGCATGATTTTATGCATGATTGCTCTCTTATGTGTGGTGGTTGCCCCTAAAATTCTTTTACATGCTCATGGTTTGAGATAGATAAATTCCTACTGTTTTTATGCATGATTTGTAGCATGAGATGATGCTTGAAATGATTTCATGAAAAATATGTTTCATTGATGAGTTTTGAGCTTTTGTTTTAAAGCATGGCGAATGTTATGGTTTTGAAATGAGATGAGAAAGATTTGAGAAATGTTGCATGAAAAATAGTAGGTGAGATGATATTTTGACATAATATATTGGCATAGAAGATGAGATACTTACCGGATATAATTGATCGATAAATAGGATGAGAGTACACAATAAACTAAAAACTCGTATGTGCTATTTGGTTTAATCCAAAGGGTGAGGCCGATGATGGGCATTCCATAGGGTAGGACTTGGTGAAATACCCAAGCTTGTGGTGATGAGAGATTCCGCCATGTGAGTACGGTGATGTGAGATTCCACCGGAAATTATGTTACTAGACAAGTGAGTACGGTGATGTTAGATTCCACAGAAAGAGTCTAGTGGTTTGAGAATGATGTTTGAATATCCGAGTAATAATGAGATGTGAAATGCCAGTATAATATATGAAAATGCTTTTGATTCACATGTACCTATTGTTGAGATGATTTATGCTTTGAGAAATGCATATGAGATTTGTATATGAAATGCTTTGGTTTTTACAAGCATGCGTATGGCCTTGCCATGAGATTTGCATTGGTTTAAATGCATGAGATAGAATTGAGGTACATGTGTTTTCAATGAAGAGTTGCTTTGAAATGGTTTTCAAGCATGTAGTAGAAAAGGCTTTTGAGAAAGTGATTTGAATAATGCATTATTGTGTTGGTTTTCTTCAAAGCATGCCTCACTAAGAAAATGTGCTTATGCTCTCTTTTACCAATAATGCAGATAATTGAGGTGTTTCGGGCAGCAAGAAGGTTAAGAACATCCAAGGAAGTGCAAAGCTCATGTATGGTGATGTTTTTATACACTTTAGTTTTGATATTTGGCAATGGGACACCAAGGTTGTAATTGGGATATGTGTTTTGAACTCCCTAAGTTTGTGGCATGTTTGTGATGGCTTTTATGGGTTGTAAATGGTCCTAAAGGTTTGGTTTGAGGTTTGATAGCTTATATTGGTTTTGTGGCTAGGAAGCATGCATATAGATTGGGTGATTATGTGTTTGATGCCATGCTTTAACTTAAGGTCCTTAAATATGGTCTTTAGTGTCAAAAGAGGTTTCTGGCATGTTATGATGCTTTTTGAAGCATGTTTGAGTGGTTTAAAAGGTGAAAAACCAGCAATTTCTGCTGTCACAGGGCAGGGTGTACTGAAACACCCTTAATTGTTTCGAAATAGGGACCTGTAATGGCCATAGCGTTTCGGAACGACTGAAGGTGTTTCAGAACATTTTGGCTACTGGAGAGGCCTGTTTCGATATCGGTCTCCGAACGCACCCGAGTACCGAAACGTTCAACTCCGTTTCGATGCAGGCGTTTGGTACGATGGTTGGTGTTCCGAAATGGATGACCGTTGGATGATGATTTTGAATTGTTTTAAGTTTTCATGTTTTACGTTTTAGTCATGAATGTTGTGGATGCAATTGCTTGAGCTGGGAATGCCATTTATATTTAAAATTTGATAGAGGAGCATACAATATGACTAATTTCATATTGGTAAACCTAAAATCTGCAAAGTCCTTATATTTCCCTAAAATTAGATTTTGGTCCCTAAAAGTGTGATTCATGCAATTAAGTCCCTAAACGATTTCCGATCGATGTGCCCTTCTCTCATTTCTTTCTTGAGTATTCATATAGGCTTAATGTGCATATAGAAAAAGATTAAAAAAAGAAAAAAAGGTCGTTAATCAAGGTTGACTTTCGGGTTGACTTTGGTTTTTTCCCTTGTAATCTTCGTATTTCGGGTCAAGTGTCTACGCCGAGCTAAGGGGGTTACATTCTATGCCAATATATTATGTCAAAATATCATCTCTCCTACTGTTTTTATGCAACATTTCTGAAATCTTCCTCATCTCATTTCAAAACCATATCTAAAGCTTTGCATTAAGTCAAAATCTCAAGACTCTTCAATGCAACATGATATTTCATGGAATCTCTACAAAGCATCATCTCATGCTACAAATCAATCATAAAACAGTTGGAATTTGTCTATCTCAAAACAAGAGCATGTAAAAGCATTTAGGGGCATCAACCACATATTTGAGAGCAAATCTAGCCATACATACTTCCGGACTTAGGATGGTGTTTCAAACCAATACAATGCCCCCAAACCATGTTTCTTTGTCCCTCAAGAACTTCTAAAACCGTTCGCACTCACTGGTTACGTTTTGTTTGCTTGCCGAAATGATATCTAAGCTCCCGGAACTTCTGGATCAACACCAAAGGCGTCCGAAGATGTCTCCCCTGTTTATTACATATAAGAGCAGAGGATTAATGCATCATCATGCATTGAAATCACCAGCCAACAAAACAAACTCCCTGCTCTACTCAAAAGCACCATTTCAGCTACAAAAAAAAATCGAAATCATCTCAAAACTCTTCCAAAACAAAGCCCAACCAAGATCTATCACTTCTAATCGTTTCTAAACCTCAATCAAAACTAAATATCACCATAAACTCGTCGTTATATCTCCAGCGACAACAAAACACCAAAACTACCCCAAAAACTACAAATCTAGCATGTAAAACTTAGGAATCCAAACCTATTCGGGTTATATTTGATAAAACCTCATTTATAACATCTATTACCATCAAAAATTCATTAGAAATCAACCTCAAAACATACCCTAACCAATAGTTACGAAAATCTTCAAGATCTCTCCAATAATCTTGAGTTTTAACACCATTTCATGTTTCTAACATTAAGGCAACTCAAAAATCATTAACAAAGGATTGATAACTTGGGAATTTCAGCAAAGAACTGATCATTAGAGGAGAAGGACGAAGCTTACCTCTAATGGCTGATTTCTCCTTATTTTGGGCAAGTTTTCTTGAAAATCCAAAGTGAAAACAAAAGGATTTGATGAGGAAAAGATTAAGAATCCATAGGAGAATGAAATCTCACCAGAAGGGATGAAAATAATAGGTTAATTGATGAAGGAAAAGTGTTTGGCTAAGTGGAAATTGAGAGAAAATGAAAAGAGGGAAAAAGATCATAAAGTAGTTATGAAAGTCAAAATAGGATTTTTCTCTTTTAATTCCCTTTATTAAATCATTATTAAAACACCCAAAATTAGAGAGAAATCTGATAAAAACATTTTGGTAAAATTTGCTCCTTAAAGATTCAAAGTTTCAATCATTTACAAAACAATCACTAGTAAACTTTTGCAAAAACTGCGATTTGGTCACTACACTGAAATGTAGTATTTCCAAATCATATTATGTAAATTGTTTTTACCATAATAATTCATATGATAAATGGGGATTTTTAGATATTTTTTCCATATTTTTAAAATATCGCGAACTAGGTGTTCCCTAAATCTCCCTTAAAGATTCGAACCATTCCCGACCGGCCCGATTCAAACTCTAAAAACTTCTAGGCCCAAAATTAGGGCATTACAACTCTCCCCCTCTTTAGAAATTTCGTCCTCGAAATTTACCTGGAGGAAAAAGGTAAGGAAATTGCTTCTTCATGTCTTCCTTCCTTTCCCACGTGGCTTCCTCAACATTACGATGTCTCTTCAAGACTTTGACCAGCTCGATGATCTTACCTCGGAGAACCTTACTATCCGAATCCAGAATATCAACAGCTTCATCATCATACCTCAAGTATGGATTCAACTCAACCTCTTCCACAAGCATAACATGCGACGGATCAGATCTGTACCTCCGAAGCATGGATACATGAAACACATTATGTATCTTTTGTAACCCCCGTAGCCCGGCCTAGACGGTTGACCCGAACTATGAAGATTACACGGGGAAAACCAAAGTCAACTCGAAAGTCAACCTTGATTAACGACCCTTTTTTTCTTTTTAAACTTGTCTAGATGCACACTAAACCTAGGCATACTCTTGAGATAAGCATACTCAAAAATCACAGCAATCGGAAAGCAATAAGGGACCCAATTGCACAAAATACGAATTTAGGGACCAATTTGTAAATTCTGAAAATTAAAAAAGAACTTTACCAATTTTTAAGTTACCATTATGAAATTAGTCATGTTTCATGCCTCTCTGCCAAATTTCATCTAAAACGGACATCTCAAACTCAAGCAATTGCACATACAAGAATCAGGACTAAAACGTAAAGCTTGCAAACCTCAAAACCATTCAAATTTTATGCCCAACGGTCAAGTGTTCCGAAACGGGTCTAGGCCGTTCAGGAACACCCAGGCCAAATCAAGGGCCTGTTTCGAAACAGGCAAGGGTGTTTCGAAAGACCCTGCCCAGAAACAGCAGATAGGCCTGTTTAAACACCTTTAAACCCCATCAAACATGCTCCAAACCATTCCACATTAAATAAAAAACATGCCAAACATCATACCTACCAAATTGCATCAAAATCTAGATACAAAACCACCCCTAGGTGCACCAACTCATCCAACACATTCAACACTTAATCATGCTTTTAAAACAAGAAGCATATCATAGCGACTTATGAATAAGGAGATTTAAACGTTGCAAGCGTTAAAACACATAGTTCAAAATCATAAACCAAACTTGTCCAACATACACAATCTCATTAAACATCAACATAAGATATTCTCCCCCCATTGCCTTTATTATCTATAGCTATTAACCGAGACATACATCTCAAATGGAGCTCTCCTTGAATCCCTTGCTTCTCGCTGTCCCAACTTCAAATGTCTACATTGATGGACAAAAAGGAGCGTAAGCACATAATGCTTAGTGAGGAATGCTCAAAACCAAAACACCATCAATGCAGCGAGTCATAAAACCTCTTTTAAAAGTAAACACAATTCGATAAACCAAAGCAATGTTTGAAAACCCTTTTTAACAACATGCTTTAAATCATGCATTGCTCAAACATGAAAACCAACCCTTAGCTTAGAAAATCTAAGTAATTCACTTCAAAGCACAACCTTGCAAAAACCATCAATTTAACCATTCCATGCATGAACATCATATGCAAAGTTAAATACAAGATCCTTGGAAAACACTTCCACTTCACATTATACTTTTCTCATACTTGAAAATCATTTCAAAGCAAGAAACCTTTAAAAACCACTTACACCCTCAATTCTATCTCATGCATTAAACAAATGCAATACATGAACCACAAAATCAACATTTGCATTACATGCCTTTAAAAACAAGCCTTCACAAGACTTTAATGCACTAAAGAGATTCACATGCACAAATGCACCATTTTCAATATAAGATAAACACGTGTACAAGCTTAACAAGCAATACATGCATTCTTTGTACATTACACACTTTCCATGCAACCTTGCATCATTTCAAGCATCACATGCTTCATTACACAAGACCCACACATGGACTTTTAACCACCATTGTGATCTTAACCATACACAAGATCCACACATGGACTTTTAACCACCATTGTGATCTTAACCATACACAAGATCCACACATAGACTTTTAACCACCATTGTGATCTTAACCATACACAAGACCCAATACACAATCGGATACGCGGATTACAAGCGTTGTCTCACACGCTTCATACACACTTTCGAACAACACAAGGTGGAGTTTACCGGTACAATCACAACCCCTCAACACCCGTGATGGAGTTTAACGGTACAATCACAACCCCTCAACATCACTCATCGGAAGTTGTATAATACACTAGCGAGAGCCGGGACACATCACAAGGCTTACACATGGAAGCTACCACAACCATTGTAATCACCTTAACCAAGCTCACACACGGGAGCAACCCTCCACCGTTGTAACGCTTAACAAAGTCCACCCATGAGAGCCAACCTCCATCATGGTGACTTTTAACACGGTTCACCCACGAGAGCCATCCTCTATCGCTGTGGCACTAAACCAAGCCCACCCACGAGAGCCAACCTCCATCGTAGTGGCACTAAACCAAGCCCACTCACGAGAGCCAACCTCCATCGTGGTGACACCAATTGCCTCAATCGCTAGGAATCTTGGATGGAGTTTACGGTACAATCACAACCCCTCGACATCCAAGGCAACTTTATTCACGGTGCACCCAATCTTATAGCCGGCTAACTATATCCGATTAAAGTAACCAAGAACCACTTACATCACTTGCCAATATAACCATTTTACCACATTAAACCATGGTTTTTACAAGCATAACCAAAATGCCAAAACCACCAATTACCATCATCAATCCACTATTTTAAACCATTAAACAAAGCCATTAAACAACATGCAACACTATGCGTCAATTCCACAATTCCAATGTACAAAACCAAGGATCTCTTACCTTGAGCATCCTTCACTCATGGCTTCCAAAACCAGCATTAAACCATGCTAAAATATGCTTTCAAAACAGAATTTAAAACATGCAAATCACATGCATTGCATCCAACAATCACAAGTGCTTTAAAAACCAATTCATAACACAACCAAGAGATTTATTCCATTTACTTACTCTTGAGCTTAGCTAAGTTGTTTAGACTTAAACTAAGCTCCCAAAACCTTCAAACCTTGGTTTTAAAGCTGAAAACCCAACTTCACTCACCGATACACAAAACAAGGCTAGCCAACAAGCCTTCCAAGCATCCGAAACCTTCAACAACACCTCTATTGCTCACGGATCATTCTCCCCTGTTTCAAGCACATAACAACAAAGGATTAATGCATCATAATGCATTAAAAACACCAGCAACACACCTAAACTCGCTGCTCTTTGCAAATCCAACATTTCGGCTACCAAACACAACCGAAATCACCTCCAAACTCTTCCGAAACTTAACCCAGCCAAGATCCATCACTTCTAACCATTTAAAAACATCAATTAACATCCAAAATAATCCCAAACACGTCCTTATATCTCCAGCATTAACAGAACACCAAAATCACCTCAAAAACCACCATTTTCACAACTAAAAACTTAGGAAAATCAACCTATTCGGGATTGCATTGATCAAACCTCAATTATACATCTAATATACATCCAAAATACATCAAGAAGACATCTCAAAACAGAGCCCAATCAATTATTACGAATTTCTTCAAAATTAAATCCAAATCTTGCATTTTAAGCCAAAATCAAGATCACAACATCAAAACCTTTAATAAAACTCAAATCAAGGATTGAGAACTTGGGAATTTCAGTAAAGAACTGAGTATTTAGAGGAGAAGGACGTTCATACCTCTAAATGTGAGTTTCTTCTTGTTTAGAGCAAAAATTCTTGAAAATTCAATAAGCAAATGATGAGAATTTGGTGTAGGAATGATTAGAGATCAAATAGAGATTAAAATCTCATCTTTAGATGTAAAAATCAGAGGAAAAGTGGCTGGGGAAAAGTGTTTGGCTGAGAGAAAAATGAGAGAAAAAGAAACGGGAAAGTTTTGACAAAAGTTAGTTATGAAGTCAAAAATATTCATTTCCCCTTTTTTCCTTTTATTAAAAATCATTAATTAAATCTTTAATATTAAGAAAAAATCTGGAGAAAACTCTTCTTGGGTAAATTAGCTCCTTAAAGATTCAAAGTTTCAATCCTTTTAAAACAGTCACCAACTTTTCAAAAATTACATTTTAGTCACTAACTTGAAATGTCTTATTTCCAAACCTCATTTCGCAAAATTGATTTCACCTCTCTCTTATATATAATAAAAGAGGATTTTTATATATTTTCCATATTTTTAATGCATCCCGAACTAGGCTTTCCTTAAAACCACCTTTTATATTCGAACCGAAAACCCGACCAGTCCAGTTCAAGCCCAAAACTTTTAAGCCCAAAATTGGGGTGTTACATCTTTTCTAACTCTTGAGGTAGTCTCAGCTTGTAGGCAACAGGACCCACACGTTCTATCACCTCGTATGGCCCAATGAACCTTGGGCTCAACTTGCCCTTTCGGCCAAATCTCATCACCTTCTTCCAGGGTGAAACCTTCAAAAACACACGCTCGCCCATAGCAAATTCTATCTCCTTACGCTTCAAATCACGTAAGACTTTTGTCGATCCGATGCTGCCTTCAGCTGCTCACAAATGAGCTTTACCTTCTCGGCGATTCCTTTTAACAAAGCCGGCATCGAGACCATCTTTTGTCCCATTTTAGCCCAACAAAGAGGAGTTATGCACTTCCTCCCGTATAGAGCTTCATAATGTTCCATTTGAATACTTTCCTGGTAACTGTTATTATAAGCAAACTACACCAAAGGCAAGTGCTTCTCCCAAGAGCCTTGAAATTCAATAACACAACATCTCAACATACCCCCAAGCACTTGGATAACACTCTCCGATTGTCCATCCGTCTGCGGATGATAAGAAGTACTGAAATTCAGCCGCGTACCTAATGCTTGATGCAAACACTCCCAAAACCTTGCAGTGAACCTCGGATCTCTATCCGATACTATAGAATTTGGCACTCTATGCAATCATACAATCTCAGTAATATACAAATCTGCAAGCTTATCCAAGGTGTACGTAGTATCCACAGCCAAGAAATGCGCACACTTCGTAAGGCGATCCACAATCACCCAAACATAATTCTTCTTTGATGGACATAAAGGCAAACCAGACACAAAGTCCATGGTGATCCTCTCCCACTTCCATTCAGGGATCCTTAACAGCTGCAACAACCCTGAAGGATATTGGTTTTCAGCCTTAACCCACTGACAAACCATTCATTTGCTAACATACTCGACGACATCTTTCTTCAACCCCACCCAATAGTACTCATCCTTCAAATCACCGTACATCTTTGTACTACCAGGATGCATAGCAAAAGGACTACTATGAGCTTCAGTCAGAATAGTGCGCCTCAATTCAACATAATTCGGCACCACTATCCGACTCCCGAAACATAGAACGCTATCATCATTGAAACAGAAATCTGATGGCCTACCTTCTGCGATATCCTGAACATGCGGCACCAAAGAATCATTCAATAATTGTTTATCCTAATCAATTGAATTAGAGATGGTCTCACTTGCAATTCAGCTGCATGACCACCATCTCGCGATATGCTCAAGCTAGCAAACATCGCTTGCAGTTCCACCGCCACTTTCCTGCTAAACCATCAACCACAACATTGGCCTTCCCCGGATGATACACGATCATTAGATCCTAATCCTTAAGAAACTCCACCTAACTTCGTCGCCTAAGATTTAACTCATTCTGAGACATCAGGTACTTCAAACTTTTATGATCCGTGTACACAATACACTTCTCACCATAGAGATAATGTCTCCAGATCTTTAGAGCAAAAACCACTGCAGCCAACTCAATGCAATGTATAAGGTAATTGCACTCATGCACTTTCAACTGCCGCGATGTATAAGCCACTACCTTACCCTCTTGCATCAACACACAGCCAAACCAACATAGGATGCGTCACTATACACTACAAACTCTTTTTATGATTCAGGTTGAACCAAGATAGGAGCTTGCGTCAAAGCTGCCTTTAGCTTCTCGAAAGCTTGTTGTCTCACTTCCGTCCATTCATACTTAACATCCTTCTATAATAACTTCGTCAAAGGGGCAGCAATATAAGAAAATCCCTCCATGAACCTCCGGTAGTAACCTGCCAACCCAAGGAAACTAAGAACTTCATGAACAGACCTAGGAGGCTTCCAATTCACCACCGCCTCATTCTTCTGAGGATCAACTTGAATCCCTTCAGCTGAAACCACATGGCCAAGAAAAAACAACTTCCTTTAGCCAAAACTCACATATGCTCAGATTAGCATAAAAGCTGATTCTCTAGCAGCGCTTGCAAAATGATCCTCAAATGACCCTCATCACCCTCTTCAGTACGAGAGTACACAAGGATATCATCGATGAACACCACAACGAACTTCTCTAAGAATTCATGGAACACCATGTTCATCATGTCCATGAAAGCAACAGGAGCATTCGTCAATCCGAACGACATCACTAGAAATTCATAATGCTCATATCTCATTCGAAAGGCTATTTTCGGTACATCATCATCCTTCACCTTTAACTGATAGTACCCTAACCTCAAATCTATCTTTGAAAACACAACCGCTCCTCGAAACTGATCAAAAAAATCATCAATCATCGGCAAAGGATACTTCTTCTTGATGGTCAACTTATTCAGCTGACGATAATCAATGCACATCCTCATTGTGTCATCTTTCTTTTTAAGAAACAAAACCGGTGCACCCCAAAGTGATACACTGGGACGAATAAAGCCTCGGTCAAACAACTCTTGAAGTTGCGTTTTCAACTCCTTCAACTCTTTGGGTGCCATGCGATAGGGAGCGATGGACACCAGAGTTGTGTTCTCATACAACTCAATTCCAAATTCAACCTCCCGACTAGGCGGCAATCCAGGTAATTCCTCTGGAAACACTCCAGGAAACTCACACACGGTCCTTATATCCTGTACGCGAACCTCCTTTGTACTAGGATTCATAACAAAGACTAGATAAGCATCACATCATTGATGCAACATCCGGCTTGCTTCAAGCGTCGATAACACATTAGATAGAAACTTCACATTTTCTCCCACCACTACAACCTCATTATCATCAGTAAGTTTTAGCGAAACTTCCTGCTTTCGAAATCCACAACGGCTCTATGCTCAACTATAACACCCGAGTTTAGGGGTTAGGTGAAAATAATATTTTAATATTATTTGGGCTCGAGTTTATAATTAAAATGATCCTTTAAAATTTCGAGTTTCAAAATAAATATTTGAAATGGGACCAAATTGATTTAATTGCAAGTTGAAGAGCTATTTAAAGAACAAGGGAATAGCCATTCATTAATGGCCTTTTGGTAATTTACCCATCTTCTAATTTAAACCCCCCTTTATACAAAATAAAACACCTTTTCTACTATTCACTCTCTTCCTCATCTCATCTCCAACGTGAAATAGAACCTCCTCACCCTCTCTACTATTCCATCACCATACACCTTCATCCTTGGTGATTTTTGAGAGGTAAACATGTTTCTAACTTGTCCTCACTTCCCTCTACATGTCTATACCTTTAGTTTTCATTAAAACTCTTGATTTTGTATTTTGGAGTTTTTGAGTTTTGAATTAAGAATGTTAACTTTGTTATCTTTTAGTTGAGCTTTTGATTTGGGGATGTTAGATGAGTCATTTGTTGTCCAAAAGGTCCAACATACCTAATTTTTACAAGGTTTTATAATGATTTCCGGAATTGGATTTCAAGGGGGGTTTTTGGAGGGTTTTAAAGTGGTTTTTGGGGTAGTTTTATGTTGGTTTTTGAGGGCTGGTGTTAGTATGATATACGAGGGTCACTTTGGGTGTATTTGATGGTTGTTTGGATGCTTGAATTGGAAGATTTCAGTGGGTTTTGTGGGTTGCTCGGGAATTCTATTTTGGGCTTGATTTTTAGTGTTGGTTGCTTGAAAACGTTAATCCGGGTTAGTTCCGACGGTGAATTATTGATTGTGGATGTTTTGTTTGTGTTTGGGATTGGGATTGATTAGAATCGAGGTTGGGCATCGGTAAAGCATCGGAAGTAAATCCGGGAATTTGAAGGTGGTCGCTTGCTTGGTCTTTGAGCTTGGGAGCTTAGGTGAGTGGTTAATTGTTTTACATGGTTTTAAAATGATCGGTTTGAGTATGTGGACTAGGTTGGAATTGGTAGACCCACCTAGAGTTAGGATTAGGGTTGTAGCCTAATCCTAAACTTTATCTATAGCCTTTGGATGAACTTAAATGTATGAATGTATATGCCTCGCATGTCTTGTGATATGAATGCTTATGTATATTGTATTATACATGTGAGATGAGGCATAATTTGTAATCCTTAAAGCATGCATGGTAATGGTTCATGATTGTGTTCATGGTGAGTACGTGCTAAGCACGGAATTGATTGAAAAGAGTAATGTGGAATGAGTAAAATGTTGGCAGTAGTATGCTTGAGTACAAATGATCGATCATTATGATGTTAGTGTGTACACATGAGTCAAAAGTCGCGCGTGGCCTTTGTGGCGTTGAGTCACCAAGGAGGAGTACGGGTTCGCCCGGAAATTGTATTCATATATAGTCGATGATGAGTGGAATCCCATCGATGGGGCGTGAGGATGAGTGGAATCCCCTCCTCGAGACCGGTGATGAGTGTAATCCCACTGTGAGGTAAAGTGGTTGTTGGATGTGAGTTCCAACGTGTTTATCCGCGTATTCGGGTCATAGCTAGGTGCCAATGTTGATTGATATGTGTATCAATGTGTTGTGATATATGGTCTTTACTTGGATGTTTATATGTGTTTACATATGTTGTAAAATAGAGCTTGTGGAGCATGACATTTAATTGAATATTGTTCATGCATTTCTATCTTGTGGCTCTTATGAAACCTTGGTAATTATATGTTTTGCCTTGGTTAAGATCATGCTCGGACCCTGCAATGTTGAGGTTTGTTTTTAAGAGCTTACCCTCACTAAGTATCATTTCTTACGCTCTCTTTGTTCAACATTGCAGATCCTTAGTTCGTGGGTTGCTAGAGCAAGTGGAGGGCCTCCAAGTGTGGTTGTTGGCTTTGAGTACATCAAGTATGAACTTTAAAATGTTGAACTTGTAATAGTTAAGCAATGGGACATGAGTTATTTTGATGGATGATTGTTAGTTGTTTAGGAGCTTGCTTAGACTCCATGTTATGTTGCTTTTGTATGGCTCGTGATTCCTTGTTTGAATTGTAATTCATGCCTAAATTGCTTACCATGAATGTTGGCTATGTGCCTTTTGAGGTTGCCTTTTTGTTGAACATTGAAGTATGAGACTTTGAATGCTTAAATGTCATCTTTGATCAATTGCATGATTTCCTTAATGTATGTACTTGTTGGGTGCTTGTATGTTTAAATATTGATCTGATAATTTTGTATGAATGCCTGTTGAGGGTTTAGGGAAGTCATAAAATGCATTTAGGTTCAAGTCTTGTTCTTTTTTGCTGAGTTTGGGAGTGTTGCAGTGCAGGGCGTATCGGTACGCCTGAGGGCCGTATCGATACGCTATTGCCTCCAGTGCTCGAATTTGGCTGGGCGTATCGATACTCGGGGGTGTATCGATACTCGGGGGTGTATCGATACGGTTTTTGGTCACTGGAATTTTGAGAAATTGGGGAGTTTTTGGAGTACCGATACGGTGTTGGGGCGTATCGGTACGAGTTTATCTCGTTGACCAAAAGATGTTGACTAAAGAGGGCGTATCGATACGCTCAAGGGTTGTATCGATACGGTCTTCTTCGAGTTGACTGTTTGGGTTGACCCAGTCAAGGCGTATCGATACCCTTGATTGGTGTATCGATACGGCCTGCTATGTAAACTTAAAATGGACTGTTTATGCATGGCCGTGATTCGAATGTGATTCCCTTTGATTGTTTTCCGCTGTCGTGATCACTTAGGACTTAACAATCCTCTAGACAATATTAAAATGAAAGAAAAAAAAATAGGGTTGCTAACTGAGGGGGAACCTTAACGGGTTTCGCTTTAGTTTTCCCCGTGTGGCCTACTCGGACCGGTCATCCGGCCCGACCGAGACGAGGGGGTTACACTTGCTGGTATCAGAGCATAAGGTTACCGAGACCTTGGGCAGGTAAGTGAGGTAAGTTCAAGTTTCGTATTGATATGCACGGTGTTTGCTTGCTTTGTAAGTATGGTTGCTTGTGTGACAAGTATGTTGATTGTTTTATTACAAAGCATGTGTGTAAGAGTCCCATTGCTACTATTACATTGGAAAAAAAGATTTTTAAGCGAGGGAACATACTTGAACACTTGGAAGCCTTGCCTTGCTAACCCAACTTTGTATGTTTTGTTGTTGTGGTTGTAGTTAATATCTGTGAGAGCGATGTCTAGGCCGAGGGGTAGGTCGAGAGTGGTTTGTCAGGAACCAGGTGTTGCGGCTCCTGTTGAGCCAGCAGTTGGTGTGGAGGCTCACA
Organism: Hibiscus tridactylites; assembly: GCA_958450335.1. NCBI lineage: Eukaryota > Viridiplantae > Streptophyta > Magnoliopsida > Malvales > Malvaceae > Hibiscus > Hibiscus tridactylites. The sequence goes on along the minus strand of OY288280.1, from coordinate 7,298,600 downwards.
TAGAAGGGTCGGTAGCCCCGGGAGTTGGCGTTCCTCCACCACATCCACCACCACCACCTCCTCCACCTGGAGCTGGAGGCGAGGATGGAGCTGAAGGAGAGGGACCTCAAGGTTGCCAAGGTGGCCAACGTCCAGGTGGAATTGATATGACTCCGCTAGTGCAAGCTATAGCGTGAGCATTTCAGGTCGCAGTTGCGGAAGCTCAGGCTGCAGCTCATCCTAGGTGTGACGATGCCAGTCTACCTTTCGAGAGGCTCCGTATCTTGGGGGCCGAGGAGTTTAGGGGATCTACTCCGGAGAGGTCGGAGTTATGGTTGGAGAAGACAATTCGTATCTTGGCTCAAATGGGTTGTGCGGGTGCACGTAGATTGGGTTGTGTGATCTCCTTGCTTCAGGGTGATGCCTACACCTGGTGGGTCACCATTACTACTTCGGTCCCAGAGGCAGAGATTGATTGAGATTTCTTTGAGACCGCTTTCCGGAAGAGGTACTTGGTACCGAGGTACTTAGATGAGAAGAAGCGAGAGTTTATGGCCCTTACTCAGGGAGAGGCTTCTGTGACAGACTATGAGATCCGTTTTGTTCGCTTGAGTCAGTATGCTTCAGAGTTTGTAACGCCCCGGTTTTGGGCTTGGAAGTTTCGGGCGTTGACCGGTTCGGTCAAAGTGCTGTTCGAATATAAAAAGGTGAAATTAGGAAAACCTAGTTCGGGTTGCATTAAAAATATGGAAAAATGTTCTAAAATCCTCTTTTAATATATATAAGTAAACTGTGAAATCAATTTTACAAAATGAGTTTTGGAATGGTGACATTTTGGCTAGTGACCAAAATGTAATTTTTGAAAGTTGAGTGACTGTTTTAGAAAGGATTGAAACTTTGAATCTTTAAGGAGCTATTTACCCAAAGGGAGTTTCTCCAGATTTTTCTAAGATATTTATTGTTTTAATTCTGATTTTTAAACATAAAGAAAAGTGGATGGAAGTTATTTGCAACTAACTTTCCATATTTTCCAATTTTACTTTCTCTCATTTTCTCTCAACCCAAACACATTTCTCCAGAATTTTTCCTTTGATTTTGTCATCTAAATCACTCATTTTAATTCTCTTTTGATCTCTAATCACCTCATCAACAAAACCTCACCAATTGCTAATTGGATTTTCAAGATTTTGGTTCCAAAAAGGGAGAAACTCAAGTTTGGAGGGGAGTTTGATCCGTGAGCATTAGAGGTGGTGCGGAAGGTTCCGGATGCTTGGAAGGCTTGTTGATTAGCCTTGTTTTGTGTATCGGTGAGTGAAGTTGGGTTTTCAGCTTTTAAACCAAGGTTTGAAGGTTTTGGGAGCTTAGTTTAAGTCTAACCAACTTAGCTAAGCTCAAGAGTAAGTAAATGGACTTTTGCTCTTGGTTTGTGTTGTGAATTTGGCTTTAAAAGCAATTGTGATTGATGGTTGCAATGCATGTGATTTGCATGTTTTAAATTCTGTTATGAAAGCATATTTAAGCATGGTTTAATGCTGGTTTTGAAAGCCATATGTGAAGGATACTCAAGGTAAGAGATCCTTGGTTTTACAAATTGAAATTGTGGTCTTGATGCATGGTGTTGCATGATGTTTAATGGCTTTGAGTAATGCTTTAAAAACAGTAGATTGATGATGGTAAATGATGGTTTTTGCATTATGGTTATGCATGTGAATCATTGGACTAATGTGGTAAGATGGTTATATTGGCAAGTGATGTAAGTGGTTCTTGGTTTCTTTGATCGGATATAGTTAGCCGGCTATAGGATTGGGTGCACCGTGATTAAAGTCACCTTGGATGTGGAGTGGTTAAGAGTGAACCGGTAAACTCCATCCAAGTATCCTAACGAGATGGTTAAGGTCATAATGGAGGTTGAGTGCCCATTCGAGGACCTTGGGTAAGCAAAGGTAGTAATGGTGGTTAAAATTCCATTTGTGGACCTTGTGCTTGTTAAGATCACAATGGTGGTGTAAAGTCTATGTGTGGATCTTGTATAGGGTGTCCCGGATCTCGTTAGTGATGTTATACAACTACCAATCGGTGATGCTAAGGTTGTATGGTGTTTAAAAGTCCATACATGGGAACCTTGTGCATGTTAAGGTTATATGGTGTTTAAAAGTCCATATATGGGAACCTTGTGTAAGTTAAGGTTGTATGGTGTTTAAAAGTCCATACATGGGAACCTTGTGAAAGTTAAGGTTGTATGGTGATTAAAAGTCCATACATGGGAACCTTGAGGAAGATAAGGTTGTATGGTGGTTAAAAGTCCATACATGGGAACCTTGTGAATGGTGAGGTCAAATGGTGGTTAAAAGTCCATTTGGGGACCTTGGATTGGTAGTGTGTATGAAGCGTAGGGACAACGCTTGTGATCCGCGTATCCGATTGGATGTTGAGTTGAAAAGTGGATTTGGATTATCACTTGAAAGCCAATATGATGTTCTTGATTATAATGAAGCATGAGATGCTTGGAATGATGCATGGTTGCATGGGAAGTGCATAATGTATTGAGAATGCATGTGTGCTTGTTAAGTTTGAACAAGTGTTGATTATCTATTGAGAGTGATGGATGTGTGCATGAAATCTCTTTAGTGCATTGGAGTCTTTCTAAGGCTTGTATTTAAAGGCATATGATGCAAATGTTGATGATGAGTTTCATATGTTGCATTTGTTTAATGCATGTGTTGGTTTGATTGAATAAATGGTTTTAAATGGTTTCTTGCTTGAAATGATAATCAAGTATGAGAAAGGTATGATGTGAAGTGGAAGTGTTTTCCAAGGTTTTGAGTTTAACTATGCATTTGGTGTTTATGCATTGGAAGGTTAATTTGATGTTTTGCAAGTTGTGCTTTGAAAAGGTTTACTTAGCTTGCTAAGCTAAGGGTTGGTTTTCATGTTTGAGCAATGCATGATTTTGAGCTTGTTGTTGAAAAGGGTTTTCAAACATTGTTTTGGTTTATGAAATCGAGTTGCTTTTCAAAGAGGTTTTATGACTCGCTGCATTGATGGTGTTTTGGTTTTGAGCATTCCTCACTAAGCATTATGTGCTTACGCTCCTTTTTGTCCATCATTGCAGATAAGTGAAGTTGGAACAACGAGGAGCAAGGGATTCAAGGAGGACTCCACTTGAGATTTATGTCTCGGTTAATAGCTATAATTAATAAAGGCAATGGGGGAAGAATCTCTTATGTAGATGTGTAACGAGATTGTGTATGTTGGACAAGTTTGTTATATGTTGTTAAATCATGTGGATTAATGTTGCAACGTTTGGATCATCTTATGCTTAAGTTGATTTGCTATGCCTCTTGTTTAAAAGCATGAATGAGTTTTTGAATATGTTTGATGTGTTGGTGCACCTAGGGGTGATCATGTATCTAGATTTTGATGCTTATATGTTCCTTATGTGTTGAGTAACTTGCTGGTGTGGTTTGATTGCATTCGGAGCATGTTCGGTTGGCCAATTGTGTGTTTAAGCAAGCATTGTGCTGCATTCTGTGCAGGTCGTTTCGAAACAGTAGATACCGTTCCGAAACGGGAAGCCCTCTGCCAGCCCTCGTTTCGGTACGCGTTGCGGAACGGCCCCGCGTTTCGAAACATGTTCACCCTGTTTCGGAACGCTTGGTCGTTGGGGGCTGACATTGGCGGTTAAATGTTTTGAAATGTTTGCAAATTGGTCCTGAATCTTGTATGTGCAATTGTATGAGTTTGGAATGTCCGTTTGAGCTGAAATTTGGCAGTGAAGCATGAAACTTGACTAATTACAAGTTGGTAACACTAATTTGGGTTAAGACCTTATAATTATCAGATTTTGCAATTTGGTCCCTAAAGTTGTAAATTGTTCAATTGGGTCCCTGTTTGATCTCTGATGTTTATGATCTTTGAGCATGCTGTTTGAATGATCATAACTAGGGTTAATGTGCATCTAGACAAGTTTAAAAAGAGAAAAAAAGGGTCGTTAATCAAGGTTGACTTTCGGGTTGACTTTGGTTTTCCCCGTGTGACTTTCTTAATTCGGGTCAACCGTCTAGACCGGGTTAAGGGGGTTACATTTGGTGGTATCAGAGCTGAGTTGCGAATGCTTGGGGAAAACGGTAAGTTGTTGTAATGTGTGTCTGATGTATATCCTGATGTGTGGTTGAAAGCTGGTTGAAAACGTGTTTCTGAGCAAGTTGTTAATGTTTTCAAGCATGCTTTGTGGTTATGAATCTTGACTGAGCTAATGTGGATTTGTGCTGATGTTGTGAGTTGGTTTTATGCATATTGAAAGTGTAATGAGTATGATATGTTGATATTATGCTGTTGTGAATGGATGCTGTTTGATGTAAGCATGATCGAAGTATGTTGTTTGATATGCTTGATGTTGTGATATCCATGTTTTTGTTGACTGTTATGTCATGTAAAAGGGGAGGATTCGGGATACCCATTGCCTTATTATTATAGCTATTGTGTTATTTTGGAGTTGGAGATTGAATCCTTGCTTAAAGCTAGTCTAATTGGTTTGTTTGTTTTGTTGTGATTGTGTGCTGTTAATAGTATGGCGAAATCGATGAAAGAATGGCAGTTGGGTGAGATGGTTGCTTCTTTAGGGCAGGTTGTTAGGGCGTGGAATTCACCTTTTAGTGGAGGTGTTTTGCCTCAGTCTTCTGTGCTTGGTGTTGAGGTATTGAGACAGGAGGGAGAAGCTGGTTCTGTGATGAAGAGTTCATCACCTGTTGCTCAAGAGGTGTTGGGAACATCTCAGGTTGTGGCAAAAGTAAAGTCGGCAGATGTGCTGGCTGTGGAATGTGTGGGTTTGTCGAAGCAGCGTTTGCTTGATTTGGGTGCTGTGGAGTATCATGGTTCGACACCTGAGACGTTTGAGGTCTGGTTGGCCAGTGTGGTTCTGATTTTGGATCAGGAAGGTTGTGATTATGCCTGTAAGCTGGGAAGTGTTGTCTCTTTGATGTTGGAGGACGCATGTGCCTGGTGGACGTCTGTGGCGGTGGCATCGCACATCCATGATATTGATTGGGACTTCTTTGTGTCTGCCTTTTATGAAAGGTATCTTGGAGAGAAATTCCCAAGGGTTAAGCAGTGTGAAGGTAGTGCAGATCTGGGGCAAGTGCTGGTTGAACAAGGAGTGGAGGCTCAGCTACCGGTGTGTAATCGTTGTGGAAGGCGCCATGTTGGAGGTTGTTGGGGCGCAAGTACTTGTTGGAACTGTGGTTCTAAAGAGCATGTGAAGCGTGATTGTCCTCTTTGAGTGAAGTCAGCTTCAGTGGTAGCCAAAGGGTCTCTGAAGGGTCGTGGGCACGGCCGAGACAAAGTTCGAAGGTGGCATAAAGAGCAGAAAGTTGTGAAGAGTTTGGGAAAGGAAATCTGTTGGAAATGTGGGTCTGCTGGACATATGAGGCGTAGTTGTTTGAAGTTGGCTCGGAACAGTCAAGGTTCCTTACCGCAAGGAGTTGGTGGTGACTTTAGTGTGTTAGCTGATGCTGCAGCGGTGCGGCTAGAGGATGATGGTTCTGCGAGTAAGAGAGCTCGTCTGATGAAGCTTCAGGGTGGTGATGTGTTTTCAGGTAACCTTGTTAAGTAACCTTGCCTAGCTATCTTAGTTGGTTTCTGTTGGTTTACCTTGCGTAGTGAGTATGATCTTGTTGCTAGTATGCTGAGGTAGTTGTTGTTGTTGTATTTGTTTGGAAACATCTCTAGCGTGAAGTAGGCTTAAGTGAGTATCTTGTGGTTAATGGTTGTTGGAATGATGGAGTTAGACAAGTTAGAAGTGAGGTAGGAGGTTGTTCTTAGACGGATTCTGAGGATGTTATTGGAGGGTGTGAGCTGGCATTCATGCACAGTTAAAATCATTGTTATATGCTATATTATATATGTGTTGGTCCATGCATACATGTGGCATGACATTAGTGGTTTTGCATACATGTACATCAGGCATTGATAGGGCATATTGGTGACCATGCATACGAAAGTTCACACTCGCTAATAACTAATCGAATCTGTTTGTGTTGTGGTTGGGTTAGGTTGGATGATGGGTTTTTAGAGGTTGTGTTGGTGCTGAGTGGAAGTTAGAGGTAATGGAGAGTATTAAGCTAGTTGCTAGTAATAGTGAGCACGGTATAGTATGTGGTAGAAGGAAAGTGTTTGATGCTTAAAGAGTTTAGTGGTTGGGTGGTGAGGAGTACCGGTTGAAGTAAGAGTCGGTCAGGTAGTTTGAATAGCTAGTAGAGGTGGTGGTTCCTTAGTGTTAAGTGATGTTGGGGATAGTGGATGTGTTTCTAGAGTGCTGAGATAGCTTAGCATTAATGTTGTAGTAGAAGGGTTGTTTATGTAGTGTTAGTTCTTAGCAACCTTTGAGGAGTTGAGAAGATGGTATGTATGTTTAAGTTGGGCGATGTTCTAGTAAGGCAAGTGTTATGGTCGAAGCTTGAAGTGGAGAGGCAATGAAAGATCGAAGGCCATCGTTGGTTGGTTGGTTGTGAATAAGTAATTCTTTTTGAGATCAGCTGGTGGTGTGTGGAATGGTGGGCGAAGTCAAGGTTGGGGTTTGTGACGTGATTGTCTGTCGAGGAGTGAGCAGTTCTGGTGAGTCGATGGTAAAGATAGCGGTGGATGTGAAGTAAGGACGGTAATACGTTGAGAGGTTGGGTAAGCAGTTGGTGCTTAAGAATTATTTTTGCCTGTTTGGGAAATCTTGGAAAGAGGTTGGGAAGTTTGCAAGGAGTTTTAGAAGAAGTGAAGGTGGTGGGGTTACATAGTGGCTGATTTGGACTGGTTGGTGTCACTGTGTGAACAGGCTTTGGGAGTTGTGTGACAAGGTGTTGTATGCTGTAAAAGTTTGAGGTTCTTCATGTGGTTGATGAGGCTATATGTTTTCCGGAGTTGTGAAAGGTTAAGTTGTGCTTAACTTTGAGTGTTCTGGAGTTTGGGAACAGTATGTGGTGGTGTTGAGTTTGGGTGGAGTTTTGTGTGGAAAGTGTTCAGTGGCGGTTGAGGCTTTTGGTGTTGCCTTGTGTGTTGATTTGAGAAGTTTAGTTGTTCTCTTTTCGCCAGTTGAAATTTCGAGGACGAAATTTCCTAAGAGGGGGAGAGTTGTAACGCCCCGGTTTTGGGCTTGGAAGTTTCGGGCGTTGACCGGTTCGGTCAAAGTGCTGTTCGAATATAAAAAGGTGAAATTAGGAAAACCTAGTTCGGGTTGCATTAAAAATATGGAAAAATGTTCTAAAATCCTCTTTTAATATATATAAGTGAACTGTGAAATCAATTTTACAAAATGAGTTTTGGAAGGGTGACATTTTGGCTAGTGACCAAAATGTAATTTTTGAAAGTTGAGTGACTGTTTTAGAAAGGATTGAAACTTTGAATCTTTAAGGAGCTATTTACCCAAAGGGATTTTCTCCAGATTTTTCTAAGATATTTAATGTTTTAATTCTGATTTTTAAACATAAAGAAAAGTGGAGGGAAGTTATTTGCAACTAACTTTCCATATTTTCCAATTTTACTTTCTCTCATTTTCTCTCAACCCAAACACATTTCTCCAGAATTTTTCCTCTGATTTTGTCATCTAAATCACTCATTTCAATTCTCTTTTGATCTCTAATCATCTCATCAACAAAACCTCACCAATTGCTAATTGGATTTTCAAGATTTTGGTTCCAAAAAGGGAGAAACTCAAGTTTGGAGGGGAGTTTGATCCGTGAGCATTAGAGGTGGTGCGGAAGGTTCCGGATGCTTGGAAGGCTTGGTGATTAGCCTTGTTTTGTGTATCGGTGAGTGAAGTTGGGTTTTCAGCTTTTAAACCAAGGTTTGAAGGTTTTGAGAGCTTAGTTTAAGTCTAACCAACTTAGCTAAGCTCAAGAGTAAGTAAATGGACTTTTGCTCTTGGTTTGTGTTGTGAATTTGGCTTTAAAAGCAATTGTGATTGATGGTTGCAATGCATGTGATTTGCATGTTTTAAATTCTGTTATGAAAGCATATTTAAGCATGGTTTAATGCTGGTTTTGAAAGCCATATGTGAAGGATACTCAAGGTAAGAGATCCTTGGTTTTACACATTGAAATTGTGGTCTTGATGCATGGTGTTGCATGATGTTTAATGGCTTTGAGTAATGCTTTAAAAACAGTGGATTGATGATGGTAAATGATGGTTTTTGCATTATGGTTATGCATGTGAATCATTGGACTAATGTGGTAAGATGGTTATATTGGCAAGTGATGTAAGTAGTTCTTGGTTTCTTTGATCGGATATAGTTAGCCGGCTATAGGATTGGGTGCACCGTGAATAAAGTCGCCTTGGATGTGGAGTGGTTAAGAGTGAACCGGTAAACTCCATCCAAGTATCCTAACGAGATGGTTAAGGTCATAATGGAGGTTGAGTGCCCATTCGAGGACCTTGGGTAAGCAAAGGTAGTAATGGTGGTTAAAATTCCATTTGTGGACCTTGTGCTTGTTAAGATCACAATGGTGGTGTAAAGTCCATGTGTGGATCTTGTATAGGGTGTCCCGGATCTCGTTAGTGATGTTATACAACTACCAATCGGTGATGCTAAGGTTGTATGGTGTTTAAAAGTCCATACATGGGAACCTTGTGCATGTTAAGGTTATATGGTGTTTAAAAGTCCATATATGGGAACCTTGTGTAAGTTAAAGTTGTATGGTGTTTAAAAGTCCATACATGGGAACCTTGTGAAAGTTAAGGTTGTATGGTGATTAAAAGTCCAACATGGGATCCTTGAGGAAGATAAGGTTGTATGGTGGTTAAAAGTCCATACATGGGAACCTTGTGAATGGTGAGGTCAAATGGTGGTTAAAAGTCCATTTGGGGACCTTGGATTGGTAGTGTGTATGAAGCGTAGGGACAACGCTTGTGATCCGCGTATCCGATTGGATGTTGAGTTGAAAAGTGGATTTGGATTATCACTTGAAAGCCAATATGATGTTCTTGATTATAATGAAGCATGAGATGCTTGGAATGATGCATGGTTGCATGGGAAGTGCATAATGTATTGAGAATGCATGTGTGCTTGTTAAGTTTGAACAAGTGTTGATTATCTATTGAGAGTGATGCATGTGTGCATGAAATCTCTTTAGTGCATTGGAGTCTTGCTAAAGCTTGTATTTAAAGGCATATGATGCAAATGTTGATGATGAGGTTCATATGTTGCATTTGTTTAATGCATGTGTTGGTTTGATTGAATAAATGGTTTTAAATGGTTTCTTGCTTGAAATGATAATCAAGTATGAGAAAGGTATGATGTGAAGTGGAAGTGTTTTCCAAGGTTTTGAATTTAACTATGCATTTGGTGTATATGCATTGGAAGGTTAATTTGATGTTTTGCAAGTTGTGCTTTGAAAAGGTTTACTTAGCTTGCTAAGCTAAGGGTTGGTTTTCATGTTTGAGCAATGCATGATTTTGAGCTTGTTGTTGAAAAGGGTTTTCAAACATTGTTTTGGTTTATCAAATCGAGTTGCTTTTCAAAGAGGTTTTATGACTCGCTGAATTGATGGTGTTTTTGTTTTGAGCATTCCTCACTAAGCATTATGTGCTTACGCTCCTTTTTGTCCATCAATGCAGATAAGTGAAGTTGGAACAACGAGGAGCAAGGGATTCAAGGAGGACTCCACTTGAGATGTATGTCTCGGTTAATAGCTATAATTAATAAAGTCAATGGGGGAAGAATCTCTTATGTAGATGTGTAACGAGATTGTGTATGTTGGACAAGTTTGTTATATGTTGTTAAATCATGTGGATTAATGTTGCAACATTTGGATCATCTTATGCTTAAGTTGATTTGCTATGCCTCTTGTTTAAAAGCATGAATGAGTTTTTGAATGTGTTTGATGTGTTGGTGCACCTAGGGGTGAACATGTATCTAGATTTTGATGCTTATATGTTCCGTATGTGTTGAGTAACTTGCTGGTGTGGTTTGATTGCATTCGGAGCATGTTCGGTTGGCCAATTGTGTGTTTAAGCAAGCATTGTGCTGCATTCTATGCAGGTCGTTTCGGAACAGTAGATACCGTTTCGGAACGGGTGCCTATAGTAGCCCAAGCGTCCGAAACGGGAGACACCGTTCCGAAACGGGAAGCCCTCTACCAGCCCTCGTTTCGGTACGCGTTGCGGAACGGCCCCGCGTTTCGAAACACTTGGCCGTTGGGGGCTGACATTGGCGGTTAAATGTTTTGAAATGTTTGCAAATTGGTCATGAATCTTGTATGTGCAATTGTATGAGTTTGGAATGTCCGTTTGAGCTGAAATTTGGCAGTGAAGCATGAAACTTGACTAATTACAAGTTGGTAACACTAATTTGGGTTAAGACCTTATAATTATCAGATTTTGCAATTTGTTCTCTAAAGTTGTAAATTGTTCAATTGGGTCCCTGTTTGATCTCTGATGTTTATGATCTTTGAGCATGTTGTTTGAATGATCATAACTAGGGTTAATGTTCATCTAGACAAGTTTAAAAAGAAAAAAAAAGGGTCGTTAATCAAGGTTGACTTTCGGGTTGACTTTGGTTTTTCCCGTGTGACTTTCTTAATTCGGGTCAACCGTCTAGACCGGGTTAAGGGGGTTACAGAGTTGGTACCTACTGAAGTGGAACGTTGTAACCGTTTCCACTATGGGTTGAGTGAGGAGATTATGAGGTACACGCTAGCTTCTGACTACTCAGACTTTGATGTATTGGTCGCGAGGGCCAAAGATTTAGAGCACAGTTTGGGTTCGGCCAAACGATCTGGTGGTTCTAGTTCTGGTAAAAGGCATAACCACTTTGATGGTAGAGATGCCAAGAGGCACAGAGGTGGCGGACATCAGTTTGACCATAGACGTGGCGATGGCCATCATGGTAGGGGCCATCATGGCCATAGAGGAGGAGGGCGTTTGCCCGAGTGTACCCGTTGTGGGAGACAGCACGCTGGTGAGTGTTGGGGTAATTTCCATGCTTGTTGGAATTGTGGCTCGAGGGACCACTTTAGGAGGGATTGTCCGCATCAGGCGGCACAAGCACTGAACATTGCTCAGGCTCCTGCGAGAGCGAATGATTTTCAGAGAGGTCGTGGGCGCGGTCGTGGCTACTTCCAGCCTAGGGCTGATGCACCTAGGGTAGATGCTCAGAGGAATCTTGCTCATGTTGTGGCAGTGCAGCCAGAGGCGGGAGGGCCAGCGAGAGTTTATGCTCAGAGAGAGGCCGGGAACGACACTGATGTGATAGCAGGTAATTTCGAGTTACAGTCTATGTCTTTGCTTTCTTTGGTTGATTCGGGTTCTACGCATTCCTACATTTTGAGTAAGCATGCACAGAAGTTAGATATCCCTGTTGAGATCTTAGATGTTGGTATGCATGTTACTAGTTCTTTTGGTGAGACAGTTGTGGTTAGACGTATGTATAGGAGATGTCCACTGAAGATTCAGGGTCATGTGTTCTCAGTTGATATGATGGAACTTCCTTTCTATGGTTTTGATATTATTTTTGGTATGGACTGGTTAGTTGAGCACCGAGCTAGTGTGGATTTTGAGACGAAGAGAATTTCTTTGAAGCTTTTTGATGACTATGAGGTAGTAGTAGTAGACGAGAACATTAAGTTCTTGTCTAATGTGGTGTCAGCTTTAGAGGCTCATAGGTTGATGGACTCCGGATGTGGTGCCTACTTAGCTTATGTTAGGAATCCAAATATGTGTGAAGCTAGACCGAAAGATATCAGAATAGTTTGTGACTTTCCGGATGTGTTTCCGAAGAGTTGTCGGGTTTGCCTCCTGACAAAGATGTTGAGTTTGTGATTGAGACTGTTTCAGGGTCTAATCCAGTTTCGATAGCTCCGTACCATATGGCTCCGAAAGAGTTGAAAGAATTGAAGAGTTAGTTGCAAGAATTATTAGATTGTGGTTTCATTAGGCCTAGTAGCTCTCTTTGGGGTGCTCCTGTGTTGTTTGTGAAAAAGAAAGATGCTAGTATGCGCATGTGTATTGACTATAGACAGTTGAATCAGTTGACTGTGAAGAACAAGTATCTGTTGCCTCGTATAGATGATTTGTTTGATCAGTTGAGAGGTGCTTCATTGTTCTCGAAGATAGATTTGAGATCCGGGTACTACCAGTTGAAGGTGAAAGAGTGTGATGTTCCGAAGACAACTTTTAGGACTAGATATGGTCACTATGAGTTTCTTGTGATGCCATTTGGGCTCACGAATGCACTTGCAGCATTCATGGACATGATGAACAGAATTTTTAGAGACTATCTAGACCGTTTTGTAGTTGTTTTCATTGATGACATACTTGTGTACTCGAAGACAGAAGAAGAGCATGATGAACACTTGAGATTTGTTTTACAGAGATTGTTGAGCAATCAGTTGTATGTGAAGCTTAGTAAATGTGAGTTCTGGATTCGAGAGGTTGTGTTTCTTGGCCTTCTTGTTTCGGCCGAAGGTATTCGAGTTGATCCATCGAAGATTGAGGCGATCGTTGAGTGGAAACAACCTAAGTCCGTGATAGAGATTAGGAGTTTCCTAGGATTAACCGGTTATTATAGGAGATTTGTTGATGGTTTCTCTAGAGTAGCTGCTCCTTTGACTAAATTGTTGCAAAAAAGAGTTAAGTTTGAATGGTCAGATGCAAGACAAAAGGCCTTTGAGAAATTGAAAGAAGCTTTGACAAATGCTCTAGTGTTAGTACAACCTGTTTCAGGTAAGGAATTTGTGATTTACAGTGATGCTTCCTACGTAGGCTTAGGATGTGTTTTGATGCAAGAGAGAAGAGTTGTTGCTTATGCTTTTAGACAGTTGAAGGTTCATGAGAAGAACTATCCTACTCATGATATAGAGCTAGCCGCAGTTGTGTTTGCATTGAAGATTTGGCGTCATTATTTGTATGGTGAGAAGTGTATAGTTTACACCGATCACAAGAGCTTGAAGTATTTGATGGCACAGAAAGAGTTGAACTTCAGACAAAGAAGATGGCTAGAGTTGCTAAAAGATTATGATTTGACCATTGAGTACCATCTGGGTAAAGCGAATGTAGTGGCCGATGCTTTGAGTAGGAAAGTGGCCGTAGAGTTGAGAGCTATGTTTTCTAGATTGAGTGTGTCCGATGATGGTGGTTTGATCACCGAGTTGCAAGTGAAGCCTTCTTTGATTCAGTTGATTAGAGAGAAGCAGTTGCAAGATGTGACTTTAGTTCCTCATGTTCAGGACATAGCTGAAGGAAGACCAACCGAGTATAGTTTCAGTGGTGAGAGCTTGTTGTGCTTTAGAGATAGAATTGTTGTACCAGAAGATGTTTAGTTGAGACGTCAGATTCTGAGTGAAGCACATTCGAGTCCCTTTTCTATGCATCCGGGTAGTACCAAAATGTACCAAGATTTGAAGAATGATTACTACTGGGTTGGTTTGAAGAGACATGTGGCTGAGTATGTGAGCCGTTGTATGGTTTGTCAGAGAGTGAAGGCGGAACATCAGGTTCCTTCAGGTTTGTTACAGCCTTTGAAGATTCCGGAATGGAAATGGGAGAGGATCACCATGGATTTTGTGTCGGGGTTGCCTTTGTCTCCTTCGAAGAAGAATTCAGTTTGGGTGATTGTTGATATATTCACTAAGTGTGCTCACTTCTTAGCAGTGAACACTACGGATTCCTTAGACAAGTTGGCAAACTTGTACATCCGTGAGATTGTGAGACTTCATGGAGTTTCGAAGTCCATTGTTTCAGATAGAGATCCTAGGTTTACTTCGAGATTCTAGGGTTGCTTGCATAGTGCTCTAGGTAGCCGTTTGCATTTCAGCACGTCTTATCATCCGCAGTCCGATGGGCAGTCAGAGCGAGTGATACAGATTCTAGAGGATATGCTCCATTGTTGTGTAATTGACTTCCATGGTTCTTGGGAGAAGCACTTACCGTTAGTTGAGTTTGCTTACAACAACAGTTATCAGTCTAGTATTCAGATGGCTCCCTATGAGGCTTTGTATGGTAGACGGTGTAGGACTTCGATTTGTTGGGCCGAAACAGGTCAGAGATTGTTACCTTTGCCAGACTTGCTTAAGGGGACTACCGACAAGATGAAGTTGATTTGTGACAGTTTGAAAGCAGCTTCCGATCGTCATAAGTCTTATGCAGATTTAAAGAGGAAAGATATTGAGTACTCCGTGGGTGAGAAAGTGTTTCTGAAAGTATCTCCGTGGAAGAAGGTAATGAGATTTGGCCGAAAGGGCAAGTTGAGTCCGAGGTTCATTGGTCCGTATGAGATAGTTGAGCGGATTGGGCCTATAGCTTATCGTTTGAGGTTACCTTTTGAGTTAGAGAAGATCCATGATGTCTTTCATGTGTCCATGCTTAGGAGATATAGATCGGATCCTTCACATGTTATGCCCGTTGAGGAGATAGAGTTAAATCCAGATTTGTCCTATAATGAAGAGCCCGTTGAGATTCTTGCTTCTGATAGCAAAGTGTTGCGTGGTAAGACCATAGAGTTGGTCAAGGTGTTGTAGAGACATAGAGGTGTGGAAGAGGCCACGTGGGAGAGGAAAGCGGATATGATTGAGCAATTTCCGTGTTTGTTTCCATCAGGTAATTTTGAGGACGAAATTCCTTAAGTGGGGAAGAGTTGTAACACCCGAGTATAGGGGTTAGGTGAAAATAATATTTTAATATTATTTGGGCTCGGGTTTATAATTAAAATGATCCTTTAAAATTTTGGGTTTCAAAATAAATATTTGAAATGGGACCAAATTGATTTAATTGCAAGTTGAAGAGCTATTTAAAGAACAAGGGAATAGCCATTCATTAATGGCCTTTTGGTAATTTACCCATCTTCTAATTTAAACCCCCCTTTATACAAAATAAAACACCCTTTCTACTATTTACTCTCTTCCTCATCTCATCTCCAACGTGAAATAGAACCTCTTCACCCTCTCTACTATTCCATCACCATACACCTTCATCCTTGGTGATTTTTGAGAGGTAAACATGTTTCTAACTTGTCCTCACTTCCCTCTACATGTATATACCTTTAGTTTTCATTAAAACCCTTGATTTTGTATTTTGGAGTTTTTGAGTTTGGAATTAAAAATGTTAACTTTGTTAGCTTTTAGTTGAGCTTTTGGTTTGGGGATGTTAGATGAGTCATTTGTTGTCCAAAAGGTCCAACATACCTAATTTTTACAAGTTCTTATAATGATTTCCGGAATTTGGTTTCAAGGGTTTTTTGGAGGGTTTTAAAGTGGTTTTTGGGGTAGTTTAATGTTGGTTTTTGAGGGCTGGTGTTAGTATGATATATAAGGGTCACTTTGGGTGTATTTGATGGTTGTTTGGATGCTTGAATTGAATGATTTCAGTGGGTTTTGTGGGTTGCTCGGGAATTCTATTTTGGGCTTGATTTTGATTGTTGGTTTCTTGAAAACGTTAATCCGGGTTAGTTCCGACGATGAGTTATTGATTGTGGATGTTTTGTTTATGTTTGGGATTAATTAGAATCGAGGTTGGGCATCGGTGAAGCATCGGAAGTAAATCCGAGAATTTGAAGGTGGTCGCTTGCTTGGTCTTTGAACTTGAGAGCTTAGGTGAGTGGTTAATTGTTTTACATGGTTTTAAAATGATCGGTTCGAGTATGTGGACTAGGTTGGGCTTGGTAGACCCACCTAGAGTTAGGATTAGGGTGGTAGCCTAATCCTAAACTTGATCTAGAGCCTTTGGATGAACTTAAATGTATGAATGTATATGCCTTGTATGTCTTATGATATGAATGCTTATGTATATTGTATTATACATGTGAGATGAGGCATGATTTGTAATGCTTAAAGCATGCATGGTAATGGTTCATGATTGTGTTCATGGTGAGTACGTGCTAAGCACGGAATTGATTGAAATTAGTAATGTGGAATGAGTAGAATGTTGGCACTAGTATGCTTGAGTACAAATGATCGATCATTAGGATGTTAGTGTGTACACATGAGTCAAAAGTCGCGTGTGGCCTTGGTGGCGTTGAGTCACCAAGGAGGAGTACGGGTTCGCCCGGAAATTGTATTCATATATAGTCGATGATGAGTGGAATCCCATCGACGGGGCGTGAGGATGAGTGGAATCCCCTCCACGAGACCGGTGATGAGTGTAATCCCACCGTGAGGTAAAGTGGTTGTTGGATGTGAGTTCCAACGTGTTTATACGCGTATTCGGGTCATAACTAGGTGCCAATGTTGATTGATATGTGTATCAATGTGTTGTGATATATGATCCTTACTGGGATGTTTATATGTGTTTACATATGTTGTAAAATAGAGCTTGTGGAGCATGACATTTAATTGAATGTTGTTCATGCATTTCTATCATGTGGCTCTTGCGGAACCTTAGTAATTATGTGTTTTGACTTGGTTAAGATCGTGCTCGGACCCTGCAATGTTGAGGTTTATTTTTAAGAGCTTACCATCACTAAGCATCATTGCTTACGCTCTCTTTGTTCAACATTGCAGATCCTTAGTTCGTGGGTTGCTAGAGCAAGTGGAGGGCCTCCAAATGTGGTTGTTGGCTTTGAGTACATCAAGTATGAACTTTTAAATGTTGAACATGTAATAGTTAAGCATTGGGACATGAGTTATTTTGTTGGATGCTTGTTGGTTGTTTAGGAGCTTGCTTAGACTCCATGTTATGTTGCTTTTGTATGGCTTGTGATGCCTTGTTTGAATTGTAATCCATGCCTAAATTGCTTACCATGAATCTTTGATCAATTGCATGATTTCCTTAATGTATGTACTTGTTGGGTGCTTGTATAGTTAAATATTGATATGATAATTTTGTATGAATGCCTGTTGGGGTTTAAGGAAGTCCTATAATGCATTTAGGTTCGAGTCTTGTTCGTTTTTGCTGAGTTTGGGAGTGTTGCAGTGCAGGGCGTATCGGTATGCCTGAGGGTCGTATCGATACGCTATTGCCTCCAGGGCTCAAATTTGGCTGGGCGTATCGATACTCGAGGGGTGTATTGATACGGTTTTTGGTCACTGGAATTTTGAGAAATTGGGGAGTTTTTGGAGTATCGATACGGTGTTGGGGCGTATCGGTACGAGTTTATCTCGTTGACCACGAGATGTTGACTGAAGAGGGAGTATCGATACGCTCAAGGGCTGTATCGATACGGTCTTCTTCGAGTTGAATGTTTGGGTTGACCAAGTCAAGGCGTATCGATACCCTTGATTGTTGTATCGATACAGCCTGCATTGTAAACTTAAAAAGGATAGTTTGTGCATGGCCGTGATTCGAATGTTATTCCCTTTGAATGTTTTCCGCTGTCGTGATCACTTAGGACTTAACAATCCTCTAGACAAGATTAAAATGAAAGAAAAAAATAGGGTTGCTAACCGAGGGGGAACCTTAACGGGTTTCGCTTCGGTTTTCCCCGTGTGGCCCACTCGAACCGGTCATCCGGCCAGACCAGGGCAAGGGGGTTACATCAACAAGCCAACCCATACCAAGAATTACGCCAAATCCATAGAATGGTGACTTCATAAGATCGACAAGAAACACATGATCTTGCACCTTTAAGGGGCATCACCTATACAATCTTCTTGTTACAACTGTCTTACCAAAGGAACTAGTCACACGCATACCCACATCCAAAGACTCAACAGGCAAACCAAGAATTTGAGCATGTTCACGCAATATGTACGAGTGTGTAGATCCAGAATCAATCAAATAAAGTAATGACAAGGATTGCAAAGTAAAGGTACCTGCGATCACGTCCGTGTCATTTCTCTTTTCTCTATGGGCATACACTCGAGCCTGGCCACCACGTTCAGGCTGAATAGCCACCACATGTGCTACATTCCTTCCACCTTCATCTCTGCGCTGGAAGTTACCACGGCCGCGCCCACGACCTCTCTGTGGCTAAGCTTCTCTCCCCGGAGCCTGAACCTCTCTCAACGGCTGCGGACAATCTTTCTTCATGTGCCCACGATTACCACAGTTCCATCATGTACCAAGATTGCCCCAACATTCACTAGTATTCCTCCTACCACGTTGATTGCACTCAAGAGTCCGCATGAAAGCATTTGGTCCTTGCTGACCTCTCCCAGGGTTACCACCCCACGTCTAGCATCGACATGTGACCTTCTATCCTTATGCCTCTTGTACGAATCTCTACCAAGATCACGCTCCGCAGCTCGCTTCCCTGAGCTAGATCCTCTCGCTCGACTTTCCAGACCAAGATTCAGCTCAATGTCCTTGGCTCTAGTGACCAAGACATCGGAATCAATATAGTCTACTGCGAGCATATAAGTTTTCACATCGGCCACCAGCCTATAACATAATCGTTCACATATTTCCCGCTCACTAGGAATTAGCTCAAGTGCATATTGACTAAGGTGTACAAATTGAACCTCATATTCCGCCACCGTCATACTCCTTTGCACAAGGGACATGAACTCCCTCTTTTTCTCATCAAGGTAACGAACTCCCAAGTACTTTTGCTTGAATGCATTCAAGAAGAATGTCCAAGTAACATCATCACCATCCATCCCTGCCACTGTGGTTGTCCACCACGTATATGCATCACCATGCAACAGTGACATAATGCATCCCAACTTTAGAACATTATTAAAATTCAGATGTCCGAGAATCCTCTTGGTACTCTCCAGCCAAGACTTAGAACCTTCCGGGGTCAACCTTCTAAATTGAGTCCCTCTCAGACTGCGGAGTCGCTCCAACGGCAACCTCACATTAGCACCATCCTGAGGTGCAACTCCAGGAGCAGCTTGCCCCTGTACTCACTCGGGTCCAGCAACCCCAGCACCAGCTCCCGCGGCACCAACCCCAGCTCCACCACCACTAGGTGGTCCACCAGGGGGAGGAAGAGGTAGATCCTCATCATTCTCAACATTCTCATTCTCGGCCGTAACACGAGTATTAATTCTAAGCTCTCTACGTGGCCCTATAAGAAAACAATGCAACTGACAAAATATAATAAATTCAATTAGGCATAATAAGAAAAGTAAACCAAGTACTCAAGCACATTTTTTTAAAACAATTCTTCTCAATAGTAATGATATGGCAATGGGATCCCCAACTATACCCCAAACACAGCATAGCATCGCAAATTCATCTCATTAGAACCTAATACCAACAATCATACATCATAATTTCACCAAAAAGTCACAAACACTCTTAATCACACACATAAACCACTTACTAAACCCCAAATATTGGCTAACCTGGCTCTGATACCAACAAACGTAACCCCCTTAGCCCGACCTGGACGCTTGACCTGAACTACGAAGAATACACAGGAAAACCAAAGTCAACCCGAAAGTCAACCTTGATTAACAACCTTTTTCCATTTTATTTTTTTCTAAATGCACATTAAGCCTATGTGATTACTCAAAAATCATAGGAGAGAAAGGCACAACGATCGGAAATCAACTAGGGATTCAATTGTAAGAATTACACCTTTAGAGACCAAAATGTAAATTTTGGAAAGTATAAGGACTTTGCAGATTTTAAGCTTACCAATACGTAATTAGTCTTTTTACTTGCATCTCTGTAAAAATTCATCTTAAAAGGACATCCCAAGCTTTATCAATTGCATCCACAACATCAAGGACTAAAATGAAAGACATGAGAACTTGAAACAATTAAAAAACACAGACCAACGGTCATCCATTTCGTAACGCTGACCCTGGTATCGAAATGGTCGTGTCAAAATGCAGTTGACCGTTTCGGTACTCGGGTGCGTTCCAAGACCAGTATCGAAACATGCCTCTCCAGTAGCTAAAGTGTTCCGAAACACCTTCACCCGTTCCGAAACACTATGGTCATTTCAGGCCCCTGTTTCGAAACAGACAAGCGTGTTGCGATACACCCTACCCTACAACCTTACAAATTTCTGATTTTCACATCTTTTCACATTCAAACATATCCCAAATCATACCATAACATTGCAGCAACATGATTAAGCATTATACAACATATTTCAGAAGCTTAGGCTAAAGCATGTCATCAAACACATGAACATTTAGTGTATAGGCATGCTTCCTAACCATAAAACCAAATATAGACCTCAAACCTCAAAACAAACCAAATAGGACAATTTACAAACTTCAAAAGCCATAACAACTTGCCACAAACATAGGGAGTTCAAAATACATCTCCCAATAACAACCTTGAAGCCCCATTTCCAAATACCAATACTAAAGTATGCAAAAACATCACCATCCATGAGCTTTTCACTTCTTTGGATGTTCTTAGCCTTCTCGCTGCCCAAATTCGTCTCAATTATCTGCATTATTAGTAAAAGAGAGTGTAAGCATATTTTATTAGTGAGGCAAGCTCTAATAAAAACCGACACAACAATGCATCATTCAATACTCTTTCTCAAAAGCCATTTTCAACAACATGCTCTTTCTATCTCATGCTTGAGAACCATTTCAAAGCAAATCTCCATTTGAAAACACATGTACCTCTATTCTATCTCATGCATTTAAACCAATGCAAATCTCATGGCAAAGCCATACACATGCTTGTGAAAACTAAAGCATTTCATATACAAATCTCATATGCATTTCTCATAGCATAAATCATCTCAACATTTGGTACATGTGAAACAAATACATTTTCATATATTATATTGGCATTTCACATTTCATTTTTACTCGGATATGCGGATTAGCTTGACTCAAGATCAATTCCTACCCCAGTGGAATCTCTCATCATCGGATTCTCATGGCGGTATCTCTCATCGCCACAAAGCTTGGGTATTTCACCAAGTTCTACCCCGATGGTATCTCTCATCATCGGATTCTCACTTTGGATCAGGATGGCACTACCCCTATTGCCCGACTCCAAAGAGCACGTACGAATTTTTAGTTTATAGTGCACTCTCATCCTATTGATCGATAAATTATATCCGATAAGTATCTCATCTTCTATTCCAATATATTATGTCAAAATATCATCTCAGCTACTGTTTTTATGCAACATTTCTCAAATCTTCCTCATCTCATTTCAAAATCATATCTCAAGCTTTGCATTAAGTCAAAATCTCAAAGCACTTCAATGCAACATGCTATTTCATGGAATCTCTACAAAGCATCATCTCATGCTATAAATCATGCATAAAACAGTAGGAATTTGTCTATCTCAAAACAAGAGCATGTAAAAGCCTTTAGGGGCATCAACCACATATTTGAGAGCAAATCTAGCCATACTTACTTCCGGACTTAGAATGGTGTTTCAATCCAATCCTAGATCCCCAAACCTTGTTTCTTTGTCCCTCAAGGACTTCTAAAACCATTCACACTCACCGATTATGTTTCGCTTGCTTGCCGAAACGATATCTAAGCTCCCGGTACTTCTCAACAACAACAAAGGCATCCAAAGATGTCTGCCCTGTTTATTACACATAAGAGCATAGTATTAATGCATCATCATGCATTGAAATCACCAGCCAATAAAACAAACTCTCTGCTCTACTCGAAAGCACCATTTCGGCTACCCAAAACAACCGAAATCATCTCCAAACTCTTCCAAAACAAAGCCCAGCCAAGATCTATCACTTCTAATCATTTCTAAACCTCAATCAACACCAAAAATCGCCATAAAATCATCCTTATATCTCCAACATCAACATAACACCAAAACCACCCCAAAAACCACCAATCTAGTATGTAAAACTTAGGAATCCAAACCTATTCGAGATTTTTTGATAAAACCTCATTTATAACATCAATTGCCATTCAAAATACATTAGAAATCAACCTCAAAGCAGAGCGTAACCAATAGTTACGAAAATCATCAAGATCTCTCCAAGAATTTTGAGTTTAAACATAATTTCATGTTTCTAACATTAAAGCTACTCAAAAATAATTAACAAAGGATTGATAACTTGGGAATTTCAGTAAACAACTGATCATTAGAGGAGAAGGACGAAGATTACCACTAATGGTTGATTTCTCCTTAATTTGGGCATGTTTTCTTGAAAATCCAAAACGAAAACAAAAGGATTTGATAAGGAAAAGATTAGGAATCCATATGAGAGTGAAATCTCATCAAACATGATGAAAATCAGAGGCTAATTGATGAAGGAAATGTTTTTGGCTGAGTGGAATTTGAGAGAAAATGAAAAGAGGGAAAAAATTGTAAAGTAGTTATGAAAGTCAAAATAGGATTTTCTCTTTGAATTCCCTTTATTAAAACACCCAAAATTAGAGAGAAATCTGATAAAAAAAACATTTTGGTAAAATTAGCTCCTTAAAGATTCAAAGTTTCAATCCTTTACAAAACAATCACTAGTCAACTTTTGCAAAAAATGTGATTTGGTCACTACACCGAAATGTAGTATTTCCAAATCATATTTTGCAAATTTGTTTTCAACATAATCATTCATATAATAAATGAGGATTTTTATATATTTTTCCATATTTTTAAAATATCCCGAACTAGGAATTCCCTAAATATCCCTTAAAAATTCGAATCGTTCCCGACTAGCCCAATTCAAACTCTAAAACTTCTAGGCCCAAAATCAGGGCGTTACAGGAAGCATGCTTATAGTTCCATTGTTTTCATGATTGATGGCATGTTGTAGTTTATACTTCTTATTGATGATCGTTGATGCATAAACATGTTATATGTATGTTGTAGCATGAATTAGAATGCATTCGAACATGAAAAGATGTGAAAAACCAGTAAAATACGTTGTTGCAGGGCAAGGCGTATCAGAAAGCCCTTAATTGTTTCGGAATGGAGGCCTTGTTGGGACACATCGGCACGCCCCGTGGCACAGCGGAAAAATTAATCCGACGTAATACAACCAGTATCCATGCACAGGAACGAATCTGAATTGAAAAGATGAAGAGTTACCTTTTAAAACTCTGGAAACTGGAAAACCGACGGTATGTCAGAATAACCACATCAAGTAAAACCGGAATCGTCATAGGTTCGCAACGACCTCTACGGAGTCCACCCGAACAAAACGAACAAAGTTTCCGCCTCCCTAACACTTAGGGATAAATTTTGACAAGTTTGAACACCTTCCAGGGAGTAGTCGAAATCCCTCCAAGGATTCCTGATGGAGTCTGAAATCGACCAGGAGTTCAACCGAGACTTGCAATCGAGCAAGGGAACCTTCAGGGATTTGCCATGGGACAAGTAGAACACCAGAAAAATATCGAACAGCTTCTCAGAGAGCTTTATGGGATATGTCGAATTCTAGTGGGGAATCTCTAGGGGTTTTCTCGAAATCTTCAAAAGGAGGAAGAGGGATGATTTGGTTGCTAGCCCTTGTCCCTTTAAATAGTATTCAGAGACTTAATTCTAGTTGAATTCCTTCAATCCAAGTTCAACCAAAATTCATAGTATCTAATTCTACTTGAAATTGGTTTATATTAAATATACATTATATTTAATAATATTAAATGAAATATATATATTTAATTATGTAGAATCTTATTCTACATAAAACATGAATTTAAATATACATTATATTTAATTATTTAAATCCAAATATATATATTTTAATTATATAGAATCTCATTCTATCTTTACTTGGATTTAAATATATTTAAATATATATTTTTAATTATGTAGAATCTAATTCTACATAAACTTGGAATTAAATATACATTATATAAATTCCAAATATATATTTAAATTTCTAGAATCTTATTATATAATATTTAAGTCTATAAATATTTTCCATGCTCTAAATAATACTAGATAAATACAATATTTATCGAATATTATTCCCATTTAAGGGAGTTGCCGATTTCCCCTATCCCATAGGGGATTTTCGGCAACCTCCCTAAAATTGGGAGCATGGTTTCCAATTTTGTTCGTTTCATTCGAAGGGTGTGACCCTTGTAGGTTCATGCAACGTTAGCAACAGAATTAGAACTGTTCTAATTTTAAAAACAATGAGTGGCATCTAGCAATACATCATTGCTACCTAAGTTGCATGAAGTCATGGTTTGACTTTCCTAATTCCTGAATAAACTTTCTTTATGTATTTTATCCTTTTGTCCTTTATATCTTAGATGAACACAAGTCATGGGTTAGTCGCACTTGCGTTGTCCATCTAGTGTTTCTTGATGTCTTGAGTAGATTATTATAAACGAAACTCTATGATATCTCATATCATAATATTCGAGCATGGCCATGCATTTTCTAATCTCACTCAACCAAGTGGCTGATGATATTTCTCCCATTATATAGGAGGGACAAATCCTTTCTTGATCAACCATATTTCACTACATAGGTCATCCCGTATCCAATCATCAGTCTTTATAATGTAGTCAGTTACGACACACGTTTGACTATGTCAAAATACGTAAATCTTTATGTTGAAATCATGTTGATCTCATGTCTGAGGATTATACATATGTTTATCATGAGCAATGTTGTGACTGTCACATAATTACCCAAGAAACATGCTCATAGCGGGTCAATCCAGTATGTTGTTCTCTAACAAATACTTATGTGTTGATTTTGGCATCTCTATGCTAATGAAAACACTTGTTATCAATCAACCACATATTAGTCTTTATATATTATCACTGTCCATACCCGTAATAATATTCGACTAAGGTTTCTATTTAACAATAATCGTATTATTGTATGGACATTATTATCCAATGGTTAGTTTGATGCACATAAACATACCAAATGATAATTACGGCAATGCCATTACTTGATAAATCTAGTGAAATAGTATGTCTATTCAATCATCATATGATTACTCTTTGGGCATACTCCAACAATCTCCCACTAGCACTAAGACCAATCATTCTCGTATCTAATACGGTATGGCTTAGTGCAATTGACATGCTTATGTTGTGTCAAAAGATTTTTCAGGGAGTTGACAAAGTTATCAAATTTGTGCGTATGTTTCATACTTTCACATCTCCAAGATGTAAGCACTTTAGAATATGTTTGGATTTATTGATGAGATCTGGGTTTGATTTGCTTACGCAAAGGTTCCATCATAACAGAGTTATGTAGCATCTAACATGCTAGGAACAACCCTTAGTTCAGAAGTGAACCCTTTAGATCCAAACATCCTTCTTTATTGTCGACTGTAATACATTCAGCCTATGTTGTAGAGTTAGATATTGTCTCATGTTGCTAACTCACATTATTTTTTATTAATGCAAAACAAATTGCGATCTTTAGTTCTTTTTGATGAGTATGTCATCTACATACAATACTTAGGAAAGTAACAATGCTCCCACTAGCTCTTTTGAAAACAAGACTCCCCTCTGTTTCTAGATAAACCAAACCTTTTGATTGTATCTTCTGAAACAAATATCTTAAGTTCGAGAAGCTTTCCTTAGTCTACTGATAGACCTTTGTAGCTTACATACCTTCCAAGTGTTTACTGGAGTGACAAAACCTTCTGGATGTGTCATGTACACATCTGTTTCAAGTTTTCCCTTAGGAAAGCGGTTTTGACATTCCTTTATTTGATTCCATAATCATGGTATGTAACTAATTGCAAGTGAGATTAAGATGGATTAAACATAGCTACAAGGAAGATGCTTGATCATAGTCTATACTATGAAGTTTGTCGAAATTTTTTAGCGGCGAATCATCCTTTGTATGTTTTATCATCCATGTCGGTTTTTCCTTTTTGAAAAAACTCATCCATACGTCTTAGGTTTTGCCCTTTTAGGTAACCAAAGTCTATACTTGGTTTTAGACATGGATTTCATCTCATCTCTCATGGCTCTTAGCCATTTCTCGAATTTTGGGCTCACCATTGCTTTCTGATAAGACTTAGTCTTTATCTTGATCCAAAAAGAAGAGTGTTTCCATGTACGGATAGTGGGAAATCCATATTTCTCAAGTAGATGGTATTCTCTTAAGGATCAACACAATGGTTGTGTTTTGTTCCAATGTTCCTTGATCATTTGTAGAACATTCTCAATCTTTGGTTCATAAATTTGTTGTCTAAAATTTCTTCAAATTCCAAATTCCATTTTTTTCCTTTTGTGAGAGGTAATATCTTTCGAGAGAAACTCTCGATTGAGCAACAAACATTTTGTTCTAGTTGAAAATGAAATCCCTTAGTGATAAGTATTCTCTTTCGTTCCATTTGTGGGATTTAATTATGGGACAATCCCATATTCTTTGAAAGTTCATCAAACTTTAAGTATTCTTGAATTTGATCTCATCAAATTACCTTAATACTTTTACGAGTTTTAGATTAGTCATTTGTTTTATTTATCTTATAAATATTATTGATTTGATTAGTTTAAAGATCATTGATTCGTTGTGCCATAAGAGATTAAAAGAATAACATTTATTTAAATAATCTGAAAATTCAAAATATCTTGTCCTTACAAGATAACTAAAACTTTGGCCCAAAATAATAATCTTAAAAACTAAAACAAATCTATTTAAGCAAAAACACATGTCCTAATGGATGATGTAGTAACTCTTGCTTTATTTCCATTCGCAGGTCCATGTCTATTACGATGCCTTTTCTTTAGAAGCCTCTGAGGTTGATACCTCACTCGTTTTTGCTTTCTTGACTTATTGTAGGTGTGTGTGGCAATTTCTCTTCCAATTTCTGGTCTTGCCGTAATGAAAACATTTTCCATCCTTCTTGATTCCCTTCTTAGGTTTTAATGCCTCCTTTCCATCGATTTTTGTCTTACCATCACCTTTAGACTTTGCTGCCGATTTACCTTTATTCTTGCCCTTGCGGACCATCAGAACAAGTTTAGGTCCTACCTTCTTCATGTTGATTTCACCAGTTCTCAACATGTCGAGCAACTGTGGCAGCGTTTTGTTAATTTCATACATATTGAAATTAAGAACAAACTGATTGAAACTATCCGGCAAAGATTACAAGATGACATCAGTAGCTAATTCGTCTTTCAGCGGAAAGCCGAGCTTCTTCAACGTTTTGATGTAGCCCATCATTTTGATGACGTGAGTTCTGTAACACCCCAAATTTGGGCTTAGAAGTTTAGGGTCTGAACTGGATCGGTCTGGAAATCGGTTCGAATCAAAAAGGGAGTTTTAGGGAACGCCTAGTTCGGGATGCATTAAAAACATAGAAAAATATCTAAAAATCCTCATTTATTATATAAAAGAGAATGGTGAAATCAATTTTTCAAAATAAGGTTTGGAAATACTACATTTCGGTGTAGTGACCAAATTGCGATTTTTGCAAAGTTTAGTAGTGACTGTTTTGTAAAGGATTGAAACTTTGAATCTTTAAGGAGCTAATTTACCCAAAATGTTTTTCTTCAGATTTTTCCTTAATTTGGGTGATTTAATTAATGATTTAATTAAATAAAAGAAAGGTGAAAACTACTTTTTGATTTTCATAACTACCTTTCTCTAATTTTCTCTCATTCCTTTTTCTCTCAAAATCCTATCATCCAAACACATTTTCTCCAGCAAAATTCACATTGATTTTTACTTCAATTGATGAGATTTCCATCACTCATTGGTTCCTAATCAATCTTGCAACAAATCCTTTTGATTTTCACATTGTATTTTCATGGAAACTTGCCCAAATCAAGAAGAAATCATCATTTAGAGGTAAGCTTGCTCTTATCCTCTAAATACTCAGTTCTTTACTGAAATTCTCAAGTTGCCAATCCTTTATTAAAGTTTTATGAATAGTTTTAGTGTTGGAAACAAGATTTTGGCTTAAAACTCAAGATTTTCGAAGAGATCTTGGAGATTTTCGTGGATCTTGGTTAGACTCTGTTTTGAGGTTGTTTTTAGTGTATTTTGGATGTTAATTGATGTTACAAATGAGGTTTTATCACTCAAATCCCGAATAGGTTTGTTTTCCTAAGTTTTGCTTGCTATAATGGTGGTTTTTGGGGTTGTTTTGGCGATCTGCTGTTGCTGGAGGTATAAGATCATGTTTATGTTGCTTTTTGATGTTAATTGATGTATGGAAATGTTTAGAATTAATAGATCTTGGCTGGGCTTTGTTTTGGGAGAGTTTGGAGGTGATTTTGGTTATTTTTGGTAGCTGAAATGCAGTTCTTGGGTAGAGCAGCGAGTTGGGTTGTGTTGCTGGTGATTTTAATGCATGGTGATGCATTAATCCTCTGTTGTTATGTGTTAAAAACAAGGGAGAATGATTCAGAAGCGATAGAGGTGGCGTTGGAGGTTTCGGACGCTTGGGAGGCTTGTCGGCTAGCATACTATTTTGTATCGGTGAGTGGAGATAGTTTTCCAGCTTTGGAACGATTATTTGGAGGTTTTGGGAGCTTAGTTTAAGTCTAAACAATTTAGCTAAGCTCAAGAGTAAGTTTTCAGAAAAACTCCCTCGGATGTGCTAGGTTATGGTTTGATGCATTCGTTATGAAATGCATGTTTAGTTACTGTTTTGAAGGCATGTTTTAGCATGATTAATGCTGGTTTAGAAAGCCATGTATTGAAGGATGCTCAAGGTAAGAGATCCTTGGTTTGACATGTTATTAATATGGTGATCATGCATGGAGATGCATGATGATAAGTGGCTTTGATTAATGCTTTAAAATAGTGAATTGATGATGGTATTTGATGTATATTGGCAAGTGATGAAATGGTTTTAAAGTTCTCGAGTCGGATATAGATAGCCGGCTATAGGATTGGGTGCACTGTAAGTAAAGTCGCCTTGGATGTTGAGGGTTTGTGATTGTACCGTAAACTCCATCCAAGTACCATAATGATCGAGGTAAGATCACAACGGTGGTTGTAAATTCCGTGTGTGGATCTTGTATTATGTGTCCCTTACTCTCGTTAGTGGAATTATACAACTACCGATGAGTGGTGTGGAGGGGTTGAGATTGTACCGTTATACTCCACCATGAGTGTCACATCAATGGAGGGATTGCTCTTGAGTGTGAACCTTGTGTAGTCCGGTAGTGTGTATGAAGCGTGTGGGACAACGCTTGTAATCCGCGTATCTGATTGTGTCTTGTGTTGAAATGGTTTGTGAACTATCACTTGAAAGCCAATATAATGTATTTGAAAGAAATGAAGCGTGAGATGCTTGAAAATGATGCAAGGTTGCATAGGAAATATGTAAATGATGCAAGAATGCATGTGATACTTGTTAAGCATGAGAAAAAGTATATCTTTTATTGTGAATGGTGCATATGTGCATAGAATCTCAAAAGTGCATTGAAGTCTTGTGAAGGCTTGTTTTAAAAGGCACGTAATGCAAAATGTTGCTTTTGTAGATCATGAGTTTTGCTTAGGTTGTATGCATGTGTTAGCTAGATGGTACATGTGGTTTTCAAAATGGAGATTTGCTTTTGCAAATGAGGTTTTGAGTTTATTAAAATGCTTTTGAGTAACAAGTATGTGTGGCTTTGCAATGAGTTTTGCATTTGTTGAATGCATGAGATAGATAGAAGGAACATATGGTTTCCAAAAGGTATATGCTTTGAAACGTTTATCAAGCATGAGAAAAGTATAGTGTGAAGTTGAAGGGTTTTCAAATGGAATTGGTTTAAACTTTGCATGAAGTGGTTTGCATGGAAAGGCTTAAATGATAGTATTTGCAAGGATGTTGTTTGGGGTGAGTTGTTTAGTGTATCAAAGTTAAATGTTGGTTTTCTTGTTGAGCAATGCATGTTTTAAAGCAATGGTGTTTCAAAAGAGATTTTCAATTAATACTTTGGTTTATTGGGTTGTGAATACATTTTAAGAAGGTTTTCTGATCCGCTGCATTGATGGTGTTTTGGTTTTGAGCATTCCTCACTAAGCATTATGTGCTTACGCTCCTTTTTGTCCATCAATGCAGATATTTGATGTTGGGACAGCGAGAAGAAAAGGATTCAAGAACAGCTCCGCTTGAGAAGTATATTTTGGTTAATAGCTATAGATAATAAAGGCAATGGGGGAAAACTTTTATGTTGTTGTGTAATGAGATTTTTTATCTTGACCATGTGCGGTTTATGCTTTTATACTTGTTGATGATCGTTTTGCAATATTTGGATCTTCTTCTTATATGTTGATATAGCTATGTTCTTGGGTTAATGTAACCCCCTTAACCCGGCCTAGACGGTTGACCCGAATTAAGAAAGTCACACGGGGAAAACCAAAGTCAACCCGAAAGTAAACCTTGATTAACGACCCTTTTTTTTTCTTTTTAAACTTGTCTAGATGCTCGTTAACCCTAGTTATGATCATACAACAACATGCTCAAAGATCACAAACATCAGAGATCAAACAGGGACCCAATTGAACAATTTACAACTTTAGGGACCAAATTGTAAATTCTGCAAATTATGAGGCCTTAACCCAAATTAAAGTTACCATCTTGAAATTAAACAGGTTTCATGCTTCTCAGTCAAATTTCAGCTCAAACTGACATTCCAAACTCACACAATTGCACAAACAAGATTCAGGGCCTAAATGCAAACAATCCAAAACATTTAACTACCAGTGTCAGCCCCCAACGGTTGACCGTTCCGAAACGGTACACACTGTTCCGAAACGCCCTGCACAGAATGCGGAAAAAAGGCTTCTTCAAACATGCAATTGATCATCCAATCATGCTCCAAATGCTACCAAACTTTACCAGCAACTCATATAACATATAAGAAACATGTTTGCATCAACCAAACAACAAATTACCATCATATAAGAAAAGCCCCAATTCTAATGGCATGCTTCCTACACAAGCAAACCATTCAAGCATAAACGTCCAAATCAAGCATATAATGGCCAATTACAAATACCAACAATCTCAACAACATTCAACATACTTAGGGAGTCCAAAACATTTCCCAAAACATTCACAAAGGTCCCCCATTGCCAAATGCCCAAAAGCTAAAGTGCGTTTAAAGAAAACCTTCCCATACATGAGCTTAACTTCTCACTTGGTTGCTTGCCTTCCTTGCTGCCCTCAAAGCTCCTTAATGTTCTGCATTATTGGTTTAAGAAAACGAAGAGAGCGTAAGCAAAAGCTTAGTGAGGAATGCTCATTTAAAACCATTCAATAATGCATTTATAAACACTTTATAAATCATGCTTCAAATCATCATTTACTCATGTTCAAAGCAAAATAAACAAGCATTTCATGCTTCCATATCATTACATGTCATATTGGCCACAAGTGATAAGTTTCATCTTTTATAAACAACATGTTCAACATAAGACTCACACATGGACTTTTAAACACCATTGTGATCTTATAGTTTCCAAGAACACACAAGGACTTTTAACCACCTTTGTGTTCTTCCCAAGGACTTTTAAACACCTTGGCCCCAAGGACTTTTAAACACCTTGGCCCATGGACTTTTAAACACCATGGCAAGGACCACACAAGGACTTTTAACCACCTTTGTGTCCTTAACAAGAACCATCCAAGGACTTTTAACCACCTTGATGTTCTTAAGAAACAAGGCTCACTCAAGGACTTTTAACCACCTTAGTGACCTTAACAAGAATCATCATGGACTTTTAACCACCATGAAGTTCTTAGAATCCACAAGGCTCACTCAAGGACTTTTAACCACCTTAGTGACCTTAACCTTTTTCAAAACATCACTTGCCAATATACATCATTATCATCAAATAATCCACTGTTTTAAAGCATTAAACCAAGCCATATTCAACATGCATTTCAAAGCGTCAAACCACATTTAATCAATGTTCAAAAACAAGGAACTCTTACCTTGAGCTTCCTTCAACATATGGCTTACAAAATCAGCATTAACCATGCTAAAACATGCTTTCAAAACAGAATTTAAATCATGCAATAAACCACATTGCATCACAACAAACCATGGCCACCACTTAGAGAGTTTTCCGAAAACTTACACTTGAGCTTAGTAAAGTTGTTTAGACTTAAACTATGCTCCCAAGACATTGGTTTCAAAGCTGAAAACCCATTTTCACTCACCAATTCCTCTTCGCCTCTTGCCGAAGCACCAATTCAAGCTTCCGGATCACCAACTCTTGGATCCAAAGATGACTCCCCTATTTAAAACACATCAAAGCAGAGGATTAATGCATCATCATGCATTAATAGCTTCAATGAAAGCACCTAAACTCGCTGCTCTCATCCACACTCCATTTTCGGCCACCAAACACAACCGAAAATGCATCCAAACCACTTCTCAACAAAGCCCAGCCACAAACCATCAAAACCTAACATCCTTTAACATCAATTAAGGATTGAGAACTTAGGAATTTCAGTAAAGAACTGATAGTTTAGAGGAGAAGGACGTTCTTACCTCCAAACTTGAGTTTTCTCCCTTTTTGGAACCAAAATCTTGAAAATCCAAATAGCAAATTGAGAGGTTTTGTTGTAGAGATGATTAGCAATCAAAAGAGACTTGAAAAGATAGATTTAGGTGACAAAATCTGAAGAGAAACTCTGGAGGAAATATGTTTGGCTTGAGAGAAAATAGAATTGAGAGAAAAGTTAGTTAAAACCAAAAATGTCTTCCCTCCACTTTTTAATCCATTTAAAAACCTTTAATTAATCATATATATTTCAGAAAATCTGGAGAAACTCCCTTTTGGGTAAATAGCTCCTTAAAGATTCAAAGTTTCAATCCTTTCTAAAACAGTCACGCAACTTTCAAAAATTACATTTTGGTCACTAGCCAAAATGTCACCCTTCCAAACCTCATTTTGTAAAATTGATTTCACAGTTCACTAATATATATTAAAAGATGATTTTAGAACATTTTTCCATATTTTTAATGCAACCCGAACTAGGCTTTCCTAATTTCACCTTTTTAGATTCGAACAACACTTTGACCAAACCGGTCAACGCTCAAACTTCCAAGCCCAAAACCGGGGCGTTACAGTTAAGGTAAGATCTTGTGTTGAATGTGATGAATGAGTAGGTGTGCTTAATGATTGTGATGTATCTAGTCTTTGATGCAATTTGATAGTTATAATGCTTATCATGTTGATGATATGTTTTGGAATGGTTTCAATTATGTTTGATGGTGTTTTGAAGTGAAAAACCAGAAGTTTCTGCTATTTTTGGGTAGGGTGTATCGAAACACCCTTGGCTTTTTCGAAACAAGTGCTTGAAATGGCTTGGGCGTTTGGAAACGGCTAGAAGTGTTTCAAAACACTTTGGCTACTAGAAGAGCCTGTTTCGGAACTGGTTTTGGAACATACCCGCGTATCGAAACGGTCGACAGCGTTTCGATATGGGCGTACGACACGAGTGTTTCTATACGGGTGTCAGTGTTTCGAAATGGGTGACCGTTGGACATAGATTCTACATGCTTTATATTTTAGTCCTTAAAGTCGTAATTGCAATTGCTTGAGCTTGAGTTGTCTTTTTAAGCTGAAATATGGAAGAGAGGCTTGTAATATGATTAATTGAGGTTTGGTAAAACTAAAATCTGGAAAGTCCTTTTATTTCCAAAATTTACATTTTGGTCCCTAAAAGTGTATTTCTTGCAATTGAGTCCTTAAACGTTTTCCGATCGCTGTGCTTTTCTCTTCCAAGGTTCTTGGGATTTCACATAGGTTAATTTGCATCTAGAGAAGATAAAAATAAAAAAAGAGTCATTAATCAAGGTTGACTTTCGGGTTGACTTTGGTTTTCCCCGTGTAATCTTCGTAGTTCGTGTCAACCGTCTAGGCTGGGCTTAGGGGGTTACAGATTTCCCGTAGGAAATTGTATCCCCCTTAGCCCGGCCTAGACGGTTTACACGAACTACGAAGATTACACGGGGAAAACCAAAGTCAACCCGAAAGTCAACCTTGATTAGCGACCCTTTTTCTTGTTTTAAATCTTGTCTAGATGAAAGTTAACCCTAAGTGAACACTTGAGAAACATATATGTGTTAAGCATAGCGATCGAATTTTAGAAAGGGACTCAATTGCACAATATACAACTATTAGGGACCAAAATGTAAATTCTGTAAATTAGAAGGTCATAATTGAATTTAAAGTTACCCATATGAAATTAATCATATTACATGCTTCCCTGTCAAATTTTACCTTAATTGGACATCTCGAACTCATACAATGGCAAAAACAACTTTCGGGACTAAATCGTAAAGCTTGCAAACTTCAACACCATTCAAATCAGTGCCCAACGGTCACCTATTTCGAAACGTCATTGACCGTTCCGAAACACGGGTTGGTTCCGAGACTGGTTCCGAAACAGGGCCTTCTAGTAGCCAAATCGTTTCGGAACAGCCTCCAGTGGTTTCGAAACACGAAGGCCATTACAAGCCCCCGTTTCCAAACGTCAGTGGGTGTTCCGATAGGGTTTGCCCAGAAGCTGCAGATTTTGCTAGTTTTTCATACAAAAATCCAATCAAACACTTCCTTATCATACCAACAAGTCATCATACATACATGGAGCATATTTGTATCTCCTAAACACATTCATAGCATCAAAAATGAAATTTCACATGTCTATAGGCATGCATCCTAATATCCAAAACAAAGCAATCAACCAAACTCCAAAACAAGCATTAAAAGGCCATTTACAAATTCAAACCATCAAAACAACATGCCACAACCTAGGGAGTTCAACACATCTCCCAAAACACATCTTAGGTTCCCATTGCCAAATTACCAAAACTAATAGTGTATGAAGACATCACAATACATGAGCTTCGTTTCCCTTGGACACTCTAACTGCCTTGTTTCCCTTGAACACTTCAATTATCTGCATTATTGGTACAAGATAGAGAGCGTAAGTACAATTTCTTAGTGAGGCATGCTCTAAAGAAACAACACAACAATGCATTTTAGAAAACACTTTCAACAAAGCTTTCTAAACTCATGCTCAACTTTCTTCATGCTACCTTGCATACTTTACAAGCATCTCATGCTTCATTACACTCAACATATCATATTGGCTTTCAAGTGATAATTCATAACCATTTACAACCCAAAACACAATCGGATACGCGGATTACAAGCGTTGTCCCATACGATTCATACACACTACCGAACAACACAAGGTGGAGTTTATCGGTGCAATCACAACCCCTCAACACCCGTGATGGAGTTTAACGGTACAATCTCAACCCCTCAACATCACTCATCGGTAGTTGTATAATTCCACTAACGAGAGCGAGGGACACATAACACAAGATCCACACACGGACTTTTAACCACCATTGTGATCTTACCTCTCTCATTAGGGTACTTGGATGGAGTTTACGGTACAATCACAACCCCTCAACATCCAATGTGACTTTATTCACGGTGCACCCAATCCTATAGTCGACTAACTATATCCGATTAAAGTACTTTAAAACCATTACATCACTTGCCAATATACATTATTTACCATCAACAATTCACTGTTTTGAAGCATTAATCAAAGCCATTTAACATCATGCATCACTATAACTCAAAACCATATTAACAATATGTCAAACCAAGGATCTCTTACCTTGAGCATCCTTCAATACGTGGCTTTCAAAACCAGCATTAACCATGCTAAAACATTCTTTCAAAACATAATTTAAACATGTAAATTATAACCAATACATCAAACCACTTCATGGCTCATCCAAGGGAGTTTTTCCGAAAACTTACTCTTGAGCTTAGCTAAGTTGCTTAGACTTAAACTAAGCTCCCAAAACCTTCAAATAATTGTTTCAAAGCTGGAAACCCAACTCCACTCACCAATTACGTGTCGCTAGCTTGCCGAAACGCCGATTAAGCATCCGGATCAACTCCAATAGTGTCCGAAGATGTCTCCCATGCTTAGACTTAAACTAAACACATGGCTCATCATGCATTGAAATCTTCAGCCAACACACTTAAACTCGCTGCACTACTTAAAACCAACATTTTGGCTACCAAACCCAACCGAAATCACCTCCAAACTCTTCCAAAACTTAACCCAGCCAAGATCCATCACTTCTAACCACTTCTAAACATCAATTAACATCCAAAATGAACCTAAACTCGTCCTTATACCTCTAGCTATAACAGAACACCAAAAACACCTCAAAAACCACCATTTTCATAAGCAAAAACTTAGGAAATACAACCTATTCGGGATTGCATTGATAAAACCTCATTTCCACATCATTAGACATCCAAAATACATTAAAGAATCATCTCAAAACAGAGCCCAAACAATCACAACGAAATTCTTCAAGATTTCTTCCAAATATTGAGTTTTAAGCCAAAATCAAGTTTCTAACATTAAAACCATTTACAAAACATAAATTTAGGATTGACAACTTGGGAATTTCAGTAAAGAATTGAGTATTTAGAGGAGAAGAACAATCTTACCTCTTAATGGTGATTTCTCCTTAATTTGAGCCAATTTCCTTGAAAATTCAAAGAGGAAATCCAAAGGATTTGATGCAAGATTGGTTAGGAATTAATTGATGATAGAAATCTCATCAATTGAAGTGAAGATCAATGCAAAAGTTGCTGGAGAAAGAGTGTTTGGATGATGGAATTTTGAGAGAAAAATGAATGAGAGAAATCTAGAAAAAAGGTAGTTATGAAAATCCAAAAAGTAGTTTCCCTTTTCTTTTGATTAATCCAAAAAGTAGTTTCCCTTACAAAACAGTCACCACTAAACTTTTCAAAAATCGCATTTTAGTCACTACACCGAAATGTAATATTTCCAAACCTTATTTTGTTAAATTGATTTCACCACTCTCTAATATATATTAAAAGAGGATTTTTAGATATTTTTATATATTTTTAAAGCATCCCGAACTAGGCTTTCCCTAAAACCTCCTTCATATTCGAACCGAAAATCAGACCGGTCCAGTTCAGACCTTAAACTTATAAGCCCAAAATTGGGGTGTTACAACTCTCCCCCTTAAGAAATTTCGTCCTCGAAATTTACTTAGAGGAAAAAGGTACGAAAACTGCTTCTTCATATCATCCTTTCTTTCCCACGTAGCTTCTTCAACACCACGATGCTTCCACAACACCTTAACCAATTCAATGGTCTTCCCTCGAAGAACTTTACTGCCCGAATCCAAAATTTCAATCGGCTTCTCATCGTAGGTCAAGTCTGGATACAACTCCACTTCCTCCACAGGCATAACATGCGAAGGATCCGATCTATACCTCCGAAGCATAGAGACATGGAACACATCATGAATCTTTTCTAACTCTCGCGCTAACCTCAGCTTGTATGCAACAGGACCCACACGTTCAATCACCTCGTATGGTCCAATGTTCCTAGGGCTCAACTTACCCTTCCGGCAAAACCTCATCACCTTCTTCCAAGGCGAAACCTTCAAGAACACACGGTCACCTACCGTAAACTCAATCTCTTTACGCTTGAAATCCGCGTAAGACTTTTGTCGATCAGAAGCTGCTTTCAATCGCTCACAGATGAGCTTCACCTTCTCGGTGGTTCCTTTCAACAAAGACGGCATTGAAACCAACTTCTGACCTGTTTCAGCCCAGCAAATAGGAGTTCTGCACTTCCTCCCGTACAAGGCTTCATAAAGTGCCATTTGAATACTTGCCTGGTAGATATTTTAATAAGCAAACTCCACCAAAGGAAAATGCTTCTCCTAAGAACCTTGAAACTCAATCACACAGCACCTCAACATATCTTCGAGCACTTGGATAACACGCTCAAACTGTCCATCCGACTGTGGATGATAAGAAGTACTGAAATTCAACTGTGTACCCAAAACTTGATGCAAACACTCCAAAAAACGCGACGTAAACCTCGGATCTCTATCCGACACTATAGACTTTGGCATACCATGCAGTCGCACAATCCCAGCAATGTAACCCCCTTAACCCGGCCTAGACGGTTGACCCGAATTAAGAAAGTCACACGGGGAAAACCAAAGTCAACCCGAAAGTCAACCTTGATTAACGACCCTTTTTTTCTTTTTAATCTTGTCTAGATGCACATTAACCCTCATTGTGATCACTCATCAACATATTCAAAGATCACAAGCATCAGAGATCAAATAGTGACCCAATTGAACAAATTACAACTTTAGGGACCAAATTGTAATTTCTGATAAATAGGAGAACTTAACCCAAATTAAAGTTACCAACTTGAAATTAGTCAGATTACATGCTTCTCTGTGAAATTTTAGCTCAAAAGGACTTCCCGAACTCAAACAATCGCACAAACAAGATTCGGGACCAAAATGCAAACAATTCAAAACATTTAACTGCCAATGTCAGCCCCCAACGGTCACCCGTTCCGGAACAGGCAGAACCCGTTTCGAAACACGGGCCGTTCCGCAACGCGTACCGGAACACAGGCTGGCAGTAGCCAAACCGTTTCGGAACGGTCTCTCCCGTTTCGGACGCCTGGGCTTGTTTAAGTCACCCGTTCCGAAACGACAGGCACTGTTCCGAAACGCCCTGCACAGATTGCCCCAAAATGCATACTTAAACATGCAATTAAACATCCAATCATGCTCTAATTACCACCAAACTTTACCAACATGCAATTCAACATATATGAGACATACATGCATCAACAATTCAACAAAATAACATCATATATGAAAAGCCCCAAATCTATAGGCATGCTTCCTACACAAGCAAACCATTCAAGCATAAACTTCTATTTCAAGCATGTAAAGGCCAAACACAAAAACCAGCATTCTCAACAATATTCAACATACTTAGGGAGTTCAAAACCTCTCCCAAAACATACACATAGGTCCCCCATTGCCAAATTACCAAAAGCTAAAAATGTACTTAAGAAACCTTCCATACTTTGAGCTTTACTTTCACTTGAATGTTTGCCCTCCTTGCCGCCCTCAAAGTACTCTAATGTTCTGCATTATTGATTTAAGAAAACGAAAGAGAGCGTAAGCAAAAGCTTAGTGAGAAATGCTCAATAAAACCATTCAATAATGCATTTATAAAACACTTTATAAATCATGCTTCAAATCAACATTTACACATGTTCAAAAGCATACTTTAAACAAGCATCTCATGCTTCATATCATAACATGTCATATTGGCCACAAGTGATAAGTTCCATTTCAATAAAAACAAGTTCATCAACTTTCACCCCAAGGACTTTTAAACACCTTGGCCCCAAGGACTTTTAAACACCTTGGCCCCATGGACTTTTAACCACCATGGAATGGACCACACAAGGACTTTTAACCACCTTTGTGTCCGTATCAAGTTTCACCCCAAGGACTTTTAAACACCTTGGCCCCAAGGACTTTTAAACACCTTGGCCCCATGGACTTTTAAACACTATGGAAAGGATCACACAAGGACTTTTAACCACCTTTGTGTCCGTAGCAAGAATCATCCAAGGACTTTTAACCACCTTGATGTTCTTAAGTAAACAAGGCTCACTCAAGGACTTTTAACCACCTTAGTGACCTTAACCTTTTCAAAACATCACTTGCCAATATACATCATCATCATCATCAATTTATCCACTGTTTTAAAGCATTAAACCAAGCCATATTCATCATGCATTTAAAAGCATCAAACCACATTTAATCAATGTTCAAAAACAAGGAACTCTTACCTTGAGCTTCCTTCAACATATGGCTTACAAAAACAGCATTAACCATGCTAAATCATGCTTTCAAAACAGAGTTTAAAACATGCAATAAACCACATTGCACAACAATCAAATCATGGCCACCACTAGAGAGTATTTCCAAAAACTTACACTTGAGCTTAGTAAAGTTATTTAGACTTAAACTAAGCTCCCAAGACATTGGTTTCAAAGCCGAAAACCCAATTTCACTCACCGATTCCACTTCGCCTCTTGCCGAAGCACAAATCAAGCTTCCAGATCAACAACTCTTGGATCCAAAGATGCCTCCCCTGTTTTAACACATCAAAGTAGAGGATTAATGCATCATCATGCATTAATTGCTTCAATGAAAGCACCTAAACTCGCTGCTCTCATCCACACTCCATTTTCGGCCACCAAACACAACCGAAAATGCATCCAAACCACTTCTCAACAAAGCCCAGCCACAAACCATCAAAACCAAACATCTATTAACATCATTTAACATCTAAAAAGAACCTATTAACATCCTTATACCTCCAGCAACATCAGATCCACAAGATCACGTCAAAAACAATCAAGAATCACAAGCTAACTTAGAAAACTCAACCTATCTGGGATTGCATTAATCAAAACTCAATTCCTTATCAATTTAGAGTCCAAATAACATCAAAATCACATCTCAAATCACAGATTTAACAGATCAAACGAAAATCATCAAAAATCACCAAATCTTGCATTATAAGCCAAGATCCAATTCACAACTCAAAAGCCTTTAATAAAACATCAATTAAGGATTGAAAACTTAGGAATTTCAGTAAAGAACTAATAGTTTAGAGGAGAAGGACGTTCTTACCTCCAAACTTGAGTTTCTCCTCTTTTTGGAATCAAAAACCTTGATGAATCAAGTAGCAAATGATGAGGTTTTGTAGATATGTTGATTAGGAATCAAAAGAGAGTTGAAAGGAGGGATTTAGGTGAGAAAATCAGAAACAATTCTCTGGAAAGAAAGTGTTTGGGTTGAGAGAAAATGAGAGAAAGGAAAATAGGAAGTTAGTTATCAAAATGGCCAAAATGGCTTTCCCTCCACTTTTGATATGTTTTAAAATCAGAATAAATCCTTAAAATATCTTAGAAAAATCTGGAGAAACTACTTTTGGAATAATAGCTCCTTAAAGATTCAAAGTTTCAACCCTTTATAAAACAGTCACCAAACTTTCAAAAATTACATTTTGGTCACTAGCCAAAATGTCACCCTTCCAAAACTCATTTTCCAAAATTGATTTCACAGTTCACTTAATTATATTAAAAGATGATTTTAGAACATTTTTCCATATTTTTAATGCAACCCGAACTAGGCTTTCCTAATTTCACCTTTTTAGATTCGACTAGCACTTTGACCAAACCGGTCAACGCCCAAAACTCCTAAGCCCAAAATCGGGGCGTTACAAGCAATGTACAGCTCTGCAATCTTGTCCAAGGTATACGTAGTATGCACAGGTAAGAAATGCGCACACTTCGTAAGGCGATCCACAATCACCAACACCGAATTCTTCTTCGATGGCGACAAGGGCAAACCATAAACAAAGTTTATGGTAATCCTTTCCCAGTTCCACTCAGGAATCCTTAACGGTTGCAACAACCCAGAAGGAAACTGATGCTCAGCCTTAACCCGCTGACAAACCATGCACTTACCCACGTACTCCGCAACATCCTTCTTCAAACCCACCCAATAGTACTCATCCTTAAGATCACGATACATCTTTGTACTACCAGGGTGCATAGCGAAAGGACTACTATGAGCTTCAGTCAGAATAGCACGCCTCAAGTCCGCATCATTCGGCACTATGACTCCTAAAACAGAGAACCCCATCATCAATAAAACAGAAATCCGATGGTCTATCCTCAGCAATATCCTGAACATGTGGCACCAAAGAATGATCCAACAACTGCTTATCCTTTATCAATTGAACCAAAGATGGTTTCACTTGCAATTCAGCCACAAGACCCCTATCTCGCGAAATACTCAAGCTGGCAAGCTTAGCCCTTAACTCCACTGCCACCTTTCTACTCAAGGCATCCACTACAACATTAGCCTTTCTCGGATGGTACTCGATCGTCAGATCGTAATCTTTAAGCAACTCCACCCAACAGCGTTGCCTAATATTCAACTCTTTCTGAGACATCAGATACTTCAAACTTTTGTGATCCGTTTACACAGTACACCTCTCACCATACATGTAATGTCTCCAAATAATCAAAGCAAAGACCACCGCAGCTAACACAATATCATGCGTAGGATAATTGCGCTCATGCACCTTTAACTGACGCGATGCATAAGCCACCACCTTGCCCTCTTGCATC
Organism: Hibiscus tridactylites; assembly: GCA_958450335.1. Taxonomy (NCBI): domain Eukaryota; kingdom Viridiplantae; phylum Streptophyta; class Magnoliopsida; order Malvales; family Malvaceae; genus Hibiscus; species Hibiscus tridactylites. The sequence continues at coordinate 7,256,863 of OY288280.1, read as the reverse complement.
AACACACACCCCAAACCAACATAGGATGCATCGTTGTACACCACAAAATCTTTCCCTGATTCATGTTGAACCAAGATAGGAGCTTGCGTCAAAGCTGCCTTAAGCTTTTCAAAAGCTTGTTGCCTTGCTTCTATCCACTCATACTTGACATCCTTTTGCAACAACTTCGTCAAAGGAGCATCAATCTTTGAAAATCCATCCACAAACCTCCGATAGTATCCTGCCAACCCAAGGAAACTACGGACTTCATGAACAGACTTAGGAGGCTTCCAATTCATCACCGCCTCAATCTTCTGAGGATCAACACAAAACCCCATCAGCAGAAACCACATGACCAAGGAAAACAACTTCCCTAAGCTAGAATTCGAACTTGCTCAACTTAGCATAAAGTTGATACTCTTTAACAACGCCTGCAACACAATCCGCAAATGCCCTTCATGCTCCTCCTTAGTACGAGAATACACAAGAATATCATCAATGAACACCACAACAAACTTGTCCAAGTATTCATGGAACACTCTATTCATCATGTCCATAAAAGCTGCAGGGGCATTCGTCAAGCCAAACGACATCACAAGGAACTCATAATGCCCATACCTCGTTCTAAATGCTGTTTTTGGTACATCCACATCTTTCACCTTGAGCTGGTAATAACCTGACCTTAAGTCAATCTTAGAGAACACAGCCGCTCCCCGAAACTGATAAAAAAGATCATCAATCGTCGGCAAAGGATGCCGATTCTTGATAGTCAACTTGTTCAGCTGACGATAATCGATGCACATTCTCATAGTGTCATCCTTCTTCTTCACAAACAAAACCGGTGCACCCCAAGGTGACAAACTCTGCCGAATGAACCCACAATCAAGAAACTCCTGAAGTTGCGCCTTCAGCTCCTTCAACTCCTTAGGTGCCATTGGGTAAGAAGTAATGGACATTGGAGTTGTGTTTTCATACGACTCAATCCCAAACTCCACCTCTCGACTAGGAGGCAATCTAGGTAACTCCTCTGGAAACACTTCAGGAAACTCTCGCAAAGTCCTGATATCTTAAACTCGCAACTCCTTAGAGCTAGGATTCATAACAAAGGCTAGGTAAGCCTCACAACCTTGCCTCATTATACGGCTTGCTTCCAACGAAGACACCACATTGGCAAGAAACTTCACATTCTCACCAACCACCACTACCTCGTAATCATCCTCTAGTTTCATCGAAGCGCTCTTGTTCTTAAAATCCACTACAACTCGATGTTCATCAAGCCAATCCATTCCAAGGATTACATCAAAACCATAGAATGGCAATTCCATGAGATCAACAAGAAAAACATGGTTTTGCACTTCCAAGGGATATCTTCTATACAACTTCCGTGTCACAACAGTCTCACCAAAGGAACTAGTTACACGCATACCAACATCCAAAAACTCAACAGGTAAACCAAGCAACTAAGCATGTTCATGCAATATGTATGAGTGTGTAGATCCAAAATCAATCAAGGAAAGTAATGACAAGGATTGCAAAGTAAAGGTACATGCGATCACATCCGTATCATTTCTCCCCTCCCGCTGAGCATACACTCGAGCCTGGCCCCCACCCTCAGGTTGAACAGCCACCACATGCGCCACATTCCTCCCACCATCATCTCTACGCTGGAAGTTACCACGGTCGCGCCCACGACCTCTCTGTGGTGCAACTACCCCATGAGAACGTCCCTGACCACCACCGGCCAACAAAGAACACTCCTTCCTCATGTGGTCTGCTGAACCACAATTTCAGCATGAATTACCGGTCACTGCTACAAGATCCAGAACCTCCCTCGCTGCTCGAGGACAATCCCGCCTCAAATGGCCGCGAGATCCACATGTCCATCACGTGTTCTGATGAGCTCTCATCCTATCTCCCTGAAAAGGCGCACCATGCCCTCCATTACCACGCCTAGCAGAAGACTGATACCTCTTATCTCGTCCTCTCTTGTTCCGTCCAGCACCAAAACTATAATCTACAGCTCTTTTGCCCGAGCTAGAACTAACGCCTCTGGAAGACAGACCCAAGTTCTGCTCAATGTCCTTCGCTCTACTCACCAGCACATCAAAATCTGTATACTCAGCTGCAAGCATGAAAGTCTTCACGTCCGTCACCAAACCATAACGAAAATGTTCACACCTCTCCCTGCTTATCAGGTATTAGCTCAGGTGCGTACTGACTAAGGAGGACAAACTGAACCTCATACTCAGCTACCGTCATGCTTCCTTGCACAAGGGACATAAATTCCCTTTTCTTCTTATTCAGGTATCCCACACCTAGATACTTCCGCTTGAATGCGTTCAAGAAGAACGTCCAAGTCACATCATTTTCCTTCATTCCAGAGACAGTGGTCGTCCACCACGTATAAGCATCATCATGCAGCAGTGACACCACGCAACCCAACTTCTACACATTGTTGCAGTTCATTTGCCCCAAAATCCTCTTGGTGCTTTCCAACCAAGATTCAGATCCTTCAGGAGATAAACCTCTGAACTCAGTCCCTCCCAGACTGCGAAGACGTTCCAAAGGCAATCTCACGTTAGCATCACCCTGATGCGCAGCTCTGTGAGCTCCAGCTACTGCTGCCTGAAAAGCTCTAACAATAGCCTGAATCAATACAGTCATGTCAGGAGCAGCTTTCCCCTGCACACCTTCAGGTCCAGAGACCCCAGCACCAGCACCAACACCAGCATTATCACCTCCAGCACCACCACCGCCGGGTGGTCCACCACCAGGGTGAGGAGGTATATCCATAACATTATCAACATTTTCCTCATTCTCATTATGAGCCATAGCTCTCGTATTCATCCTCATCTCTCTACGAGGCCCCATTTACAAGAAAAATAATGCACTAACACAAATGCAATAAACATAATTAGGCTCAACAAGGTAAGTAATCCAAGTACTCAAGCTCATTTTCCAAAAACAATTCCTTTCATTAGTTTTGATATGGCAATGCGTTTCTCTAACATGCTTCAACATAGCATAGCATCACAATTGCAACCATACATCACAATTCATAAAACATTCCTTCACTAAAAAGGTCCATCATGCAAAAACACATACATCACCCACATAACGATTCCCAATTACACGAGAACTAAGCTCTGATACCACCAAATGTAACCCCTTTAGCCCGGCCTAGACGGTTGACCCGAACTATGAAGATTACACGGGGAAAACCAAAGTCAACCCGAAAGTCAACCTTGATTAGCGACCCTTTTTTCTTTTAAATCTTGTCTAGATGGACGTTAACCCTAAGTGAACACTTCAGAAACATATATGTGTTAAGCATAGCGATCGGATTTCAGAAAGGGACTCAATTGCCCAATATACAACTATTAGAGACCAAAATGTAAATTCTGTAAATAAGAAGGTCATAATTAATTTTAAAGTTACCCATATGAAATTAATCATATTACATGCTTCGCTGTCAAATTTCATCTTAATTGGACATCTCGAACTCATACAATTGCAAAAACAACTTTCGGGACTAAATCGTAAAGCTTGCAAACTTCAACAGCATTCAAATCAGTGCCCAACGATCACCTTTTTCGAAACGGCATTGACCGTTCCGAAACAAGGGTTGGTTCCGAGACTGGTTCCGAAACAGGGCCTTCTAGTAGCCAAATCGTTTCGGAACAACCTCTAGCCGTTTCGAAGCACGAAGGCCATTATACGCCCCCGTTTCGAAACGCTAATGGGTGTTCCGATACGGTTTTCCCAGAAGCTGCAGATTTTGCTGGTTTTTCATACAAAAATCCAATCAAACACTTCCTAATGACTTCCTAATCATACCAACAAGTCATCATACATACATGGAGCATATTTGTATCTCTTAAATACATTCATAACATCAAACATGAAATTTCACATGTCTATAGGCATGCATCCTAATATCCAAAACCAAGCAATCAACCAAACTCCAAAACAAGCATTAAAAGGCCATTTACAAATTCAAACCATAAAAAACAACATGCCACAACCTAGGGAGTTCAACACATCTCCCAAAACACATCTTAGGTTCCCATTGCCAACTTACCAAAACTAATAGTGTATGAAAACATCACAACACATGAGCTTGGTTTCCCTTGGACACTCTAACTTCATTGTTTCCCATGAACACTTCAATTATCTGCATTATTGGTACAAGAGAGAGAGAGCGTAAGCACAATTGCTTAGTGAGGCATGCTCTAAAGAAACAACACAACAAAGCATTTTAGAAAACACTTCCGAAAAAGCTTTCTAAACTCATGCACAACTTTTTTCATGCAACATTGCATACTTTACAAGCATCTCATGCTTCATTACACTCAACATATCATATTGGCTTTCAAGTGATAATTCATAACCATTTACAACACAAAACACAATCGGATACGCGGATTACAAGCGTTGTCCCATACGCTTCATACACACTACCGAACAACATAAGGTGGAGTTTATCAGTACAATCACAACCCCTCAACACCCATGATGGAGTTTAACGGTATAATCTCAACCCCTCAACATCACTCATCGGTAGTTGTATAATTCCACTAACGAGAGCAAGGGATACATAACACAAGATCCACACACGGACTTTTAACCACCGTTGTGATCTTACCTCTCTCGTTAGGGTACTTGGATGGAGTTTACGGTACAATCACAACCCCTCAACATCCAAGGCGTGTAACCCCCTTAACCCGACCTAGACGGTTGACCCGAATTAAGAAAGTCACACGGGGAAAACCAAAGTCAACCCGAAAGTCAACCTTGATTAACGACCCTTTTTTTTCTTTTTAAACTTGTCTAGATGCACATTAATCCTAATTGTGATCACACAAACATCATACTCAAAGATCACAAACATCAGAGATCAAGCAGGGACCCAATTGAACAAATTACAACTTAGGGACCAAATTGTAATTTCTGATAATTAAAAGGACTTAACCCAAATTAAAGTTACCAACTTGAAATTAATCAGGTTTCATGCTTCTCTGTGAAATTTCAGCTCAAAAGGACTTTCCAAGCTCATACAATTGAACAAACAAGATTCAGGACCAAAACGTAAACAATTTAAAACATATAACTGCCAATGTCCGCCCCTAACGGTCGACCGTTCCGGAACAGGTAGACCCTGTTCCGAAACGCGGGCCGTTCCGAAACGGGTTCCGAAACATGGCCTTTGCAGAGACCAAACCGTTTCGAAACGGTGCATACCGTTTCGGACGCCTGGGTTCATGTAAGGCACCCGTTCCGAAACAGTGCACACTGTTCCGAAACGCCTGCACAGATTGCAGCAAACAAGCATACTAAATGATGCAATTGATCATTCAAACATGCTCCAAATGTCACCAAACTTTACCAGCATGCAATTCAACATATATATGACTTATAGGAATCATCAAAACAACAATCTAACATCATATGCAAAAAGCCCCAATTCAATAGACATGCTTCCTACACAAGCTAGCTATTCAAAATACCAAACTTCCAAAACAAGCATGCAATGATCCAATCCAAAAACCAGCATTCAAAACAGCATTCAACATACTTAGGGAGTTCCAAACACCTCCCAAAACATTCACATTGGTCCCCCATTGCCAAATCACCCAAAAGCTAAAATGTTTAACAAAACCTTCCATACATTGAGCTTTACTTGTACTTGAACTCTTGCCCCTCTTGCTGCCCCTCAAGGTACTCTAATGCTCTGCATTATTGAATTAAGAAAACGAAGAGAGCGTAAGCAAAAGCTTAGTGAGGCGTGCTCTTTAAAAACCATTCAATAATGCAATTTAAACCATTTATAAACATGCTTAAAATCAACCTTTGCACATGCTCAAAAGCATACTTAAAACAAGCAATCTCATGCTTCAACATAAACATTAAAACAAGCATCTCATGCTTCACATTATACTTAACATGTCATATTGGCTCAAGTGATACATTTCATTTCTTAAAACAAGTTCATCAACTTCCCAAGGACTTTCAAACACCTTGGCCCCAAGGACTTTTAAACACCTTGGCCATGGACTTTTAAACACCATGAATGAGGACCACACAAGGACTTTTAACCACCTTTGTGTCCAATGCTTGAATCACCCCAAGGACTTTTAAACACCTTGGCCCCAAGGACTTTTAAACACCTTGGCCCCATGGACTTTTAAACACCATGGAAAGGATCACCTAAGGACTTTTAACCACCTTAGTGTCCGCAACAAGACTCATCCAAGGACTTTTAACCACCTTGATGATCTTAAGTAACAAGGCTCACTCAAGGACTTTTAACCACCTTAGTGACCTTAATCTTTTCAAAACATCACTTGCCAATATACATCATTTTCATCAGTTAATCCACTGTTTTAAAGCATTAAACCAAGCCATTTTCATCATGCATTTCAAAGCATCAAACCCCATTATTTCAATGTATAAAAGCAAGGTACTCCTACCTAGAGTTACCTTCTACATATGGCTTACATTACCAGCAAAATCCATGCTAAAACATGCTTTCAAAACAGTAATTAAAAACATGCAAATCATCATCTTGCATCACAACAAAATCATGGCCACCACTAGAGAGAAAATCCGAAAACTTACACTTGAGCTTAGCAAAGTTGTTTAGACTTAAACTAAGCTCCAAAAACCTTCAAACCTTGTTTTAAAAGCTGAAAATCCATTTTCCACAAATGCACTCACCGATTTCCACTTTGCTTCAAGCCAAAGCACCAAATCAAGCTTCCGGATCAACCACTCTTGGATCCAAAGATGCCTCCCCTGTTTCAACACATCAAAGCAGAGGATTAATGCATCATCATGCATTAATTGCTTCAATGAAAGCACCTAAACTCGCTGCTCTCATCCAACCTCCATTTTCGGCCACCAAACACAACCGAAAATGCATCCAAACCACTTCTAAACAAAGCCCAGCCATAAACCAGCAAAACCTCACTTCCATTAACATCATATAACATCTAAAAACAACCTATTAACAACCTTATACCTCCAGCAACATCAGATCACCAAGATCACCTCAAAAACTACCTCGAAACACAAGCTAAACTTAGGAAACTCAACCTATCCGGGATTGCATCAATCAAAACTCAATTCCTTATCAATTTAGAGATCATTTAACATCAAAAACACCTCTCAAATCACAGATTACTCAGATCCAACGAAAATCATCAAAAATCATCAAAATCTTGCATAATAAGCCAAGATCCATTTCAAAACTTAAAAACCTTTAATTAAACATCAATTAAGGATTGAAAACTTAGGAATTTCAGTAAAGAACTAATAGTTTAGAGGAGAAGGACGTTCTTACCTCCAAACTTGTGTTTCTCCACTTTTTGGAATGAAAAACCTTGATGAATCAAGTAGCAATTGAAGAGGTTTTGAAGATACAATGATTTGGAATCAAATGAGAGTTGAAAGGAGAGATTTAGGTGAGAGAAAATGAGAGAAGGAAAATTGAGAAGTTAGTTAAGAAAATTGCCAAATGAGCTTTTCCCTCCTTTTTGATATCTTTAAAATCAGAAAATAGCTTATAATATCTTAGAAAAAATCTGGAGAAACCACTTTTGGATTAATAGCTCCTTAAAGATTCAAAGTTTCAACCCTTTATAAAACAGCCACGAAACTTGCGAAAATTACATTTTGGTCACTAGCAAAAATGTCACACTTCCAAAATTTATTTTCCAAAATTGATTTCACAGTTCACTTAATTATATTAAAAGATGATTTTAGAACATTTTTCCATATTTTTAATGCAACCCGAACTAGGCTTTCCTAAATTCACCTCTTAAGATTCGAACAGCACTTTGACCAACCGGTCAACGCCCAAAACTCCTAAGCCCAAAACCGGGGCATTACAACTCTCCCCCCCTTAAGAAATTTCGTCCTCGAAATTTACCTGAAAGAAAGAGATAAGGAAACTGCTTCAGCATGTCTTCCTTCCGCTCCCACGTGGCTTCCTCAACACATCGATGCTTCCACAGCACCTTCACCAACTCAATGGTCTTGCCACGAAGAACCTTGCTATCCGAATCCAAAACCTTCACCGGTTCCTCATCATAGGTCAAATCCGGATTCAAAACCACTTCCTCCACAGGCATCACATGCGAAGGATCAGATCTATACTTCCAGAGCATAGAAACATGGAACACATCATGAATCTTCTCCAACTCCTGAGGTAACCTCAGCCGATACGCAATAGGACCCACATGCTCAACCACCTCATATGGTCCAATATACCGAGGGCTCAACTTACCCTTCCGGCCAAACCTCATCACCTTCTTCCAAGGCGAAACCTTCAAGAACACACGGTCACCCACCGCATACTCTATCTCCTTACGCTTCAAATCCGCGTAAGACTTTTGCCGATCAGAGGCACCCTTCAACCTCTCACAAATGAGCTTGACCTTCTCGGTGGTCCCTTTCAACAAAGCAGGCATCGAAACCAACTTTTGACCAGTTTCAGCCCAACAAAGAGGAGTCCTACACTTCCTCCCATACAGAGCCTCATAAGGTGCCATCTGTATACTCGCCTGATAACTATTGTTATAAGTGAACTCAACCAAAGGCAGATGCTTCTCCCAAGAACCTTAAAACTGAATCATGCAGCATCTCAACATATCCTCCAAAATCTGGATAACCCGCTCAGACTGACCATCCGACTGAGGATGATAAGATGTACTGAAATGCAACCTTGTACCCAGAGCTTGATGCAAACACTGCCAGAAACGCGATGTGAACCTCGGATCCCTATCCGACACAATCGACTTAGGTACACCATGCAACCTCACAATCTCAGCAATGTACAGCTCTGCCAGCTTATCCAAAGAAAACGTAGTATGCACAGGCAAGAAATGCGCACACTTCGTCAAGCGATCCACAATCACCCAAACAAAATTCTTCTTCGATGGAGACAAAGGCAAACCAGATACAAAATCCATGGTAACCCTCTCCCACTTCCATTCAGGGATTTTTAACGGTTGCAACAAACCAGAAGGAACCTGATGTTCAGCCTTAACTCGCTGACACACCAAACACTTGCTTACAAACTCTGCAACATCCTTCTTCAAACCTACCCAATAGTACTCATCACGAAGATCACGGTACATCTTAGTACTACCAGGGTGCATAGCAAAAGGACTACTATGACCTTCAGTCAGAATAGCACGCCTCAACTCAATATCAGCAGGCACTACTATCCGACTACCAAAACACAACACACCATCCTCATTAAAGCAGAAATCCGAAGGTCTACCCTCCGCGATATCCTGAACATGAGACACCAAGGAATCATCCAACAACTGCTTTTCCTTGATCAACTGAACCAAAGATGGTTTCACTTGCAACTCAGCAACAAGACCACCATCTCGCGATATGCTCAAGCTAGCAAACATAGCCCTCAGCTCAACAGCTACCTTCCTACTCAAGGCATCCGCAACAACATTAGATTTACCAGGATGATACTCAATCGTCAGATCATAATCCTTGAGCAACTCCAACCAACGCCGCTGCCTAAGATTCAACTCCTTTTGAGACATCAGATACCTCAAACTCTTGTGATCCGTGTACACAGTACACTTCTCACCATACAGATAATGTCTCCAGATCTTCAGAGCAAAAACCACTGCAGCCAGCTTAATGTCATGCGTAGGATAATTGCGCTCATGCACCTTCAACTGCCGCGACGCATAAGCCACAACCTTACCCTCTTGCATCAGCACACACCCCAAACCAACATAGGATGCATCACTATAGACCACAAACTCTTTCCCTGATTCAGGCTGAATCAAGATAGGAGCTTGCGTCAAAGCCGCTTTAAGCTTCTCAAAAGCCTGCTGTCTCGCTTCCGTCCATTCATACTTAACATCCTTCTGCAACAGCTTCGTCAAAGGAGCAGCAATCTTGGAAAAACCATCCACAAACCTCCGGTAGTATCCCGCCAAACCAAGGAAACTACGGACCTCATGAACAGACTTAGGAACTTTCCAGTTCATCACCGCCTCAATCTTCTGAGGATCAACACGAATCCCCTCAGCTGAGACCACATGCCCAAGAAACACCACCTCCTTAAGCCAGAACTCACACTTGCTCAGCTTAGCATAAAGCTGATTCTCCAACAAAGCTTGCAAAACAACCCTCAAATGCTCTTCGTGCTCCTCCTCAGTACGCGAGTACACGAGGATATCATCAATGAACAACACGACGAACTTGCCCAGATATTCATGAAACACACGATTCATCATGTCCATGAAAGCAGCAGGAGCATTTGTCAAACCAAACGGCATCACAAGGAACTCATAATGCCCATACCTTGTCCTGAAAGCTGTCTTAGGCACATCCACATCCTTCACCTTCAACTGATAATACCCTGACCTCAAGTCAATCTTAGAGAACACCGCAGCTCCCCGAAATTGATCAAAGAGATCATCAATCCTCGGCAAAGGATACCGATTCTTGATAGTCAACTTGTTCAGCTGACGGTAATCAATGCACATCCTCATAGTGCCATCTTTCTTCTTCACAAACAAGACAGGAGCACCCCAAGGCGATACACTCAGCCGGATGAAACCACGATCTAGCAGCTCTTGCAACTGCGTCTTCAGCTCCTTCAGCTCCTTAGGTGCCATTCTATAGGGAGTAATGGACACAGGAGTTGTATTCTCATACAGCTCAATTCCAAACTCCACCTCGCGATTAGGAGGTAAACCAGGCAACTCCTCAGGAAAAACACCAGGAAACTCCTTCACAACCTTGATATCTTGCACCCTCAACTCCTTAGAGCTAGGATTCATCACAAAAGCTAGATATGCTTCGCAACCCTGCCTCAGCATCCTACTCGCCTCCAAGGTAGACACCACATTAGCAAGAAACTTCACATTCTCGCCAACTACAACAACTTCATAATCATCCGCAAGCTTAAGCGAAACCCGCTTATTCTCACAATCCACAACAGCACGATGCTCAGCAAGCCAATCCATACCAAGGATCACATCAAAACCATAAAAAGGCAACTCCATAAGATCAACATGAAAGACATGTTCTTGAACAACCAAGGGACACCTTCTATAAAGCTTTCGAGTCACAACAGTTTCACCAAAAGAACTAGTGACACGAACACCAACATCCAAAGACTCAACAGGCAAACCAAGCAATTCAGCATGCTCACGCAAAATGTATGAATGCGTAGATCCAGAATCAATCAAAGAAAGCAATGACAAGGATTGCAAAGTAAAGGTACCTGCAATCACATCAGCATCATTCCTTCCTTCGCGCTGAGCATACACCCTCGCTTGGCCTCCTCCCTCAGGCTGAATAGCCACAACATGAGCTACTCCGCGACCACCTTCCTCTCTCCTCTGGAAATTACCACGGCCGCGCCCACGACCTCTCTGCGGTGCAACAACAGGAGCACGCTCTTGGCCACCAGCCAACCTCGGAATATCTCGCCTCATATTGTCAACAGAACCACAATTCCAACATCCATTCCCAGCTGCCACAACAGGAGCTTGCACCTCCCTCACAGCACAAGGACAGTCACGCTTCATGTGACCACGCGAACCACAGATCCAGCAAGCACTAGGTTCAGCTCTAGCAAAACCACCTCTAGCAGGTGCACCACCACCTCTCTTGGCTGAGGACTGATACTTCTGATCACGTCCCCTCTTGTTCCGTCCACCTCCGGAACTATACTCAGCAGCTCTCTTGCCAGAACTTGCTCCAGCACCTTTCGCAGCTAAACCCAAGTTCATCTCAATGTCCTTGGATCGGCTAACCAACACATCAAAATCATTGTACTCAGCAGCCAACATGTAGGTCTTTACTTCCGTCACTAAGCCATAACGGAACCTTTCGCACCTCTCTCGCTCATCAGGTATCAGCTCCGGTGCATACTGATTGATCCGTACAAACTGCACTTCATACTCAGCCACACTCATGCTCCCTTGGGTAAGAGACATGAATTCACGCTTTTTCTCATCCAGATATCTCACTCTTAGATATCTCCTCTTGAACGCATTCTGAAAGAATGTCCAAGTAACATCAGCTTCAGCCATCCCAGCTATGGTGGTCGTCCACCACGTATACGCATCGTCCTGCAGCAAGGACACAACATAGCACAACTTTTGCACATCCGTGCAGCTCATCTGACCCAAGATACGCTTGGTACTCTCCAGCCAAGCTTCTGAACTCTCAGCAGACATACCCCTGAACTCAGTCCCACCAAGACTGCGCAGACGCTCCAAAGGTAGTCTAACCCCGGCATCTCCCTGATTCCCAGCTCTTTGAGCTCCATCTACTGCTGCTCGAAAAGCACCCGCAATAGCTTGTACCAGCATAGACATATCAGGCATAGCTTGCCCCTGACCAACCTCAGGTCCAGCAGCTCCAGCACCAGCTGCAGCTTCATCTCGCTCACCTCCAGCACCACCACCAGGCGGAGGAGGGGGTAACACAGCACTACCCGTATTCTCTTCATTCTCGTTCTCATTGGGAGCCGTAGCTCGCACACTACCTCTTAACTCTCTACGTGGTGCCATACTTTTACCATGCAATCACAATGCAAAATAAAACAAGTCAGGCCCATGAAGGTAAGCAATCCAAGTATTCAAGCTCAATCTTATTCAAAATCAACATCATTTCATTAGCTTTTGTTTGGCAATGGGTACCCTCAACATGCAACATCACAACATACATCTCAATTGCATCAACATCACAAGCCACTGAACATGCTTTCAAACAACAAGCATACAAGCCAAACATACTTCAATCATGCATACATTCATTCCCAATTACTCGCAAACTCAGCTCTGATACCACCAAATGTAACCCCCTTAACCCGGCCTAGACGGTTGACCTGAATTAAGAAAGTCACACGGGGAAAACCAAAGTCAACCCGAAAGTCAACCTTGATTAACGACCCTTTTTTTTCTTTTTAAACTTGTCTAGATGCACATTAATCCTAATTGTGATCACACAAACATCATACTCAAAGATCACAAACATCAGAGATCAAGCAGGGACCCAATTGAACAAATTACAACTTAGGGACCAAATTGTAATTTCTGATAATTAAAAGGACTTAACCCAAATTAAAGTTACCAACTTGAAATTAATCAGGTTTCATGCTTCTCTGTGAAATTTCAGCTCAAAAGGACTTTCCAAGCTCATACAATTGAACAAACAAGATTCAGGACCAAAACGTAAACAATTCAAAACATATAACTGCCAATGTCAGCCCCTAACGGTCGACCGTTCCGAAACAGGTAGACCCTGTTCCGAAACGCGGGCCATTCCGAAACGAGTTCCGAAACATGGCCTTGGCAGAGACCAAACCGTTTCGAAACTGTGCATACCGTTTCGGACGCCTGGGTTCATGTAAGGCACCCGTTCCGAAACAGTGCACACTGTTCCGAAACGCCTGCACAGATTGCAGCAAACAAGCATACTAAATTATGCAATTGATCATTCAAACATGCTCCAAATGTCACCAAACTTTACCAGCATGCAATTCAACATATATATGACTTATAGGAATCATCAAAACAACAATCTAACATCATATGCAAAAAGCCCCAATTTAATAGACATGCTTCCTACACAAGCTAGCTATTCAAAATACCAAACTTCCAAAACAAGCATGCAATGATCCAATCCAAAAACCAGCATTCAAAACAGCATTCAACATACTTAGGGAGTTCCAAACACCTCCCAAAACATTCACATTGGTCCCCCATTGCCAAATCACCCAAAAGCTAAAATGTTTAACAAAACCTTCCTTACATTGAGCTTTACTTGTACTTGAACTCTTGCCCCTCTTGCTGCCCCTCAAGGTACTCTAATGCTCTGCATTATTGAATTAAGAAAACGAAGAGAGCGTAAGCAAAAGCTTAGTGAGGCGTGCTCTTTAAAAACCATTCAATAATGCAATTTAAACCATTTATAAACATGCTTAAAATCAACCTTTGCACATGCTCAAAAGCATACTTAAAACAAGCAATCTCATGCTTCAACATAAACATTAAAACAGGCATCTCATGCTTCACATTATACTTAACATGTCATATTGGCTCAAGTGATACATTTCATTTCTTAAAACAAGTTCATCAACTTCCCAAGGACTTTTAAACACCTTGGCCCCAAGGACTTTTAAACACCTTGGCCATGGACTTTTAAACACCATGAATAAGGACCACACAAGGACTTTTAACCACCTTTGTGTCCAATGCTTGAATCACCCCAAGGACTTTTAAACACCTTGGCCCCAAGGACTTTTAAACACCTTGGCCCCATGGACTTTTAAACACCATGGAAAGGATCACCTAAGGACTTTTAACCACCTTAGTGTCCGCAACAAGACTCATCCAAGGACTTTTAACCACCTTGATGATCTTAAGTAACAAGGCTCACTCAAGGACTTTTAACCACCTTAGTGACCTTAATCTTTTCAAAACATCACTTGCCAATATACATCATTTTCATCAGTTAATCCATTGTTTTAAAGCATTAAACCAAGCCATTTTCATCATGCATTTCAAAGCATCAAACCACATTATTTCAATGTATAAAAGCAAGGTACTCCTACCTAGAGTTACCTTCTACATATGGCTTACATTACCAGCAAAATCCATGCTAAAACATGCTTTCAAAACAGTAATTAAAAACATGCAAATCATCATCTTGCATCACAACAAAATCATGGCCACCACTAGAGAGAAAATCCGAAAGCTTACACTTGAGCTTAGCAAAGTTGTTTAGACTTAAACTAAGCTCCCAAAACCTTCAAACCTTGGTTTAAAAGCTGAAAATCCATTTTCCACAAATGCACTCACTGATTTCCACTTTGCTTCAAGCCAAAGCACCAAATCAAGCTTCCGGATCAACCACTCTTGGATCCAAAGATGCCTCCCCTGTTTCAACACATCAAAGCAGAGGATTAATGCATCATCATGCATTAATTGCTTCAATGAAAGCACCTAAACTCGCTGCTCTCATCCAACCTCCATTTTCGGCCACCAAACACAACCGAAAATGCATCCAAACCACTTCTAAACAAAGCCCAGCCATAAACCAGCAAAACCTCACTTCCATTAACATCATATAACATCTAAAAACAACCTATTAACAACCTTATACCTCCAGCAACATCAGATCACCAAGATCACCTCAAAAACTACCTTGAAACACAAGCTAAACTTACGAAACTCAACCTATCCGGGATTGCATCAATCAAAACTCAATTCCTTATCAATTTAGAGATCATTTAACATCAAAAACACCTCTCAAATCACAGATTACTCAGATCTAATGAAAATCATCAAAAATCATCAAAATCTTGCATAATAAGCCAAGATCCATTTCAACACTTAAAAACCTTTAATTAAACATCAATTAAGGATTGAAAACTTAGGAATTTCAGTAAAGAACTGATAGTTTAGAGGAGAAGGACGTTCTTACCTCCAAACTTGTGTTTCTCCACTTTTTGGAATGAAAAACCTTGATGAATCAAGTAGCAATTGAAGAGGTTTTGAAGATACAATGATTTGGAATCAAATGAGAGTTGAAAGGAGGGATTTAGGTGAGAAAATCAGAAACAAATCTCTGGAAATGTAGTGTTTTGTTTGAGAGAAAATGAGAGAAGGAAAATTGAGAAGTTAGTTAAGAAAATTGCCAAATGAGCTTTTCCCTCCTTTTTCATATCTTTAAAATCAGAAAATAGCTTATAATATCTTAGAAAAAATCTGGAGAAACCACTTTTGGATTAATAGCTCCTTAAAGATTCAAAGTTTCAACCCTTTATAAAACAGCCACCAAACTTGCGAAAATTACATTTTGGTCACTAGCCAAAATGTCACACTTCCAAAACTCATTTTCCAAAATTGATTTCACAGTTCACTTAATTATATTAAAAGATGATTTTAGAACATATTTCCATATTTTTAATGCAACCCGAACTAGGCTTTCCTAAATTCACCTCTTAAGATTCGAACAGCACTTTGACCAACCGGTCAACGCCCAAAACTCCTAATCCCAAAACCGGGGCGTTACAACTCTCCCCCCTTAAGAAATTTCGTCCTCGAAATTTACCTGAAGGAAAGAGATAAGGAAACTGCTTCATTATGTCTTCCTTCCGCTCCCACGTGGCTTCCTCAACACCTCGATGCTTCCACAGCACCTTCACCAACTCAATGGTCTTGCCACGAAGAACCTTGCTATCCGAATCCAGAACCTTCACCGGTTCCTCATCATAGGTCAAATCCGGATTCAAAACCACTTCCTCCACAGGCATCACATGCGAAGGATCAGATCTATACTTCCGGAGCATAGAAACATGGAACACATCATGAATCTTCTCCAACTCCTGAGGTAACCTCAGCCGATACGCAACAGGACCCACACGCTCAACCACCTCATATGGTCCAATATACCGAGGGCTCAACTTACCCTTCCGGCCAAACCTCATCACCTTCTTCCAAGGCGAAACCTTCAAGAACACACGGTCACCCACCGCATACTCTATCTCCTTACGCTTCAAATCCGCGTAAGACTTTTGCCGATCAGAGGCAGCCTTCAACCTCTCACAAATGAGCTTCACCTTCACGGTGGTCCCTTTCAACAAAGCAGGCATCGAAACCAACTTTTGACCAGTTTCAGCCCAACAAAGAGGAGTCCTACACTTCCTCCCATACAGAGCCTCATAAGGTGCCATCTGTATACTCTCCTGATAACTATTGTTATAAGCGAACTCAACCAAAGGCAGATGCTTCTCCAAAGAACCTTGAAACTCAATCATGCAGCATCTCAACATATCCTCCAAAATCTGGATAACCCGCTCAGACTGACCATCCGACTGAGGATGAGAGGATGTACTGAAATGCAACCTTGTACCCAGAGCTTGATGCAAACACTGCCAGAAATGCGATGTGAACCTCGGATCCCTATCCGACACAATCGACTTAGGTACAGCATGCAACCTCACAATCTCAGCAATGTACAGCTCTGCCAGCTTATCCAAAGAAAACGTAGTATGCACAGGCAAGAAATGCGCACACTTCGTCAAGCGATCCACAATCACCCAAACAGAATTCTTCTTCGATGGAGACAAAGGCAAACCAGATACAAAATCCATGGTAACCCTCTCCCACTTCCATTCAGGGATTTTTAACGGTTGCAACAAACCAGAAGGAACCTGATGTTCAGCCTTAACTCGCTGACACACCAAACACTTGCTCACAAACTCTGCAACATCCTTCTTCAAACCTACCCAATAGTACTCATCACGAAGATCACGGTACATCTTAGTACTACCATGGTGCATAGCAAAAGGACTACTATGACCTTCAGTCAGAATAGCACGCCTCAACTCAACATCAGCAGGCACTACTATCCGACTACCAAAACACAACACACCATCCTCATTAAAGCAGAAATCTGAAGGTCTACCCTCCGCGATATCCTGAACATGAGACACCAAGGAATCATCCAACAACTGCTTTTCCTTGACCAACTGAACCAAAGATGGTTTCAATTGCAACTCAGCAACAAGACCACCATCTCGCGATATGCTCAAGCTAGCAAACATAGCCCTCAGCTCAACAGCTACCTTCCTACTCAAGGCATCCGCAACAACATTAGCTTTACCAGGATGATACTCAATCGTCAGATCATAATCCTTGAGCAACTCCAACCAACGTCGCTGCCTAAGATTCAACTCCTTTTGAGACATCAGATACCTCAAACTCTTGTGATCCGTGTACACAGTACACTTCTCACCATACAGATAATGTCTCCAGATCTTCAGAGCAAAAACCACTGCAGCCAGCTCAATGTCATGCATAGGATAGTTGCGCTCATGCACCTTCAACTGCCGCGACGCATAAGCCACAACCTTACCCTCTTGCATCAGCACACACCCCAAACCAACATAGGATGCATCACTATAGACCACAAACTCTTTCCCTGATTCAGGCTGAATCAAGATAGGAGCTTGTGTCAAAGCCGCTTTAAGCTTCTCAAAAGCCTGTTGTCTCGCTTCCGTCCATTCATACTTAACATCCTTCTGCAACAGCTTCGTCAAAGGAGCAGCAATCTTGGAAAAACCATCCACAAACCTCCGGTAGTATCCCGCCAAACCAAGGAAACTACGGACCTCATGAACAGACTTAGGCACTTTCCAGTTCATCACCGCCTCAATCTTCTGAGGATCAACACGAATCCCCTCAGCTGAGACCACATGCCCAAGAAACACCACCTCCTTAAGCCAGAACTCACACTTGCTCAGCTTAGCATAAAGCTGATTCTCCAACAAAGCTTGCAAAACAACCCTCAAATGCTCTTCGTGCTCCTCCTCAGTACGCGAGTACACGAGGATATCATCAATGAACACCACGACGAACTTGTCCAGATATTCATGAAACACACGATTCATCATGTCCATGAAAGCAGCAGGAGCATTTGTCAAACCAAACGGCATCACAAGGAACTCATAATGCCCATACCTTGTCCTGAAAGCTGTCTTAGGCACATCCACATCCTTCACCTTCAACTGATAATACCCTGACCTCAAGTCAATCTTAGAGAACACCGCAGCTCCCCGAAATTGATCAAAGAGATCATCAATCCTCGGCAAAGGATACCGATTCTTGATAGTTAACTTGTTCAGCTGACGGTAATCAATGCACATCCTCATAGTGCCATCTTTCTTCTTCACAAACAAGACAGGAGCACCCCAAGGCGATACACTCGGCCGGATGAAACCACAATCTAGCAGCTCTTGCAACTGCGTCTTTAGCTCCTTCAGCTCCTTAGGTGCCATTCTATAGGGAGTAATGGACACAGGAGTTGTATTCTCATACAGCTCAATTCCAAACTCCACCTCGTGATTAGGAGGTAAACCAGGCAACTCCTCAGGAAAAACACCAGGAAACTCCTTCACAACCTTGATATCTTGCACCCTCAACTCCTTAGAGCTAGGATTCATCACAAAAGCTAGATAAGCTTCGCAACCCTGCCTCAGCATCCTACTCGCCTCCAAGGTAGACACCACATTAGCAAGAAACTTCACATTCTCGCCAACTACAACAACTTCATAATCATCCGCAAGCTTAAGCGAAACCCGCTTATTCTCACAATCCACAACAGCACGATGCTCAGCAAGCCAATCCATACCAAGGATCACATCAAAACCATAAAAAGGCAACTCCATAAGATCAACATGAAAGACATGTTCTTGAACAACCAAGGGACACCTTCTATAAAGCTTTCGAGTCACAACAGTTTCACCAAAAGAATTAGTGACACGAACACCAACATCCAAAGACTCAACAGGCAAACCAAGCAATTCAGCATGCTCACGCAAAATGTATGAATGCGTAGATCCAGAATCAATCAAAGAAAGCAATGACAAGGATTGCAAAGTAAAGGTACCTGCAATCACATCGGCATCATTCCTTCCTTCGCGCTGAGCATACACCCTCGCTTGGCCTCCTCCCTCAGGCTGAATAGCCACAACATGAGCTACTCCGCGACCACCTTCCTCTCTCCTCTAGAAATTACCACGGCCGCGCCCACGACCTCTCTGCGGTGCAACAACAGGAGCACGCTCTTGGCCACCAGCCAACCTCGGACAATCTCGCCTCAGATGGACAACAGAACCACAATTCAAACATCCATTCCCAGCTGCCGCAACAGGAGCTTGCACCTCCCTCACAGCACGAGGACAGTCACGCTTCATGTGACCACGCGAACCACAGATCCAGCAAGCACTAGGTTCAGCTCTAGCAAAACCACCTCTAGCAGGTGCACCACCACTTCTCTTGGCTGAGGACTGATACTTCTGATCACGTCCCCTCTTGTTCCGTCCACCTCCGGAACTATACTCAGCAGCTCTCTTGCCAGAACTTGCTCCAGCACCTTTCGCAGCTAAACCCAAGTTCATCTCAATGTCCTTGGATCGGCTAACCAATACATCAAAATCATTGTACTCAGCAGCCAACATGTAGGTCTTTACTTCCGTCACTAAGCCATAACGGAACCTTTCGCACCTCTCTCGCTCATCAGGTATCAGCTCCGGTGCATACTGACTGAGACGTGCAAACTGCACTTCATACTCAGCCACACTCATTCTCCCTTGGGTAAGAGACATGAATTCACGCTTTTTCTCATCCAGATATCTCACTCCTAGATATCTCCTCTTGAACGCATTCTAAAAGAATGTCCAAGTAACATCAGCTTCAGCCATCCCAGCTATGGTGGTCGTCCATCACGTATACGCATCGTCCTGCAGCAAGGACACAACACAGCCCAACTTTTGCACATCCGTGCAGCTCATCTGACCCAAGATACGCTTGGTACTCTCCAGCCAAGCTTCTGAACTCTCAGCAGACATACCCCTGAACTCAGTCCCACCAAGACTGCGCAGACGCTCCAAAGGTAGTCTAACCCCGGCATCTCCCTGATGCCCAGCTCTTTGAGCTCCAGCTACTGCTGCTCGAAAAGCACCCGCAATAGCTTGTACCAGCATAGACATATCAGGCATAGCTTGCCCCTGACCAACCTCAGGTCCAGCAGCTCCAGCACCAGCTGCAGCTTCAGCTCGCTCACCTCCAGCACCACCACCAGGCGGAGGAGGGGGTAACACAGCACTACCCGTATTCTCTTCATTCTCGTTCTCATTGGGAGCCGTAGCTCGCACACTACCTCTTAACTCTCTACGTGGTGCCATACTTTTACCATGCAATCACAATGCAAAATAAAACAAGTCAGGCCCAGCAAGGTAAGCAATCCAAGTATTCAAGCTCAATCTTATTCAAAATCAACATCATTTCATTAGCTTTTGTTTGGCAATGGGTACCCTCAACATGCAACATCACAACATACATCTCAATTGCATCAACATCACAAGCCACTGAACATGCTTTCAAACAACAAGCATACAAGCCAAACATACTTCAATCATGCATACATTCATTCCCAATTACTCGCAAACTCAGCTCTGATACCACCAAATGTAACCCCCTTAACCCGGCCTAGACGGTTGACCTGAATTAAGAAAGTCACACGGGGAAAACCAAAGTCAACACGAAAGTCAACCTTGATTAACGACCCTTTTTTTTAAACTTGTCTAGATGCACATTAATCCTAATTGTGATCACACAAACATCATACTCAAAGATCACAAACATCAGAGATCAAGCAGGGACCCAATTGAACAAATTACAACTTAGGGACCAAATTGTAATTTCTGATAATTAAAAGGACTTAACCCAAATTAAAGTTACCAACTTGAAATTAATCAGGTTTCATGCTTCTCTGTGAAATTTCAGCTCAAAAGGACTTTCCAAGCTCATACAATTGAACAAACAAGATTCAGGACCAAAACGTAAACAATTCAAAACATATAACTGCCAATGTCAGCCCCTAACGATTGACCGTTCCGAAACAGGTAGACCCTGTTCCGAAACGCGGGCCGTTCCGAAACGGGTTCCGAAACATGGCCTTGGAAGAGACCAAACCGTTTCGAAACGGTGCATACCGTTTCGGACGCCTGGGTTCATGTAAGGCACCCGTTCCGAAACGGTGCACACTGTTCCAAAACGCCTGCACAAATTGCAGCAAACAAGCATACTAAATCATGCAATTGATCATTCAAACATGCTCCAAATGTCACCAAACTTTACCAGCATGCAATTCAACATATATATGACTTATAGGAATCATCAAAACAACAATCTAACATCATATGCAAAAAGCCCCAATTCAATATACATGCTTCCTACACAAGCTAGCTATTCAAAATACCAAACTTCCAAAACAAGCATGCAATGATCCAATCCAAAAACCAGCATTCAAAACAGCATTCAACATACTTAGGGAGTTCCAAACACCTCCCAAAACATTCACATTGGTCCCCCATTGCCAAATCACCCAAAAGCTAAAATGTTTAACAAAACCTTCCATACATTGAGCTTTACTTGTACTTGAACTCTTGCCCCTCTTGCTGCCCCTCAAGGTACTCTAATGCTCTGCGTTATTGAATTAAGAAAACGAAGAGAGCGTAAGCAAAAGCTTAGTGAGGCGTGCTCTTTAAAAACCATTCAATAATACAATTTAAACCATTTATAAACATGCTTAAAATCAACCTTTGCACATGCTCAAAAGCATACTTAAAACAAGCAATCTCATGCTTCAACATAAACATTAAAACAACCATCTCATGCTTCACATTATACTTAACATGTCATATTGGCTCAAGTGATACATTTCATTTCTTAAAACAAGTTCATCAACTTCCCAAGGACTTTTAAACACCTTGGCCCCAAGGACTTTTAAACACCTTGGCCATGGACTTTTAAACACCATGAATGAGGACCACACAAGGACTTTTAACCACCTTTGTGTCCAATGCTTGAATCACCCCAAGGACTTTTAAACACCTTGGCCCCAAGGACTTTTAAACACCTTGGCCCCATGGACTTTTAAACACCATGGAAAGGATCACCTAAGGACTTTTAACCACCTTAGTGTCCGCAACAAGACTCATCCAAGGACTTTTAACCACCTTGATGATCTTAAGTAACAAGGCTCACTCAATGACTTTTAACCACCTTAGTGACCTTAATCTTTTCAAAACATCACTTGCCAATATACATCATTTTCATCAGTTAATCCATTGTTTTAAAGCATTAAACCAAGCCATTTTCATCATGCGTTTCAAAGCATCAAACCACATTATTTCAATGTATAAAAGCAAGGTACTCCTACCTAGAGTTACCTTCTACATATGGCTTACATTACCAGCAAAATCCATGCTAAAACATGCTTTCAAAACAGTAATTAAAAACATGCAAATCATCATCTTGCATCACAACTAAATCATGGCCACCACTAGAGAGAAAATCCGAAAACTTACACTTGAGCTTAGCAAAGTTGTTTAGACTTAAACTAAGCTCCCAAAACCTTCAAACCTTGGTTTAAAAGCTGAAAATCCATTTTCCACAAATGCAATCACCGATTTCCACTTTGCTTCAAGCCAAAGCACCAAATCAAGCTTCCGGATCAACCACTCTTGGATCCAAAGATGCCTCCCCTGTTTCAACACATCAAAGCAGAGGATTAATGCATCATCATGCATTAATTGCTTCAATGAAAGCACCTAAACTCGCTGCTCTCATCCAACCTCCATTTTCGGCCACCAAACACAACCGAAAATGCATCCACACCACTTCTAAACAAAGCCCAGCCATAAACCAGCAAAACCTCACTTCCATTAACATCATATAGCATCTAAAAACAACCTATTAACAACTTTATACCTCCAGCAACATCAGATCACCAAGATCACCTCAAAAACTACCATGAAACACAAGCTAAACTTAGGAAACTCAACCTATCCGGGATTGCATCAATCAAAACTCAATTCCTTATCAATTTAGAGATCATTTAACATCAAAAACACCTCTCAAATCACAGATTACTCAGATCTAACGAAAATCATCAAAAATCATCAAAATCTTGCATAATAAGCCAAGATCCATTTCAACACTTAAAAACCTTTAATTAAACATCAATTAAGGATTGAAAACTTAGGAATTTCAGTAATGAACTGATAGTTTAGAGGAGAAGGACGTTCCTACCTCCAAACTTGTGTTTCTCCACTTTTTGGAATGAAAAACCTTGATGAATCAAGTAGCAATTGAAGAGGTTTTGAAGATACAATGATTTGGAATCAAATGAGAGTTGAAAGGAGGGATTTAGGTGAGAAAATCAGAAACAAATCTCTGGAAATGTAGTGTTTGGTTTGAGAGAAAATGAGAGAAGGAAAATTGAGAAGTTAGTTAAGAAAATTGCCAAATGAGCTTTTCCCTCCTTTTTGATATCTTTAAAATCAGAAAATAGCTTATAATATCTTAGAAAAAATCTGGAGAAACCACTTTTGGATTAATAGCTCCTTAAAGATTCAAAGTTTCAACCCTTTATAAAACAGCCACCAAACTTGCGAAAATTACATTTTGGTCACTAGCCAAAATGTCACACTTCCAAAACTCATTTTCCAAAATTGATTTCACAGTTCACTTAATTATATTAAAAGATGATATTAGAACATTTTTCCATATTTTTAATGCAACCCGAACTAGGCTTTCCTAAATTCACCTCTTAAGATTCGAACAGCACTTTGACCAACCGGTCAACGCCCAAAACTCCTAAGCCCAAAACCGGGGCGTTACAAGGCGACTTTATTCAAGGTGCACCCAATCCTATAGCCGGCTAACTATATCTAATTGAAGTACTTTAAAACCATTACATCACTTGCCAATATACATTATTTACCATCAACAATTCACTGTTTTGAAGCATAAATCAAAGTCATTTAACATCATGCATCACTATGCATCAAAACCATATTAACAATATGTCAAACCAAGGATCTCTTACCTTGAGCATCCTTCAATACATGGCTTTCAAAACCAGCATTAACCATGCTAAAATATGCTTTCAAAACAGAATTTAAACATGCAAATTATAACCAAACATCAAACCACTTCATGGCTCATCCAAGGGAGTTTTTTCGAAAAATTACTCTTGAACTTAGCTAAGTTTTTTAGACTTAAACTAAGATCCCAAAACCTTCAAATAATTGTTTCAAAGCTGGAAACCCAACTCCATTCACCTATTACGTTTCGCTAGCTCGTTGAAACACCGATTAAGCCTCCGAATCAACTCCAATAGTGTCCGAAGATGTCTCCCCTTTTTTAAACACATCAAAGCAGAGGATTAATGCATCATCATGCATTGAAATCTTCAGTCAACACACGTAAACTAGCTGCTCTACTTAAAACCAATATTTCAGCTACTAAACATAACTGAAATCACCTCCAAACTCTTCCAAAACTTAGGAAATACAACCTATTCGGGATTGCATTGATAAAACCTCATTTCCACATCATTAGACATCAAAAATACATTAAAGAATCATCTCAAAACAGAGCCCAAACAATCACAACGAAATTCTTCAAGATTTCTTCCAAATCTTGAGTTTTAAGCCAAAATCAAGTTTCTAACATTAAAACCATTTACAAAACTTAAATTAAGGATTGACAACTTGGGATTTCTCCTTGATTTGAGCCAATTTCCTTGAAAATTCAAAGAGGAAATCCCAAGAATTTAATGCAAGATTGATTAGGAATTAATTGATAATAGAAATCTCATCATTTGAAGTGAAGATCAATGCAAAAGTTGCTGGAGAAAGAGTGTTTGGATGATGGAATTTTGAGCGAAAAAGGAATGAGAGAAATCTAGAAAAAGGTAGTTATGAAAATCCAAAAAGTAGTTCCCCTTTTCTTTTGATTAATTAAAACATTAATTAAACCACTCAAATTAAGGAAAAATATGGAGAAATCATTTTTGGGTAAATTAGCTCCTTGAAGATTCAAAGTTTCTATCCTTACAAAACAGTCACCACTAAACTTTTCAAAAATCGCATTTTAGTCACTACACCGAAATGTAATATTTCCAAACCTTATTTTGTAAAATTGATTTCACCACTCTCTTATATATATTAAAAGAGTATTTTTATATATTTTCTATATTTTAAAGCATCCCGAACTAGGCTTTCCCTAAAACCTCCTTTATATTCAAACCGAATATCAGAATGGTCCGGTTCAGACCCTAAACTTCTAAGCCCAATATTGGGGTGTTACATGATCCCTCACTCATCTTACATTGAAACAGAGCTTTGGAGGTCTCGTACCTCTCTTGACGAGCTTGCCCTTCATAAACTCCTTGAGATTTTGAATCATATCATAATCTACCATGTCCTCATGTTGCTTCTGAAGCTCAAGGGTCATGGAGGCAAGCATAAGACAACCGACATCCAGCATGTCGTCCATGTGTTTCTTAAACTTGTCTTTGTCAGCTCTAGAAGCAGTGGCAACTGGTTCATCAGGAACATGTTCTTCAATGACACATTCCTTCTTTTCTTGTTTGAGAACAATTCTCAAATTGCGGAACAAGTCAAGGAAGTTTATGCCATTGAGCTTATCCTTCTCAAGGATAAATTGCAGAGATAGAGTATTATTTGCCATTAATTCTACAACAAAGAAAATATTCTATATAAGTTTTACTAAATTTTAAAATTTATAGATAGGTTTTTACTATAAATTTACTCCCATTATTTTCTTCAAAATTAAAAACCCTCTAGTTTTAATTTCAGAAAACGTTTCGATAGTTTTTCTAGTGAGTGAGGATCCGTATTTCACCATTCCTAAATCAGCTTTGGCCAGTCTTTTAGGAAATGGTTATTTAAGTAAGTAACACCTTACTAATTACATCTCATGTAATTCCTCATCTTTTGGCGAACAACTCTTGTTCTTTAAATCATCTTATGATTAGCAAAAACTTTTAACCACTAGGTTTTCTAATCCTATTAGAACAACCCAGCTAAGTCAATACCAATATCTCAACCGGTGAATATCACTAGCTTATTCTTCGTGTTTAACTAAGATAGATAAATGTGACATTGCTTTGGCAAAGCTCGCATTATATCGATCGAAGCTTTAACGAGGGTCAATATTGGATGGTTAAAAAAGACTTAGAATTATAATGAGGGATTTACTCAATAGAACTATGATTAATCATGCTTATAAAACATCCATTGCATAACATACAAGGTAAATATAAGCGGTAAATAAATATGCAATGATTATAGCCCTTCTTAACCTAAGGCGACCCGTCCCAAGCCAATGGGAGGACCATTCTATTGAATATATAATCTGCTTCTGAAACGCTCGGTCCACCAGAGAAGGCCCACCACACTGCTACCTTGGTCCTTGCTTTATCTCCATGAGTATTTACAATTTTCAGAAACTCGCGTTACATGCGAGGGAGTGAGATGAGAAGAGAAGTACAATAGAAGATAGAGAAAGGCACGACACGCAGGTCGTATTTATAAAAACCAAAACTATAAAGGCTATGGGCTATAACCATGCAAAACAAACATCGTGCAATCAAACATGCATTTCAAACATCGTGCGAATAAATTAACGACGTGTTTATGGAGTTTTAAACTGATTATCCCTATGTTGCGATTAATGGGCCAATGAATGATCACGAGGTTTTATAAACCATTTGCATTAACGAACAAATGCACCAGATAGGTCGGCACGCCCTATGCCATTAATTCGACGAATCCAGGGTGAAAAGATGAAGAGTTACCTTTTAAAACTCTGGAAACTGGAAAACCGACGGTATGCCGGAATAACCACGTCAAGTAAAACCAGAATCATCACAGGTTCGCAACGACCTCTACGGAGTCCACCCGAACAAAACGAACAAAGTTTTCGCGTCCCTAAAACTTAGGGATAAATTTCGACAAGTTTGAACACCTTCCAAGGAGAAGTCGAAATCCCTCCAGAGATTCCTGAGGGAGTCTGAAATCGACCAGGAGTTCAACCGAGACATGCAATCGAACAACTTCTCAGAGAGCTTTCTGGGATATGTCGAATTCCAGTGGGGAATCCCTAGGGGTGTTGTCGAAATCTTCAAGAGGAGGAAGAGGGATGATTTGGTTGCTAGCCCTTGTCCCTTTAAATAGTATTCAGAGACTTAATTCTAGTTTAATTTCTTAAATCCAAGTTCAACCAAAATTCATTGAATCTAATTCTACTTGAAAAAAAAAATTCTACTTGAAATTGGTTTATATTAAATATACATTATATTTAATAATATTAAATGATATATATATATATATATATTTAATTATGTAGAATCTTATTCTACATAAAACATGGATTTAAATATACATTATTTTAAATCCAAATATATATATATATATATATATATATATATATTATTTAGAATCTCATTCTATCTTTACTTGGATTTAAATATATTTAAATATATTTTTTTAATTATGTAGAATTTAATTCTACATAAACTTGGAATTAAATATACATTATATAAATTCCAAATATATATTTAAATTTCTAGAATCTTATTCTATAATATTTAAGTCTCTAAATATTTTCCATGCTCTAGATAATATTTAATATATACAATATTTATCGAATATTATTCCCATTTAAGGGAGTTGCCGATTTCCCCTATCCCATAGGGGATTTTCGGCAACCTCCCTAAAATAGGGAGCATGGTTTCCAATTTTGTTCGTTTCATTCGAAGGGTGTGACCCTTGTAGGTTCATGCAACGTTAGCATCAAAATTAGAACTGTTCTAATTTTACAAACAATGAGTGGCATCTAGCAATACATCATTGCTACCTAAGTTGCATGATGTCATGGTTTGACTTTTATAATTCCTGAATAAACTTTCTTTATGTATTTTATCCTTTTGTCCTTTATATCTTAGATGAACACAAGTCATGGGTTAGTCACACTTGCGTTGTCCATCTAGTGTTTCTTGATGTCTTGAGTAGATTATTATAAATGAATCTCTATGATATCTCAAATCATAATATTCGAGCATGACCATGCATTTTCTAATCTCACTCAATCAAGTGGCCGAAGATATTTCTCCCATTATGTAGGAGGGACAAATCCTTTCTTGATCAACCATATTTCACTACATAGGTCATCACGTATCCAATCATCAATCTTTATAATGTAGTCAGTTACGACACACGTTTTGACTATGTCAAAATAGGTAAATCTTTATGTTGAAATCATGTTGATCTCAAGTCTGAGGATTATACATATGTTTATCATGAGCAATGTTGTGACTATCACATAATTACCCAAGAAACATGCTCATAGCGGGTCAATCCAGTATGTTGTTCTCTAACAAATACTTATGTGTTGATTTTGACATCTCTATGCCAATGACAACACTTGTTATCAATCAACCACATATTAGTCTTTATATATTATCACTGTCCATACCCGTAATAATATTCGACTAAGGTTTCTATTTAACAATAATCGTATTATTGTATGGACATTATTATACAATTGTTAGTTTGATGCCCAGAAACATACCAAATGATAATAACGGCAATGCCATTACTTGATAAATCTAGTAAAATAGTATGTCTATTCAATCATCATATGATTGTTCTTTGGGCATACTCCAACAGGCCTAAAATGGGCTTGGGGTTTCAGAATGGGTAGGGTTGTTCTAGAAAGTTTTGACTACTAGAAATGGGTGTTTCGGTGCTAGTTTCGGAATGCACCCGAGTATCGAAATGGTCAACCTGGTTTCAAAACGACAGTTTCGGTATATGGCCTTGTGTTTCAAAACACCAGATCGTTAAGCTTAGATTTGAATTGTTTCACGTTTTTGTTTCTTACATTTTGGACCCTAAATCTTATGAGTTTGGTTGATCATTTTAAGTTGAAATTTAACATGTTGGATTTTTATTAGTCTAATTTGTGTTTGGTAAACCTAAATCTTGTTAAGTCCTCTAACTTTTGGAAATTAACAATTTAGTCCCTAAAAGACATGTGTATGCAATTGAAGCCTTTAATGAAGTCCGTTCGCAGTGTTGTTACCGCTAATATGTTTTGCCACTCACGTAGGTTAATGAAGTGCATCTAGTAAAGTTAAAAAGAAAAAAGGGTAATTAATCAAGATTGACTTTCAGGTTGACTTTGGTTTTCCCCGTGTAATCTTCTTAGTTTGGGTTGGGCGTCTAGGCCGGGCTAAGGGGGTTACATTTGTTGGTATCAGAGCCAGGTTATAAAATAATTTGGGGATGTTTGTACGAGAAATTGATATGTGTTGATGTATGTTGTGTGAAAAGCGTGCAATTGGTTGAATTTTGAAGCTTATGATATGCTGAATTGATGTGAGTCGCATGTGAAATGAATATCATTGTGTGATGATGATGCAATGCTGTTATGTGCTGATTTTGGATGATGGAAAGCATGTTGAGCACGATGTTTTATTGTATGTTATGCTATGTGAGGGAAATTGGGGTGCCCATTGTCTTATTACGCTAAATAAATGTTTTTGTAAACTTGGATTCTTGCTTGTTGCTGGCCTAAATGGTTTGACTTGTTTTGTTGTTATGCCTTGTTTAAAATAGCACTATGGGTCCAAGAAGAGAGATGAGGTTGAATACTATAATGCATGCGAATGAGTAGAGTGAGCAAGGGGCTGATGTCGCACCTGGTGGACCCTTACCTCCTCCGCCACAACCTAGAGTTGGGGAGCAGGTGCAGCAAGGACCTTGTAATGCCATGGTTTGGGCCTAGATGTTTTAGACATCGGATCGGACCGGTCGAGAACAGTTCGAACCACGTTAGGTGATTTAAGGAAATTAAGGATCGAGATAGGATAAAAATGTGGTAAAAATTGCTAAAATCCTCTAAAAATATGTTTACGAGGTTGGTCAAGTCAATTTTACAAAACGGATTTTGGAAATGGGACATTTTGAGTAGTAACCAAATTGTAATGTTTCAAAACTGGGAAAATGTGGTTTTTAATGTAGATGCCAAAATCTTAGAATCTTTAGGGGGCTTTAAGGCAATTTGACCTTTCCTCAATATGACATATGTTTTAAAAGTCTTTTAATTAAATAGCTTTAATTAGATTTATATTAATTAATTAATATAGGTAGTTAATGTGAGATTTTTAATTACGTAACTACCAACTCTTTCTCATTTTCAGCCAAACACTAATTCACTCATCTTTCTCAAGAATTCTTTCTCCGAAAAACTCTCTCAAAATTTCCTAAATCATTTTCAAGAAATCATTCCTAGTTCTTCAAGATTTTGCTAAGGAAAACTTGTCATTCATTGAGGGAAGTAAGGATTGGAGGTAAATCCCGTTCTCAACCTGTAATCAAAGATCTTTACTAAAATTTCCAAGAACTTTGGCTTCTAATTAATGTTTTTGGTTGAGTTTTCATTATAGTTTTGATTGTAGATCAAAATATTGTAAATACATTGTTGAAATCTCAATTTTCGGACTTGTTGAGTTAAGCTCTGTTTTGTGTTGATTTTAATTGAGTTCTACGTTGATTTATATGTTAAAATGAAGTGTTGATAACATAGATCCCGAAATCCTTGAGATCCTTGAGTTTCTGGATAGTTTTAAGTTAGTTTTTGAGGTGAAATGGTGGAATCTTGCTTGCTATAGGTATAAGCTTGGGTTAGGTTGTTTGTTAGATGTGTTTTGATGTTTATTATGATTTGGAAGTGATGTATGTTGGATGGGCTTGGTTTAGGAAGCAATCGATTGCGTTTTTGGTTGTTTCAGATGGGTAAATTGGTGTAGTTTGGGTAAGCAAAGAGTTTGGGAATTTTTGTGGTGTTGAAATGCATTTTAATGCATTTAGATCTCTATTTTGATGATGTGAAAACATGTGATCTTGATCCGGAAGCAAACGAGGTGTTGTTAGAGGCTCCGAAAGAGTAATTTCCATGTCGGTGAGCAAGGCTTCGTGTATCAGTGATTGATTTTTGCTAAGCTTAGTGTAAGTTTGATACACTTAGCTAAGCTCAAGAGTATGTGATTCGGAAATTCCTCTCTTGGACATGTGCTATGTTTATTGAAATTTCACTTGAGTTAAGTTTGGATTTGTTTACTGTTTTAAAGCATGTTTTAAGCATGAGTGTTTCTGGATTTTAATGCCATTATGTTAAGGATGCACTAGGTAAGTGATCCTTGGTTTTTCATATGAATATGCATATGATGTTAAGCCTGTTATGCTTGTGTAAATGGCATTGTGGTTATGCTTAAAAAATAGTGGATTATTGATGTTAAATGATTATATTGGCAAGTGATGAAAATGGTTTTTAGTTACTTTAATTGGATATAGTTAACTGGCAATAGGATTGGGTGCACCGTGAATAAAGTCGCCTTGGATGTCGAGAGGTTGTGATTGTGCCTTAATCTCCATCCAAGTACCCTAACGATTGAGAATAAGACCACAACGATGAATGGTTTAGTCCCGTGTGTGAGACTTGTGTATTTGTCCCATACTCTCGTTATTGGAAGAATACAACTACCGATGAGTGATGTTGAGGGGTTGTGAATGTGGCATTAATCTCCATCATGGGTGTTGAGGGGTTGTGATTATGCCATTGATATCCACCTTGTGTTGTCCGATAGTATGTATGAAGCGTGTGGGACAACGCTTGAAATCCGCGTATCCTATTGTGTCTTTTGCTGGAATGGTTTATGGATTATCACTTGTGAGCCAATATAATGTTAATGATTAATGTGAAGCATGAGATGCTTGTAAATGATGCAAGAATGCATGAGCAAAGGTTTATTTGCAGTTTTAGAATGTTGCATATGAGCATGTGTTTATAAAGTGCAATGATGTCTTGAGAAGACATGTTTTATGGAAAGGTATGTGATAAAATGTGGTGGCTTTTCAGGTCATGTGAAATGCATTGATGAATGTTGTTTAGCGATCCTCACTAAGCTATATTCTTACGCTCATTTGTTTCATCAATGCAGAGAATTGAGCATTTCATGGCAGCCCAAAAGTAAGGGGATTCCGAGGCTTTCTTTAAGAGATGAATGTGGTTCACCCTTAGTGTAATAAGTGGCAATAGGTGGGATTTCTACTTCCTGAATTTGTTGGTGATGTTTGTTGTTTAAGCATGTTTAACTTCTTTTGTGGACTTGTAATTGGCCTCTATGTGGTTCCTTCGTTTGGTCATGGTATTTTACCTTTGCTATAGCTTGATATCATAAGCATACTTGGATAGCTCAAAAGTCATCATGGTATGATGTGATTGATGAGTGTGTTTTGTTGTTTGATGATGTTTATAAGTCTATTAGATAGATTATATCATGTACAAATCACATAAATCGAAGCATCACTTGCCATGTGCATCCTTAACAAAATGGTTTTAAAAACAAGCAACCTCAATGCTCTAAAACATGCTTTAAACCAGTAATTAAATCATTTTCAACTCAAGTGCATTTTCAACAAAACATAGCACATTTCCGAGAGAGACTTTCGAATCACTTACTCTTGAGCTTAGCTAAGTGTGTCAAACTTACACTAAGATCCCAAGACCACGCTCAAAGCGTTACAAAGCTGGAAAATCCATTTCCACTCACCAATACGCGAAGCCTTGCTCGCCGACATAAAAATTACTCTTTTGGAGCCTCCAAAAACGTCTCGTTTGCTCCCGGATCAAGATCCCTTGTTTTCACATCATCAAAATAGAGATGTAAATGCATTAAAATGCATTTCAACACCAGCTACTAATCACAAACTCGATGCGCACCCAAAGTACACCAATTTACCCATCTGAAACAACCGAAAACTCAATGGATTGCTTCCTAAACAAAACCCAGCCAACATACATCACTTCCAATCAATTATAAACATCAAAACATATCCAAAATCAACCTAAACCCTTCCTTATACCTCCAACAAAAATTACTCCAACATTTCACGTCAAAAACCCAACTAGAACTATAAAGAAACTCAATGAAATCGAGGATTTCAGGATTTATATCAACAAAACCTCTTTTCAACGTATTAACCAACATAAAACTCAATTAAAATAAATCCAAAATAGAGCTTAACAAAACAAGTCCGAAAATCAAGAGTTTCATCATATTTTTGCAAGATTTCAATCTCAAATTGAAACTATAATGAAAACTCAACCAAAAACATTAATTAGAAGCCAAAGATCATGGGAATTTCAATAAAGAACCTAGATTGAAGGTTGAGAACGAGATTTACCTCTAATCCTTGTTTTCCTAAATGAATGACAAGTTTTCTTTAGCAAAAATCTTGAAGAACTTGTAAGAACTCTTGAAATTTGTTTAGAAAATATTGGGAGAGTGTTTGGGAGAAAAGAATTCTGGAGAAAATGAGTTAGAATTGTGTTTGGCTGAAAATGAGAAAAGAAAGGTAGTTACGTCAAGTGAAATTTCATTTTTTTAATTTATTAATTTTAATTTAATAAAAATCATTTTATTAAATTACATTAAAATCCCTTTTAAAACACAAGTCATAGTAAGGAATGGCTAAATTGCCATAACGCTCCCTAAAGATTCTAAAGTTTTGGCTTCTCTTTTAAAATCACATTTCCCACAATTTTGAAACTTTTCATTTTGGTCACTACCCAAAATTTACCTCTTCAAAAATTATTTTTGTAAAATAGATTTGACCAACCTCTTAAACATAATTTTAGAGGATTTTAGCAAGTTTTACCATATTTTTATCCGATCCTGATTCTTGATTTCTTTAAATCACCTAACGTGATTCGAACCGTTCCCGACCGGTTCGGTCCGATATCCAAAACATCTAGGCCCAAAACCAAGGTGTTACACATGAATTTCATAAAGAACATTGCAAATGGTTAAGTTTACAATTCCTAAAAACCAATGAGCGTTTGAGTTGTTGTTTGTTCCGCTGCTTGTTGAACACCTAGGAATCTAACTTGCATCTAGACAACGAAAAAAGAAAAAAATAGGTGTCAAATATATTTTGCATAAATGTTCTTATTTGACGGTGTCAAAGGTGTTGAGTGCGAAAATGTTCTATATTTTAACCCTCATTTACCCATATTATTGATGCTCTCAAACTTGTTTAGTTTCATTTTAGGATAGAATTTTCATAAACATCACATATGGATAATTTTGCACAGATACTGCTGATATCTGTTATTTCTTGTAGGTACATGTCATGGCAGCATCCAAGGCAGCAGAGGAACAGAAGATAACTGCAGAGCTGGAGTAAAGGGTTAAACCAAATTGCCTTATAACTAGCTGTCGTAACATCTACCGTGACAGAAGTGGCGACAGTGAAGAAGAAGAGATGGAAAATGCGAAGTGGAGTTCGAAAAATAGAGGATTTCAAGCTTGAATTTTGTAGACCACTTGCATTAGTTTTGGTGTCCAGAAGCACAAGGAAGGCCTTGCCCAATGTTTAAGGAGAAAAGTCAAAGCAAGAAGATAGGGCGAATTAAAGGAAGTCTACTCAGAGATATAGTCTTTAAATAAATTGTACTTTAATTCGAACTTGTATTCTTGGCCATTAAGAAAACTTACACCCAAGGCCTATATATATGCTTGTATTTCGACCTAAAGAAGGAAAACCTAGTTCCTAGCCGTCTTCCATCATAAACCCTAGCTTTTTCCCTTCTCCATCATGTTCTAAACTTCCCCCAGGGCTAAAGGTTGATCTTGTAAAGTAGTTGTAAGGGTTAAATTGTTTCTTAGGATTTTCTGTTCAATTCAATAAAACTTCAAGTTTATTTACTTTGGTTTTCATATCTCATAAGAGTATCGGAAGAGCATTGTGAGGTTATTTATTTACTTAATATCGGGAGAGTTAAGTATACAAAAGGAGTAAATACAAGTTTTTCAGTTTAGGGTTAAACTATCTTGGCCTAGGGATAGGTACAAGGTTAATTGGTTAAAGAATAATTCACTAACATTGATGTTCTTCCTTTGACTCACGTCGGGAGGTATCATCCAAGACGTGTTCATCGACATCACTTGGACCTAGGGATATGACAAATCACAACAGGGGTTCTTGCCAAACTTGAAGTAAAAGAGTTGTTGTTCGCTGCCGCGACATCAACAGACCTCTGCCGCGACAGGTGCTGCCGCGCCAGACTCGACGACATACACAACAGAAGTTCTCTAAACAATGCAATACCTGCACCACTGAACAAATCAATACCAGCCTACTTTCTCAATCTGATTTCTTCATCTATTTTAGTTTACCTTCAAGATTTCTCAAAACTCTTTACTAAATTTATCTTTTTTCTTGTGCAGGCTTTTAAAGTAAAAAGTATTCCAAGTCCCTATGGAGACGATATCCGATACTTCAAATCACTATATTACTTGTGTCTTGTATACTTGCACTCAATTGCGATAGTCTTATTTACACGCAACAAGTTTTTGGCGATGTTGCTGGGGACTGGCAACATACCTTTACCTTAAATTATTGCAGTTTTAATTTTAATTTTTATTTCTTTTTTGTTTCTAGTTGTTATATTATCCTGTGCTTTTCACAAGGTTTTCTTCTCTTGCTTATACGCAGATCGAGAGGCGGTACAGATCCTGAATACAAACTAGAACTAGAAATCGACTGTACGTACCATCTCAAGAACCAAGCCCGACTTTTGATAGAAAGAAACCTCTATCATGAGGAAAGACTTGAAGCAATGGAGAACGAAGGACAAGGCAATGGGGCAAATATCAACAACAATATCAACAACCCCATGGTTGATATTAATCCTCCTTCTTATCCCCAAGACAACCGACAACCTCCTGCTGCCCCGGTAGCACGACAAACATGCCGAGAATATATGAACAATGATCAAGTTGAATGCAAACTACACTGCCAGGTGTGGAAGCTGAACACTTTGAAATAAAACCTGTGATGTTCAGCCTGATAAATTCAGCCGGACAATTTGGTGGTTCTACTTTAGAGGATGCACGTGAACACTTGAAAACCTTCCAGGAGATTTGTGGATCATTTAGACAACAAGGAATAAGCCTGCAAGTGCTGAGACTCCGACTATTTCCCCATTCATTGAGGGATAGAGCAAAAACCTGGTGGAATAAGTTAACGCCGAGTTCAATAAGACCTTGGGCAGATCTTTGTCGTGAATTCATCTCTCGTTTTAATCCTTCTCTTTTAACTAAAAGATTGCGTAACAAAATTGCTACTCTTCAACAAGAAGATGACGAACAAATGCATGAGGCGTGGGACCGTTCTACAACACTCTTACAAAACTGCCAAATGCACGGATTTTGTAATGCCCTGGTTTTGGGCCTAGATGTTTTAGAGGTTGAATCGGGCCAGTCGAGAACAGTTCGAATCCTTTAAGGGTGATTTAGGGAACACCTAGTTCGGGATGCTATAAAAATATGGAAAAATATCTAAAAACCCTCATTTATTATAAAAATGGTTATGGTGAAAACAATTTTACAAAATGTGATTTGGAAATACTACATTTTGGTGTAGTGACCAAATTGTAGTTTTTGCAAAGGTTGACTAGTGACTGTTTTGTAAAGAATTGAAACTTTGAATCTTTAAGGAACTAATTTTACCAAATTGTTTATATCAGATTTCTCTTTAATTTTGGTGTTTTAATAATGATTTAATAAAAATAATTAAGAGACAAATACTACTTTGACTTTTCATAACTACTTTACGATCATTTCCCTCTTTTCATTTTCTCTCAACTTCCACTCAGCCAAACACAATTCCCACAACAATTAATCTATGATTTTCATCTCTTTTGCTGAGATTTCATTCCCCTAAGGATTTCTAATCTTTACCTCATTAAATCCTTTTGTTTTTACTTTAGATTCTAAAGAAATCTTGCCCAAATTGAGGAGAAATCAGCCATTAGAGGTAAGATTCGTCCTTCTCTTCTAATGATCAGTTATTTACTGAAATTCCCAAGATCTTGATGATTTTTGGTACTATTTGTTAAGCTCTGTTTTGAGGTTGATTTCTAATGTATTTTGGATGGTAATTGATGTTAAGAATGAGGTTTTAACCAATGATTCTCGAATAGGTTTGGATTCTTATGTTTTGGATGCTAGATTTGTGGTTTTTTGAGTGTTCTTGGTGTTCTGTTGTTGCTGGAGTTATAATGACGTGTTTAGGGTGATTTTTGGTGTTGGTTGAGGTTTCGAAATGATTAGAATGGATAGATCTTGGCTGGGCTTTGATTTGGGAAAGTTTGGAGGTGATATCGGTTATTTTGGGTAGCCGAAGTGGTGCTTTTGAGTAGTGCAACGAGTTTTAATGAGTGGCTGGTGATTTCAGTGCATGATGATGCATTAATCCTCTGCTCTTATGTGTAATAAACATGGGAGACATCTTTGGATGCTTTTGGTGTTATATGGAGGTGCCGAAAGTCTAGATATCGTTTCGACAAGCAAGCGAAACGTAATCGGTGAGTGCGAATGGTTTTATAAGTCCTTGAGAGACATGGAAACAAGGTTTGGGGATTTAGGATTGGTTTGAAACACCATCATAAGTCTGGAAGTAAGTATTTCTAGATTTGCTCTCGATATGTGGTTGGTGCCCTAAATTCTTTTAACATGCTCTTGTTTTGAGTTAGACAATACCTACTATTTTAAGCATGATTTGTAGCATAAGATGATGCTATGTAGTGATTTCATGAGATAGCATGTTGTAGTAAAGAGTTTTGAGATTTTGATTTAATGCAAAGCATGAGATATGGTTTTGAAATGAGAATGATTTAAGAAAGGTTGCATTAAAACAATAGGTGAGATGGTGTTTTTGATATAATATATTGGCATAAATGATGAGATAATTATCGGATATAATTAGTCGACCAATAGGATGAAAGTGCACTACAAACTAAAAATTCGTACGTGCTCTTTGGAGTCGGGCATTGGGGGTAGTGCCATCCCGATTAAAAGTGAGAATCCGATGATGAGAGATACCATTGGGGTAGGAGTTGTTGAAACACCCAAGCTTTCTAGCGAAGAGAGATACCACCATGAGATTCCAATGATGTGAGATTCCACCGGGATAGGACTTGGCTAATGCCAAGCTAATCTGCATATCTGAGTAAAGATGTAATATGAAATGACAATATTTGAGATTGTATTTGAGTCACATGTACCAAATGTTGAGATGTTTAATCCTATGAGAAATGCATATGAGATTTGTTGTTTATAAAATGCTTTTGTTTTTATTAAGCATGTGTATGGCTTTGCCATGAGTTTTGCATTGGTTGAATGCATGAGCTAGATTGAAGGTACATGTGATTTTCAAATGGAGAATTGCTTTGAAATGGTTTTCAAGCATGAGATAGAAAGAACATGTTGTAGAAAACGGTTTTTGAGATAGAGTTTTAAAGTTGCATTGTTGTGTTGGTTTTCTTAGAACTTGCCTCACTAAGAAAATGTGCTTACGCTTTCTTTTACCAACAAGACAGATAATTGAGACGTTTTTGGGCAGCAAGGAGGTTAAGGATATCCAAGGAAGTGAGAAGCTCATGTATGGTGATGTTTTCGCATGCTTTAGTAATGATGCTTGGCAATGGGGACCTATGGTTGATTTGGGAAGATGTATTTTGAACTCCCTGTGGTTGTCACAAGTTTGCTATGGTATTTGTGGATTGTAAATGACCTTTATGGTTTGGTCTCGTGGTTTATGGCTTTCATATGGTTTTTGTGATTAGGGAGCATGCATATAGATTTAATGATTGCATGATTTATGCCATGCATTAGTTTATGCTTCATCAAGATGATCTTGATGCTTAAACATGTTGCTAGTATGTTGTGGTATGTGTTGGGACATGTTTGGTTGTGTTAGAGTGTTTAAAACCAGCTGAATCTGCAGTTGCAGGGCTGGGCGTATCAAAACGTCGTTATCTGTTTCGGAACATGGGCCTGAAATGGCCATACTGTTTCGGAACGCGTAAGAGTGTTCCGGAAAGTTTTGGCTACTGGAGAGCCATGTTTCGATACGGGTCTCGAAACGCACCCGAGTACCAATGTAACCCCCTTAACCCGGCCTAGACGGTTGACCCGAATTAAGAAAGTCACACGGGGAAAACCAAAGTCAACCCGAAAGTCAACCTTGATTAACGACCTTTTTTTTTCTTTTTAGTCTTGTCTAGATGCACATTAATCCTAATTGTGATCAAACAAACATCATACTCAAAGATCACAAACATCAGAGATCAAACAGGGACCCAATTGAAAAAATTACAACTTTAGGGACCTAATTGTAATTTCTGATAATTAAAAGGACTTAACCCAAATTAAAGTTACCATCTTGAAATTAATCAGGTTTCATGCGTCTCTGTGAAATTTCAGCTCAAAAGGACTTCCCAAGCTCATACAATTGAACAAACAAGATTCAGGACCAAAACGTAAACAATTCAAAACATATAACTACCAATGTCAGCCCCCAACGGTCGACCGTTCCGAAACAGGTAAACCCTGTTCCGAAACGCGGGCCGTTCCGCAACGGGTTCCGAAACATGGCCTTGGCAGAGACCAAACCGTTTCGAAACGGTGCATACCGTTTCGAACGCCTGGGTTCATGAAAGGCACCCGTTCCGAAACGGTGCACACTGTTCCGAAACGCCTGCACAGATTGCAGCAACTAGCATTCCAAATCATGCAATAGATCATTCAAACATGCTCCAAATGTCACCAAACTTTACCAGCATGCAATTCAACATATATATGACTTATAGGCATCACCAAATCAACCAAACAACATCATATGCAAAAAGCCCCAATTCAATAGGCATGCTTCCTACACAAGCTAGCTATTCAAAACACCAAACTTCCAAAACAAGCATGCAATGATCCAATCCAAAAACCAGCATTTAAAACAACATTCAACATACTTAGGGAGTTCCAAACACCTCCCAAAACATACACATTGGTCCCCCATTGCCAAATTACCCAAAAGCTAAAATGTTTAACAAAAACCTTCCATTCATTGAGCTTTACTTGTACTTGAATTCTTGCCTTCTTGCTACCCCTCAAGGTACTCTAATGCTCTGCATTATTGAATTAAGAAAACGAAGAGAGCGTAAGCAAAAGCTTAGTGAGGAATGCTCTTAAAAACCATTCAATAATGCAATTCAAAACATTTACAAAACATGCTTTAAACCAACCTTTACACATGCTCAAAAGCATACTTTAAACAAGCAATCTCATGCTTCAACATAAACATACATGTCATATTGGCTCAAGTGATACATTTCATTTCTTAAAACAAGTTCATCAACTTCCCAAGGACTTTTAAACACCTTGGCCCCAAGGACTTTTAAACACCTTGGCCATGGACTTTTAAACACCATGAATAAGGACCACACAAGGACTTTTAACCACCTTTGTGTCCAATGCTTGAATCCCCCCAAGGACTTTTAAACACCTTGGCCCCAAGGACTTTTAAACACCTTGGCCCCATGGACTTTTAAACACCATGGAAAGGATCACCTAAGGACTTTTAACCACCTTAGTGTCCGCAACAAGAATCTTCCAAGGACTTTTAACCACCTTGATGTTCTTAAGTAACAAGGCTCACTCAAGGACTTTTAACCACCTTAGTGACCTTAATCTTTTCAAAACATCACTTGCCAATATACATCATAATCATCATTTAATCCACTGTTTTAAAGCATTAAAGCAAGCCATTTTCATCATGCATTTTAAAGCATCAATCCACATTTAAACAATGTACAAAAGCAAGGTACTCCTACCTAGAGTTACCTTCAACATATGGCTTACATCATCAGCAAAATCCATGCTAAAACATGCTTTCAAAACAGTAATTTAAAACATGCAAATCATCATTTTGCATCACAACAAAATCATGGCCACCACTAGAGAGAAAATCCGAAAACTTACACTTGAGCTTAGCAAAGTTGTTTAGACTTAAACTAAGCTCCCAAAACCTTCAAACCTTGGTTTAAAAGCTGAAAACCCAATTTCCACAAATGCACTCACCGATTTCCACTTTGTTTCAAGCCAAAGCACCAAATCAAGCTTCCGGATCAACCACTCTTGGATCCAAAGATGCCTCCCCTGTTTCAACACATCAAAGCAGGGGATTAATGCATCATCATGCATTAATTGCTTCAATGAAAGCACCTAAACTCGCTGCTCTCATCCAACCTCCATTTTCGGCCACCAAACACAACCGAAAATGCATCCAAACCACTTCTAAACAAAGCCCAGCCATAAACCAGCAAAACCTCACTTCCATTAACATCATATAACATCTAAAAACAACCTATTAACATCCTTATACCTCCAGCAACATCAGATCACCAAGATCACCTCAAAAACTACCTTGAAACACAAGCTAAACTTAGGAAACTCAACCTATCCGTGATTGCATCAATCAAAACTCAATTCCTTATCAATTTAGAGATCATTTAACATCAAAAACACCTCTCAAATCACAGATTACTCAGATCTAACGAAAATCATCAAAAATCATCAAAAATCATCAAAATCTTGCATAATAAGCCAAGATCCATTTCAACACTTAAAAACCTTTAATTAAACATCAATTAAGGATTGAAAACTTAGGAATTTCAGTAAAGAACGATAGTTTAGAGGAGAAGGACGTTCTTACCTCCAAACTTGAGTTTCTCCTCTTTTTGCAATCAAAATCCTTGTTGAAACACTTAGCAATTGAAGAGGTTTTGAAGATACAATGATTTGGAATCAAATGAGAGTTGAAAGGAGGGATTTAGGTGAAGAAATCAGATCCAATTCTCTGGAAAAAGTAGTGTTTGGGTTGAGAGAAAATGAGAGAAAGAAAATTAGGAGAAGTTGGTTACAAAATCCAAAAATAGCCAAATGGCTTCCCTCCAATTTTAATAACCTTTAAAATTAGATTTTAGACTTAAAATATCTTAGAAAAATCTGGAGAAACTCCCTTTGGGTAAATAGCTCCTTAAAGATTCAAAGTTTCAACCCTTTATAAAACAGCCACCAAACTTGCGAAAATTACATTTTGGTCACTAGCCAAAATGTCACACTTCCAAAACTCATTTTCCAAAATTGATTTTACAGTTCACTTAATTATATTAAAAGATGATTTTAGAACATTTTTCCATATTTTTAATGCAACCCGAACTAGGCTTTCCTAATTTCACCTCTTTTGATTCGAACAGCACTTTGACCAACCGGTCAATGCCCAAAACTCCTAAGCCCAAAACCGGGGCGTTACAACTCTCCCCCCCTTAAGAAATTTCGTCCTCGAAATTTACCTGAAGGAAAGAGATAAGGAAACTGCTTCAGCATGTCTTCCTTCCGCTCCCACGTGGCTTCCTCAACAACTCGATGCTTCCACAGCACCTTCACCAACTCAATGGTTTTGCCACGAAGAACCTTGCTATCCGAATCCAGAACCTTCACCGGTTCCTCATCATAGGTCAAATCCGGATTCAAAACCACTTCCTCCACAGGCATCACATGCGAAGGATCAGATCTATACTTTCGGAGCATAGAAACATGAAACACATCATGAATCTTCTCCAACTCCTGAGGTAACCTCAGCCGATACGCAACAGGACCCACACGCTCAACCACCTCATATGGTCCAATGTACCGAGGGCTCAACTTACCCTTCTGGCCAAACCTCATCACCTTCTTCCAAGGCGAAACCTTCAAGAACACACGGTCACCCACCGCATACTCTATCTCCTTACGCTTCAAATCCGCGTAAGACTTTTGCCGATCAGAGGCAGCCTTCAACCTCTCACAAATGAGCTTCACCTTCTCGGTGGTCCCTTTCAACAAAGCAGGCATCGAAACCAACTTTTGACCAGTTTCAGCCCAACAAAGAGGAGTCCTACACTTCCTCCCATAGAGAGCCTCATAAGGTGCCATATGTATACTCGCCTGATAACTATTGTTATAAGCGAACTCAACCAAAGGTAGATGCTTCTCCCAAGAACCTTGGAACTCAATCACGCAGCATCTCAACATATCCTCCAAAATCTGAATAACCCGCTCAGACTGACCATCCGACTGAGGATGATAGGATGTACTAAAATGCAACCTTGTACCCAGAGCATGATGCAAACACTGCCAGAAACGCGATGTGAACCTCGGATCCCTATCCGACACAATCGACTTAGGCACACCATGCAACCTCACAATCTCAGCAAT
Organism: Hibiscus tridactylites; assembly: GCA_958450335.1. Classification (NCBI taxonomy): domain Eukaryota; kingdom Viridiplantae; phylum Streptophyta; class Magnoliopsida; order Malvales; family Malvaceae; genus Hibiscus; species Hibiscus tridactylites. The sequence goes on along the minus strand of OY288280.1, from coordinate 7,213,279 downwards.
GTACAGCTCTGCCAGCTTATCCAAAGAAAACGTAGTATGCACAGGCAAGAAATGCGCACACTTCGTCAAGAGATCCACAATCACCCAAACAGAATTCTTCTTCGATGGAGACAAAGGCAAACCAGATACGAAATCCATGGTAATCCTCTCCCACTTCCATTCAGGGATTTTCAACGGTTGCAACAAACCAGAAGGAACCTGATGTTCAGCCTTAACTCGCTGACACACCAAACACTTGCTCACAAACTCTGCAACATCCTTCTTCAAACCTACCCAATAGTACTCATCACGTAGATCACGATACATCTTAGTACTACCAGGATGCATAGCAAAAGGACTACTATGACCTTCAGTCAGAAATAGCACGCCTCAACTCAACATCAGCAGGCACTACTATCCGACTACCAAAACACAACACACCATCCTCATTAAAGCAGAAATCCGAAGGTCTACCCTCCGCGATATCCTGAACATGAGACACCAAGGAATCAACCAGCAACAAGACCACCATCTCGCGATATGCTCAAGCTAGAAAACATAGCTCTCAGCTCAACAGCTACCTTTCTATTCAAGGCATCAGCAACAACATTATCTTTACCAGGATGATACTCAATCGTCAGATCATAATCCTTCAGCAACTCCAACCAACGTCGCTGCCTAAGATTCAACTCCTTCTGAGACATCAGATACCTCAAACTCTTGTGATCCGTGTACACAGTACACTTCTCACCATACAGATAATGTCTCCAGATCTTCAGAGCAAAAACCACTGCAGCCAGCTCAATGTCATGCGTAGGATAGTTGCGCTCATGCACCTTCAATTGCCGCGACGCATAAGCCACAACCTTACCCTCTTGCATCAGCACACACCCCAAACCAACATAGGATGCATCACTATAGACCACAAACTCTTTCCCTGATTCAGGCTGAATCAAGATAGGAGCTTGCGTCAAAGCCGCCTTCAGCTTCTCAAAAGCCTGCTGTCTCGCTTCTGTCCACTCATACTTAACATCCTTTTGCAACAGATTCGTCAAAGGAGCAGCAATCTTGGAAAAACAATCCACAAACCTCCGGTAGTATCCCGCCAAACCAAGGAAACTACGGACTTCATGAACAGACTTAGGAACTTTCCAATTCATCACCGCTTCAATCTTCTGAGGATCAACACGAATCCCCTCAGCTGAGACCACATGCCCAAGAAACACCACCTCCTTAAGCCAAAACTCACACTTGCTCAGCTTAGCATAAAGCTGATTCTCCAACAAAGCTTGCAGCACAACCCTAAAATGCTCTTCGTGCTCCTCCTCAGTACGCGAGTACACGAGGATATCATCAATGAACACCACAACGAACTTGTCCAGGTATTCATGAAACACACGATTCATCATGTCCATGAAAGCAGCAGGAGCATTTGTCAAACCAAACGGCATCACAAGGAACTCATAATGCCCATACCTTGTCCTGAAAGCTGTCTTAGGCACATCCACATCCTTCACCTTCAACTGATAATACCCTGACCTCAAGTCAATCTTAGAGAACACAGCAGCTCCCCGAAATTGATCAAAGAGATCATCAATCCTCGGCAAAGGATACCGATTCTTGATAGTCAACTTGTTCAGCTGACGGTAATCAATGCACATCCTCATAGTGCCATCTTTCTTCTTCACAAACAAGACAGGAGCACCCCAAGGCGACACACTCGGCCGGATGAAACCACGATCTAGCAGCTCTTGCAACTGCGTCTTCAGCTCCTTCAGCTCCTTAGGTGCCATTCTATAGGGAGTAATGGACACAAGAGTTGTATTCTCATACAGCTCAATTCCAAACTCCACCTCGCGATTAGGAGGTAAACCAGGCAACTCTTCAGGAAAAACACCAGGAAACTCCTTCACAACCTTGATATCTTGCACCCTCAACTCCTTAGAGCTAGGATTCATCACAAAAGCTAGATAAGCTTCGCAACCTTGCCTCAGCATCCTACTCGCCTCCAAGGTAGACACCACATTAGCAAGAAACTTCACATTCTCACCAACCACAACAACTTCATAATCATACGCAAGCTTAAGTGAAACCCGCTTATTTTCACAATCCACAACAACACGATGCTCAGCAAGCCAATCCATACCAAGGATCATATCAAAACCATAGAAAGGCAACTCCATAAGATCAACATGGAAGACATGTTCTTGAACAACCAAGGGACACCTTCTATAAATCTTTCAAGTCACAACAGTTTCACCAAAAGAACTAGTGACACGAACTCCAACATCCAAAGACTCAACAGGCAAACCAAGCAATTCAGCATGCTCACGACCACCTTCCTCTCTCCTCTGGAAATTACCACGGCCGCGCCCACGACCTCTCTGCGGTGCAACAACAGGAGCACGATCTTGGCCACCAGCCAACCACGGACAATTTCGCCTCAGATGGTCAACAGAACCACAGTTCCAACATCCATTCCCAGCTGCCGCAACAGGAGCTTGCACCTCCCTCACAGCACGAGGACAGTCACGCTTCATATGACCACGCGAACCACAGATCCAGCAAGCACTAGGATCAGCTCTAGCATAACCACTTCTAGCAGGTGCACCACCACCTCTCTTGGCTGAGGACTAATACTTCTGATCACGTCCCCTCTTGTTCCATCCACCTCCGGAACTATACTCAGCAGCTCTCTTGCCAGAACTTGCTCCAGCACCTTTCGCAGCTAAACCCAAGTTCATCTCAATGTCCTTGGATCGGCCAACCAACACATCAAAATCATTGTACTCAGCAGCCAACATATATGTCTTTACTTCCGTCACCAAGCCATAACGGAACATTTTGCACCTCTCTCGCTCATCCGGTATCAGCTCCGGTGCATACTGACTGAGTCGCACAAACTGCACTTCATTATCAGCCACACTCATACTCCCTTGGGTAAGAGACATGAATTCACGCTTTTTCTCATCAAGATATCTCACTCCTAGATATCTCCTCTTGAACGCATTCTGAAAGAATGTCCAAGTAACATCAGCTTCAGCCATCCCAGCTATGGTGGTCGTCCACCACGTATACGCATCGTTCTGCAGCAAGGACACAACACATCCCAACTTTTGCACATCCGTGCAGCTCATCTGACCCAAAATACGCTTAGTACTCTCTAGCCAAGCTTCCGAACTCTCAGCGGACATACCCCTGAACTCAGTCCCACCAAGACTGCGCAGACGCTCCAAAGGTAATCTCACTCCAGCATCTCCCTGATGCCTAGCTCCTTGAGCTCCAGCTACTGCTGCTCGAAAAGCACCCGCAATAGCTTGTACCAGCATAGACATATCAGGCATAGCTTGCCCCTGACCAACCTCTGGTCAAGCAGCTCCAGCACCAGCTGCAGCTTCAGCTCGCTCACCTCCAGCACCACCACCAGGCGGAGGAGGGGGTAACACTGCACTACCCGTATTCTCTTCATTCTCATTCTCATTGGGAGCCTTAGCTCGCACACTACCTCTTAACTCTCTACGTGGTGCCATACTTTTACCATGCAATCACAATGCAAAATAAAACAAGTCAGGCCCAGCAAGGTAAGCAATCCAAGTATTCAAGCTCAATTTCATTCAAAATCAACATCATTTCATTAGCTTTTGTTTGGGAATGGGTACCCTCAACATGCAACATCACAACATACATCTCAATTGCATCAACATCACAAGCCACTGAACATGCTTTCAAACATCAAGCATACAAACTAAACATAATTCAATCATGCATACATTCATTTCCAATTACTCGCAAACTCAGCTCTGATACCACCAAATGTAACCCCCTTAACCCGGCCTAGACGGTTGACCCGAATTAAGAAAGTCACACGGGGAAAACCAAAGTCAACCCGAAAGTCAACCTTGATTAACGACCCTTTTTTTTCTTTTTAATCTTGTCTAGATTCACATTAATCCTAATTGTGATCACACAAACATCATACTCAAAGATCACAAACATCAGAGATCAAACAAGGACCCAATTGAACAAATTACAACTTTAGGGACCAAATTGTAGTTTTTGATAATTAAAAGGACTTAACCCAAATTAAAGTTACCATCTTGAAATTAATTAGGTTTCATGCTTCTCTTTGAAATTTCAGCTCAAAAGGACTTCCCAAGCTCATACAATTGAACAAACAAGATTTAGGACCAAAACGTAAACAATTCAAAACATATAACTGCCAATGTCAGCCCCCAACGGTCGACCGTTCCGAAACAGGTAAACCCTGTTCCGAAACGCGGGCCGTTCCGCAACGGGTTCCGAAACATGGCCTTGGCAGAGACCAAACCGTTTCAAAACGGTGCATACCGTTTCGAACGCCTGGGTTCATGAAAGGCACCCGTTCCGAAACGGTGCACACTGTTCCGAAACGCCTGCACAGATTGCAGCAACTAGCATTCCAAATCATGCAATAGATCATTCAAACATGCTCCAAATGTCACCAAACTTTACCAGCATGCAATTCAACATATATATGACTTATAGGCATCACCAAATCAACCAAACAACATCATATGCAAAAAGCCCCAATTCAATAGGCATGCTTCCTACACAAGGTAGCTATTCAAAACACCAAACTTCCAAAACAAGCATGCAATGATCCAATCCAAAAACCAGCATTTAAAACAACATTCAACATACTTAGGGAGTTCCAAACACCTCCCAAAACAAACACATTGGTCCCCCATTGCCAAATTACCCAAAAGCTAAAATGTTTAACAAAAACCTTCCATACATTGAGCTTTACTTGTACTTGAATTCTTGCCTTCTTGCTGCCCCTCAAGGTACTCTAATGCTCTGCATTATTGAATTAAGAAAACGAAGAGAGCGTAAGCAAAAGCTTAGTGAGGAATGCTCTTAAAAACCATTCAATAATGCAATTCAAAACATTTACAAACATGCTTTAAACCAACCTTTACACATGCTCAAAAGCATACTTTAAACAAGCAATCTCATGCTTCAACATAAACATACATGTCATATTGGCTCAAGTGATACATTTCATTTCTTAAAACAAGTTCATCAACTTCCCAAGGAGTTTTAAACACCTTGGCCCCAAGGACTTTTAAACACCTTGGCCATGGACTTTTAAACACCATGAATAAGGACCACACAAGATCACCATCTCGCGATATGCTCAAGCTAGAAAACATAGCTCTCAGCTCAACATCTACCTTTCTACTCAAGGCATCAGCAACAACATTAGCTTTACCAGGATGATACTCAATCGTCAGATCATAATCCTTGAGCAACTCCAACCAACGTCGCTGCCTAAGATTCAACTCCTTCTGAGACATCAGATACCTCAAACTCTTGTGATCCGTGTACACAGTACACTTCTCACCATACAGATAATGTCTCCAGATCTTCAGAGCAAAAACCACTGCAGCCAGCTCAATGTCATGCGTAGGATAGTTGCGCTCATGCACCTTCAATTGCCGCGACGCATAAGCCACAACCTTACCCTCTTGCATCAGCACACACCCCAAACCAACATAGGATGCATCACTATAGACCACAAACTCTTTCCCTGATTCAGGCTGAATCAAGATAGGAGCTTGCGTCAAAGCCGCCTTCAGCTTCTCAAAAGCCTGCTGTCTCGCTTCTGTCCACTCATACTTAACATCCTTTTGCAACAGATTCGTCAAAGGAGCAGCAATCTTGGAAAAACAATCCACAAACCTCCGGTAGTATCCCGCCAAACCAAGGAAACTACGGACTTCATGAACAGACTTAGGAACTTTCCAATTCATCACCGCTTCAATCTTCTGAGGATCAACACGAATCCCCTCAGCTGAGACCACATGCCCAAGAAACACCACCTCCTTAAGCCAAAACTCACACTTGCTCAGCTTAGCATAAAGCTGATTCTCCAACAAAGCTTGCAGCACAACCCTCAAATGCTCTTCGTGCTCCTCCTCAGTACGCGAGTAAACGAGGATATCATCAATGAACACCACAACGAACTTGTCCAGGTATTCATGAAACACACGATTCATCATGTCCATGAAAGCAGCAGGAGCATTTGTCAAACCAAACGGCATCACAAGGAACTCATAATGCCCATACCTTGTCCTGAAAGCTGTCTTAGGCACATCCACATCCTTTACCTTCAACTGATAATACCCTGACCTCAAGTCAATCTTAGAGAACACAGCAGCTCCCCGAAATTGATCAAAGAGATCATCAATCCTCGGCAAAGGATACCGATTCTTGATAGTCAACTTGTTCAGCTGACGGTAATCAATGCACATCCTCATAGTGCCATCTTTCTTCTTCACAAACAAGACAGGAGCACCCCAAGGCGACACACTCGGCCGGATGAAACCACGATCTAGCAGCTCTTGCAACTGCGTCTTCAGCTCCTTCAGCTCCTTAGGTGCCATTCTATAGGGAGTAATGGACACAGGAGTTGTATTCTCATACAGCTCAATTCCAAACTCCACCTCGCGATTAGGAGGTAAACCAGGCAACTCTTCAGGAAAAACACCAGGAAACTCCTTCACAACCTTGATATCTTGCACCCTCAACTCCTTAGAGCTAGGATTCATCACAAAAGCTAGATAAGCTTCGCAACCTTGCCTCAGCATCCTACTCGCCTCCAAGGTAGACACCACATTAGCAAGAAACTTCACATTCTCACCAACCACAACAACTTCATAATCATCCGCAAGCTTAAGCGAAACCCGCTTATTTTCACAATCCACAACAGCACGATGCTCAGCAAGCCAATCCATACCAAGGATCATATCAAAACCATAGAAAGGCAACTCCATAAGATCAACATGGAAGACATGTTCTTGAACAACCAAGGGACACCTTCTATAAATCTTTCGAGTCACAACAGTTTCACCAAAAGAACTAGTGACACGAACTCCAACATCCAAAGACTCAACAGGCAAACCAAGCAATTCAGCATGCTCACGCAAAATGTATGAATGCGTAGATCCAGAATCTATCAAAGAAAGCAATGACAAGGATTGCAAAGTAAAGGTACCTGCAATCACATCTGCATCATTCCTTCCCTCGCGCTGTGCATACACCCTCGCTTGGCCTCCACCCTCAGGCTGAATAGCCACAACATGAGCTACTCCGCGACCACCTTCCTCTCTCCTCTGGAAATTACCACGGCCGCGCCCACGACCTCTCTGCGGTGCAACCACAGGAGCACGATCTTGGCCACTAGCCAACCTCGGACAATCTCGCCTCAGATGGTCAACAGAACCACATATCCAACATCCATTCCCAGCTGCCGCAACAGGAGCTTGCACCTCCCTCACAGCACGAGGACAGTCACGCTTCATATGACCACGCGAACCACAGATCCAGCAAGCACTAGGATCAGCTCTAGCATAACCACTTCTAGCAGGTGCACCACCACCTCTCTTGGCTGAGGACTAATACTTCTGATCACGTCCCCTCTTGTTCCATCCACCTCCGGAACTATACTCAGCAGCTCTCTTGCCAGAACTTGCTCCAGCACCTTTCGCAGCTAAACCCAAGTTCATCTCAATGTCCTTGGATCGGCCAACCAACACATCAAAATCATTGTACTCAGCAGCCAACATATATGTCTTTACTTCCGTCACCAAGCCATAACGGAACATTTCGCACCTCTCTCGCTCATCCGGTATCAGCTCCGGTGCATACTGACTAAGTCGCACAAACTGCACTTCATACTCAGCCACACTCATGCTCCCTTGGGTAAGAGACATGAATTCACGCTTTTTCTCATCAAGATATCTCACTCCTAGATATCTCCTCTTGAACGCATTTTGAAAGAATGTCCAAGTAACATCAGCTTCAGCCATCCCAGCTATGGTGGTCGTCCACCACTTATACGCATCGTCCTGCAGCAAGGACACAACACATCCCAACTTTTGCACATCCGTGCAGCTCATCTGACCCAAAATACGCTTAGTACTCTCTAGCCAAGCTTCCGAACTCTCAGCGGACATACCCCTGAACTCAGTCCCACCAAGACTGCGTAGACGCTCCAAAGGTAATCTGACTCCAGCATCTCCCTGATGCCCAGCTCCTTGAGCTCCAGCTACTGCTGCTCGAAAAGCACCCGCAATAGCTTGTACCAGCATAGACATATCAGGCATAGCTTGCCCCTGACCAACCTCTGGTCCAGCAGCTCCAGCACCAGCTACAGCTTCAGCTCGCTCACCTCCAGCACCACCACCAGGCGGAGGAGGGGGTAACACTGCACTACCCGTATTCTCTTCATTCTCATTCTCATTGGGAGCCTTAGCTCGCACACTACCTCTTAACTCTCTACGTGGTGCCATACTTTTACCATGCAATCACAATGCAAAATAAAACAAGTCAGGCCCAGCAAGGTAAGCAATCCAAGTATTCAAGCTCAATTTCATTCAAAATCAACATCATTTCATTAGCTTTTGTTTGGCAATGGGTACCCTCAACATGCAACATCACAACATACATCTCAATTGCATCAACATCACAAGCCACTGAACATGCTTTCAAACATCAAGCATACAAACTAAACATACTTCAATCATGCATACATTCATTTCCAATTACTCTTAAACTCAGCTCTGATACCACCAAATATAACCCCCTTAACCCGGCCTAGACGATTGACCCGAATTAAGAAAGTCACACGGGGAAAACCAAAGTCAACCCGAAAGTCAACCTTGATTAACGACCCTTTTTTTTCTTTTTAATCTTGTCTAGATTCACATTAATCCTAATTGTGATCACACAAACATCATACTCAAAGATCACAAACATCAGAGATCAAACAAGGACCCAATTGAACAAATTACAACTTTAGGGACCAAATTGTAGTTTTTAATAATTAAAAGGACTTAACCCAAATTAAAGTTACCATCTTGAAATTAATCAAGTTTCATGCTTCTCTGTGAAATTTCAGCTCAAAAGGACTTCCCAAGCTCATACAATTGAACAAACAAGATTTAGGACCAAAACGTAAACAATTCAAAACATATAACTGCCAATGTCAGCCCCCAACGGTCGACCGTTCAGAAACAGGTAAACCCTGTTCCGAAACGCGGGCCGTTCCGCAACGGGTTCCGAAACATAGCCTTGGCAGAGACCAAACCGTTTCAAAACGGTGCATACCGTTTCGAACGCCTGGGTTCATGAAAGGCACCCGTTCCGAAACGGTGCACACTGTTCCGAAATGCCTGCACAGATTGCAGCAACTAGCATTCCAAATCATGCAATAGATCATTCAAACATGCTCCAAATGTCACCAAACTTTACCAGCATGCAATTCAACATATATATGACTTATAGGCATCACCAAATCAACCAAACAACATCATATGCAAAAAGCCCCAATTCAATAGGCATGCTTCCTACACAAGGTAGCTATTCAAAACACCAAACTTCCAAAACAAGCATGCAATGATCCAATCCAAAAACCAGCATTTAAAACAACATTCAACATACTTAGGGAGTTCCAAACACCTCCCAAAACAAACACATTGGTCCCCCATTGCCAAATTACCCAAAAGCTAAAATGTTTAACAAAAACCTTCCATACATTGAGCTTTACTTGTACTTGAATTCTTGCCTTCTTGCTGCCCCTCAAGGTACTCTAATGCCCTGCATTATTGAATTAAGAAAACGAAGAGAGCGTAAGCAAAAGCTTAGTGAGGAATGCTCTTAAAAACCATTCAATAATGCAATTCAAAACATTTACAAAACATGCTTTAAACCAACCTTTACACATGCTCAAAAGCATACTTTAAACAAGCAATCTCATGCTTCAACATAAACATACATGTCATATTGGCTCAAGTGATACATTTCATTTCTTAAAACAAGTTCATCAACTTCCCAAGGACTTTTAAACACCTTGGCCCCAAGGACTTTTAAACACCTTGGCCATGGACTTTTAAACACCATGAATAAGGACCACACAAGGACTTTTAACCACCTTTGTGTTCAATGCTTGAATCACCCTACGGACTTTTAAACACCTTGGCCCCAAGGACTTTTAAACACCTTGGCCCCATGGACTTTTAAACACCATGGAAAGGATCACCTAAGGACTTTTAACCACCTTAGTGTCCGCAACAAGAATCATCCAAGGACTTTTAACCACCCTTATGTTCTTAAGTAACAAGGCTCACTCAAGGACTTTTAACCACCTTAGTGACCTTAATCTTTTCAAAACATCACTTGCCAATATACATCATAATCATCATTTAATCCACTGTTTTAAAGCATTAAAACAAGCCATTTTCATCATGCATTTTAAAGCATCAATCCACATTTAAACAATGTACAAAAGCAAGGTACTCCTACCTAGAGTTACCTTCAACATATGGCTTACATCATCAGCAAAATCCATGCTAAAACATGCTTTCAAAACAGTAATTTAAAACATGCAAATCATCATTTTGCATCACAACAAAATCATGGCCACCACTAGAGAGAAAATCCGAACACTTACACTTGAGCTTAGCAAAGTTGTTTAGACTTAAACTAAGCTCCCAAAACCTTCAAACCTTTGTTTAAAAGCTGAAAACCCAATTTCCACAAATGCACTCACCGATTTCCACTTTGTTTCAAGCCAAAGCACCAAATCAAGCTTCCGGATCAACCACTCTTGGATCCAAAGATGCCTCCCCTGTTTCAACACATCAAAGCAGAGGATTAATGCATCATCATGCATTAATTGCTTCAATGAAAGCACCTAAACTCGCTGCTCTCATCCAACCTCCATTTTCGGCCACCAAACACAACCGAAAATGCATCCAAACCACTTCTAAACAAAGCCCAGCCATAAACCAGCAAAACCTCACTTCCATTAACATCATATAACATCTAAAAACAACCTATTAACATCCTTATACCTCCAGCAACATCAGATCACCAAGATCACCTCAAAAACTACCTTGAAATACAAGCTAAACTTAGGAAACTCAACCTATCCGGGATTGCATCAATCAAAACTCAATTCCTTAACAATTTAGAGATCATTTAACATCAAAAACACCTCTCAAATCACAGATTACTCAGATCTAACGAAAATCATCAAAAATCATCAAAATCTTGCATAATAAGCCAAGATCCATTTCAACACTTAAAAACCTTTAATTAAACATCAATTAAGGATTGAAAACTTAGGAATTTCAGTAAAGAACTGATAGTTTAGAGGAGAAGGACGTTCTTACCTCCAAACTTGAGTTTCTCCTCTTTTTGCAATCAAAATCCTTGTTGAAACACTTAGCAATTGAAGAGGTTTTGAAGATACAATGATTTGGAATCAAATGAGAGTTGAAAGGAGGGATTTAGGTGAAGAAATCAGATCCAATTCTCTGGAAAAAGTAGTGTTTGGGTTGAGAGAAAATGAGAGAAAGAAAATTAGGAGAAGTTGGTTACAAAATCCAAAAATAGCCAAATGGCTTCCCTCCAATTTTAATAACCTTTAAAATCAGATTTTAGACTTAAAATATCTTAGAAAAATCTGGAGAAACTCCCTTTGGGTAAATAGCTCCTTAAAGATTCAAAGTTTCAACCCTTTATAAAACAGCAACCAAACTTGCGAAAATTACATTTTGGTCACTAGCCAAAATGTCACACTTCCAAAACTCATTTTCCAAAATTGATTTTACAGTTCACTTAATTATATTAAAAGATGATTTTAGAACATTTTTCCATATTTTTAATGCAACCCGAACTAGGCTTTCCTAATTTCACCTCTTTTGATTCGAACAGCACTTTGACCAACCGGTCAACGCCCAAAACTCCTAAGCCCAAAACCGGGGCGTTACAACTCTCCCCCCCTTAAGAAATTTCGTCCTCGAAATTTACCTGAAGGAAAGAGATAAGGAAACTGCTTCAGCATGTCTTCCTTCAGCTCCCACGTGGCTTCCTCAACAACTCGATGCTTCCACAGCACCTTCACCAACTCAATGGTCTTGCCACGAAGAACCTTGCTATCCGAATCCAGAACCTTCACCGGTTCCTCATCATAGGTCAAATCTGGATTCAAAACCACTTCCTCCACAGGCATCACATGCGAAGGATCAGATCTATACTTTCGGAGCATAGAAACATGAAACACATCATGAATCTTCTCCAACTCCTGAGGTAACCTCAGCCGATACGCAACAGGACCCACACGCTCAACCACCTCATATGGTCCAATGTACCGAGGGCTCAACTTACCCTTCCGGCCAAACCTCATCACCTTCTTCCAAGGCGAAACCTTCAAGAACACACAGTCACCCACCGCATACTCTATCTCCTTACGCTTCAAATCCGTGTAAGACTTTTGCCGATCAGAGGCAGCCTTCAACCTCTCACAAATGAGCTTCACCTTCTCGGTGGTCCCTTTCAACAAAGCAGGCATCGAAACCAACTTTTGACCAGTTTCAGCCCAACAAAGAGGAGTCCTACACTTCCTCCCATACAGAGCCTCATAAGGTGCCATCTGTATACTCACCTGATAACTATTGTTATAAGCGAACTCAACCAAAGGCAGATGCTTCTCCCAAGAACCTTGGAACTCAATCACGCAGCATCTCAACATATCCTCCAAAATCTGAATAACCCGCTCAGACTGACCATCCGACTGAGGATGATAGGATGTACTAAAATGCAACCTTGTACCCAGAGCTTGATGCAAACACTGCCAGAAACGCGATGTGAACCTCGGATCCCTATCCGACACAATCGACTTAGGCACACCATGCAACCTCACAATCTCAGCAATGTACAGCTCTGCCAGCTTATCCAAAGAAAACGTAGTATGCACAGGCAAGAAATGCGCACACTTCGTCAAGCGATCCACAATCACCCAAACAGAATTCTTCTTCGATGGAGACAAAGACAAACCAGATACGAAATCCATGGTAATCCTCTCCCACTTCCATTCAGGGATTTTTAACGGTTGCAACAAACCAGAAGGAACCTGATGTTCAGCCTTAACTCGCTGACACACCAAACACTTGCTCACAAACTCTGCAACATCCTTCTTCAAACCTACCCAATAGTACTCATCACGTAGATCACGATACATCTTAGTACTACCAGGATGCATAGCAAAAGGACTACTATGACCTTCAGTCAGAATAGCACGCCTCAACTCAACATCAGCAGGCACTACTATCCGACTACCAAAACACAACACACCATCCTCATTAAAGCAGAAATCCGAAGGTCTACCCTCCGCGATATCCTGAACATGAGACACCAAGGAATCAACCAGCAACTGCTTTTCCTTGATCAACTGAACCAAAGATGGTTTCACTTGCAACTCAGCAACAAGACCACCATCTCGCGATATGCTCAAGCTAGCAAACATAGCTCTCAGCTCAACAGCTACCTTTCTACTCAAGGCATCAGCAACAACATTAGCTTTACCAGGATGATACTCAATCGTCAGATCATAATCCTTGAGCAACTCCAACCAACGTTGCTGCCTAAGATTCAACTCCTTCTGAGACATCAGATACCTCAAACTCTTGTGATCCGTGTACACAGTACACTTCTCACCATACAGATAATGTCTCCAGATCTTCAGAGCAAAAACCACTGCAACCAGCTCAATGTCATGCGTAGGATAGTTGCGCTCATGCACCTTCAACTGCCGCGACGCATAAGACACAACCTTACCCTCTTGCATCAGCACACACCCCAAACCAACGTAGGATGCATCACTATAGACCACAAACTCTTTCCCTGATTCAGGCTGAATCAAGATAGGAGCTTGCGTCAAAGCCGCCTTCAGCTTCTCAAAAGCCTGCTGTCTCGCTTCTGTCCACTCATACTTAACATCCTTTTGCAACAGCTTCGTCAAAGGAGCAGCAATCTTGGAAAAACCATCCACAAACCTCCGGTAGTATCCCGCCAAACCAAGGAAACTACGGACTTCATGAACAGACTTAGGAACTTTCCAATTCATCATCGCTTCAATCTTCTGAGGATCAACACGAATCCCCTCAGCTGAGACCACATGCCCAAGAAACACCACCTCCTTAAGCCAAAACTCATACTTGCTCGGCTTAGCATAAAGCTGATTCTCCAACAAAGCTTGCAGCACAACCCTCAAATGCTCTTCGTGCTCCTCCTCAGTACGCGAGTACACGAGGATATCATCAATGAACACCACAACGAACTTGTCCAGGTATTCATGAAACACACGATTCATCATGTCCATGAAAGCAGCAGGAGCATTTGTCAAACCAAACGGCATCACAAGGAACTCATAATGCCCATACCTTGTCCTGAAAGCTGTCTTAGGCACATCCACATCCTTTACCTTCAACTGATAATACCCTGACCTCAAGTCAATCTTAGAGAACACAGCAGCTCCCCGAAATTGATCAAAGAGATCATCAATCCTCGGCAAAGGATACCGATTCTTGATAGTCAACTTGTTCAGCTGACGGTAATCAATGCACATCCTCATAGTGCCATCTTTCTTCTTCACAAACAAGACAGGAGCACCCCAAGGCGACACACTCGGCCGGATGAAACCACGATCTAGCAGCTCTTGCAACTGCGTCTTCAGCTCCTTCAGCTCCTTAGGTGCCATTCTATAGGGAGTAATGGACACAGGAGTTGTATTCTCATACAGCTCAATTCCAAACTCCACCTCGCGATTAGGAGGTAAACCAGGCAACTCTTCAGGAAAAACACCAGGAAACTCCTTCACAACCTTGATATCTTGCACCCTCAACTCCTTAGAGCTAGGATTCATCACAAAAGCTAGATAAGCTTCGCAACCTTGCCTCAGCATCCTACTCGCCTCCAAGGTAGACACCACATTAGCAAGAAACTTCACATTCTCACCAACTACAACAACTTCATAATCATCCGCAAGCTTAAGCGAAACCCGCTTATTTTCACAATCCACAACAGCACGATGCTCAGCAAGCCAATCCATACCAAGGATCATATCAAAACCATAGAAAGGCAACTCCATAAGATCAACATGGAAGACATGTTCTTGAACAACCAAGGGACACCTTCTATAAATCTTTCGAGTCACAACAGTTTCACCAAAAGAACTAGTGACACAAACTCCAACATCCAAAGACTCAACAGGCAAACCAAGAAATTCAGCATGCTCACGCAAAATGTATGAATGCGTAGATCCAGAATCAATCAAAGAAAGCAATGACAAGGATTGCAAAGTAAAGGTACCTGCAATCACATCTGCATCATTCCTTCCCTCGCGCTGTGCATACACCCTCGCTTGGCCTCCACCCTCAGGCTGAATAGCCACAACATGAGCTACTCCGCGACCACCTTCCTCTCTCCTCTGGAAATTACCACGGCCGCGCCCACGACCTCTCTGCGGTGCAACAACAGGAGCACGATCTTGGCCACCAGCCAACCTCGGACAATCTCGCCTCAGATGGTCAACAGAACCACAGTTCCAACATCCATTCCCAGCTGCCGCAACAGGAGCTTGCACCTCCCTCACAGCACGAGGACAGTCACGCTTCATATGACCACGCGAACCACAGATCCAGCAAGCACTAGGATCAGCTCTAGCATAACCACTTCTAGCAGGTGCACCACCACCTCTCTTGGTTGAGGACTAATACTTCTGATCACGTCCCCTCTTGTTCCATCCACCTCCGGAACTATACTCAGCAGCTCTCTTGCCAGAACTTGCTCCAGCACCTTTCGCAGCTAAACCCAAGTTCATCTCAATGTCCTTGGATCGGCCAACCAACACATCAAAATCATTGTACTCAGCAGCCAACATATATGTCTTTACTTCCGTCACCAAGCCATAACGGAACATTTCGCACCTCTCTCGCTCATCCGGTATCAGCTCCGGTGCATACTGACTGAGTCGCACAAACTGCACTTCATACTCAGCCACACTCATGCTCCCTTGGGTAAGAGACATGAATTCACGCTTTTTCTCATCAAGATATCTCACTCCTAGATATCTCCTCTTGAACGCATTCTGAAAGAATGTCCAAGTAACATCAGCTTCAGCCATCCCAGCTATGGTGGTCGTCCACCACGTATACGCATCGTCCTGCAGCAAGGACACAACACATCCCAACTTTTGCACATCCGTGCAGCTCATCTGACCCAAAATACGCTTAGTACTCTCTAGCCAAGCTTCTGAACTCTCAGCGGACATACCCCTGAACTCAGTCCCACCAAGACTGCGCAGACGCTCCAAAGGTAATCTGACTCCAGCATCTCCCTGATGCCCAGCTCCTTGAGCTCCAGCTACTGCTGCTCGAAAAGCACCCGCAATAGCTTGTACCAGCATAGACATATCAGGCATAGCTTGCCCTTGACCAACCTCTGGTCCAGCAGCTCCAGCACCAGCTGCAGCTTCAGCTCGCTCACCTCCAGCACCACCACCAGGCGGAGGAGGGGGTAACACTGCACTACCCGTATTCTCTTCATTCTCATTCTCATTGGGAGCTTTAGCTCGCACACTACCTCTTACCTCTCTACGTGGTGCCATACTTTTACCATGCAATCACAATGCAAAATAAAACAAGTCAGGCCCAGCAAGGTAAGCAATCCAAGAATTCAAGCTCAATTTCATTCAAAATCAACATCATTTCATTAGCTTTTGTTTGGCAATGGGTACCCTCAACATGCAACATCACAACATACATCTCAATTGCATCAACATCACAAGCCACTGAACATGCTTTCAAACATCAAGCATACAAACTAAACATACTTCAATCATGCATACATTCATTTCCAATTACTCGCAAACTCAGCTCTGATACCACCAAATGTAACCCCCTTAACCCGGCCTAGACGGTTGACCCGAATTAAGAAAGTCACACGGGGAAAACCAAAGTCATCCCGAAAGTCAACCTTGATTAACGACCCTTTTTTTTCTTTTTAATCTTGTCTAGATTCACATTAATCCTAGTTGTGATCACACAAACATCATACTCAAAGATCACAAACATCAGAGATCAAACAAGGACCCAATTGAACAAATTACAACTTTAGGGACCAAATTGTAATTTCTGATAATTAAAAGGACTTAACCCAAATTAAAGTTACCATCTTGAAATTAATCAGGTTTCATGCTTCTCTGTGAAATTTCAGCTCAAAAGGACTTCCCAAGCTCATACAATTGAACAAACAAGATTCAGGACCAAAACGTAAACAATTCAAAACTTATAACTGCCAATGTCAGCCCCCAACAGTCGACCGTTCTGAAACAGGTAAACCCTATTCCGGAACGCGGGCCGTTCCGCAACGGGTTCCGAAACATGGCCTTGGAAGAGACCAAACCGTTTCGAAACGGTGCATACCGTTTCGAACGCCTGGGTTCATGAAAGGCACCCGTTCCGAAATGGTGCACACTGTTCCGAAACGCCTGCACAGATTGCAGGAACTAGCATTCCAAATCATGCAATAGATCATTCAAACATGCTCCAAATGTCACCAAACTTTACCAGCATGCAATTCAACATATATATGACTTATAGGCATCACCAAATCAACCAAACAACATCATATGCAAAAATCCCCAATTCAATAGGCATGCTTCCTACACAAGGTAGCTATTCAAAACACCAAACTTCCAAAACAAGCATGCAATGATCCAATCCAAAAACCAGCATTTAAAACAACATTCAACATACTTAGGGAGTTCCAAACACCTCCCAAAACATACACATTGGTCCGCCATTGCCAAATTACCTAAAAGCTAAAATGTTTAACAAAAACCTTCCATACATTGAGCTTTACTTGTACATGAATTCTTGCCTTCTTGCTGCCCCTCAAGGTACTCTAATGCTCTGCATTATTGAATTAAGAAAACGAAGAGAGCGTAAGCAAAAGCTTAGTGAGGAATGCTCTTAAAAACCATTCAATAATGCAATTCAAAACATTTACAAAACATGCTTTAAACCAACCTTTACACATGCTCAAAAGCATACTTTAAACAAGCAATCTCATGCTTCAACATAAACATACATGTCATATTGGCTCAAGTGATACATTTCATTTCTTAAAACAAGTTCGTCAACTTCCCAAGGACTTTTAAACACCTTGGCCCCAAGGACTTTTAAACACCTTGGCCATGGACTTTTAAACACCATGAATAAGGACCACACAAGGACTTTTAACCACCTTTGTGTCCAATGCTTGAATCACCCCAAGGACTTTTAAACACCTTGGCCCCAAGGACTTTTAAACACCTTGGCCCCATGGACTTTTAAACACCATGGAAAGGATCACCTAAGGACTTTTAACCACCTTAGTGTCCGCAACAAGAATCATCCAAGGACTTTTAACCACCTTGATGTTCTTAAGTAACAAGGCTCACTCAAGGACTTTTAACCACCTTAGTGACCTTAATCTTTTCAAAACATCACTTGCCAATATACATCATAATCATCATTTAATCCACTGTTTTAAAGCATTAAAACAAGCCATTTTCATCATGCATTTTAAAGCATCAATCCACATTTAAACAATGTACAAAAGCAAGGTACTTCTACCTAGAGTTACCTTCAACATATGGCTTACATCATCAGCAAAATCCATGCTAAAACATGCTTTCAAAACAGTAATTTAAAACATGCAAATCATCATTTTGCATCACAACAAAATCATGGCCACCACTAGAGAGAAAATCTGAAAACTTACACTTGAGCTTAGCAAAGTTGTTTAGACTTAAACTAAGCTCCCAAAACCTTCAAACCTTGGTTTAAAAGCTGAAAACCCAATTTCCACAAATGCACTCACCGATTTCCACTTTGTTTCAAGCCAAAGCACCAAATCAAGCTTCTGGATCAACCACTCTTGGATCCAAAGATGCCTCCCCTGTTTCAACACATCAAAGCAGAGGATTAATGCATCATCATGCATTAATTGCTTCAATGAAAGCACCTAAACTCGCTGCTCTCATCCAACCTCCATTTTCGGCCACCAAACACAACCGAAAATGCATCCAAACCACTTCTAAACAAAGCCCAGCCATAAACCAGCAAAACCTCACTTCCATCAACATCATATAACATCTAAAAACAACCTATTAACATCCTTATACCTTCAGCAACATCAGATCACCAAGATCACCTCAAAAACTACCTTGAAACACAAGCTAAACTTAGGAAACTCAACCTATCCGGGATTGCATCAATCAAAACTCAATTCCTTATCAATTTAGAGATCATTTAACATCAAAAACACCTCTCAAATCACAGATTACTCAGATCTAACGAAAATCATCAAAAATCATCAAAATCTTGCATAATAAGCCAAGATCCATTTCAACACTTAAAAACCTTTAATTAAACATCAATTAAGGATTGAAAACTTAGGAATTTCAGTAAAGAACTGATAGTTTAGAGGAGAAGGACGTTCTTACCTCCAAACTTGAGTTTCTCCTCTTTTTGAAATCAAAATCCTTGTTGAAACACTTAGCAATTGAAGAGGTTTTGAAGATACAATGATTTGGAATCAAATGAGAGTTGAAAGGAGGGATTTAGGTGAAGAAATCAGATCCAATTCTCTGGAAAAAGTAGTGTTTGGGTTGAGAGAAAATGAGAGAAAGAAAATTAGGAGAAGTTGGTTACAAAATCCAAAAATAGCCAAATGGCTTCCCTCCAATTTTAATAACCTTTAAAATCAGATTTTAGACTTAAAATATCTTAGAAAAATCTGGAGAAACTCCCTTTGGGTAAATAGCTCCTTAAAGATTCAAAGTTTCAACCCTTTATAAAACAGCCACCAAACTTGCGAAAATTACATTTTGGTCACTAGCCAAAATGTCACACTTCCAAAACTCATTTTCCAAAATTGATTTTACAGTTCACTTAATTATATTAAAAGATGATTTTAGAACATTTTTCCATATTTTTAATGCAACCCGAACTAGGCTTTCCTAATTTCACCTCTTTTGATTCGAACAGCACTTTGACCAACCGGTCAACGCCCAAAACTCCTAAGCCCAAAACCGGGGCGTTACAACCAAAACAGTCAGCCCTGTTTCGGTACGGCCGTTTCGATACAAGGGTCAGTGTTTCGAAACACCCGACCGTTGGTGTGCATTTTGAACTGTTGAAGTTCTTATTCCTTACATTTTAGTCCTTGATGATTATAGATGCAATTGGTTGAGTTTGGTATGTCAGATTAAGGTGATTTTTGACAGAGAATTATGAAATATGACTAATTTAATATTTGTAAACTTAAAATCTGCAAAGTCTTTGTCTGTTGCAAAATTTACGTTTTGGTCCCTAAAAGTCTAATTCTTATAATGAAACCCCTAAATGAAATTCGATCGTTGTGTCTTTCCTTCATATGATCTTGAGTGATCACATAGGTTTAATATTGCATTTAAAAAAGACAAAGAAAAAAAGGGTTGTTAATCAAGGTTGACTTTGGTTTTCCCCGTGTAATCTCCATAGTTCGGGTAAAGCGTCTGAGTCGGGCTAAGGGGTTACAGATTCCCTGTATGGAACCAAGTCGTCAAACTCTACAATGCTGCCAATGCACCTACTCAAATGAGAATAGATCCGGAAACGAATGGTTTGTAACTGGACAATGAGCCAGAGGATGCAATGCTTGTGCTAAAAAGGTTGGCAAAGAACTACAAATAGTTCCCCACAGAACGAAGAGGAGGAAGACGAGGTGTATTTGTAAAGGAACACGAATCTGACAACTCGGTGAGAACCCAATTAGCATACATCACAAAGGTAGTTGAAAACCTGCAGCAGAAGAACGAATCTAAGGCATTATTTTCTACCGAGGAGATGTGTGAAACTTGTAATGGAAACCACAATACAGAGGAGTGTCCCCTACAACTGGAAACATGAATGTATGTTGGAAATTTCAACAAGAATAGAGGCTACGACTCCAACAATTAGAACCCGAATTGGAGGAAGAACCATAAATTTTCCTGGAGTAATTCAGAAAATGTCTTGAATCCTCATGTCCAGAATAATCAGAACCATGGAGCCCCAGAATACTATCATGACAGCACCCACAACAGTAGCTAGCATTATCCACAAGTACATTGGAACAGACCCTAGTAGCTTTCATGTCCCAAACTGGAGCATATATGGCCAACATGGATCACTTTGTCGAGAAAACTGGAACATTTATGGATAAAACAGAGATGAGAATGACAAACCCTGAGGCCACTTTGAAGTCTCTAGAAACACAGATGGGTCAGGTAGCTCAGTTCATCAACACTAGACAAAATGGAGGATTCCCTAGTGATACTGAGGTCACTAGAAAACCCACACACTAGCAGTGTAAAGCTATAACAACGAGAAGTGGGAAACAACTACAAGGGCCGAAAATTAAAGAAACACGTAGTAAGGAACCGACCCTACATACACCTGCCAACGATACTGCCCCGGAAGACTTGAAGCAACTTGTTGTCGCCACCCCTTCCACGCCAACGTAAGAATTGGAGGAGACGATAGAATAAATTAAAGTATATAAGCCTCCTCATATCCAAATTCCATGTGAAAGATGTCTCGATAATTCCTATCCTCCACCTTCTTTTCCAAAGCGGTTGAAAAAACAGAAACAAGAGTACCATCTTTAGAAGATCAATGATGTTTTGAAGAAAGTACATATCAATATTTCTTTGTTGGAGGCCATTAAGCAGATGCTTGGTTATGCAAAGTTCCTTAAAGATGCAAAGTCCAAGAGATCCAGACTTACGGAGTTTGAAACTGTAGTCATGACAGAGTTGCATGGCAATCCTACATAACCGTACACCCCCAAAGAAGAAGGATCCTAGCATTTTCATTATACCATGCATAATCGGTGATCAGTATGTGGGTAAGGCACTTTGTGATCTAGGAGCTATTATAAATCTAATGCCCAAATATGTTTTTCAGAAATTAGGTATTGGACAAGCAAGACCCATAACAGTCATGTTGCAATTGGCAGACCCCTCTTACGTACAGCTGGAAGGAAAAATTGAAGACATTCTGGTAAGAGTGGATAAATTCATATTTCCCGCTGTCTTACTTGTTTGAGACTGTGAAGCAGACGAGAATGCACCGATCATCCTAGGGCGGCCCTTCCTAGCCACAGGCAGAACAATGATCGATGTAGAGAAGGGAGAACTGTCTATGAGAGTCAATGACCAGCAGATAAAACTAAATGTTCTCTAGGCCATGAAACAAGCTGATGTACAGGAAAGAATGTAAGTTAATATAAGAGGTAATTTTACACCAACCCTGCATCAGATCAAGCTGTCACGATAGACAAATTGGTCACTATTGCCACAGCCACCTAGTAGACTGCCACGACAGCATTGGTGACAACAACTCCTTAGACAATGACACCTCTGACACTGAAGGTCCTAAAGAGGTAAATTGGATAGGCATATGCCCAAGTAAATTCTTTGAACCTTTGAACTATACCTCTAACGAACATATGATTCAAAAGCCTTCCATAGATCAACCACCTGCTTTAGATCTTAAAGCCCTGCCAGGGCAGCTTAAATATGTTTTTCTTGGTCTCAATGATATGTTGCCTGTAATCATCTCTTCTAAGTTGATGTAGGAACATGAACAACAGCTGATCAGGATGCTACAAGAGGATAAGAAGGCAATTGGATGGACCACTGCCGATATCCAGAGCATCAGCCCGGCCATTTGTATGCATGAGATCCTCTTGGAGAATGATCATAAGCTGAAAATAGATGCTGAGAGACGACTAAATGAAGCTATGAGAGAGTTGGTGTGAAAGGAAATTATCAAGTGACTTGATGCTGTAATTATTTATACCATCTTGGATAGCAAGTGGGTGAGCCCTGTGCAATGTGTACCCAAGAAGGGAGGAATAATTGTAGTAACCAACAAGGATAATAAGCTAATCCCAACTAGGATTGTAACCGGTTGGAGGGTTTGTATGGACTACCGGAAGCTTAATAAAGCTACCCGGAATGACCACTTCCCCTTACCTTTTATTGACCAAATGCTAGATAGATTAGCGGGAAAACCTTACTATTGTTTCCATGATGGTTATTCAGGTTATAACAAAATAGCCATTGCACTAGAGGATTAGGAGAAGACAACCTTCACATGCCCCTATGGAACATACGCTTTTAGGAGGATGCCATTTGGACTGCGTAATGCACCAGCAACTTTTCAGCGGTGTATGATGACAATATTCTCTGATATGGTGGAAGATTTCATGGAGATCTTCATGGATGACTTTTCCGTCTTTGGAAATAGTTTAAATAACTGCCTAGGCAATTTGAAGAAAGTGCTTGAAAGATGTGAAGAGGAAAATCTCGTACGAAACTGGGAAAATGCCATTTTATTGTAGATGAGGGCACATTATTGGGACCCAAAGTCTCCTGACGTGGAATAGAAGTCGACAGAGCCAAAATCGAAGTCATCAAAAAACTGCCTCCGCCTACCATAGTCAAGGGCATTAGGAGTTTCTTAAGACACGCAGGTTTTATCGTAGAATTATTGCTAATTTTTCTAAGATCACTAAACTTTTGTGTCTTTTGTTGGAACAGAATAAAGCCTTTAATTTCAACACCGAATGTACTAAAGCATTCAAGACACTGAAAGAGAAGTTGGTAACAACCCCAATATTACAGCCACCGGACTGGAGTTTACCATTCGAGATAATGTCTAATGCCAGTGACTATATTGTAGGGGCATCACTAGGGCAGAGGTAGAAGAAACTCTCCATGTAATCTATTATGCCAGCAAGACCTTAAACGATGCCCAGATAAACTACACCACAATGTAGAAGGAGTTGCTAGTTGTGGTATTCACCTTCGACAAGTTCATACCATACATACTTGGAACAAAAGTTTTGGTTCACATGAATCACTCAGCAATAAAATACACGTTCACCAAAAAGGATGCACGACCATGATTGATACGTTGGATTATGTTGATGCAAGAGTTTGATATAGAAATCAAAGACCGAAAGGGAACAAAAAACCAAGTAGCTGATCACTTGTCAAGACTGGAGATGGGAAAGGATCAAGATAAAAACAAGGTTAACATACATGAGACTTTCCCAGATGAGCAGTTATTCACTGCAGCGATAGCCATGGCGACAAGTAAGCTTTCTAAAGTTCCTTGGTATGCTGACATAGTAAATTATCTTGTTAGTGGTCTATTACCTATTGAACTTAACTACCAAGCAAAGAAGAGGTTCCAAAATGATGCAAAACATTATTATTGGGATGAACATCTTCTATTTAAGCACTATACAAATCAGATTATCAGGAGATGCGTACCAAAGGAAGAATAGGAATAAGTGCTCCACCATTGCCAAGTTGCTCTTTATGGAGGACACTTTGGATGAAACAAAACTGCTGTCAAAGTTCTACAGTATGGTTTCTTTTGGCCTACATTGTTCAAAGATGCACAAGCCTTTTAGAAGCGTTGTGACAAGTGCCAAAGGACATGAAACATATCAAGAAGGCATGAGATGCCCCTGCAGAACATTCTCGAAGTCAAAATTTTCGATGTTTAGGGAATTGACTTCATGGGACCATTCCCAGCTTCTTGTGGGAACATGTATGTACTGCTGGTAGTGGATTATGAGTCCAAGTAGGTAGAAGTTATCGCTACACAAAAGAATGATGCCAAAATCGTTCAAAGATTTTTACACAAACACAACTTCACCAGGTTTGGCATCCCAATGGATATCATTAGTGATGAGGGTAAGCATTTCGACAATAGGGTGATTGATAATGCATTGAAGAAGTATGGAGTGAAACACATAATTATAAAAACATATCACCCTCAAATCAATAAGCAGGCTGAGATCTCCAATAAAAAAGAAAAGATGGTTAAGCCAACTAGGAAGGACTGTTCTCTTCACTTGAATGATGCATTATGGGCCTACATGACTTCATTCAAAAAACCATTGGGAATGTCACCTTATCGACTCATCTATGCAAAAAGTTGCCACCTACCTGTCAAAATAGAACATAAAACATACTGGACTCTTAAGATAGTTAACATGGTTTGGGATAGAGCACGACAGAAAAGGTTGTGGGGTTTAAATGAAATTGAAGAAATTCGAGCCATGGCATACGACAACGCCAGAATCTATAAAGACAAGACAAAGAAGTGGCACGACAGAAATTTCTGCCACGACAGTTCACACCAGGCCAAAAGGTGTGTTGTTCAACTGCAGGTTGAAGCTCTTCTCAGGGAAGCTAAAGTCTAGATGGTCTGGACCTTTTCAAGTAGTTTAGGTTTTCCCCCATGGTGCCATCACAATAAGAACTCTCAAGGACAGGCACCAATTCAAAGTCAATGGACAGAGACTCAAGCACTATCAGGGGACTGAAGCCCCAAGAGAACATGAAGTGGTTACTTTAGGAGATGGCCCTCAATGCATCCCTAATTTAACTTAGTATACTTTTATTTAATTTTTTTCTTTTATTTTTATTGCTTTATTAGGTAGGAATTTAATATTAGTTTATTTTAGTTTTCAGGCACATAAAAGAAACAGGGGAAAGAGAAGAAATGAAGCAGCCCATTACTTTCACCTCAGCCCAAGAAGCCCAAGAGAGAGCTCAATGGTAACAAGGTTGTCATGACAGCCGGTCACAACCTGCCGCGACAAACGTGAAATGACAGCCTGTCACCCCGCTATCGCGACAGATACACAACATACACGGGAAAAACACGGAAACATGTGACAAACGCGTCCAGAAACCGCGTGACAGATGGCTCCATTTTCCACCCCAACCGGTATAGCTTCAACGGCCAGAAACCCCGTTCTATATAAACCCTCACTCCCATTTCACTTTTCACCTTCATTTTACTCTCTCTACTCTGTTTCAGAATATTTTTTTAGCTTTCAATATTTCTTTCCTTTTGTTTCTACAATACCCTTATCATGACAATGAGATCAACCCAAAAAAGTGTTGCCTCCACCTCTGCCGCGGTAGTCTCCACTCCCACACTCAGTGGAATTCAAAGAAGGTTCGCCTCAGTAGAAATAGAGAAAAGATACTATGAGTCTTTTCAGAAAAGAGAAATGTTTGAGGAAATGGGCTTTACTTACTTGAAGAAGACCGGAGATTTGGGTCTAGAAGGATTCATTGCCAAAAGAATCATTGGTCTGAAATGGCAGATGTTTTCTAAACAACCCGAGGAGATGAATGCCACACTCGTCCGAGAATTCTATGCTGTTGTCACCTTTAAGGACACCTCTCAAGTCACCATCAAGGGTAAGACAATCGAATTAGAACCAGCCTACATCAATTCTTTTTATGGCATGTATGTGGGCAGGAAGGAGGGTGAGCACAGAAGGTTCATCAGCAATCTGTCGCCGGCAAACCATGACATCATCATGGAAGACCTCACCAAAGAAGGCACTAGCTGGAATGACAACCCAAAACATCGGTGAACGGTTCGAAGGACTCAACTCATGTCTGTTGCAAAGCTTTGGAACCACTTCATGAAGAAATGCCTCATACCCACATCTCCCAAAACAACAGTTGACAGACAAAGGCTGACCCTCGTTCATTCCATTCTCAACGAACGACAGATCAAAATGGGAAAAAACATCCTCAATTGCAATTTTGAGTGCGCACTGATGGATAAGGGCCCCCTCTTCTTTCCTTACTTGATCACAACCCTTTGTAGAGCCAACAACATCCACAAAATTGAAGATGATGTCAAGATCAAGGGCAATGGGTGGACACAACAGAATCTCTACAGCCTGATGGAGTTAAAGGCAGCCACACTACTGACATACTTTGACCCTTCTGCCACGATAGAGCCTATGACAGAACCTGTCGCGGCAGAGCCTGAGCAGACAAAACCTGACAGACTAGAAGGCACCTCCTCCATCCAAATCATTCACATGCTGCAAAGAGTGGAAGCACGACAGAAAGGCTACATGGAGTATAAGAGGGACTTCCACACCGTTACGGTAAATTTCATTAAAGTTGAACTAAATTATCCCAACGTGCAGTTCCCTCCTTTTCTTGAAAACCTTCTCTATGTCCCATCACTTGTCACCTATCCCAAGATGGCCACACCAACAGCAGCTTCCGCCTCGCCATCTTCCATAGCAGGACCCGACGAAAAATGGTTTGCTTCCCCCTAGTTTACTCCTCGAGGAGCTAAGAAAAAGGAACCACTGCCAGAAATCGACCCAAAATATTTCGAAGGTTTCTCGTCCTCTTAAGTCTGGCAGGATGACTCATACTCCGAACCTTCTGTCGTCCGCTAAATAGAAAATGACTTCCCTCCTATGAAGAAAAAGAAACTTGATATCGATGTAAAGGGACCCTACCGCGACAGTGGAGACGGCAGCAGATGCAGGAGGAAAAGTGACAGTGAGCTTGAGATTCTTGACAAAGCTCCAAAAGCTTCACCTACAAGAATCCAGCCACCTCGAGAGGCAAAGAAGATTGTAGCCTCCTCCTCTCCAACAACAAATCCAACCTCTGTTACAAAAGCAACAACCCGCCGACAACTCCGCATAAACGACATTAGTGACGACAACACTTCAACTTAAGTTTTTTTTACTCTTTCTGTCGTCTATGCTTCTATTTACTATTTGTGATTTTTTTTTTCTGTTTGTCATGCATTGAGGAAAATGCAACCCTCGAGTTTGGGGCAGACAGTTCTCCTATTATTAATGAACTTATAATATTTATTTTTTGTTTCATAACTATTTGTTTTGTGTCCAAAAAAATATTCGGCTTAAGTTTATTAACTTCTCTTTTTTGTCGTAGTATTCACTGTCATGACAGTAACTTTAGAATGTTTTAGGAAGTATTTAGAGATTTACTATAGTTCTGAACTCTAAAAATACCTTTGCGACTAATATGTTGTTAAGACTCTGTTGGTAAACTTAGAATAGGAAGCTTAGCCACTTGAGTTAGAAAGAAAACTTAGACTTAGTTTACTACTAAAGGTGCCTAACATTGGCTCTAGGAAAATAACTAGAAGTACTCCTAGAGGTGCCAAACACTGGCTCTAGGAAATTAAACTAGTGGTGCCTGAAACCGGCTCTAGTAGAAATATAAAAACTTTAGAAGAAAACTAGAGGTGCCCGAAATTGGCTCTTGTTAAGAATTATTTTGAAGTAAAACTCAAGTAAGTTAAGTAACTATTATGGGTACTAAAGAGTCTAGATTCATATTTGTTCACAAAACCTGCACACACTCACACAAGAATTACAGTATTGCTCCGGATAAATCCATAAACATTCGAAAGGGTATTGATCTTAATGGTGAAGGTGTTGTAGGTAATGGATGTTCATTGAGTTAAGCCAAAGCAAAAAAAGTTTCTTTCTTAGTTAGATTGCATTTGCTTGAGGACAAGCAATAACTTCAGTTTGGGGGTGTGTTGAATGCATAAATGTTCTATATTTTAAAACTCCTTTACCCATATTATTGATGCACTCAAGAATGTTTAGTTGCATTTTAGGATAGAATTTGCATAAACATCACAAATAGATAATTTTGCACAGATACTGTTGATTTCAATTATTTATTGCAAGTACCTATCGTGGCAGCATCCATGGCAGCAGAGGAACAGAAGATAACTGTTGAGCTGGAGTAAAGGGTTGATGCAAACTGCCTTATGAATCGTTGTCGGGACATCTTCCGTGACAGAAGTAGCGACAATGAAGAAGAAGAGATGGAAAATGCGAAGTGGAGTTCGACTGATATAGGATTTCAAGCCTGACTTTTGTAGACCACTTGCATTATTTTTGGAGTCAAAAAGCATAAGGAATGCCTTATCCAAAGTTTGAGGAGAAAAGTCAAAGCAAGAAGATAGGGCGAATTAAATGAAGTCTACACAGAGATTTAGTATTAAAATAAATTATACTTTAATTCGAACTAGTATTCTTGGCAATTAAGAAAACTTACACCCAAGGCCTATATATATGCTTGTATTTCAACCTAGAGAATGATAACATAGTTCCGAGCCGTCTTCCATCATAAACACTAGCTTTTCCCTTCTCCATCATGTTCTAAACTTCCCCAGGGCTAAGGGTTGATCTTGTAAAGTAGTTGTAAGGGTTAAACTGTTTCTTAGGATTTTCTATTCAATTCAATAAAACTTCAAGTTTATTTACTCTGGCTTTCATATCTCATAAGTGTATCGGGAGAGCATTGTGAGGTTATTTATTTACTTAATATCGGGAGAGTTAAGTATACGAAATGAGTAAATACAAGTTTTCCAGTTTATGGTTAAACTATCTTGGCCTAGGGATAGGTACAAGGTTAAGTGGCTAAAGAAGAATTCATAAACATTGGTGTTCGTCCTTCGATTCACGTCGGGGGTATCATCCAAGACGTGTTCATCGACAAAACTTAGACCTAGGGATAGGAAAAGTCACAACAGGGGTTCTTGCCAAATCTGAAGTAACAGAGTTGTTGTTCGCTGCTGCGACATAAACAGGCCTCTATCGCGACATGCTCGACGACATACACAACAGAAATTCTATGAATAGTGCAACACCTGCACTACTGAACAAATCAATACCAGCCTACTTTCTCAATCTGATTTTTTCATCTATTTTAGTTTACCTTAAAGATTTCTCAAAACTCTTTATTAAATGTATATATTTTCTTGTGCAGACTTTCAAAACTCTATATTATTTGCGATAATCATATTTACACGCAATAAATGGCAACCCAGATACCAAATCCATCGTAATCCTTTCCTATTTAAACTCCGTTATCCTCAAAGGCTGTAAGAAACCGAAAGGAAACTGATGCTCAACCTTCACCCATTTGCAAACCATACACTTGCTTAAAAAATATGTCACATCCTTTTTTAAACCCCACCCAATAGTACTCATCCTTGAAGACACAATACATCTTAGTACTACTATGGTGTATAGCAAAAGAACTGCTATGGGCCTCAATCAAAATTGTGCACCTCAACTCAACATCTTCCGGCACCACTATCTGACTTTTGAAACATAGAACCCCATCATCATTAAAGCAGAAATTTGTAGCCTTACCATCAGCTAAATCTTGAATATGAGCCACCAACGAATCATCCATTAACTGTTTCTCCTTAATCAACTGAATCAAGGAAGGATTCACCTTTAACTCGGCTATCAAGCCACCATCACACGATATACTCAAACGAGCAAACATAGCTCTGAGCACAACATCTACCTTCCTTCTCAAGGCATCAACCACCGCATTGGTCTTTCCCGGATGATACTCAATGGTTAGATCGTAATCCTTAAGCAACTCTAACCATCTCTGTTGCCTAAGATTCAACTCCTTTTGAGACATAAGATACTTCAAACTTTTATGGTCGGTATAAACCACACAACTTTCATCAAAAAAGGTAGTGTCTCCAAATCTTCACAGCAATCACCACCGCTGCAAGCTTAAGATCATGCGTAGGGTGGTTACGGTCATGCACTTTCAACTGTCTAGAAGCATACACCACAACCTTCCCACCTTTTATCAACACGCACCCTAAACCAACATATGATGCATCGCTATAAACTACAAACTCCTTACGCGATTCTAATTGAATCAAGACAGGAGCTTGCATAAAAGCTTTCTTCAACTTATCGAAAGCTTGCTGCCTAGCATCCGTGCACTCAAAACGAAAATTCTTTTGCAACAACTTGGTCAAAGGGGCAGCAATCTTAGAAAAATCTTAGACAAAACCTTTGGTAGTAACCAACCAACCCAGGGAAACTACGCACTTCCGTTACTGACTTAGGCGTCTTCAAATTCATCCTCGCCTCAACCTTGTGTTGATCAACCCGAATACCTTCATCTAACACCACGTGTCCAAGAAAAACCACTTCCTTGAGCCAAAACTCGCACTTACTTAGCTTAGCATAAAGCTGATTCTCCAGCAACACTTGTAACACAATCCTCAAGTGCTCGTCATATTTCTCCTCAGTACGTGAGTACAGAAGAATATCATTGATAAACACAACCAGAAACTGATCCAGAAACTCATGGAACACCCTATTCATCATATCCATAAAAGCAGTTGGTGCATTTGTCAACCCAAATGCATCACCAAAAACTCATAGTGCTCGTACCTAGTCCGAAAAGCTGTCTTAGGTACGCCACATCCTTAACCCTAAGCTAATAGTACCCAGACTCAAGTCTATCTTTGAAAACACCAAAGCACCACGAAACTAATCGAACAAATCATTGATCCTCGGCAAATGGTACTTGTTCTTAATCGTCAACATTTTTAGTTGCCGATAATAATTGCACATACACATGGTACCATCTTTCTTCTTCACAAACGAGACCGACGCACCCCAAGGTGAAATACTCAGCCTCATGACCCTCAATCAAGCAGCTCCTGAAGTTGTGTCTTCAACTCCTTCAACTCCTTAGGTCCCATGCGATAAGGAGCAATGGACATCGGAGTCGTATTCTCATACAACTCTATACCAAACTCAACCTCCTTGTTGGGTGGCAACCCTGGCAACTCCTCTGGAAAGACACCCATAAACTCACATACAGTTTGAATGTCTTGCACTCGCACTTTCTTCGTGCCAGGATTCATCACATACACCAAGAAAGCTTCGCATCCCAACTCCATCACCCAACTCGCTTCTAGAGCCGAAATTGCGTTAGACAAGAACTTCACGTTCTCGCCAACGATTACCACCTCATAATCATATGCAAGCCTTAGCGTAACTCGCTTAACGTTAGAATCCACCATAGCTCGGTGTTCAACCAACCAGTCAATTCCAAGAATCACATCAAAGCCATAAAAAGGTAATTCTATCATATCAACAGAGAATACATGACCTTGAACAGACAACAAGCACCTCTTATACAATTTCCTTGTAAC
The DNA here is from genome assembly GCA_958450335.1 of Hibiscus tridactylites. NCBI lineage: Eukaryota > Viridiplantae > Streptophyta > Magnoliopsida > Malvales > Malvaceae > Hibiscus > Hibiscus tridactylites. The sequence continues at coordinate 7,181,519 of OY288280.1, read as the reverse complement.
CACAGTCTCACCAAAAGAACTTGTTACTTGCATTCCTACATCTAGCATCTCAACAGGAATATCAAGAAAATGTGCATGCTCACTCAAGATATATGAATGCGTAGATCCAGAATCAATCAATGCTAACAAAGATAGGGATTGCAAGGTGAAGGTACCTGCAATCACATCAGTGTCATTGTGTCCCTCGCGATATGCATACACCCTTGCGAGACCACCTCCCTCTGGCTGAACAACAACCACATGTGCCATACGTCTATGACCTTTCACTCTTCTCTGAAAGTTGCCACGGCCGCGCCCGCAGCCTCTCTGCTGAGCAACAATTGGTGCACAACCTTGACCACCTCCCGCTAACAGGGGACACTCTTGTTTCAAATGGTTAGCGAATCCACAGTTCCAATATGAATTAGCTCCAACCACAAGAGCCTGCACCACATGAGCCGCACGAGGGCAATCCCTTCTCAAGTACTCTCGCGAACCACTCGTCCAGCACGAGCTCCGCTCAAACCTAGGCCTATTGCCTTGAGAAGGTGCATCTGACCCAAAGTTGCCACGCCTAGCCGCAAGCTGATATCGACGGTATCGGTTCCTCTTACTCTGCCCACCATTAAGGCCAGCATCAGCAGCTCTCTTGCCCAATCTAGAACCACCCCACGCGATGCCAGACCCAAGCTCTGTTCAATATCTTTAGCTCGAGTAATGAGCACATCAAAATTTGTATAATCCACGGCTAGCATGTACGTCTTCACATCTTGTACTAGGCTATACCAAAAACGAGCGCATCGATGCCTCACTTGAAGTTAGCTCTGGAGCATACTGGCTCAACTGTACAAATTGGACCTCGTACTCAGCTACAGTTATACTCCCATAAACTAGAGACATATTTAGCTCTAAGGTACTTTCCCTTGAAAGCAAACTGGAAGAACATCCAATCTATCTCTTCTGGCTCCAAGGCCGCAGTTGTAGTCATCCACCATGTATATGCATCACCGTTCAATAACGATATTGCGCAATCCAGCTTTCGTGCATCATTGTACCCCATCTGATCCAATATCGTGATCGTACTCGTCATCCATGCCTCGGACGCCTCAGGAGATAATCCTCGAAACTCTACTCCTCCCAAACTCCTCAATCGCTCCAATGGAAATCCCGCTTGCCCAACAGCAGGAGCCTGTACATGCACTCTGACAACAACAGCGTGAAATGATCCCCTCATCGTATGCACTAAAGGCTTCCAATCTCCAATCCCTAGACCAGCCTGTCCTTGCTGCTCTTGCTCCACACCACCGATACGGAACACAATAATGCACAGCTTGAAAACACTTTCTCAAAAGCTTTTAAACCACATGCTCATTCTATCTCATGCTTGGAAACCATTCAAAGCAATTTCTCATTGAAACCACATGTACCTTCATTCTATCTCATGCATTTAAACCAATGCAAAACTCATGGCAAAGCCAAACTCATGCTTGTACTCTAAAGCATTTCATAAACAAACCACATATGCATTTCTCATAGCCTAAACCATTTCATCAAAGGCACATGTGAATCAAAAACCCTAACATATTTTATGTTGGCATTTCACATCTCTTTATTACTCGGATATGCAGATATCTCACCAGACATTTCCGGTGGCATCTCTCATCACCGTACTCACTCGTCTAGCAACATAGTTTCCAGTGGAATCTCACATCACCGTACTCACATGGTGGAATCTCTCATCGCCACAAAGCTTGGGTATTTCAACAAGTCCTACCCGATGGAATGCCCATCATCGGTTCTCTCCCTTTGGCTTAACCAAAGAGCACGTACGAATTTTTAGTTTATAGTGCACTCTCAGCCTATTGATCGATCAATTATATCCGTAAGTATCTCAACATATATGCCAATATATTATGTCAAAACATCATCTCACCTACTATTTTTCATACATTAAAGTTCAACAGTCTCATTTCATTTCAAAATCATATGATTTGCTATGCTTTAACATAAAAGCTCAAATCTCAACTATGCAACATGTTACTTTATGAAATCATTTCAAGCATCATCTCATGCTATAATTCATGCATAAAAATAGTAGGAATTTATCAATCTAAAACCATGAGCATGTAAAAGCCTTTAAGGGGCAATCACCACATTCTAGAGAGAAATCTAGCCAATACTTACTTCCGGACTTAGGATGGTGTTTCAAACCTTTCCTAAATCCCCAAATCTCGATTCTTTGTCCCTCAAGGACTTCTAAAACCATACGCACTCACCGATTACGTTTCGCTTGTTCGCCGAAACGCTATCTAAGCTTCTGGATCATCTCCCAAGGTGTTTGAAGATGTCTCCCATGTTCTTAACACATAAGAGCAGAGGATTAATGCATCATCATGCATTGAAATCATCAGCCACACACCTAAACTCGCAGCTCTACACAAAATCCACATTTCGGCTGCAAAACACTACCGAAATCACCTCCAAACTCTTCCAAAACCAAACCCAGCAAATATCCATCACTTCTATTAATTTCTAAACATCAATTAACATCAAAAACTAACACAGCCACGTCCTCATACCTCCAGCTATAGCAGAATACCAAAATCACCCTAAAAACCATCATTTTAACAAGAAAAACTTAGGAAAAACAAAACTATTCGGGATTGGATTGATAAAACATCATTTATAACATAATTTAACATCCAAAATACATTAGAAAACCATCTCAAAACAGATCCCAATTAATCACCACGAAAATCTTCAAGATCTCTTCCAAAATTTTGAGTTTTAAGCCAATTTCTTGTTTCTAACATTAAAACCACTTAAAAATCATTAATAAAGGATTGATAACTTGGGAATTTCAGTAAAGAACTGATCATTAGAGGAGAAGGACAAAGCTTACCTCTAATGGATGATTTCTCCTTGGTTTGGGCAAGTTTTCTTGAAAATTCAATGTAGAAATCAAGTGGATTTGATGAGGAATTGATAAGGAATCAAAGAGTGATTGAAATCTCATCAAATGAAGTAGAAATCAAAGTGTATTTGCTAGAGAAAAAGTGTTTGGTTGAAAGGATTTTAAGAGAAAAAGAAATGAGGGAAAATTTGTGAAAAGTAATTATGAAAAGTCAAAGGTGGTTTTCTATTTTAATCACCTTTATTTTATTTAATTAAAACATTAATTAAATCACCCAAATTTAGAAAAAATCTGATAAAAAGATTTTGGTAAAATTAGCTCCTTAAAGATTCAAAGTTTCAATCCCTTACAAAACAGTCACTACTAAACTTTGCAAAAACTACGATTTGGTCACTACACCGAAATGTAGTATTTCCAAACCTAATTTTGTAAAATTGATTTCACCATTCTTTTATATATTAAATGAGGATTTTTAGGTATTTTTCTATATTTTTAAAGCATCCCGAACTAGGTGTTCCCTAAAACCCCCTTTTAGATTCGAACCATTTTCCAGACCGATCCGGTTCAGACTCTAAACATCTAGGCCCAATTTTGGGGTGTTACAACTCTCCCGCTCTTAAGAAATTTCGTCCTCGAAATTTATATGGAGGAAAAAGGTAAGGTAACTGCTTCTTCATATCATCTTTTCTTCCCCACGTGGCTTCCTGAACACCACGATGCCTCCACAACACCTTAACTAGCTCAATGGTCTTACCCCGGAGAACCTTACTGTCCTAATCCAAAATCTCCATTGACTCCTCATCATAGGTTAAATTTGGATTCAACTCAACCTCCTCCAAAGGCATAACATGCGAAGGATCTGATCTATACCTTCAAAGCATGGATACATGAAACACATCATGTATCTTCTCTAACTCTCATGGTAGCCTCAACTGATAAGCAACATGACCAACACGTTCTATCACGGCCAAATCTCATCACCTTCTTCCAAGGTGAAACCTTTAAGAACACAAGGTAACCCACCACAAACTCAATCTCCTTACGATTCAAATCCGCGTAAGACTTCTGCCGATCAGAGGCCGCCTTCAACCGCTCACAAATGAGCTTCACATTCTTGGTGGTTCCTTTCAACAAAGCCGACATCGAGACCAACTTCTGACCAGTTTCAGCCCAGCAAAGAGGAGTTCTGCACTTCCTCCCATACAAGGCCTCATAAGGAGCCATTTGAATACTTGCCTGGTAGCTGTTATTATAAGCAAACTCCACCAAAGGCAAATGCTTCTCCCAAGAGCCTTGAAACTCAATCAAGCAGCAATACAACATATCCTCAAGCACTTGGATAACACGCTCAGACTGTCTATCCGTCTTTGGATGATAAGAAGTACTAAAATTCAGTCGTGTACCCAAAGCTTGATGCAAACACTCCAAAAACCTTACATTGAACCTCGGATATCTATCTGACACTATAGATTTTAGTACACCATGCAGGCGTACAATCTCAGCAATGTACAGCTCAACAAGCTTATCCAAGGTATACGTGGTATGCACATGTAAGAAATGTGCACATTTGGTAAGGCGATCCACAATCACCCACACCGAATTTTTCTTTGATGGCGTCAAAGGAAAACCGAACACAAAGTCCATGGTGATTCTCTCCCATTTCCAATCAGGGATCCTCAATGGTTGCAACAACCCTGAAGAAAATTGATGCTCAGCCTTAACCCGCTGACAAACCATGCACTTACTCACATATTCCGCAACATCTTTCTTCAAACCCAACCAATAGTACTCATCCTTCAAATCACGATACATCTTTGTACTACCAGGGTGCATAGCAAAAGGACTACTTTGAGCTTCGGTCAGAATAGTACGCCTCAACTCCACATCATTCAGCACTACTATCCGATTTCCAAAACATAGAACTCCATCATCATTAAAACAAAAAACTGATGGTCTATCCTCAACAATATCCTGAACATGTGGCACAAAAAAATCATCCAACAACTGCTTATCTTTTATCAACTGAACCACAGATGCTTTCACTTGCAATTCAGCAACAAGACCTCCATCTCGCGAAATGCTCAAGCTAGCAAACATAGCCATTAACTCTACCACCACTTTTCTGCTCAAGGCATCCGCCACAACATTAGCTTTTCTCGGGTGATACTCGATCATTACATCGTAATCCTAAAGCAACTTCACCCAACGTCGCTGCCTAAGATTCAAATCTTTTGGAGACATCAAATACTTCAAACTCTTGTGATCCGTATGCACAATACACTTCTCACTATAAAGATAAAGTCTCCAGATCTTCAAAGCAAAAGCCACTGCAGCTAACTCAATATCATACGTAGGATAGTTGCGCTCATGCACCTTCAACTGTCGCGATGCGTAAGCCACCACCTTACCCTCTTGTATTAGCACACACCCTAAACCAACGTAGGATGTGTCACTGTACACCATAAACTCTTTTCCTGATTCAGGTTGAACAAAAGTAGGAGCTTGCGTCAAAGCTGCCTTAAGTTTCTCTAAAGATTGTTGTCTCGCTTACGTCCACTCATACTTAACATCTTTTTGCAACAACTTCGTTAAAGGGGCAGCAATCTTTGAAAATCCATCCACAAAACTCCGGTAATATCCTGCCAACCCAAGGAAACTACGGACCTCATGAAAAGACTTAGGAGGCTTCCAATTCATCACCGCCTCAACCTTCTAAGGATCAACTCGAACCCTTTCAGCCGAAACAACATGACCAAGGAACACAACTTCCTTTAGCCAGAACTCACACTTGCTCAGCTTAGCATAAAACTGATTTTCCAAAAGAGCTTGCAAGACAACCCTCAAATGACCTTCTTGCTCCTCCTTAGTACGAGAGTACACAAGGATATCATCGATGAACACCACAACGAACTTGTCCAAGTATTCATGGAACACTCTATTCATCATGTCCATGAAAGCAGCATGAGCATTCATCAACCCAAAAAGCATTACAAGGAACTCATAATGCCCATACCTTGTTCTAAGGCTGTTTTCGGCACATCCACATCCTTCACCTTAAGCTGATATGTAGAACCAATGTTTTGATATAATAATTGAAAAATGTTTTGGACTAATTTGAAAAGAATTTAAAACTTGTTTTTAAGTCCAAATAACTTGAATTTATGTTTGAGGCATTTTGAAAGGTTTTTGGCAAAGATTTTCCATGTTTTCAACAGCCAAACTTATGATTTCACGTTACCAGTATCGATACGGTTGTACCCGTACCGATACCTTTTTGCCCCAGTTTGGCCACTGTCAAAACCCGTATCGATACGAGGGTTTAGTGTATTGATACGGACCGGGATCGTTTCGTTACGCCAGGTAAGCGTACCGATCCCTGTTCAACCACCCCAACAGCTATTTCCCAACGGCTATTCAAATATGGACCCGTACCGATACGCCCTCAAGCTTATCGATACGCCTATGCTGGCAAGAGCCCAACGACTATTTCCTCAAGAAGGCCATATCGATACCGTTCCACGTGTATCGATACTGATTGCTGCAGAACAAAATTTATGAAGGGAAATAAAGTCCTCAACGGCTCAAATTCATCCCCAACGGCTAGTAACGGCTACAAACTCATTTGGGAGTATAAAAGGGACCTCCAAGCATCAAGAGAAGGCTAATGCTCATATTGTCAAACATCAAATGATCAAGAAATTGTCTTAGTACTTAAATTGTCATTTCTTGTATAGACAAACAGTAGTGAGCCAAAATTCTCAAATTTGCTCAAGTGTTTTAGCTTTTGGGTGAGTGCTTAATTGTGCAAACAAACACCTATTAGAGGGTTTTAAGTTTGCTTTGTTTAGCTCTTTGTAAAGAGGGTTTTGATCAAGGCTTTGGGTAGAAGCTTGATCGGTTGTAAGGGTTTCCTCCTAATCCTAGAAAAGGGGACGAATCAATAGTGAATTGATTGTGTAATCCTTAGTGGGGAGCTAAGGTAGTGGATGTAGACCTTGGTTAGAAGGTTGAACCACAATAAATCATTGTGTCAATCTTTCTTTTTAGCTTCCTCAACCCTTCCACCCAAATATCCACCTCTCCACCACTTGGTGAGCTAAACTGGTTGATCGAATTGAGCCCCGCACAACTCAACATGATAGTACCCTGACCTCAAGTCAATCTTGGAAAACACAACCGCTCCCCGAAATTGATAAAAAAGATCATCAATTTTCGGCAAATGATACATGTTCTTGATAGTCAACTTGTTCAGCTGACGATAATCGATGCACATTCTCATAGTGCCATCATTCTTTTTCACAAATAAAACAGGTGCACCCTAAGGTGACACACTAGTCCGAATGAAGCCATGGTCAAGCAACTCTTGAAGTTGCGTCTTCAATTCCATCAGCTCTTTAGGTGCCATGTGATAGGGAGCAATGGACACCGGAGTTGTGTTTTAATACAACTCAATCCCAAACTCCACTTCTCTACTAGGCAACAATCCAGGTAACTTCTCTGGAAACACTCCAGGGAATTCACGTACAGTTCTTATATCTTGGACGCGTGTTGAGTGTGCAAAAGTTCTATATTTTACCCCCTATTTAACCCATATTTCTCCTACATTCAAGCATAATTCATTGCATTTAGGATAGATTTCATTCAAACATCACAATTATATCAAATGGAACAGTTTCTACTGAAATTGGTTGTTTTTGCAGGTAGTTGTTGTAGCAGATGAAGGGTGGTGGAGAAGCAGAGCTGGAACACTGGACTGCAGCTGAGAAGAAGGATGTTGCCATGGCCGCTGCCGTGGCTGCCAAGGACGACATCAATGGTGAAGGGAAGAAGTGAAGTGGACGTCGACAAAAAGAGGAAATTAAGCCGGTCTATCGTGGAGCACCCTTGTGGAGACGATATTCAATACTTACGTATCAGTTTACTACTTGCGTCTTGTACACTTGCACTACATTGCGATAGACACTTTTACACACAACAAGTTTTTGGCGCCATTGCCGGGGACTGGAAACATATCTTTACCCTACCTTTTACTGCACTTCTTTTATTTTTCTGTTTTTACTTGGATTATTCACCATGTACCTTTCACAAGGTCTTTTGTTCCCTTATGCGGAGATCTCAACGAGGAAAGGAACCTGTGCACCAGTTAGATCCTGAAATTGAACGAACATGCAATCTCAAGAAAAGAATCCGCCTCCTTGTAGAAAGAAACGAATACCTGGAGGAACGATCCGAAGCAATGGTGAACGAAAGACACGAAGAAAGAAGGAACAACCAAGGGGATCTCCGAGGTCCTAAAGATCATGTTGGAGATGGAGGAAACGGATAGCCTGCCGATCCTCCGGCTGCTGCAGCACGCCGGTCATGCCGAGACTACATGATCAATGATCATGTGGAACTAGAAACCACCCTGCAAAACGTGGAAGCTGAAAATTTCGAGCTAAAACCCGTCATGTTCAGCATGATTAATAATGATGGCCAATTTAGTGGTGCTGCTAGGGAGCAGTTGAAAATGTTCCAGGAAATATGTGGTTCGTTTAGACTACCAAAAGTAAATTCGGAGATACTGAGGCTTTAGTTATTTCCTCATTCTTTGAGGGACAGGGAGAAAACTTTGTGGAATAAACTAACGCCAGGTTCAATACGAACTTGGGCAGATTTAACTCGTGAATTTTTGTCTCGTTTTAATCCTTCACATTTATCTAAGCGATTACGTAACGAAATTTCTACGTTTCAACAGGAAAATGACGAGCCAATGCACGAGGCATGGGACAAATTTACCACTCTACTAAGTAACTACCTGATGCATGGGTTCCCCGTTTGGAACCATGTAATTAAGTTTTATAATGCTGCCAACTTATAGACTCGTATGAGAATTGATTCAGCAGAGAATGGATTGTTGTTAGACAAAGATCCAGATGAAGCAATGGTAGTATTGAAAAACCTAGCAAAGAACGAGGAACAGTTTCCTACAGCAAGAGAAGGGGGTAAACGAGTACTACCTGTGAAAGATTATGAGGCCGACAGTTCCCTAAAGACATATGAGGCATATCTCACAAAGGCAGTGGAAAAGCTATTGAAGAAAGATTCACAACATGTCTACTCCACTGAAGAGGTTTGTGAAACTTGCGATGGGAATCACAGTTCGGAAGATTGTCCACTACAGTTATAGGAAGGGATGTACGTTAGGAACTACAACACACAGAACTACAATTCCAACAACTACAATCCCAACTGGAGAAAGAATCCCAAGTTCTCTTGGAGCAACCCTAACAATGCCCTAAATCCTCAAGCACATAATACTCACAACAAGGGGGACCTAGATTACTGACTCGGCAGCGACCGCAACAGCAGTCGCAACAGCCACCGGCTGCCACGACTAGTATACTAGAGCAGACCTCGGCTACATTTATGTCTCAAACAGGAACTTACATTGAGAACATGAATCACTTCGTCAAGAAGACTGAGTCATTCATGGATAAAACAGATGCGAATGACTAACCATGAAGCTACTCTGAAATCACTGGAGACACAGATGGGTCAGGTTTTCCAGCATATTAAACGAAGGCAGAATGGAGGAGTCCCTAGCGATACTGAAAACGATAGACAACCCACACATGAGCAGTGCAAAGCCATAACAACTAGGAGTGGGAAGAAATTACCAGGGCCGGAGAAGGAAGCTGAATTAGTTAAGGAACCAGCCCTAGAATCGACTGCCGAGAAAGCTGCCCCGGCAGACAACAAACAGCCTGCTGTCGATGAACCTGTCATGATAGCAGAAGGGACATAGGAGAAGGATGAAGAACCTAAGCCTCCTCAGATCCGAATGTAGTGGGAAGGACGCATTGCAGATTATCGTCCTCCACCTTCTTTTCCTAAGCGGTTACAGAAATTGAAACAGGAATTCCAGCTTAAGAAGATCTATGATATTTTTAAGCAGGTCGACATAATATTCCGCTGTTAGATGCTATAAAGGAGATGCCTGGTTATGCCAAATTTCTCAAGGATGCTATGTCAAAGAAATCCAAACATGGGGAATTTGAAATGGTTAAGCTGACAGAAGGATGCATGACTATTCTGCTCAAGCATCCACCTGGGAGTTTCACAATACTGTGCAAAATCGGAGATAAATTTTTGGTTATGTTGCAGCTGGCATACCACTCTTACGCTCAACCGGAAGGAAAAATTGAAGATATTCTAGTAAGAGTGGATAAATTTATTTTTCCTGCTGACTTTCTTGTCTTAGTTTGTGAAGCAGATGAGAATGCACCAATCATCTTGGGGCGACCCTTCTTAGCCACAGGAAGATCACTGATTGGTGTGGAAAAAGGAGAACTCACTATGAGAGTGAAAGATCAAGAGATCAAGTTGAATGTTCTCCAAGAAATAAAACATGCTGATGCAGAAGAAGAATGCAAGGCTAACACTGAAGTTATCCTTGACCAAACCTGCATTAGGTCGGAATGCCATGACATCAAGTTTGTCCACAACCCCAGCAGCCATTTAGAAGAATGTCACGGCAGCGACGACGATAGCAGCTCCCCAGACTCTGATATATCTGATACTGAAGACCATGAGGAGGTAAACTTGATAGGTAATCGTCCAGGTAAGTTATTTGAGCCCTTAAACTATACCTCGAATGAACATATAGTCCAAAAGCCATCAACTATAGAACCTCCTGTTCTAGATCTTAAGCCCCTGCCAGGGCAGCTTAAATATGTTTTCCTTGGATTAAATGATATGTTGCCCGTAATCATCTCTTCCATGTTGATGCAGGAACAAGAACAACAGTTGATAGGGATGCTGTAGCAGCATAAAAGGGTTATTGGATGGACGATAGCTGATATCCAAGGCATCAGCCCAGCACTATGCATGCATAAAATCCTCTTAGAGGATGATCACAAGCCGACCATTGATACCCAGAGACGTCTAAATGATGCTATGCGAGAGGTGGTTCGTAAGGAGATCATCAAATGGCTAAATGCTGGAATAATTTATGCCATCTCGGATAGCAAGTGGGTGAGCCCGGTGCAGTGCGTTCCTAAGAAATGAGGAACCAACGAAGAAAACGAGTTAATCCCAACCAGGACTGTGACCGGTTGGAGGGTTTGTATGGACTACCGGAAGCTTAACAAAGCTACCCGGAAGGACCACTTTCCCCTAACTTTTATTGATCAAATGCTTGATAGATTAGTGGGAAAGCCTTACTACTGTTTTCTTGATGGATACTCAGGTTATAACCATATAGCCATCGCACCAGAGGATAAGAGAAGACGACATTCACTTGCCCATACGGTACTTACGCTTTTCGAAGGATGCCATATGGACTTTGTAATGCACCAGCAACCTTTTAGAGGTGTATGATGGAAATATTCTCTGACATGGTGGAGGATTTCTTGGAGATATTCATGGATGATTTCTCTATCCTTGGAGACAATTTCGAAAGCTGCCTAGGCAACCTGCATAAATTACTCTAGAGATGCGAGAAGGCAAACTTGGTATTGAACTGGGAGAAATGTCACTTCATGGTGGATGAAGGGATAGTCCTCGGCCATAAAGTAAGCTGCCGCGGCATAGAAGTCGACGGAGCTAAGATCGAGGTAATTTAAAAGCTGCCGCCACCCACCACAGTCAAGGGAACCAGGAGTTTCTTATGGCATCCTAGGTTTATCGCCATCTTCTGGAGCAGAACCGTCCCTTCGACTTCAACACTGAATGTACTGAGGCATTCAAGGTTCTGAAAGAAAAGCTGGTAACAGCCCCGATAGTACAACCACCAGATTGGAAACTACCATTTGAGATCATGTGTGATGCTAGTGACTATGTTGTTGGGGCATCACTTGGACAGAGGAAGGACAAGCTCTTCCATGTTATATACTATGCAAGCAAAACACTGAATGACGCCAAAGTAAACTACACCACAACGGAGAAGGAACTTTTAGCTGTGGTGTTCTAGATTGACAAGTTTCGTTCATACATACTTGGAACGAAGGTCATAGTCCATACAGACCACTCTGCATTAAAATATATGTTCGCCAAAAAGGATGCGAAGCCTAGATTGATAGGTTGGATTTTGCTGCTGCAATAGTTCGACCTTGAAATCAAGGACAAAAGGGCAACATAGAACCAAGTTGCAGATTACTTGTCAAGATATGAGAAGGGAAAGAGTCTCCCAATAGACGAGACACACATACTAGAGATCTTCCCTAACGAGCAGTTGTTCCATGCCATAAGCATTGTCGCGACAGCTACAACGCCAGGTAAGTTTTCTAAACTACCATGGTATGCTGATCTCGTTAATTATTTAGTTAGCGGAATAACTCCTCCTAACCTTAACTATCAAGCTAGGAAGAGGTTCCAAAATAATGTTAAGCATTATTATTGGGACGAACCTCTTCTTTCCAATATTGTGCAGATCAGGTTACCAGGAGATGCGTACCATAGGATGAACAGGAAGCTGTGCTTCATCACTGTCATGCTTCACAATATGAAGGACACTTAGGTGGTAAAAAAATTGATGCCAAAGTTTTGCAGTATGGATTTTATTGGCCGTCACTGTTCAAGGATGCCCAGACATTCTACAAAAATTGTGACAAATGTCAACGGACTGGAAACATCTCAAGGAGACATGAGATGCCACTGCAAAACATTCTTGAAGTCGAGATCTTCGACGTTTGGGGGATTTATTTCATGGGACCTTTCCCAGCTTCATGTGGGAACCTTTATATCCTCCTGGTAGTGGACTATGTGTCCAAATGGGTTGAATCGATCGCTACTCGAAAAAACGATGCCAAGACGGTTCAATGGTTTTTGCATAAAAACATATTTTCCAGATTTGGCATCCCCAAGGTGATCATTAGTGATGAAGGGAGACATTTTGATAATAGGGTTATAGTTGTTGCCTTAAAAAAAGTATGGTGTCAAACATCGGATCGCAACAGCATACCACCCTCAGGCCAATGGATAGGCTGAAATATCCAACAGAGAGGTTAAGAACATTCTTGAAAAGATGGTTAAGCCAACTCAGAAGGACTGGTCTCTACACCTTAGTGATGCACTATGGGCTTACATAACAACATTCAAAACTCCATTGGGAATGTCACCCTACCGGCTGATTTATGAAAAAAAACAAGCCATCTACTTGTTGAGATGGAGCACAGAGCATACTAGGCCATCAAGGCAGTGAATATGGACTTGGAAAAGGTAGGACAGAAAAGGCTACCTGATTTGAATGAGATAGAAGAAATTCGAGCAATGACCTATGACAACGCAAGGATTTACAAAGACAAGACAAAGAAGTGGGATGACAAGAAGTTGCTGCCATGACAGTTCTGCCCAAGGCAACTTGTGTTGTTGTTCAACTCTAGGTTGAAGCTCTTCCCATGGAAGTTGAAATCTAGGTGGTCCGACCCATTCCAAGTGGTGCCAGTTTTTCCTCGTGGTGCAATCACGATCAAATATTTAAAAGACGGGCACCAATTTAAAGTCAACGGAAAAAGATTGAAGCATTATTAGGGGACTGAAGCCCAAGAATGTAGGAAGTGGTTACTTTAGGAGATGCCCCTCCTAGCTTCCCTAATTTAACCTAATTTTTCATTATTATTTATTACTTATTTATATATTGGGTAATTAGAATTATTTTATTTTTAGGAACTAATTTTTTATTATTTTTAGGAAATAAAGGAGACAAGGAGAAGAGGAGAAGTGAATTCAGCCCACCATCTTTCCATCAGCCCAAAAAGCCCAACTAGGAGCCTGCCGTTACAACTACCGTGACAGACGCAGAAAATCCAGCCTGTTAACACACTGTCGTGATAGACACACAAACGAGTAACAGACGCGCAGAAGACACGCAAATGCGTGACAGACGCGTCAGAAATCGTGTAACAATTGGCCTCGTTATTTGTGCCTGCCGTTACAGCTCCAACGGGCAGCAAACTCCTCATCTATATAAACCCCATTTTACTATTCGTTTTTCAATCACTCTTACTCTCTCTACTTGTCTCCTCTCTAGAACTTTATTTGTTTTCATTTTTCTCTTCCACAGACCCTTGCAATATGAGTACTAGAAACACCCGACACAGTGTTGCCTGAAGATCTGCCCAGCAGCATCCACTCCCAGCTCCTTCCAAGCCAGAGACATGTGGGAGGAGAAAGGCTTCATCTATGCCACACGAACGGAGAACCTTAGGCCAAAACCATTTATAGCCCGCAAAATCAGAGCCCTGCAGTGGCAGATGTTTGCCGAGCAGCCGTAAGAAATGAACGTCACTTTAGTCCGAGAATTCTATGCTGCCAGCGACAGTAGGGAGGCGACAGCAGTGACGGTTCGTGGGATGGAGGTACCTTTTGAGCCCGAATACATAGACACCCTCTATGGGTTCTATGTTGGGAGAAAGGAAGACAACCACCAGAGATTTGTGGAGAGCTTGGAGCCGGCAGATTATGATGTTGTTATGGCAGAATTCACCGACGAAGGTACCGAGTGGAATATCGATCCTAAACATTCAAGGACGGGAAAACGAGTTCAACTCACTCCGAAAGCCAAGCTTTGGAACGCATTCATCAAGAAGAGGATTATGCCCTCCTCGCACAACACGATAGACCAACCAAGGTTAGCCCTCATCCATTCAATTCTAAATGAGAGGCCGATTAACATTGGTAGATACGCTCGGGAGGGAATATTGGATTGCGCGTACCGGCCATCATGACCAGTCTTCTTCCCATACCTCATAACTGCCCTCTGATGTGGCCACAACGTACCTGAAGCTGCCAAGGATGGACAGAAAGGAACATCCTCAGCTTGATGGAGCTGAAAGCTGCCACGCCCCTGTCGTCCTTCGACCCCGCTGCCGCGGCAGGTGAGCCAACAAAGCCCACCAAGACAAATCATGCTGCCACAGAACAAAGGCAGCCCACTGCAGCAGCTCCCCCAGTAGACTCCTCAACACAAATCCTTGCTGCCATGCAGAAAATGGAAGAACGGCAGCTAGGCCTGATGAGCTTCATTCGGGACCTCACCACAGCAACAATACATTTCATTAAAACCAATCTAAATTTTCCTGACGTACTGTTTCCTGCCTTCCCCGACCATTATTTTGCTGCCCCACACCTGCCCATACCCCTTCCCCTGCTGCCACACCGAGAACACCATCTGCCGCGTCCACCCTGACCCCGGCCCCAACAGCTGCAGGCGGCAGCCACACTGCCACAACTTCTACCAGGGGAACAAAGAGAAAAGAGCCCATGTCCAACCTCGACATGTATAGAGTTGGCTTCTCCTCCTCTGAAATTTGGGGGCATCCGATGACGAGCCCTCTCTCAAGTGGAACCAGTTGAAGGAGTTCACCCCGGTGAAACGGCAAAAACCAGGCTTCAGAGTCGGACCATCCGACCAAGGAAAATCTAACAGTGGTAGTAGCAGTAGCAGCAGTGGTAGCATCAACAACAGCTCCTCCAAGGAGATTTAGGTATTGTAGAAACCACCTCATATTTCACCTACCCAAATCCAGCCTCCGAGGGAAGCCAAGAACAAGACCACCTCAGCCTCTCCCAACCATCTGTCGGCACCAACAAGGAAAGTCACTGCCCGCCGGCATATTCAGATCAGCAGCAGCAGCAGCAACGATGACAATGCTTAAAATTTAAGTTTCCTTTCATATATTTGATGTCTGCTAATTTGTTATATTTGTAATGTTGCTTTTATTTCTTTTTCTTTTTCATTCTGTCATTTGCATTGAGGGCAATGCAACCCTTGAGTTTGGGGGTGGCATCCCTCCATTAATGAAGTGTCTTTAAGTTTAAAAATTGTGTCTTTTATTTAGTTTATTTTTGTTAAAAAAAATATTTGGCTTAAGTCTTTGGACTGAACATACCTGCCGTGACAGCCTCTGTCGTGGTAGTGCCTTTAAGATAGTTTTAGGAGCAGTTTAGAGCCTTACTATAGTTCTGAATCTTAAACACCCTTTGTGACTTTTATATTGTCTAGAACTCTGCTAGTAAAACTAGAATAGAAAAGATTAACTGTAACCCCTTTAACTCGGCCCGGACGGTTGACCCGAATTAAGAAAGTCACACGGGGAAAACCAAAGTCAACCCGAAAGTCAACCTTGATTAACGACCCTTTTTTCTTTTTAATTTTGTCTAGATGCACATTAACCTTAGATGTGATCATGCAAACAGCATTCTCAAAGATCACAAACATCAGAGATCAAACAGGGACCCAATTGAACAATTTACAACTTTAGGGACCAAATTGTAAATTCTGAAAACTTTAAGGACTTAACCAGATTATAAGTTACCAACTTAAAATTAATCAGGTTTCATGCTTCTTTGCCAAATTTCAGCTCAAACGGACATCCCAAACTCATACAATTGCACAAACAAGTTTCAGGACCAAAATGCAAACATTCTGAAACATTTAACCGCCCATGCCAGCCCCCAACGGTCACCCGTTCCGAAACAGGCAGAGCCCGTTTCAAAACACGGGGCCGTTCCGCAACGCGTACCGCAACGGGGGACTGGCAGTAGCCAAACCGTTCCGGAACGGTGGCACCCGTTTCGGACGCCTGGGTTTATGCAGGGCACCCGTTCCGAAACGGTGTCAACTGTTCCGAAACGCCCTGCCCAGATTGCAGCATTTTGCTCACTCAAACACACAATTGACCATCCAATCATGCTCCAAAAGCCACCAAACTTTACCAACATGCAATTCAACATAAATGAGACATACTTGCATCAACAATTCATCAAAATAACATCATATATGAAAAGCCCCAAATCTAAAGGCATGCTTCCTACACAAGCAACCATTTAAGCACAAACTTTCCAAATCAATCTCATTAAAGCCAATACATGTTCCAACAACATCATCAACATAAAAACATCCTTGTCCAAACATATACGAACACATACACATTAACCCGAGAGATTCTACCCCCATTGCCTTTATTAACTATAGCTATTCATCGAGACATACATCTCAATTGGAGTCCACCTTGAATCCCTTGCTCCTTGCTGTCCAAACTTCAAGAATCTGCATTGATGGACAAAAAGGAGCGTAAGCACATAATGCTTAGTGAGGAATGCTCAAAACCAAAACACCATCAATGCAGCGGGTCATTAAATCACTTTTAAAACAAACCCGATTTGACAAACCCAAGCCATGTTTGAAAACTCCTTTTCAACATCATGCTTAAACCATGCATTGCACATACATGAAACCAAACCTTAGCTTAGCAAGCTAAGAAAACCTTTTCAAAGCACAACTTACAAAATCATCCATTTAACCATTTCATGCATAAACACCATATGCAAAGTTGAATTAGAACTTTGGAAAACACTTCCATTTCATATTACCCTTTCATATACTTGAACATCATTTCAAGCAAGAAACCCTTTTAAACCATTACTCAAGCAATCCAACTCATGCATTAAACAAAGACAACTTATGAATCACTACATCATCATCACATGCCTTTTAAAACAAGTCTTAGCAAGACTCCAATGCATTAAAGAGATTTCATGTACACATGCATCATTTACCAAATGATAATCAACACTTGTTCAACTTAACAAGTAAACATGCATTCACAAGCATTAAACACTTTTCATGCAACCATGCATCTTTTCAAGCATCTCATGCTTCACATGCAATTATGCATCATTTCAAGCATCTCATGCTTCTTTATGATCAAAAACATTACATTGGCTTCCAAGTGATCAACCACATCCACTTTTCAACTCAACACCCGATCGGATACGCGGATCACAAGCGTTGTCCCCACGCTCCATACACCCTACCAATCCAAGGTATCCCAAATGGACTTTTAAACACCATTTGACCTTACAAGCCTAAGGTTCCCATGTATGGACTTTTAAACACCATACAACCTTAGCTTTTCCCGAGGTTCCCATGCATGGACTTTTAAACACCATACAACCTCAACATGCACAAGGTTCCCATGTATGGACTTTTAAACACCATACAACCTTTGCATCACCGATTGGTAGTTGTATAACATCACTAACGAGATCCGGGACACCCTACACAAGATCCACACATGGACTTACACCGCCATTGTGATCTTAACAAGCACAAGGTTCCCATATATGGACTTTTAAACACCATATAATCTTTGCTCAACCAAGGTCCTCGAATGGGCATCAACCTCCATTATGACCTTAACCATCTCGTTAGGATACTTGAAGGGAGTTTACCGGTCCACTCTTGACCACTCCACCTCCAAGGCGACTTAATTCACGGTGCACCCAATCCTATAGCCGGCTAACTATATCCGATCAACGAACCAAGAACCACTTACATCACTTGCCAATATAACCATCTTACCATGATAATCCAACGATTCACATGCATAATCATAATGCAAAAACCATCATTTATCTTAACCAATAACCAACCATGGACTTACAAACACCATGTTGTTCTTAAATAAACAAGGCTTACACAAGGACTTTCAACCACCTTTGTAACCTTAAGCATCACTTACCAATGTACATCATTAACAACAATAATCCACTGTTTTTAAGCATCACACAAAAGCCATTAAACAACATGCAACACTATGCATCAAAACCACAATTTCCATGTACAAAACCAAGGATCTCTTACCTTGAGCATCCTTCTCAAATGGCTTTCAAAACCAGCATTAAACCATGCTAAAATATGCTTTCAAAACAGATTTAAACCATGCAAAACACATGCATTTCAATCATCAACCACAATTGTTTTTAAAACCAAATCACAACACACTTCAAGAGCGAAAATCCATTCACTTACTCTTGAGCTTAGCAAAGTTGTTTAGACTTAAACTAAGCTCCCAAAACCTTCAAACCTTGGTTTAAAAGCTAAAAACCCAACTTCACTCACCGATACACAAAACAAGGCTAGCCAACAAGCCTTCCAAGCATCCGAAGCCTTCCGCACCACCTTTAAAGCTCACGGATCAAACTCCCCTGTTTCAAGCATACAACAGAGGATTAATGCATCATTATGCATTAAAAACACCAGCAACACAACACAACTCGCTGCTCATCACAAATCCAACATTTCGGCTACCAAACACAACCGAAATCACCTCCAAACACTTCCAAAACTTAACCCAGCCAAGATCCATCACTTCTAACCATTTTTAAACATCAATTAACACCCAAAATGATCACAAACACGTTCTTATACCTCCAGGTATAACAGATCACAAAAAACACTCCAAAAACAACCAAAAATTCAAGCCAAACTTAGGAAATTCAACCTATCCGGGATTGCATTGATTAAACCTCAACTTCTAATCAATTTAGCATTCATTTTACATCAATTTGACACTTCAAAACACTGCCCAAACAGATCACACGAAAATTTCACCAAAATCATGCAAATCTTGCATTTTAAGCCAAAATCAAGATTTCAATTGAATAGCCTTTAACAAATCACAAATCAAGGATTGAGAACTTAGGAATTTCAGTAAAGAACTGATAGTTTAGAGGAGAAGGACGTTCTTACCTCCAAACTTGAGTTTCTCCTTTTTAGAGCCAAAAAGCTTGATGAAACAACTTGCAAATTGAGAGGTTTTGTTGATGAGATGATTAGGAATCAAAAGAGAGTTGAAATGAGTGATTTAGATGACAAAATCAGAGAAGAAAATCTGGAGAAATGTGTTTGGGTTGAGAAAAAATGAGAGAAAAGGAAAATTGAGAGAAAATGAAAAGTTAGTTATGAAATGGTAAAATAATTTCCCTCCACATTTCATAAACTTTAAAATCAGAATAAAGCCTTAAAATATCTTCGAAAAATCTGGAGAAACTCTTTTTGGAATAATAGCTCCTTAAAGATTCAAAGTTTCAATCCTTTATAAAACAGTCACGCAACTTTCAAAAATTACATTTTGGTCACTAGCCAAAATGTCAACCTTCCGAACCTCATTTTTCAAAATTGATTTCACAGTTCACTTAAATATATTAAAAGATGATTTTAGAACATTTTTCCATATTTTTAATGCAACCCGAACTAGGCTTTCCTAAATTCACTCTTATATATTCGATCAGCACTTTGACCGAACTGGTCAATGCCCAAAACTTCTGAGCCCAAAACCGGGGCGTTACATAAACACTTGAGTTGCCCCTAGAGGTGCCTAACACTGGCTCTAGAAAAAGAAGTTAAGAAAAATAGACTCAATACACCTAGAGGTGCCCGAAACCGGCTCTAAGAAGTTAGCTAGAGGTGCCCAAAACCGGCTCCAGTCAAACTTAAGCTTGAAAAAATAGAATCGAGTCTAAATAAAAACTAAAGGGGCCTACGAATTGCATCCAAAAAGATGAAAATTGGCATAAAAATTCAGGTTAGAAGCTTAGCTATTCTAGTAAACTAAGTGAGTCTTGGCATATAATTGTTAAAAAAGCATGCACACACTACACGAGAATTATAGCAATATTCCGGATGAATCCTGAATTATCCAACAGGGTGTTGCTCACAATAGGGAATGAATGGTAGGTAAGGAAAAGTTCATTGTTTTAAGCCAAACAAAAATTTTTTATTTCTTTTTTCGTTCATAATTGCTTGCAGGGAAGGAAAAACTTGACTTTGGGGTGTGTTGAGTGTGCAAAAGTTCTATATTTTACCCCCTATTTAACTCATATTTATGATGCATTCAAGCATAATTCATTGCATTTAGGATAGATTTCATTCATACATCACAATTATATCAAATGGCACAGTTTCTACTAAAATTGGTTGTTTTTGCAGGTAGCTATTGTAGCAGAAGAAGGGCAGTGGAGAAGCAGAGCTGGAACACTGGACTGCAGCTGAGAAGAAGGATGCTGCCATGGCCGCTGCCGTGGCAGCCAAGGACGACAACAATGGTGAAGTGAAGAAGTGAAGTGGAGCTCGACATAAAGAGGAAATTAAGTCGGTCTGTCGTGGAGCACCCTAATATTTTTCCAAGCCCTGGATCAGAATGAAGGCCAAGCCCAATGTTCAAGGAAGAAACTCCAAGCAAGAAGGAAGGACGAATTAAAGACATATGCTCTGAAGATTTAGTCTTTAATAGAGTTGTACTTTATTTTAAACTTGTATTCTTGCCATATTAGAAAACTTGAACCCAAGGCCTATATAAAGACATGTAATTCGACCTAGGGAAGGATATATTCATCTCTAGTCGTATTCCCCTAAACCCTAGTCGTCTCCCCCTTCTCATCATGTTCTAAATTTCCCCTATGGCTAAGGGTTGATTCTGTAAAGTAGTTGCAAGGATTGCATTGTTTTAGGATTTTTTTCTGTTCAATAAAATAGACTTCAAGTTTGCTTATTCTGGTTTTCAAACATCTTGCAATAGTATCGAGAGAGCATTGTGAGATTACACATTTACTTAATATCGGGAGAGTTAAGTATACGAAAGGAATAAGTACGGGTTCTCCATTTTATGGTTGAACTATCTCGGACCTAGGGATAGGACGAGGTTAAGTGGCTAAGGAAGAATTCAACAACTTTGGTGTACATCCTTCGATTCACCCCGAGAGGTATCATCAAAGATGTGTTCATCGACAGACTTGGACCTAGGGATAGGCCATGGCATAGCAGGGATTCTTGCCAAGCTTGAAGTACTGAGTTGTGTGTTCGATGCCGCGACAACAACAGGCCGCTGTCGCGATAGACGCTATGATGGAATAGAAAAGTCTTAGACATCGCAAACGCCTGCACTACGGAGCAGATCAATATCAGCCTATTCTTTACTCTGAATATTTTCTTCTTGTATTTTAAATCTTCTTTATTATTTTGTGACAAACTATTAAACTCTTTCTTTTCCCCTTCGTGCAGAAAACTAAGGTTAAAGCTATTAGCCCAGTCCCTGTGGAGACGATATCCGATACTTACGTATCACTTTACTACTTGCGTCGTGTACACTTGCACTACATTGTGATAGACACTTTTACACGCAACAACACGCAACTCCTTTGAACTATGATTCAACATAAAGGCTAGGTAAGCCTCGCAACTCTGCCGCAACATCCGACTTGCTTCCAATGTAGACACCACATTGGCAAGAAACTTCACATTCTTACCCACCACCACCACTTCATAATCATCCGCAAGTTTCCACGAAACTCGCTTGCTTTCGAAATCCACTACAGCTCTATGCTCAATAAGCCAATCCATACCAAGGATTACATCAAAGTCATAGAATGGCAATTCCATGAGATCAACATGGAAAACATGATTTTGCACCTTCAAGTGACATCTCATATACAACTTCTGCATTACAACCATCTCACCAAAGGAACTAGTCACACACATACCAACATCCAAAAACTCAACAGGTAAACCAAGCATTTTAGCATGTTCACGCAATATGTACGAGTGTGTAGATCCAGAATCAAGCAAAGAAAGTAATGACAAGGATTGCAAAGTAAAGGTACCTGCGATCACATCCGTATAATTCCTTCGCTCAAAATGGGCATACACTCGAGCCTGACCGCCACCCTCGGGTTGAACGGCCACAACATGTGCTACGTTCCTACCACCATCATCCCTACGCTGAAAATTACCACGGCCGCGCCCACGACCTCTTTGTGGCTCAGCTGCTCTCACCGGAGCCTGCCCTTCTCTCAGAGGTTGAGGACAATCTTTCTTCAAATGTCCTTGGTTCCCACAATTCCGGCATGTCCCAAGGTTACCCCAACACTCGCCACCATGCCGTTTACCACAACGGTTACACTCAAGAGTCCTTAGAACATCATTAGGTCCTTTCTGACCTCTACCAGGATTACCACCCACACATCTAGCATCATAATGCGGCCTCCTATCCTAATGCCTCTTGTTGCGATCTCTACCATAATCCCGTTCAGCCGCAGGCTTTGCGAAGCTAGATCCACCCGCTCGACTAGCCAGATCAAGATTCGATTCAATGTCCTTGGCTCTAGTGACCAAGACATCGAAATCCGTATAATCAGCCGCAAGCATATAAGTGTTAACATCCGCTACTACCCCATAACACAATCGTTCGCACCTCTCCCGCTCACTAGGGATTAGCTCAGGCGCATACTGACTAAGGCGGACAAATTGTACTTCATACTCATCTACTGACATGCTGCCTTGCACGAGAGACATAAACTCTCTTTTCTTCTCATCTAGGTAATGCACTCCCAGATACTTCTGCTTGAACGCATTCAAGAAGAACGTCCAAGTCACCTCGTCATCCTTCATCCCCAAGATAGTGGTCGTCCTGTAACCCCCTTAACCCGGCCTAGACGGTCGACCCGAATTAAGAAAGTCACACGGGGAAAACCAAAGTCAACCCGAAAGTCAACCTTGATTAACGACCCTTTTTTTTCTTTTTAATCTTGTCTAGATGCACATTAGCCCTAATTGTGATCACACAAACATCAGAGATCAAATAGGGACCCAATTGAACAAATTACAACTCAAGGGACCAAATAGTAATTCTTGATAAATAGGAGGACTTAACCCAAATTAAAGTTACCAACTTGAAATTAATCAGGTTTCATGCTTCTCTGTGAAATTTCAGCTCAAAAGGACTTCCCAAACTCATACAATTGCACAAACAAGTTTCAGGACCAAAATGCAAACAATTCAAAACATTTAACTGCCAATGTCAGCCCCTAACGGTCACCCGTTCTGAAACAGGCAAAGCCCATTTCGAAACGCGGGCTGTTCCGCAACGGGTTCCGGAACACGGGCTGGCAGTAGCCAAACCGTTTCGGAACGGTTCTTCCCGTTTCGGACGCCTGAGTTTGTTTAAGGCACCCGTTCCGAAACGGTAAGAGCTGTTTCGAAACACCCTGCACAAATTGCCCCAAAATGCATTCTTAAACATGCAATTAAACATCCAATCATGCTCCAATTGCCACCAAACTTTACCAGCATGCAATTCAACATATATAAGACATACTAGCATCATCAATTCATCAAAACAACATCATACGCAAAAAGCCCCAAATCTATAGGCATGCTTCCTACACAAGCTAGCTATTCAAGCACAAACTTCCAAAACAAGCATGTAATGATCCAACACAAAAACCAGCATTCTTATCATCATTCAACACACTTAGGGAGTTCCAAACACCTCCCAAAACATACACATTGGTCCCCCATTGCCAAATTACCAAAAGCTAAAATGTACTAACAAAACCTTCCATACATTGAGCTCTACTTTCACTTGAATGCTCGCCCTCCTTGCTGCCCTTAAGGTTCCCTAATGTTCTGCATTATTGAATTAAGAAAACGAAAGAGAGCGTAAGCAAAAGCTTAGTGAGGAATGCTCTTAAAAACCATTCAATAATGCATTTAAAAACATTTATAAATCATGCTTTAATCAACCTTTGCACATGCTCAAAAGCATACTTAAAACAAGCATCTCATGCTTCATAACATAACATGTCATATTGGTTCAAGTGATAGATTCCATTTCTTTAAAACAAGTTCATCAACTTTCCCAAGGACTTTTAAACACCTTGGCCCCAAGGACTTTTAACCACCATGAAAGAGGACCACACAAGGACTTTTAACCACCTTTGTGTCCATAGCTTGATTCACCCCAAGGACTTTTAAACACCTTGGCCCCAAGGACTTTTAAACACCTTGGCCCCATGGACTTTTAAACACCATGGCCCCATGGACTTTTAAACACCATGGAAAGGATCACTTAAGGACTTTTAACCACCTTAGTGTCCGCAACAAGAACCATCCAAGGACTTTTAACCACCTTGATGTTCTTAAGTAACAAGGCTCACTCAAGGACTTTTAACCACCTTAGTGACCATAACCTTTTTAAAACATCACTTGCCAATATACATCATTTTCATCATTTAATCCACTGTTTTAAAGCATTAAACCAAGCCATATTCATCATGCATTTAAAAGCATCAAACCACATTTAATCAATGTACAAAAACAAGGAACTCTTACCTAGAGATTCCTTCAACATATGGCTTACAACATCAGCAAATACCATGCTAAATCATGCTTTCAAAACAGTAATTAAAACATGCAATAAACCACTTTGCATCACAACAAAATCATGGCCACCACTAGAGAGTAATTCCGAAAACTTACACTTGAGCTTAGCAAAGTTGTTTAGACTTAAACTAAGCTCCCAAGACATTGGTTTCAAAGCCGAAAACCCAATTTCACACACGCACTCACCGATTCCACTTTGCTTCAAGCCAAAGCACCAAATCAAACTTCCGGATCAACAACTCTTGGATCCAAAGATGCCTCCCCTGTTTCAACACATCAAAGCAGAGGATTAATGCATCATCATGCATTAATTGCTTCAATGAAAGCACCTAAACTCGCTGCTCTCATCCACACACCATTTTCGGCCACCAAACACAACCGAAAATGCATCCAAACCACTTCTAAACAAAGCCTAGCCATAAACCAGCAAAACCACACATCCTTTAACATCATATAACATCTAAAAACAACCTATTAACATCCTTATACCTCCAGCAACATCAGATCCACAAGATCACCTCAAAAACAACCTTGCATCACAAGCTAAACTTAGGAAACTCAACCTATCCGGGATTGCATTAATCAAAACTCAATTCCCTATCAATTTAGAGTTCATTTAACATCAAAAACACATCTCAAATCACAGATTAATCAGATCTAACGAAAATCATCAAAAATCACCAAATCTTGCATTATAATCCAAGATCCATTTCACCACTTAAAAACCTTTAATAAAACATCAATTAAGGATTGAAAACTTAGGAATTTCAGTAAAGAACTGATAGTTTAGAGGAGAAGGACGTTCTTACCTCCAAACTTGAGTTTCTCCTCTTTTTGGAATCAAAAACCTTGTTGAATCAAGTAGCAAATGGTGAGGTTTTGTAGATACTATGATTAGGAATCAAAAGAGAGTTGAAAGGAGGGATTTAGGTGAGAAAATCAGATCAAATTCTCTGGAGAGAAAGTGTTTGGGTTGAGAGAAAATGAGAGAAAGAAAATAGGAAAGTTAGTTATCCAAAATAGCCAAATGGCTTTCCCTCCACTTTTAATATGATTTAAAATCAGAATATAGCTTAAAATATCTTAGAAAAATCTGGAGAAACTACTTTTGGAATAATAGCTCCTTAAAGATTCAAAGTTCCAACCCTTTATAAAACAGTCACCAAACTTTCGAAAATTACATTTTGGTCACTAGCCAAAATGTCACACTTCCAAAACTCATTTTCCAAAATTGATTTCACAGTTCACTTAATTATATTAAAAGATGATTTTAGAACATTTTTCCATATTTTTAATGACCCCCGAACTAGGTCAACGCCCAAAACTCCTAAGCCCAAAACTCCTAAGCCCAAAACCGGGGCGTTACACGTCCACCACGTATAAGCATCACCATGCAGAAGTGACACAACACAACCCAACTTCTGCACATGATTGTAGTTCATCTGACCCATAATCTGCTTGGTGCTCTCTAACCAAGACTCAGATCCTTCCGGAGATAAGCACCTGAACTCAGTCCCTCCTAGACTGCAAATACGTTCCAAAGGAAACCTCACATTGACATCATCCTGATGCGCAGCTCCATGAGCTCCATCTACTGCTGCCTGGAAAGCTCCAGCAATAGCCTGAATCAACATGGTCATGTCAGGAGCAGCTTGCCCCTGCACACCCTCGGGTCCAACGACCCCAGCACCAGCACCAGTGTTACCAGCTCCAGCACCACCACCACCAGGAGAAGGAGGTAAATCCTCAACATTCTCAACATTCTCATTATCAGTCATCAATCTAGTATTGATTCTCAGCTCTCTACGTGGCCCCATTATATAGAAAACAGTGCACTGACAAAAATGCAATAAACATAATTAGGCACAATAAGGTAAGTAATCCAAGTACTCAAGCTCATTTTCCAAAACAATTCCGCTCATTAGTTTTGATATGGCAATGGGATCCCCTACCACACTCCAAACATAGCATAGCATCACAAAAACATCTCAATTGAATCATACACCACTAATCATACATCATCCTTTAACAAAGAAAACACGTCATGCATAAAAACTTATATCACCCCACATATCAAACCCCAATTATTCAAAACTCTGTCTTTGATACCAACAAATGTAACCCCCTTAGCCCGGCCTAGACGCTTGACCTGAACTACGAAGATTACACAGGAAAACCAAAGTCAACTCGAAAGTCAACCTTGATTAACGACCTTTTTCATTTTTAATCTTGTCTAGATACTTGTTAACCCTAAGTGAGTACTCACGAATCATGATTAAGAAAGGCACAACGATCGGATAACATACGGGGACTCAATTGCACTATACACATAATTAGGGACCAAAATGTAATTTTCTATAAATTAGAGGGACTTCATTGATTTTAGGATTACCATTATGAAATTAGTCATGTTACATGCTTCTCTGCCAAATTTCATCTTAAAAAGACATCTCAAGCTCAAGCAATTGCAATCTCAACATTTAGGACTAAAATGTAAAGCATGCAAAACATCAAAACAATTCAAATCTGGGTCCAACGACAACTCGTTTCGAAACGCCTACTCACCGTATCAAAATGTCGTATTGGAACAGTGTTTATCGTTTCGGTACGCAGGTATGTTCCCAGACCAGTTTCGAAACATGTCATTCCAGTAGCTAAAATGTATCGAAACATCCCCTCACGTTTCGAAACATCAAGGCCATTTCAGGCCCCCATTCCGAAACACCATAGGGTGTTTCGATACATCCTGCCCAAAAACAGCAGCAAATGCTAGTTTTTCACTCCAGCACATACTCAAACATTCCCCAAAGATTCTCTAATCATACCAACAAGTTATCATACATACAAGGAACATATTTGGGACACTCGAGCACAATCATAACATCAAACACAAAATCTCTTTATTCTAGAGACATGCTTCCTAACACAAACCCAAAATGAGCAATCCAACCTCAAATCAAACAATTAAGGCCATTTACAACCCAAACAAGCTAAAACAAACATGTCACAACCTTAGGGAGTTTAACACATCTCCCAAATACAATTCTTGGTTTCCCATTGCCAATCTATCAAAACTAAAGTGTATGAAAACTTAACCATACATGAGCTTGGACTTCCTTGGATGAAATTAGCTTCATTGATGCCTGAAACACCTCAATTCTATGCAGTATTGGTAAAAGAGAGAGCGTAAGCACAAATGCTTAGTGAGGCATGCTCGGAAGAAAGCCAACACAATAACGCATAGCTTGAAAACACTTTCTCAAAAGCTTTTAAACCATATGCTCATTGTATCTCATGCTTGGAAACCTTTCAAAGCAATTTCTCATTGAAACCACATGTACCTTCATTCTATCTCATGCATTTAAACCAATGCAAAACTAATGGCAAAGCCAAACTCATGCTTGTACTCTAAAGCATTTCATAAACAAACCACATATGCATTTCTCATAGCATAAACCATTTAATCAAAGGTACATGTGAATAAAAAACCCTAACATATTTTATATTGGCATTTCACATCTCGTTATTACTCGGATATGAGGACATCTCACTAGACACTTCCGGTGGCATCTCTCATCACCATACTCACTCGTCTAGCAACATAGTTTCCGGTGGAATCTCACATCACCGTACTCACATGGCGGAATCTCTCATCGCCACAAAGCTTGGGTATTTCACCAAGTCTTACCCGATGGAATGCCCATCATCGGTGCTCTCCCTTTGGCTTAACCAAAGAGCACGTACGAATTTTTAGTTTATAGTGCACTCTCATCCTATTGATCGATCAATTATATCCGGTAAGTATCTCAACATCTATGCCAATATATAATGTCAAAACATCATTTCACCTACTGTTTTTCATGCATTAAAGTCTCAACAATCTCATCTCATTTCAAAATCATATCATTTGCTATGCTTTAACATAAAAGCTCAAATCTCAACTATGCAACATGTTACTTTATGAAATCATTTCAAGCAACATCTCATGCTATAATTCATGCATAAAAACTGTATGAATTTATCAATCTAAAACCATGAGCGTGTAAAACCATTTAAGGGGCAATCACCACATTTTTAGAGAGCAATCTAGCCAATACTTACTTCCGGACTTAGGAAGTGTTTCAAACCTTTCCTAAATCCCCAAACCTTGATTCTTTGTCCCTCAAGGACTTCTAAAACCATACGCACTCATTGATTATGTTTCGCTTGTTCGCCGAAACACTATCTAAGCTTCCGGATCAACTCCCAAGTTGTCCGAAGATGTCTCCCATGTTTTAAACACATAAGAGCAGAGGATTAATGCATCATCATGCATTGAAATCATTAGCCACACACCTAAACTCGCTGCTCTACACAAAATCCACATTCTGGCTACCAAACACTACTGAAATCACCTCCAAACTTTTCCAAAACCAAACCCAGCCAAGATTCATCACTTCTAATCATTTCTGTTGAGTGTGTAAAAGTTCTATTATTTACACCCTATTTAACCCATATTTCTGCTGCATTCAAGCATTATTTATTGCATTTAGGTCAGTTTACAACAAAACATCACAAATATATTAAAAGGCACAGTTTCTACTAAAAATAGTTGTTTTTGCAGGTTGTAGTCGTAGCAGACAGAAGAGGCAGGCGTTGGGTAGTGAAGCAGAAGAACTGGAACTGGACGAAGAGTCAAGGAGGACGATGATTCCATGGTTGCCGCCGTGACAGTAGAGGACGACAACAATTTTGAGGAGAAGAAGCAAAGTGGACCTCGACAGATAGAGAAAATTCAGCCCGTCTGTCGTGTGAAATCCCCATATTTTTCCAAGCCACAGATCAAAAGGAATGTCAAGCCCAAAGTTCAAGGAGAGAAAATCCCAAGCAAGAAAGATAACAGCTGGAAAGTAGATTCCTTGAAGATTTAGTCTTTATTAGAATTATACTTTCATTTAAAGTTGTATTCTTGCTATTTTAGATAACTTGGACCCAAAGCTTATATAAGGGCATATATTTTGACCTAGGGGGAATAACCGATTCCCTAGATTTCTTCCCAAAACTCTAGCCGTTTTCCTTCCCTCAACATGTTCTAAATTCCCCCTAGGGCCACAGGTTGATTTGTAAAGTAGTTGCAAGGGTTGTTTAAGGAATTTTTAGTTAAATAAAATAAACTTCAAGTCTCTTATTTTGGTTATTAATATCTTGCAAGAGCATCGGGAAAGCATTGTGAGGTTATCTATTTACTTAGCATCGTGAGAGTTTGGTATACGAAAGAAATAAGAGCAAGTTCTCTAGCTTATAGTTGAACTATCTCGGACCTAGGGATAGGACGAGGTTAAGTGGGTAAAGAAGAATTCATCCACATCGGTGTTCATCCTTCGATTCACGCCGGGAGGTATCATCAAAGACGTGATCATCGACAGACTTGGACCTAGGGATAGGCCAAGGTACATCTGGGATTCTTGCCAAACTTGAAGTACTGAGTTGAGTGTTCGCTGCCGCGACAAGCAACGGACTGCTGCCGCGACAGGTGCTGCCGCGACGGGGACGACGACAAAATTGGAGTTTCGAGACTTAGCAATACCTGCACTACTGAGCAATTCAATACCAGCCCATTCTCTCTATCTTGATTTTCCTACTCTTTTATTTACGTTTACTTTATTATTTTCGTGACAACTTCTCAAATATTTTCTTTATTTTCGTGGAGTGAATTAAGGTGAAGCTATTAGCCCAATCCTTGTGGAGATGATATCCGATACTTCGTATCACTTTACTACTTGCGTCGTGTATACTTGCACTACCATTGCGATAGACTCGTTTACACGCAACAAGTTTTTGGCGCCGTTGCCGGGGATTGGCAACATAACTCTACCTTTTCTTTTATTGCATATTTTATTTTTGTTTGTATTTTTATTTTTCTGTTTTTCTTTGGTGTGTTCAACTCTTGCTTTTCACAAGGTTTCTTGTTTATGCGCAGATCGAAACGAGGTGTAGATCCTGAGTATCCATTAGATCCGGAAATTGAACGTTCATTCAATCTAAAGAACCGACTTCGTCACATTGTAGCTAGGAACGAGTACCTTGAGGAACAGTTAGAGACAATGGCACACCGAGGAGACGACCCTCCTGTTGGGGATGGAGAGGGTAGACAGCCTGTCATCGATTCTGCTGCCACTGCCGGGCGACGGTCCTGTCGAGACTACATGTTGAACGATCATGTAGAACTGGAAACCATGCTGCCGGACATAGATGTTGACAACTTCGAGCTGAAACCTGTTATGTTTAGCATAATCAACAATGTCGGTCAATTCAGTGGTGCTGTTACAGAGGATGCTAGGGAGCATCTCAAAATGTTCTAGGAGATATGTGGTTCGTTTAGACTGCCAGGAGTTAATCCGGAGATACTGAGGCTTCGGTTATTTCCCCATTCATTGAGGGATAGAGCAAAGACTTGGTGGAATAAACTTACGCCGGGTTCAATTAGAACTTGGGCAGATTTGTCTCGTGAATTTCTATCTCGTTTTAATCCTTCACATTTATCTGAGCGATTACGTAATGAAATTGCTACTTTTCAACAGGAAGATGACGAGCCGATGCACGAGGCCCGGGACAGATTTACTACTCTTCTATGGAACTGTCCAATGCATGGATTCCCCGTCTGGAATCAGGTAACTAAGTTTTATAATGCTGCCAACTTACAAACTCGTATTCGAATTGATTCAGCAGCAAACGAACTATTATTGGATAAAGACCCGGACGAGGCAATGCTAGTATTGAAAAATCTGGCTAAGAATGAAGAGCAGTTTCCGACAGCAAGAAGAGGGGGTAAACGGGTACTAGTTGTTAAGGATTATGAGGCCGACAACACAATGAAATCACAGGTGGCATACCTTACTAAGGCAATGAAAAATCTCTTGAACGATGATGCACAACATGGATTTGCTGTTGAGGAGGTATGTGAAATCTGTGAGGGAAATCATAGTTCGGATGAGTGTCTTATACAGTTAGAAGAGGGAAATTATGATTGAAACTACAAGCCGAATTACAACTCCAACAACTATAATCCCAACTGGAGAAAGGATCCCAAGTTTTCTTGGAGTAATCCTAATAATGCCCTGAATCCTCAAGCACACAGTAATCAGAACCAGGGAGGACATAGATTGTTGACTCGATAGCAACTGCAGCCGCAACAGCAGCAACAACAGCCACCAGCTGCCACAACAGTATACTGGAACAGACTCTGGCTACTTTTATGTCTTAGACAGGTACTTATATTTAGAATATGAATCAGTTTGTCAAGAAAACAGAGACATTCATGGATAAAACAGAGATGCGGATGACGAATCATGAAGCTACTCTGAAATCTTTGGAGACACAAATGGGTCAGGTTTCCCAGCATATCAAGCCAAGGCAAACTGGAGGATTTCCTAGTAATACTGAAAATGCTAGGCAGCCCACACATGCGTAGTGTAAAGCTATTACTACTAGGAGTGGGAAGAAATTATCAGGGCCGGAAAAGGAAGCTGAAATAGTAAGGAAACCAGCCTTGGATAGACCTGCCGAGGAAGCTGCCCCGACAGGTAACAAATAGACTGCTGACGATAAACCTATTACGACAGCAGAAGCGACAGAGGAGAAAAATGATGAACCCAAACCTCCTCAGATCTGTATGCAGTTGGAAGGACGTATGGCTGATTATCGTCCCCCACCTCCTTTTCCTCAACGGTTACAGCAAGTGAAGCAAGAATCTCAACTCAAAAAGTTTTATGATATTTTTAAGCAGGTTCATATTAACATTCCGCTGTTAGATGCCGTGAGGGAGATGCCCGGTTACGCCAAATTTCTCAAGGATGTTATGTCAAAGAAATCCAAACTTGGGGAATTTGAAACGGTTAAGATGACAGAAGGATGCATGAGTATTCTTCATAGGCTGACACGCCAGAAAAAGAAAGATCCGAGGAGCTTCATCATACCTTGTGTAATCGGAGATAAATATGTGGGTAAGACACTTTGTGATCTTGGTGATAGTATTAATTTCATGCTAAAATCTGTTTTTCAGAAATTAGGTATTTGAAAAGCTCGGCCCACGACAATAATTCTGCAGCTGGCAGACCGCTCTTATGTTCATCTTGAACGAAAATTCGAAGATATTCTGGTAAGAGTGGATAAATTTATATTTCCTGCTGACTTTCTTGTTTTAGATTGTGAAGCAGATGAAAACACACCAATCATCCTGGGGCGACCATTCTTAGCCACGGGAAGATCACTGATTGATGTGGAGAAAGGATAACTCACCATGAGAGTAAACGATCAAGAGATTAAGTTGAATGTTCTCCAAGCCATGAAGCATGCTGATGCAGACGAGGAATGCAAGGCTATCACTGAAGTTACCCTTGATCAACCATGCATCAGGTCGTGCTGTCACGACATCAAAATTGGTCACTGCCTCGGCAGCCACTTACAGGACTGTCACGACAGCAACTCTTCAAAATCTGATACATCTGATACTGAAGATCAGGACGAGGTAAACTGGATAGGCGATCGTCCAGGTAAGTTATTCGAACCCTTAAATTATACTTCGGATAACCATGCAATCCAAAAGCCATCTACTATTGAGCCCCCTATTTTTGAACTGAAGCCCCTGCCAAGGCAGCTAAAATATGCGTTTCTTGGTTCAAATGATACATTATCCGTAATCATCTCTTCCAAGTTGCTGCAGAAACAGGAACAACAGTTAATAGGGATGTTGCAGCAGCACAAAAAGGCAGTTGGATGGATGATAGCTGATGTTCAAGGCATTAGTCCGCCGTTATGTATGCATAAAATCATTTTAGAGGATGATCATAGGCCGACTATTGATGCTTAAAGGCGGCTAAACCATGCGATGAAAGAGGTGGTGCGTAAAGAGATAATCAAATGGTTAGATGCTGGTATAATTTACACCATCTCCGACAGCAAATGGGTAAGCCCGGTGCAATGCGTTCCCAAGAAAGGAGGAATGACCGTGGTGACCAACGAAAACAATGACTTAATCCCAACCAGGACTGTGACCGGTTGGAGGGTTTGTATGGACTATCGGAAGCTTAACAAAGCTACCCGAAAGGACCACTTTCCTTTACCCTTTATTGATCAAATGCATGATAGATTAGCGGGTAGACCTTACTATTGTTTTCTTGATGGTTATTCAGATTATAATCAAATAGCTATCGCACCTGAAGATCAAGAAAAGACGACCTTCACATGCCCCTACGGAACGTACGCTTTTAGGAGAATGTCGTTTTGATTATGCAATGCACCCGCCACCTTCCAAAGATGCATGATGGCCATATTCTCCGATATGGTGGAGGACTTCCTTGAAATTTTTATGGATGATTTTTCAGTCTTTGGGGACGATTTTGAGAGCTGCCTAGGCAATCTACAAAAGGTACTTGAATGATGTGAAAAAGCAAACCTGGTCTTAAATTGGGAAAAATGCCACTTCATGGTGGATGAAGGGATAGTCCTTGGCCATAAGAATAGCTGTCGTGGAATAGAAGTCGACATGGCCAAGATAGAAGTGATTGAAAAGCTGCCACCGCCGACCACAGTCAAGGGTATTAGAAGTTTCTTGGGACATGCTTGTTTTTATCGGAGATTCATTGCAAATTTCTCAAAAATCACCAAGCCCCTATGCCATCTTCTGGAGCAGAACCGACCCTTTGACTTTAATGATGAATGTACTAAAGCATTCAAGGTTCTGAAGGAAAAACTGGTAACAACCCCAATAGTACAGCCACCAGACTGGGCAC
The DNA here is from genome assembly GCA_958450335.1 of Hibiscus tridactylites. NCBI lineage: Eukaryota > Viridiplantae > Streptophyta > Magnoliopsida > Malvales > Malvaceae > Hibiscus > Hibiscus tridactylites. The sequence continues at coordinate 7,146,871 of OY288280.1, read as the reverse complement.
AACAATTCGAGATTATGTGTGATACTAGTGACTATGCTATCGGGGCAGCACTTGGGCAGCGGAGAGACAAATTATTTCATGTCATATATTATGCCAGTAGGACACTAAATGATGCCCAGGTAAACTACACCACCATAGAAAAGGAGTTGTTAGTTGTGGTATTCTCCATCGACAAGTTTCCTTCTTACATACTTGGAACGAAGGTAATAGTGCACACAGACCATTCTGCCCTGAAGTATTTGTTAGCGAAAAAGGATGCAAAGCCTCGATTGATACAGTCGATCCTGCTATTGCAAGAATTCGACCTTGAAATCAAGGACAAAAAAGGGACAGAAAATCATGTAGAAGACCACTTGTCAAGGTTGGAGAAGGGATAGAGTCTACCAACAGATGAGACAAACATACTGGAGACATTCCCAGTCGAGTAGCTCTTTGCTGCCGCAATCACTGCCGCGACAGCCATGGCGGCAGGTAAGTCTTCTGAACTCCCCTGGTATGCAGATTCCGTTAATTTCTTAGTTAGCGGAATAATTCCTTCTGATCTTAATTATCAAGCCAGGAAGAGGTTCCAAAATGATGTTAAGCATTATTATTGGGACGAACCTCTTCTTTTCAAAATCTGTGCAGATCAGGTTATTAGGAGGTGTGTACCACAAGAAGACATACTTCATCACTGCCATGTTTCACAGTATGGAGGTCACTTAGGAGGCAACAAAACTGTTGCCAAGGTGCTGCAGTCAGGGTTTTATTGGCCGTCACTGTACAAAGATGCGCAAATCTTCTACAAGAGCTGTGACAGGTGCCAAAGGACAGGAAACATCTCAAGGAGAAACGAGATGCCGCTGCAGAACATTCTAGAAGTCGAGATCTTCGATGTTTGGGGGATTGATTTTATGGGACGTTTTCCATCTTCATGTGGGAATCTATACATCCTCTTGGCAGTAGATTATGTCTCTAAGTGGGTTGAAGATATCGCCACTCAAAAGAATAATTCTAAAACAGTCCAAAAGTTTTTACACAAAAATATCTTTTCCAGGTTTGGCATCCCTAAGGCGATTATTAGTGATGAAGGGAGACATTTCGACAACAGGGTTATTGCTGCTGCCTTGAAGAAATATGGTGTCAAGCATCGGATCGCGACATCATATCACCCACAAACCAATGGACAAGCTGAAATATCTAATAGGGAAGTTAGGAACATTCTTGAGAAGATGGTTAGTCCAACTAGGAAGGATTGGTCTTTACTCCTTAATGACGCCTTATGGGCCTATAGGACAGCTTTTAAAACTCCATTGGGAATGTCTCTGTACCGATTGATTTATGGGAAAACATGTCATCTACCTATCGATATAGAGCACAGAGCATACTGGGCGATCAAGGTAGTGAATATGGACTTGGACAGGGCAGGGCAGAAAAGGCTGTTAGATCTGAACGAAATTGAAGAAATACGGACAATGGCCTATGACAATGCAAGAATCTACAAGGATAAAACTAAGAAGTGGCATGACAAAAAGTTGTTGCCACGAAAGTTCTGCCCAGGGCAGCTTGTATTGTTGTTCAATTCTAGACTAAAACTCTTCCCAGGGAAGCTAAAATCTAGATGGTCTGGCCCATTCCAAGTCGTACAGGTTTTTCCCCATGGTGCCATAACAATCCGATCATTAAAAGACGGGCACCAATTCAAAGTCAACGGTCAGCGCTTGAAGCATTATCAAGGGACTGAAGCCCCAGGATTGCAGGAAGTTGTTACCTTAGGAGATGCCCCACCTGGCATCCCTAATTTAACCTAAATTTTATTGTTATTTATTTATTTTATTATTATTTATTAGGAAATAAGATTTATTTTATTTGAATAATGTTTTTATAGTTTTTAGGAAATAAAGGAGTCAAGAAGAACAGGAGAAGTGAACTCAGCCCACCATCCATCCATCAGCCCAACAAAGCCCAAATATTGAAGCCTGTCGTTACAGCTATCGCGAAAGACGCGGAAAATACAGGTTGTCATCACGCTGTCACGACAGACACGGAAACACGTCACAGACGCGTAACAGACGCGGAAATGTGTGTCAGACGCATCAGACACGCTAACGTACAACAACTGGCCCCGTTATTCGCGCCTGTCGTTACAGCATCAACGTGCAGCAAATCCTTTTCTATATAACCCCGTTTCATTTTCATTTTCACTCACTTCTACCTTTCTTACTTTCTCTCCCTCTTTAGCTTTCATTTGCTTTCATTTTATTTTTCACAACCCTTGCACAAATATGTCTTCGAGGAAAACTCGACGACAAACTGCCTCCAGTTCCACACCGACAGCAACTCCCCCACGTTCCTTTGCTAGCAGAGACATGTGGGAAGAGAGAGGCTTCATCTACACACCGACGGAGGAAAATTTAGGCCTCAAACCATTCATAGCCCGGAAGATTAGAGCTTTACAATGGCAAACCTTTGCGGAGCAGCCGGAAGAAATGAATGTCACGTTGGTTCGAGAATTTTATGGTGCCATCAGCAGCAGGAAAACGACAGCAGTGTTCGTTCGAGGGAAGGAGGTGCCATTTGAAGCAGAATACATTAATACCCTCTATGGCTTCTACATCGGTATCAATGACGACGCCCACCAACAATTCCTGAATACACTAGACACTGCTGCCTACGACGTTGTCATGGCAGAGTTGACCAATTCTAGGACTCAATGGAACACGAGCAGAAAAAATCCAAGGACTGTGAGAAGGACCCAGTTCCTGCCGGAGGAAAAGTTGTGGAATGCCTTCATAAAGAAGAGGATCATGTCGTCATCCCACAACACCATCGTCGACCAACCGAGGTTAGCGTTGATACACTATATTCTACATGAACGGCACATTAATGTGGGCAGCTTTATTCGAGAAAGTATTTTGGAGTGTGCGCATAGACCGAAGGGTCCCCTCTACCATCCGTACCTCATCACCTCGCTCTGTCGCGGCCATAATGTCCCAGAAGTGCAAACTAATTTAATCGTCGAAGGAAGAGGGTGGACTGAAAAGAACATCCTCAGCCTTATGGAGCTGACTGCTGCCACCCCACTTTCGTCATTCGACCCCGCTGCCGCCACAGTTGAAACGATAGAGTAGCCACACACTGAACGAGTTGCCGCAACAGCTGCCCCGATAGACTCGTCCGCCCAGATATTAGCTGCCATTCAGAAGCTGGAGGAACGACAACTGGGATTAATGACCTTCATCAGGGACTTTGCTACCTCTACGGTAACATTTATACAAAATTCTTTAAATTTCCCTGATGCTGCCTTCCTTAGTTTTTCTGCCCATTACTTTACTGTCACTACCCCTGCCCACACTCTTACACCTGCTGCTACCCCACAGACACCCTCTGCTGCCTCAACGCCATCGCCTGCCCCGACAGTAGCAGGCAGCACCCATGCTGAACCATCTGCCCGAGGAACAAAACATCGTATGGCATCGGAGGATCTAGATGACTTTGTTGCTGGGTTCTCATCCTCTTCTGTTTGGGCTGCCAGTGATACGGAACCCTCTATCAAGAGGAATTTGTCAAAGGAATTCTCCCTAGTGAAAAGGCAGAAGCGGATGGCTGATAAGAACAACATGCCAAAAGCCAGCAGCAGTGACAACAACAACGGGGAGAGCAACAACAGCAGCTGGGAAGTTCAGGTTGTGGAGCAACCCCCTCACATCTCCCCAACCAGAGTCCAGCCACCACGGGAGGCCAAGGCCAAGAACATATCTGCCTCCCCCGTGCCCCAGCCAGCTCCGAAAGCCAGAGCCCGCCCTCAGATCCACCTCGGCAGCAGCAGCGAAGACAGCGATTAAATTTAAGTTTCTTATCTTATATTTTTTCTGTCTGCTATATATTTTGTGATGTACTGCCTTATCTTTTGTTTTTAATTGTCATTTGCATTGAGGGCAATGCAACCTTCAAGCTTGGGGGTGGCAACCCTCCATTAATGGAGTACATCTTAGTTTAAAATATGTGTCTTTACTTAGTTTATTTGAGAAGAAAAAAAATATATGATGAAAATATTGAAAACTTTGGCTTAAAACTGTGAACTGAACTTACCTGTCGTGACAGCCTTGTCGTGGCAGTAACTTTAGGTTAATTTTTAGGAAAAGTTTAGAGCATTTCTATAGTTCTGAAAACATAAACACAATTGTGATTGTATACTGCTTAGAACTCTTCTAGTTAACTAGAATAGGAAGCTTAGCACTTGAATAGCCCCTAAAGGTGCCTAACACTGGCTCTAGGAAAGAAGTTTAGCAAAATAGACTCAACAGCCCTAGAGGTGCCCGAAACTGGCTCTAGGAAGTTAGCTAGAGGATCCCAAAACTGGCTCTAGTGAAACTTAAGCTTAAAAAAATAGAGAAATCGAGTCAAAACAAAAAAATCAAAGGAGCATGAAAAAGTGCCTTCAAAAGATAAACTTTGGCATAAAAATTCGAGTTAAGAGCTAAAATATTCTAGTGAAACTAAGAGAGTCTTAGCATATAAATGTTCACAAGCATGCACACACTGCACGAGGACTATAGTGAGACTCCGGACAGATCCTAAATTATCCAACAGGTTGCTGCCGTCACAGGGAAGGAACGACAGGTAAGGGAAAGTTCAATGTTTGAAAGCCAAAACAAAAATATTTCATTTTTCCTTTAGGTCTTAGTTGCTTGAGGGCAAGCAAAAACTTGAGTTTGGGGGTGTGTTGAGTGTGTAAAAGTTCTATTATTTACACCCTATTTAACCCATATTTCTACTGCATTCAAGCATTATTTATTGCATTTAGGCCAGTTTACAGCAAAACATCACAAATATATTAAAAGGAAGAGTTTCTACTAAAAATAACTGTTTTTGCAGGTTGCTGCCGTAGCAGACAGAAGAGGCATGCTCTGGGCAGTGAAGCAGAAGAACTGGAACTGGACAAAGAGTCAAGGAGGACGATGCTGCCATGGTTGCCGTCGTGACAGCAGAGGACGACAGTAGTTTTGAGGAGAAGAAGCAAAGTGGACCTCGACAGATAGAGAAAGTTCAGCCAGTCTGTCGTGTGAAATCCCCATATTTTTCCAAGCCCCATATCAAAAGGAATGTCAAGCCCAAAGTTCGAGGAGAGAAAATCCCAAGCAAGAAAGATAACGGCTGGAAAGTAGATTCCTTGAAGATTTAGTCTTTATTAGAATTATACTTTCATTTAAATTTGTATTCTCGCTATTTTAGATAACTTGGACTCAAAGCTTATATAAGGGCATATATTTTGACCTAGGGGGAATAACCGATTCCCTAGCTTTCTTCCCAAAACTCTAGCTGTTTTCTTTCCCTCAACATGTTTAAATTCCCCCTAGGGCCACGGGTTGATTTGTAAAGTAGTTGCAAGGGTTGTTTTTGCTTTAGGAATTTTCATTTCAATAAAATAAACTTCAAGTTCTCTTATTTTGGTTATTAATATCTTGCAAGAGCATCGAGAGAGCATTGTGAGGTTATCTATTTACTTAGCATCGGGAGAGTTAAGTATACGAAAGAAATAAGAGCAAGTTCTCTAGCTTATAGTTGAACTATCTCGGACCTAGGGATAGGACGAGGTTAAGTGGCTAAAGAAGAATTCATCCACATCGGTGTTTATCCTTCGATTCACGCCGGGAGGTATCATCAAAGACGTGATCATCGACAGACTTGGACCTAGGGATAGGCCAAGGTACATCTGGGATTCTTGCCAAACTTGAAGTACTGAGTTGAGTGTTCGCTGTCGCGACAAGCAACGGACTGCTGTCGCGACAAGTGCTGCCGCGATGGGGACGACGACAGAACTGGAGTTCTGAGACTTAGCAATACCTGCACTACTGAGCAATTCAATACCAGCCCATTCTCTCTATCTTGATTTTCTTACTCTTTTATTTACGTTTACTTTATTATTTTCGTGACAACTTCTCAAATATTTTCTTTACTTTCGTGCAGTGAATTAAGGTGAAGCTATTAGCCCAATCCCTGTGGAGACGATATCCGATACTTCGTATCACTTTACTACTTGAGTCGTGTATACTTTCACTACCATTGCGATAGACTCTTTTACACGCAACAATTTCTAAGCATCAATTAACATCAAAAACTAACACAACCACGTCCTTATACCTCCAGCAATAGCAGAACACCAAAATCACCCCAAAAACATCATTTTAACAAGCAAAACTTAGGAAAAACAAACCTATTCGGGATTGGATTGATAAAACCTCATTTATAACATCATTTAACATCCAATATACATTAGAAAACCATCTCAAAACAGAGCACAATCAATCACCACAAAAATCTTCAAGATCTCTTCCAAAATCTTGAGTTTTAAGCCAATTTCTTGTTTCTAACATTAAGACCACTTAAAAATCATTAATAAAGGATTGATAACATGGGAATTTCAGTAAAGAACTAATCATTAGAGGAAAAGGATGAAGCTTACCTCTAATGTATGATTTCTCCTTGATTTGTGCAAGTTTTCTTTAAAATTCAATGTAGAAATCAAGTGGATTTGATGAGGAATTGATTAGGAAGCAAAGAGTGATTGAAATGTCATCAAATGAAGTAGGAATCAAAGTCTATTTGCTCGAGAACAAGTGTTTGTCTGAAAGGATTTTGAGAGAAAATGAAATGAGGGAATATTTGTGAAAAATAGTTAAGAAAAGTCAAAGGTGGTTTTCTATTTTAATCACCTTTATTTTATTTAATTAAAACATTAATTAAATCACCCAAATTTAGGAAAAATATGATGAAAACATTTTGGTAAAATTAGCTCCTTAAAGATTCAAAGTTTCAATCCTTTACAAAACAGTCACTACTAAACTTAGCAAAAACTGTGATTTGGTCACTACACCGAAATGTAGTATTTCCATACCTAATTTTGTAAAATTGATTTCACCATTCTCTTTTATATATTAAATGAGGATTTTTAGGTATTATCTATATTTTAAAGCACCCCGAACTTGGTGTTTCCTAAAACCCCCTTTTAGATTCGAACCATTTTCTAGACCAATTCGGTTCAAACTCTAAACATCTAGGCCCAATTTTGGGGTGTTGCACGAAACATTGATGCCCGTTCCGAACTGCAGGACCGTTCTGAAACCCCTCCTGACACGTTTTGGTACAATGGTTCACAGAGGCAAAATGTTCTGGAACGAGCCTCACCGTTCCGAAATGTCAAGGCCATTTCAGGCCACTGTTCCGAAACATGTGAGGGTAATCCGAAATGCCTGGGCCGGCAATTTTCTAAAAAATTGGTTTAATTCAATTTTCACCCTCCGGAACCATCTCGGCACATGTCCTAACATACATACAACTTAAATACTTATCAATGGCAACTCATACGCAACATAAATAACATCAAGGCATCATTCTCGAAAGCAATGGAGCTAGAGGAATACTTCCTAAAAGATAAAAGCACCAAAAGGCTAAAATCTAAAAGCAAGCATATACCAAAACGCAAAGGCCATTTACAAGTCCAAAAATGCATCACAAACTATCTCAAAATAAGAAATCAATAAATCGTTAACATTCAATGCATCGGACACCACCATTGCCTTTATTACACTAGTTTAATAGTACCACATACTTTTAGCAAAATGCCTTGGTTTGATTCCTTAAAGATGCTGCCTCCCAAAAGCCTAATTATCTACTTTGATGAACAAAGAGAGCATAAGCATGCAAGCTTAGTGAGGATTGCTCAAAATCATAACCATCATCAATGCACAAAACCGATTTTCACTCTTTTCAAAACCATCATGCCTTTCTTAGCGAAACATGCACTTTAACATCAAAATCAATTCTTTAAACATCATGCAACATGATTCGGTCAAAACCAGCAATTAAACCATTGCTACTCATTTTCCAAGCCTTTCAAGCATAAACACCATTATGCTAAGCTTAAGCCTAAACATGCATCTTTCAAACTATGCATTAGCAACATATTCCACATTATACAATCCATTATATTGGCTCACAAGTGATACACAACAATCTGAAAAACATATACTGGATACACGGATTACCAAGGGTTGTCCCACACCCTTCATACACTTTACCGTCATTCCAAGACTCATACACGAGAGCGACCCTCCATCGTTGTGACATCGTGGTTGAGTATTCGGTACAATCACAACCCCTCAACACCACTCATCGGTATATGTATAATCCACTAACGAGAGACGGGACAAACACAAGGTTCGCACCTGGGATCTACCCTCAACCGTTGCAACCTTAAACAATCCTCAATCGTTAGGGTACTTGGATGGAATATTCGGTACAATCACAACCCCTCAATATCCAAGGCAACTTATTTATAGTGCACTCAATCCTATAGCCGGCTAAGTATATTCAATTTCATTTATAAAACACTTTAACCAACATCACTTGCCAATATAATCCATATCTCATGCATCCCTCAGTGTTTTTACAAAGCATTCATGATAAGCCATAATCAAGTATTAAACCATGCTTAAAACCTCATGCATCAACACATGCATATAAGGACAACTTACGTAGTGCATCCTTAAACCACGTGGCATCATCATACACAAATTATATACTCAAATCATGCTTTAAAACAGTAGGTAAATGCAATTAAAATCAAGTGCAACCAAAGGATCAAAACTAGCAAAACCGAGGGAGAAATTTTGATTTATTTACTTCCAAACTTAATTAAGTGTTTCAAAATCTTATTAAGTTCCCAAAACCTTTTCTAAAACGTTTCCACGATGGAAAATCAAATTCCACTCACTGACTCGTGAAACCACGCTTGCTGACGTGACTATCGATCGTCCGGAGCCTCCAAAACCACCTCGTTTTCTTTCGAATTACTATCCCTTGTTTTCAACACATCAAAATAGATGTTTAATGCATTAAAATGCATCCAAAACTCCAGCACACACAAGAAATCCCTCATCACTGCTCTAAAGCATCAAAACACCCATCCCAAACAACAGAAAACTCAATCGATTGACCTCAAACCTCAGCCCAGCCATTACCCAACTTATCCAACACAATCTAAGGATTAATCAACATCCAAAAACAACCTTAAAAACTCACCCAAAACACTTCAACACTAAAAATCTCAATAATTTCGGGATCTATATGATTAAGACTCCACTTCAACACCAAAAATCTTTCAAAACTCATTTAACAACAATCTCAAACCAGCCCAATCGATCAAAATCCGAAAATCACATTTTTAAACCAATTTTCATCAAGATTTCAAGAGTTTATCAATATAACCACAAAACCTCAATCAAAATAAGTGTTAAAGAGTTAAATATCTTTGGAATTTCATTAAAGAACTTAGATTAGAGGGATAACACGAAAATTACCTCCAGTCCTTGCTTCTCCTCTAATTTGGAAAGATTTTCTTAAAGAAACTTGAAGGGAAATGGAAGAAATCAATAAGCAAAAGGTGGAACTCAAAAGAGGATTTTAGAATGAAGAAAAAATTTAGAGATTTGAGAGAAAATGATAATTGTTATGCTGAAGTGAAAGAGAGAAATGAAATTGATCGTGAAAACTTCTTAACTGATTAACTAACTTTTTAATTAAACCAAATTAAAAGGCTTTTTTATTTTTAATAACATTTAAAAAACATGCCAAATTAGGGAAAATGCATAATTGCCAAGTATCTCCCTAAAGATTCTAAGATTTTGACTATTCATTGAAAACATTTTTTCCAACTTTTAAATCTTAACATTTTGGTCACTACCCAAAATTTATACTTTCGAAAACTCGTTTCGTAAAATTGATTTCACCAACCTCTTAAATATAATTTTATAGGATTTTAGGGTTTTGTATCATATTTTTATTCTATCCCGAACATCAATCTCCCTAAACAATCTTTTAACGGTTCGAACAACCGACACAGGTTCCACCGGCCCAACCAGACTCGCCAAAACATCTAAGCCCAAAATCGGGGTGTTACAGTTGATAGCTGAGTTACAAGGGAAACCTTCCTTAGTTTAGTTGATTAAAGAAAACCTTCCTTAGCATATATCAGATGATAATACAACGGATTTTTGTTTCAATTATGAGGGTATTTTGTGTTTTAAAAATCAAATAGTTGTGCCAGACGATGTTGAGCTGAGGCGCACTAGCTGGACTGAGGCTCATACCAGTCCTTTTGTTATGCATCCTAGTAGTTTAAAGATGTATCGTGGGTTGAATGACGTGTACTATTGGGTTGTGTTGAAGAAGGATGTTGCTGATATTGTGAGTAAGTGTATGGTTTGTCAGCGCGTGAAGGTTGAGCATCGATTTTCTTCCGGGCTATTGCAACCTTTGAGAAAACTAGAATGAAAATGGGAAAGGATTACGATGGATTTCGTATCTAGTTTGCCTATAACCTCGTCAAAGAAGAACTCCATTTGGGTGATTGTAGATCGCCTTACGAAGTGTGTGCATTTTTTAGCTGTCCAAACTATGTAACACCCCGGTTTTGGGCTTAGAAGTTTTGGGCTTGGACCGGTTCGGTCAAAGTGTTGTTCGAATATAAAAGAGTGAATTTAGGAAAGCCTAGTTCGGGTTGCATTAAAAATATGGAAAAATGTTCTAAAATCCTCTTTTATTATATATAAGTGAAAGGTTAAATCAATTTTGCAAAATGTGGTTTGGAAGAGTGACATTTTGGGTTAGTGACCAAAATGTAATTTTTGAAAACTGTGTGACTGTTTTAAAAAGGATTGAAACTTTGAATCTTTAAGGAGCTATTTACCCAATGGAGTTTCTCCAGATTTTTTAAAAATATTTAAGGTTTAATAAATGTATTTTAAATAATGTAAAAAGGAGGGAAGAAGATATTTTCTCATTTTAACTAACTTTCTTAAATTTTCTATTTTCTTTTCTCTCAACTTTTCTCTAAACCCAAACACATTTCTCCAGCAAAATTCTCTCTGATTTTGACTTCCAAAGACTAGATTTCAACTCTCATTTGATTTCTAATCAATCATTCAACAAAACCTTAGCAATTGCTTATTGGATTTTCAAGATTTTGGTTCAAAAAAGGGAGAAACTCAAGTTTGGAGGTAAGAACGTCCTTCTCCTCTAAACTCTCAGTTCTTTACTGAAATTCCCAAGTTCTCAATCCTTGATTTGTGATTTATTAAAGGTTTTACAATTGGAATCTTGATTTTGGCTTTAAAATGCAAGATTTGCTTAATTTTGGTGAAATTTCGTGAGATCTGTTTAGGCAGTGTTTCGAGGTGTCAAATTGATGTTAAATGAATGCTAAATTGATAAGGAATTGAGGTTTTATCAATGCAATCCCGAATAGGTTTAATTTCCTAAGTTTTGCTTGAGTTTTTGGTTGTTTTTGGAGTGTTTTTGATGATCTGTTATAGCTAGAGGTATAAGGACGTGTTTGTGATCATTTTGGATGTTAATTGATGTTTATAAATGGTTAGAAGTGCTTGATCTTGGCTGGGTTAAGTTTTGGAAGTGTTTGGAGGTGATTTCGGTTGTGTTTGGTAGCCGAAATGTTGGATTTGCTAAGAGCAGCGAGTTTAGTTGTGTTGCTGGTGTTTTTAATGCATAATGATGCATTAATCCTCTGTTGTTGTGTGCTTGAAATAGGGGAGTTTGATCCGTGAGCATTAGAGGTGGTGCGGAAGGTTTCTGATGCTTGGAAGGCTTATTGGCTAGCCTTGTTTTGTGTATCGGTGAGTGAAGTTGGGTTTTCAGCTTTTAAACCAAGGTTTGAAGGTTTTGGGAGTTTAGTTTAAGTCTAAACAACTTTGCTAAGCTCAAGAGTAAGTAAATGGATTTTCGCTCTTGGTTTGTGTTGTGCATTTGGCTTTAAAAGCAATTGTGATTGATGGTTGCAATGCATGTGATTTGCATGTTTTGAATTCTGTTTTGAAAGCATATTTTAGCATGGTTTGATGCTGGTTTTGAAAGCCATATGTGAAGGATGCTCAAGGTAAGAGATCCTTGGTTTTGTACATGGAAATTGTGGTTTTGATGCATGGTGTTGCATGTTGTTTAATGGCTTGTGTAATGCTTTAAAAACAGTGAATTGATGAAGGTATATGATGGTTTTTGCATTATGGTTATGCATGTGAATCAAAGGATTAATATGGTAAGATGGTTATATTGGCAAGTGATGTAGTGATTCTTGGTTTCTTTGATCGGATATAGTTAGCCGGCTATAGGATTGGGTGCACCGTGAATAAAGTCGCCTTGGATGTGGAGTGGTCAAGTGTGAACCGGTAAACTCCATCCAAGTTTCCTAACGAGATGGTTAAGGTCATAATGGAGGTTGAGATTCCATTCGAGGACCTTGGGTAAGCAAAGGTAATAATGGTGATTAAAATTCCATTTGAGGACCTTGTGCTTGTTAAGATCACAATGGTGGTGTAAAGTCCATGTGTGGATCTTGTGTAGGGTGTCCCGGATCTCGTTAGTGATGTTATACAACTACCAATCGGTGAATGCTAAGGTTATATGGTTATTAAAAGTCCATATATGGGAACCTTGTGCATGTTAAGGTTGTATGGTGATTAAAAGTCCATATATGGGAACCTTGTGCATGTTAAGGTTGTATGGTGATTAAAAGTCCATACATGGGAACCTTGTGTAAGTTAAGGTTATATGGTGATTAAAAGTCCATATATGGGAACCTTGTGAATGGTAAGGTCAAATGGTGATTAAAAGTCCATTTGGGGACCTTGGATTGGTAGTGTGTATGAAGCGTAGGGACAACGCTTGTGATCCGCGTATCCGATTGGATGTTTAGTTGAAAAGTGGATGTGGTTGATCACTTGGAAGCCAATATAATGTTCTTGATTATAATGAAGCATGAGATGCTTGAGTTGATGCATGGTTGCATGAGAAGTGTTTAATGTTTTATGAATGCATGTTTACTTGTTAGCTTGAACAAGTGTTGATTATCTATTGAGAATGGTACATGTGTGCATGAAATCTCTTTAGTACATTGAAGTCTTGCTAAGACTTGTTTCAAAGGCATGTGATGCAAATATTGGTGATGTAGTTCTTATGTTGCATTTGTTTAATGCATGTGTTGGAATGAATGAGTAAACGGTTTTAAAAGGTTTCTTGCTTTGAAATGATATTCAAGTTTGAGAAAGGCATGATGTGAAGTGGAAGAGTTTTCTAAGGATTATTGTATTTCACCTTGTATATGATCTTTTATGCATGGAATGGTTAAATTGAAGGTTTTGCAAGTTTGTTCTTTGAAATGGTTTTCTTGGCTTTTCTAAGCTAAGGGGTGGATTTTCATATTTGAGCAATGCATGATTTAAGCATGTTGTTGAAAAGGGTTTTCAAACAATGCTTTGGTTTATCGAATCGAGTTGCTTTTAAAAGTGGTTTTATGATTCGCTGCATTGATGGTGTTTTGGTTTTGAGCATTCCTCACTAAGCATTATGTGCTTACGCTCCTTTTCTGTCCATCAATGCAGATCTTTGAAGTTGGAAGAGCGGGAAGCAAGGGATTCAAGGAAAGCTCCACTTGAGATGTATGTCTCGGTTAATAGCTATAGTTAATAAAGGTAATGGGGGAAAGAATCTCTTGTGGTGATGTTAATGAGTTTGTGAATGTTAGATAAGATTAGTTTTATGTTGTTAGTGATGTTGGAATATGTAATTGATCTTTATATGTTGGTTTTCTCAAATTGACGCTTGAATGGTTTGTCAAGTAAGAAGCATGCCTTTAGATTTGGGGCTTTTCATTTTGGATGCCATAATGATGATTGAATGATGCATTTATATTCCTCACATGTTGAATGTCTTGCTGGTAAAGTTTGGTAGCTTTTAGAGCATGTATGGTTGATCAATTGTGTGTTTTAGCAGCCATTTCACTGCATTCTGTGCAGGCCGTATCGGAACGGCAGCTACCGTTTCGGAACTGGTGCCCTGCATCAGCCCACGCGTCCGAAACGGAAGACACCGTTGCGAAACGGAAAGTCCTCTGCCAGCCCTCGTTTCGGAACACGTTGCGGAACGACCCCGCGTTTCGAAACATGTCCTCCCTGTTTCGGAACACCTGACCGTTGGGGGCTGACATTGGCAGTTATATGTTTTGAAATGATTGCATTTTGGTCCTGAAACATGTTTGTGCAATTGTATGGGTTTGAGAAGTCCGTTTGTGCTGAAAATTTGCCGGGAAGCATGAAACTTGACTAATTACAAGTTCGTAACATTAATTTTGGGTAAGACCCCATAATTATCAGAAATTACAGTTTGGTCCCTAAAGTTGTAAATTGTTCAATTGGGTCCCTGAATGTTCTCTGATGGTTACGATCTTTGAGTATGATGTTTGTATGATCATATCTAGGGTTAATGCGCATCTAGACAAGTTTAAAAAGAAAAAAAAAGGTCGTTAATCAAGGTTGACTTTCGGGTTGACTTTGGTTTCCCCGTGTAAACTTCTTAATTCGGTTCAACCATCTGGGCCGTGTTAAGGGGGTTACAAACTACGTATATGTTTGAATTTCAGTACCTCGTATCATCCTCAGATAGATGGACAATCTGAGTGAGTTATCCAAGTGCTAGAGGATATGTTAAGGTGTTGTGTTATAGATTTCCAAGGTTCTTAGGAGAAACAATTGCCTTTGGTGGAATTTTCTTATAATAATAGTTTTCAAGCGAGTATACAAATGGCTCCGTATGAAGCCTTGTATGGTAGGAAGTGTAGAATGCCTATTTGTTGGGAGGAAGTAGGGCAAAAGATTATTTACTTGCCAAAATTGCTTAAGGGAACGACGGAGAAAGTAAAGCTTATTTGTGATTAGTTGAAGGCAGCATCGAATCGTCAAAAGTCTTACACATATTTAAAGCGTAAGGAGATTGACTTCGCGGTCGGTGATCGCGTGTTCTTGAAAGTATCGCCTTGGAAGAAGGTGGTGTGGTTTGGATGTAAGGGCAAGCTTAGTCAAGGGTTTATTGGACCATATGAAGTTGTGGAATGTGTTGGTCCTGTTGCATATCGGTTGAGGTTGCCTACCGAGTTGGAGAAGATTCATGATGTGTTTCATATTTCGATGTTGCGAAGGTATAGTTCAGATCCGTCTCATGTTATGCCTGTTAAGGAGATTGAATTGAATTTGGATTTGTCTTATGATGAGGAACCTATTGGATTCTTGATTCTAGTAAGACGATTGAACTTGTGAAGGTATAGATCTTCGTGGTAAGACTATTGAACTTGTGAAGGTATAGATTTTCATGGTAAGACGATTGAACTTGTGAAGGTGTTCTGGCGACATCGAGGAGTTGGGGAGGCTGCATGGGAAAACAAGACGGATATGATGAAAAAGTTTCCGCACCTTTTTCCTTCAGGTAAAAACTTGAGGACGAAATTTCCTAAGTGGGGAAGAGTTGTAACGCCCCGATTTTGGGCTTAGAAGTTAGTCGGGTTCGGCTAAGAGGTTCGGGTGGACCGGTTCGAGTGAGCTATGCTAGTTTTGGGATTAATTTGAAATAAATGGTCTTTGAGGGAGAAAAAATATAAAAAATATTTTATAATTATAAAATAATGTTTCGAAAGTTTTTGAGAGTTCAATTTGGTTAAATTGATCTGATTTTATTGGAATTTTGAAAATGGTGACTAATTTGTAAAAATTGTAAATTTCGTTTTAATGACTAAATCGAAGAGGGCCAAAACTTAGAATCCTTAGGGAGCTATTACACCAAGGTGTTATCAACTATTCGCTTGATTTTGTGCTTAAAAATGATTTAATTAATTTATTTATTAATTGTGAAGTGATAAAAAAGGATTTTTAAAAGGCTAAACATTTTGGATCTCTAAATGAGTTGGGTGAAATTTGAATTGTTGGAGGTATAAGGATGCAATTAGGTTAATTTTGGATGTTTATTGATGTTTAAAAGTGGATGGAAGAGTTAGGTTTTGGCTGGGTTAAGGTTGTAGTGTTATCGGTGGAGTTTTTGGTTGTTCGAATAGTTGATTTGATGATTTGGGGCAGAGCAACGAGTTAGCTTAGGTTGCTAGTGGTCTTTAATGCATGGTGATGCATTAATCTTCTATTCTTGTGTGGTATAAACAAGGGAGAACTTATATGAAGAAATCAGTGAAGGTTCGTGAGTTTCGATTGTTTGGATTTGCGTCGGCAAGTCGAGTTTGCGCGTGACGGTGAGTGAGAATATGGTTTTCAGTTTTGAAAGCTTAAAATGGTGATTTGGGAACTTAGGGATAAACTTTAAACACTTAACTAAGTTCGGAAGTAAGTAAATGGGTTTTCTCTCTCAGTTGTGCTAATATGTGATGATTTATGCACTTGATTTTAAATGCATTTTACCTACTATTTAAAGCATGATTTAAAGTAAGTGATTTACTATTTTTTTATGTTAGGTTGATGAAGGATTCACATGGTAAGTGATCCTTGTAAGCATATACTTATACTTGTATCATGAAGCATGGTGTGACGCTTGGAAATGTAGTTTATTGATATTGCTTTTAAAACAGTGAAATTGATGTTAAATATTATTTATATTGGAAAGTGATGTTGAGAAATGGTTTATAAATGATATCATATATAGTTAGTCGGCTATAGGATCAAGTGCACTTTAAAAAGTCACCTTGGATGTCGAGGGGTTGGCGTCCTATATCTCGGTCCAAGTACTCTAACGATCGAGGAGGTTGGTGTCCCGTCTCTCGTTAGTGGTTAAGAGACTAACCGATGATAGGGTTGGTGTCCTTATGGGTTGTAATTGTACCCGGTTGATAGAGTACCATTGGTTGTGAATGTACCAATTTCTGTTGAGATGGCTTTAAGTGTCGGGTAGACACTTGTTGTAATCCGTGTATTCGATATGTGGCTTTGAGTTGTGAACTTGTTATATGATCACTTGTAAGCCAATATAATTGATTATGCATTATAAGATGGTTTATGTTGCATATTGTGGTTTATGCATGTTTTACTCTTTAAGCTTTGCATATAGTAACTACGCATGAGAAGGCTTAAATAGAGTGCAAATTGGAATATGTTGACGAATCATGATACATGAGCATGAGGTTTTAAATTCTGATTTTTGTGTAAGTGAAGTGCATGGTTTTAGAAAGGGCATGATGGTTTTGTAATGATGTTTTAGCAAATTAAAACGGGATTTTAATGTGGTCATGAAAAATGGTTTTAATACATTGTTGGTGTTTTGCTTTTGAGCCTCCTCACTAAACCTTGTGTGCTTATGCTCTCATTTTTCCATCAATTCATATAATTGAGGTTTAGGAGGCAGCTAGAGACAAGATATTCCAAGAGACTTCGCCTACGAATGTATGTTTCGGTTTTAGACTAAAGTCATAAGGGCAATGGGGGATACGTTGGATTTTTGGGAGATTTGTGTAATCTCCCTTTTATGCAAGTTTGGTTTGTTGTTTTAGACTTGTAAATGGAAATTGGTATTTGGTTTATGTTTTACATTGCCTTTTGGTATCTTGCTTGGTTTGGAATTAGGTTGCATGCATATTGTCACGGGGCTAGGTCTAGGCCGGTCTAGCCTCGTGCGGCCTTGGTCGTGAAGCACTCAGAATGGGCTTGAAAACGGCCAAGTCAGCCTTACTCACTAAGCTCGGAAGGCTTAGTCTCGGATTGCGGAAGCTCTCTTGGAAAATGGGAAGGGTGATGGCTCACAAAGTAAAGCAAGGAAGGGGATGCACACTCTCTTAAGAAAGCTAAGGCCTCGTTAAAAACTCCCCCTAAGCCTAGATGGGGAGAAAAGAGTTCCAAAGCTTCTTTATTAACAAAGAAGAGAAAGATTACAAAAGAAACAAATGATGAAAGGTGGAATGAGTGGAATGACTAAGATGGATGGAGGAGGGCTCTATTTATAGCCTAATCCCCCTCGATCCAATGGCTAGCAATGACTCGATCCAAGGGCCATGGATGAGTCTTCCAAAAGAATCTCCTATTCAAGGCAAGCTTGTCATACTCATATTGACTTGCCTTGTTTACAAACAATATTGCCCCTAATACAAAGCCTATGACATCATTGCTTTGTTGTCCTAGAATACTTTCCCCATGGATGGCTAGCTTTCCATAAGTATTTCTCCAAGGATGACAACTTGGCAAAGGATTTGGATGCTTGGGCGGATTGGGCTTCTCATGGTCCAATCTTGGTGTCCAAAGTCCCCTCTCTTGGATGCCTTTGGCTGAATCGGGACCTAGGGGTGTGGGCAACTCGGATGGGCAACCCCTAGGCCTGTTGGCGCGCACATCGGGTGCGGGTTCGGCTCCTTGGGCGTGCACGTCGGGTGCAGGCTCGGGCTCCATGTCTTGGCCGGCATGGAGAGTGCATGGCAAAGGCCCCTCGGGTGCTTGTGTTGGGCCCCCTCGGGTGCAGAACTCATGGGCAGCACATGGGGTGCTTGACAAGGCCCCATGGTGCGGACGAACTGGCCCAGGTCGGATCACTTGGGCGCGGACACGACCAAGGGCGTTGGGCATGGCTCCTTGGTGCGTGGTATGGGCAGCTACTCGGGCCCCTCGATTGGGAGAAAGGCTTGGTGCGCAAGGGTCCGCACCTATGGGTGCGGCTGGCTCGGTCGCAAAAAGTTCCCCTGTGACAATATAGTTTACCTATGATGCAAATGTTCATAATATGTTGATGAGTATGCCATGGATGTTTGAGGATTGATGCCCTTATATGTTGTATGCATGTTAAATATATGTTGGTTTGGTTTAAATTTTATTAGTGTAAGAAAAATCCGCAAAAAGTGAAATTACAGGCCCAGGTATTTCGATACACTCGAGCCTGTACCGAAATAGGGTGCCTGAAATGGTTTAGGAGTATCAAAACGGATTGAGGTTGTTCCAGAACATTTTGCTACTGGAATAACTTGTTTGAAAATACCCTCGAGGCTGTTTTGATATGGTCTCGTGCTTCGAGTCACTTGTTATTGTTTCGATACAGAGCAGCCTGTACCGAAACAATATGTTGTTAAGTTAGTTATTGGAATCTTCTAAAGTTCTGATTCTTTATGTTTTGATCCCTGAATGTTGTGGATGTAATTAAATGAGCTCGGTTGATTTTTAGTTCGAAATCAGACAAAGATGCATGTAATATGATTAACTAAAGGATGGTAACTTAAAATTGGTTGAAGTCCTTATATTTTGGTAAAATTACAAAATGGTCCTCAAAATGTATATGTATGCAATTGCGTCCTAAAATGATGTCTGATCAAGTTTGACTTTGTTCCACTACGGTGTTCATTACTTAAGTTAATAATGTGCATTTAGACAAGATGAAACAAAAAATTAGGGTCGTTTATTGGAGTAAACTATTCAGTTTACTTCAATATTCCCCGTGTAACCCGTTCGGTTCGGTCTATCGTCTAGATCGAGTCGAGGGGGTTACATCTACTAACCTAAACAACTAGAGATCCAACTAGTTTTAGGATTAATATGATCAAACCTTTTTTCAACATTATTTAACATGCAAAACATGATTATAACTCAGCCAAAATAGGTCCAATACGAAAGTAATTCAAAATCACCATTTAAGCCTTATTTAACCATTTTCATCAAACTAATCATGAAATCTTGCTAAGAAACATAATTAGAGAGCCAAATACTTGTGAATTTCATTAAAGAACCTTGATTACAGGAGTTGAACAAATATTACCTCTAATCGTTGCCTATTCCTTCAATCGACAAGATTTTTTGAAAAACCTTCAAGAATCCTTTGAGATAAATGGAGGAAACACCAAAGAAATCATTTGCAAATAAAAGAGAAATGGAAAGATGAAAATCTTTGGAAGTTTTGAGAGAAAAGAGATGTTTGGCTAATGAGAAAAAAGAAAAAAATGGAAGTTACGTCAAAAATAGATTGTGTAAAACCTAAACCCTTTTTAATTAAAACCTTATTTAATTTATTTTAATTAAACACATTTAAAATATGGCCAATTGAAGGAATAGTTGATTAATAACATATTAGCTCCCTAAAAATTCTATGCTTTGGCCCTCTTTTAAAACAGTCCTTTAAAAATAGTTTTCCATTTTTGCGTTTTAGTTAGTAAACCGAAATGTCGACCCTATATATATATATATATATATATATTAAGAGGATTTTGGGAATTTTTCTCATAATTTTATTACTTCCCGAACCACATTTTCCCTGAACCAACCCTGAACAAACCCAGATCTCTAGTCGCGGTTCTATGGACCCTAAACCACCTTTTAAACTCCTAGGCCCAAAACCAGGGTGTTACACCAAACAATACACGAGTGAACAATTCATGAAATCCCAACAAGACATACCAGACCAAATAGCCCAAATGCTTGGATTTAAGCTTCTTGAACAAGGACAGGCTTCTGTTGTCAATCCTACGGCATATCCTAGTGATGGGAACGAAGATCCTACATATCCTCCGGGGTTTACTCCTATTCATGCAAAGGTTCAAACTGACCCTCAAGTAATTCTTTCTCGAGGGAAGTCACTACTTCATCAGTCTGGTGCCTCTTTCCCTATGAATCTACCCACCGCATCGAAGGTGAAGCCCGAGGGAAATCAAGCCGAAAACTTTGTCTCAAAGATGGATATTGAAAGCGAGAAACCCAAGATCGAGACCTCAAAAGAGACCGAGGATCATTGCAAGCGTCTCGAAGAAAAGATTGAAGCTCTGGAGGTAGTGGACACTATCTTTGGATTTGATGCTAATGAACTCAGTTTGGTCCTGGATTTGGTGTTACCACCTAAATTTAAGGCTCTAGAATACGAGAAGTATGATGGCATGAGTTGCCCCGCACTCACCTTACCATGTTTTGCTGAAGGGTGACGGGATACGGTGGTAATGACAAGTTATTAATCAACTGTTTCCAAGATAGTTTATCGGGGTCTACCGCTAGATGGTATAATCCGTTGAGTCGAAATCAGATAAAGTCATGGAAGGACTTGGCCATGGCTTTTCTATCACAATACCAACATGTTACTGATATGGTGTCGGATCGTTGGACCCTACAACACATGAAACAAAAGTTTAATGAATGCTTTAGGCAATATGCACAACATTGGAGAGACGTGGCGTTACGAGTTCAACCCTCGCCTGGTGAGAATGAGACGATTATCATATTTATCCAAACTTAGGGGGGCCCAATTTTGTATCGCCTTATAGGTAATGCGACCACCAACTTCACCGATCTAGTGATGTCTGGTGAGCTTATTGAGAATGCCGTCAAGAATGGAAAAATTAATTTTGGAGGTAGTTCATCTCATAAGAAGACATCATATGAATAAAAAGGACAATGAGGTAAACTCTTCTAATGTTTACAATGTCTGCTACGCCAAGCTAGTGACTGCTTTACAAGCTAAAGCCGCATCGAATGCTCAAGGTTCCTAAAGCCAAGATTTTAGTCAAAAGAAGAATACTTAGAAGATGGAGTTTACACTGCTACCAATCTTGTAGGGTGAATTTTACAAACAATTGTTCAAAATTCATGTTGTGGCACATTTCTACCAAGGACCAGTACAACCTTCATTCCCAAAATGGTATGATCCTAATGCAGAATGTGTGTACCATGGTGATCAAGTGGGGCACTCGATCCAGACTCGTATCGGTTTCAAAAAGACTGTGGAAAATCTTATCAAGCTTGGGATTAAAGGTTTTGATAACCCGGTGGGGCCAACTACTACCACAAACCCTCTACCAAATCACACAGGTGGGGTGGATGCAATCTCCCACGAGAATGACCGGACAGTTAAGACCAATGTATCAGAAGTCAAGTCACCCCTTAGTTGGGTTTAGAAGAATAAGTTTGATGCGGGTTTGATTAGCAAAGGAGTGAAGATATTCGAGGGGCACGTCGATCTGTATTGTGAGTTCCATGTCGAAGGTGGGCACACCATTCAAAACTATGGTGAGTTCAAGGCTATGGTTCAAGTCCTAATGGATAATAATGTGATTGAATTCTTTTAGGAAGTCGAAGAATCAAAAATAGAAACATTTGACAAATCTACCTCTAGGTTTGTGCTCGCTTCCGCTCTAATAACTTTCGAAGCTTTGGAATCTATACCTCCCGAAAGAGACGAGCGTTTCAAAGCAAAGTCTGCAATGTGTAAATTTGGGGCAAACATGGTTGTCAAGAATGACTCTTTCGATTTAGGCTACAAGCCTAAGGATGGAGAAGTAAAGAATAGCCAAGAGAAGTTAGGGCCAATGGCTTTTCCTCCTCTAGATTAGACCTTCGTGTCATGAGGGTTCGTCTATCTGATCCGACAGTTTGACATAATATTTGGGAATGCTATCAAGAAGGTAGGTAAGAATGATGCCAATGGACTGAAAATTGAAGAAGCCATGGAGAATTTTAGCATTAACTTGATGTCACCAAAACAGGATGCCGAAGAAGATCTGTTAGAAATTTACCCTTGCTTGTCAGGCTAGATGCTATGCTACTTTGAATTCAGTAGGTTTCCTTGTAGCTTTTTAATCTCTTTCAAAGTAACGCATGCGAAATAAATCCACCGGCCTAAGCCCGAAGGCGGTGTCGATCTTTTGTAAGGGCCTAATAATACATGGTTTAATTTTTCAATGAAATGATGCATTTTGTTCTCCAATTCTATTCATTCTATAAATATATATGTGTATTGAGTCCCTATATATCAATTGCACAAGTAACATTGACTATGACCCAAAGGTTGAATACGAGTAGCTTGTGTCTAATTGAAATCCTATGTAACATTGACAAGTAACATTGACTATGACCCAAAGCCTGGCAATAGGCATTTTCAAAACAAAAATGAATTGATTAAACTTGTAAGGCCTGGTAATAGGTGTTTTTATTAAAAAAAGCACTTCAAAGCCTAGTAATAGGAATTTTCTTTCAAAACTTAATCAAAAAGCACTTCAATGTTCGAAACCTGGTAATAGGTCTTTTCGGATAAGAGTGTTGAATTTTGGGGCACTCCGTTGAAGCCAAAGGAATTTATTGTTTGCTTCATCATTTATTTCAAGCCAAAGGAATATGACGAATTGAATTCCCAAAACAAAAATGAGATAGAAATGAACTTGCCAAAGGCAATATAGGCAAGTACCGAAGGAGCTTAAAATGAACTTCACGTCTTCAAACATCAATTCAACTTTGGAGGTCTTATAGAAAAAGGATTTGCTTGAGGAAGTCCCCGGTAAGCCATTTTCAATGTTGTTCATGCACTTGATATTCGGGGCATTCAATCTAGCTTGATATATTCACAATCTAAAAAGGAAAAACCCACTTTTCAAGCATCTCACATTGAAATCAGAATATGTAGCCCTATATTGGAAACAAAAGTATTCTCTGCATTACTAACAAAGGAGTTTAAAGGTATAGCGACCTACAGCAAATGGGGTCTCAGATCGCTGCCTACGCTAAAGAAAGCGTTTACAAGTTATCTTTCGCTTAGTGAGGCGACATTTCAGAAGATGATGGTCAAGCCCACAAGAGGTTGGGGCATCACTGACAACATCCCACCTAGTCTGCAAGAGAAAACATGGACAAAAACAAGACCAAAGTAACACCCCAAATTTGGGCCTAGATGTTTAGAGTCTGAACCGGATCTGTTTGGGAATCTATTCGAGTCTAAAAGAGGGTTTTAGGGAACACCTAGTTCGGGATGCTTTAAAAATATAGAAAAATATCTAAAAATCCCCATTTAATATATATAAGTGAATGGTGAAGTCAATTTTACAAAATAAGGTTTGGAAATACTACATTTTGTTGTAGTGACCAAATCGCAGCTTTTGCAAAGTTTAGTAGTGACTGTTATGTAAAGGATTGAAACTTTTAATCTTTAAGGAGCTAATTTACAAAAAATGTTTTCATCCGATTTTTCCTTAATTTGGGTGATTTGATTTATGTTTTAATTAAAGAAATAAAAGGTGATTAAAATAGAAAAACTACATTTGACTTTTCATAACCACTTTTCTCTAATTTTCTATCATTTCATTTTCTCTCAAAATTCTATCAACAAGATACTTTTTCTCCAGAAAATTCCCTTTGATTTCCACTTCATTTGATGAGATTTCCATCACTCATTGATTCCTAATTAATCCTTCAACAAATCCACTTGATTTCTACATTGTATTTTCAAGAAAACTTGCCCAAATCAAGGATAAATCATCCATTATAGGTAAGATTCGTCCTTCTCCTCTAATGATCAGTTATTTACTGAAACTCCCAAGTTCTCAATCCTTTATTATTGATTTTAAGTGGTTTTAATGTTAGAAACAAGAATTTGGCTTAAAACTCATGATTTTGGAAGAGATCTTGAAGATTTTCGTGGTGATTGATTGGGCAATGTTTTGAGACGGTTTTCTAATGTATTTTGGATGTTAAATGATGTTAGAAATGAGTTTTTATCAATCCAATCCCGAATAGGTTGATTTTCCTAAGTTTTTGCTTGTTAAATCAGTGGTTTTTAGGGTGATTTTGGTGTTCTGCTTTAGCTGGAAGTATAAGGACGTGGTTGTGTTAGTTTTTGATGTTAATTGATGTTTAGAAATGATTAGAAATGATGGATCTTGGCAAGGTTTGATTTCGGAAGAGTTTGGAGGTGATTTCGCTAGTGTTTGGTAGCCGAAATGTGGTTTTTGTGTAGAGCAGCGAGTTTAGGTGTGTGGATGATGATTTCAATGCATGATGATGCATTAATCCTCTGCTCTTATGTGTTTAAATAGGGGAGACATCACCGAAACGAAATCGGTGAGTGCGTAAGGTTTTAGAAGTCAGTGAGGGACAAAGAATCATGGTTTAGGGATTTAGGAAATATTTGAAACACCTTCATAAGTCCGGAACTAAGTAATGGCTAAAACTACCAATAAAGAATAAACACTGAGTCTTGTCATTGTAGGTTAGAACTGTGTTGCTTCTGTATTATGGTTTGTAAGATTAATTTCGAACAAGATTTGTTATCAAGAAAACTATCATTTATGAGCAGAGTTAAAAGTTCATAAGAATGAAATGCGTTACTATAAAAGAAAACATTTTATATTTCAAGTTAATCGTCTTTAATGGTAATTATTATACGGCAACGTCAAAATTTAATGGCATGTATTTGTCCACGATTTAATATTCTACGATATTTATTGAAAAAACAGATTGAGGTCCTACAATGAAACTTACATCATCTCTAGGCTTCACTAAAAAAACTTTCTATGAACGATAAGGCCGACTGTATAAAATAAACAATGAAATAAGGAAATACAATGGCGCAAAAGGTACATAGAGATAGCACAAATGATATATGAAAACAGAGCTATGGTTATGTATTTTAATGTTTCAATCATAATTTCATAACAATCTACGTAAAAAAAACGGTAAACATGTAATGTTGTTAATTTCATGGAATTAGTAATATTGTGAAACATAAAGAATCATACTAAAGTCGGTTTCAAAAGAAGGCATGCATCATATGTTCAAAAACTTTGGGAAACATAAAACCATATAGGCTTTGTTTGCTTAGAAAGTCATCACGAATACTAACATATTTGAATTGGATACATTATAATGTGATAATCAAAAAAATTAAACCAATTCATCTAAAACAACGAGCGAAACTTGAACCAAATCCGAATTTACTTGTGCCCACAATTGATCTACTTAACAATAAGATGTTGCTTTTGAAAAACTGCCGCAACTATTACCCATTATTTGATCATTCTTGTTTATGCATAATTTAACATTTTATTATCAGTGCAAAGTGAGGCGTGTGACGTGTTTGTGTAAAAAAAACTACCACATTTTTTGGCAATATTATCGAAAATGACTTTTACGTATAGGAAACTAACGAATATAGATATTAGGCAAGCTGTAAAGAACCATTTCATTTTAAGGTCCTAAGAATTTATATTCTATTTACAACGCACAACATATATAATTGCGAATTAAATTGATTTCTGAAAACTCAGCGTTGATGTTTTTTTGTGTAATTGTGATTTTTCATTCAATTTACACCGCATAACAAGCATGAATTGTGGATTTTTTTGTCACGTATAGAAAAACACTACACGAAACAATTCACGAATGTAAAAGTATATTATTTGGGTTAAATATGATTGGAGAAAAGGTTATTGGTAAAAATATTTTTTATTAAAGGTTTTTTCTTTAATTAAAAATATATTACATATTTGAGGGCGATACATATTTGAAGGCATTGTGTCTTAAATACTTTTACTGATTGAAGCAACACTACGTCTTTAAGGAGACGGAGAAGGTGAATTAGTCAGTACAAGGCAGTTGTTCCAAGCCTTAATACTTTTTTGTATGATTGTATTTCGATCCATGTTTATGAACTGTGGACGTTCTAATGTTTTTTGAACCAATGCGGAGTGGCACTCTTTTCCTAATACAAGGAGTTCACTGCAACTCTTTTTTGTAATGCTCCCTATTTTGAATATATTATCAAAAACTTCCCAAACACAAGGCATGCTCATTTTAGCTTCACAATTATTTTTCAAAATAAACTAGTCATTCTCCTTTGTAGCAATCACCGCGCCAATAGTTACGAATAAAACCACCAAGAAAGAATAAACATTGAGTCTTGTCATTGTAGGTTAGTACTGTGTTGCTTCCGTATTAGGGTTCGTAAGATTAATTTCAATCAAGATTTGTTATCAAGAAAACTATCATTTATAAGCAGAGTTAGAAGCTCATAAGAATGAGATGCGTTACTATAAAAGAAAACATTTTATATTTCACGTTAATCGTGTTTAATGGCAATTATTATACGGCAACGTAACAATTTAATGGCATGTATTTGTCCACGATTTAATATTCTACAATATTTATTGAAAAACAGATTGAGGTCCTACAATGAAACTTACATCATCTCTATGCTTCACTACAAAAACTTGCTAAAAGCGATAAGGCCGACTGTATACAATAAACAATGAAATAAGGAAATACATTGGCGCAAAAGGTACATAGGGATAGCACAAATGATATATGAAAACAAAGCTTTGGTTATGTATTTTAATGTTTCAATCATAATTTCATAACGATCTACGTAAAACAAAGGGTAAACATGTAATGTTGTTAATTTCATGGAATTAGTAATATTGTGAAACATAAAGAATCATACTAAAGTCGGTTTCAAAAGAAGACATGCATCATATGTTCAAAAACTTTGGGAAACATACAACAATATAGGATTTGTTTGCTTTGAAATTCATCATGAAGATTAACATATTTGACATGGATACATTATAATTCGATAATCAAAAAAATAAAACCAATTCGTCTAAAACAACGAGCCAAACTTGAACCAAATCTGAATTTAATTGTGCCCACAATTGATCTTCTTAACAATAAGATGTTGCTTTTGAGAAACTGCCACAACTATTACCCATTATTTGATCATTCTTTGTTATGCATAATATAACATTTTATTATCAGTGCAAAGTGAGGCGTGTGACGTGTTTGTGTAAAAAAAAACTACCACATTTTTTGGCAATATTATCGAAAATGACTGTTACTTATAGGAAACTAACGAATTTAGATATTAGGCAAGCTGTAAACAACCATTTCATTTTAAGGTCCTAAGAATTTATATTCTATTTACAACGCACAACATATATAATTGTGAATTAAATTGATTTCTTAAAACTCAGTGTTGATGTTTTTTCTTGTATAATTGTGAATTTCTATTGGATTTACACCACATAACAAGCATGAATTGTGGATTTTTTTCGTCACGTATAGAAAAACACTACACGAAACAATTCACGAAGGTAAAAATATATTATTTGGATTAAATATGATTGTAGAAAAGGTTATTGGTAAAAATGTTTTTTATTAAAGGTTTTTTCTTTAATTAAAAATATATTACATATTTGAAGGCGTTACATATTTGAAGGCATTATGTCTTAAATACTTTTACTGATTGAAACAACATTATGTCTTCAAGGAGACAGAGATGGTGAATGTGTCAGTACAAGGCAGTTGTTCCAAGCCTTAATACTTTTTTGTATGATTGTATTTCGATCCATGTTTATGAATTGTGGACGTTCTAATGTTTTTTAAACCAATGCGGAGTGGCACTCTTTTCCTAATACAAGGAGTTCACCGCAACACTTTTTTTGTAACGCTCCCTGTTTTGAATATATTATCAAAAACTTCCCAAACACAAGGCATGCTCATTTTAGCTTCACAATTATTTTTCAAAATAAACTGGTCATTCTCCTTTGTAGCAATCACCGCGCCAGTGGTTACGAATAAAACCACCAAGAAAGAATAAACACTAAGTCTTGTCATTGTAGGTTAGAACTGTGTTGCTTTTGTATAATGGTTCGTAAGATTAATTTCGAACAAGATTTGTTATCAAGAAAACTATCATTTATAAGATGAGTTAGAAGCTCATAAGAATAAGAAGCGTTACTACAAAAGAAAACATTTTATACTTCACGTTAATCGTCTTTAATGGTAATTTTTATACGGCAACGTAATAATTTAATGGCATGTATTTGTCCACAATTTAATATTCTACGATATTTATTGAAAAACATATTGAGGTCCTACAATGAAACTTACATCATCTTTAGGCTTCATTACAAAAACTTGCTAAAAACGATAAGGCCGACTGTATACAATAAACAATGAAATAAGGAAATACATTGGCGTAAAAGGTACGTAGAGATAGAACAAATGATATATTAAAACAGAGCTTTGGTTATGTATTTTAATGTTTCAATCATAATTTCATAACAATCTACGTAAAACAAACGGTAAACATGTAATGTTGTTAATTTCATGGAATTAGTAATATTCTGAAACATAAAGAATCATACTAAAGTCGGTTTCAAAAGAAGACATGCATCATATGCTCAGAAACTTTGGGAAACATACAACCATATAGGCTTTGTTTTCTTTGAAATTCATCATGAAGATTAACATATTTGACTTGGATACATTATAATGCGATAATCGAAAAAATTAAACCAATTCGTCTAAAACAACGAGCCAAACTTGAACCAAATCCGAATTTACTTGTGCCCACAATTGATCTACTTAACAATAAGATCCTGCTTTTGAGAAACTGCCGCAACTATTACCCATTATTTGATCATTCTTGTTTATGCATAATATAACATTTTATTATCAGTGCAAAGTGAGGCGTGTGACGTGTTTGTGTAAAAAAAACTACCGTATTTTTTTGGCAATATCATCGAAAATGACTGTTACTTATAGGAAACTAACGAGTTTAGATATTAGGCAAGCTGTAAACAACCATTTCATTTTAAGGTCCTATGAATTTATATTCTATTTACAACGCACAACATATATAATTGTGAATTAAATTGATTTCTTAAAACTCAGCGTTGATGTTTTTTATTGTGTAATTGTGAATTTCTATTCAATTTACACAGCATATCAAGCATGAATTGTGGATTTTTTTGTCACGTATAGGAAAACACTACACGAAACAATTCACGAAGGTAAAAATATATTATTTGGATTAAATATGATTGTAGAAAAGGTTATTGGTAAAAATGTTTTTTATTAAAGGTTTTTTCTTTAATTAAAAATATATTACATATTTGAAGGCGATACATATTTGAAGGCATTGTGTCTTAAATACTTTTTCTGATTGAAGCAACACTACGTCTTTAAGGAGACGGAGATGGTGAATGAGTCAGTACAAGGCAATTGTTCCAAGCCTTAATACTTTTTTGTATGATTGTATTCCGATCCATGTTTATGAATTGTGGACGTTCTAATGTTTTTTGAACCAATGCGGAGTGGCACTCTTTTCCTAATACAAGGAGTTCACCGCAACACGTTTTTGTAACGCTCCATGTTTTGAATATATTATCAAAAACTTCCCAAACACAAGGCATGCTCATTTAAGCTTCACAATTATTTTTCAAAATAAACTAGTCATTCTCCTTTGTAGAAATCACCGCACCAATAGTTACGAATAAAACCACCAAGAAAGAATAAACATTGAGTCTTGTCATTGTAGGTTAGAACTGTGTTGATTCTGTATTATGGTTCGTAAGATTAATTTCGATCAAGATTTGTTATCAAGAAAACTATCATTTATAAGCAGAGTTAGAAGCTCATAAGAATGAGATGCGTTACTAAAAAAAGAAAACATTTTATATTTCACGTTAATCCTGTTTAATGGCAATTATTATACGGCAACATAATAATTTAATGGCATGTATTTGTCCACGATATAATATTCTATGATATTTATTGAAAAACAGATTGAGGTCCTACAATGAAACTTACATCATCTGTAGGTTTCACTACAAAAACATGATAAAAACGATAAGGCCGACTCTATACAATAAACAATGAAATAAGGAAATACATTGGCGCAAAAGATACATAGAGATAGCACAAATGATATATTAAAACAGAGCTTTGGTTATGTATTTTAATGTTTCAACCATAATTTCATAACAATCTACGTAAAACAAACAATAAACATGTAATGTTGTTAATTTCATGGAATTAGTAATATTGTGAAACATAAAGAATCATAATAAGTCGGTTTCAAAAGAAGACATGCATCATATGTTCAGAAACTTTGGGAAACATACAACCATATAGTCTTTGTTTTCTTTGAAATTCATCGTGAAGATTAACATATTTGACTTGAATACATTATAATGCGATAATCAAAAAAATTAAACCAATTCGTCTAAAACAACGAGCGAAACTTGAACCAAATCTGAATTTACTTGTGCCCACAATTGATCTACTCAACAATAAGATCCTGCTTTTGAGAAACTGCCGCAACTATTACCCATTATTTGATCATTCTTGTTTATGCATAATATAATATTTTATTATCAGTGCAAAGTGAGGCGTGTGACGTGTTTGTGTAAAAAAACTACCACATTTTTTGGCAATATCATCAAAAATGACTGTTACTTATAGGAAACTAACGAATTTAGATATTAGGCAAGCTGTAAACAACCATTTCATTTTAAGGTCCTAAGAATTTATAGTCTATTTACAACGCACAACATATATAATTGTGAATTAAATTGATTTCTTAAAACTCAGTGTTGTTGTTTTTTCTTGTATAATTGTGAAGTTCTATTCAATTTACACCGCATAACAAGCATGAATTGTTGATTTTTTTTGTCAGGTATAGAAAAACACTACATGAAACAATTCCCGAAGGTAAAAATATATTATTTGGATTAAATATGATTGTAGAAAAGGTTATTGGTAAAATGTTTTTTATTAAAGGTTTTTTCTTTAATTAAAAATATATTACATATTTGAAGGCGTTACATATTTGAAGGCATTATGTCTTAAATACTTTTACTGATTGAAGCAACATTATATCTTTAAGGAGACGGAGATGGTGAATGAGTCAGTACAAGGCAGTTGTTCCAAGCATTAATACTTTTTTGTATGATTGTATTTCGATCCATGTTTATGAACTGTGGTCGTTCTAATGTTTTTTGAACCAATGCGGAGTGGCACTCTTTTCCTAATACAAGGAGTTCACCGCAACACGTTTTTGTAACGCTCCCTGTTTTGAATATATTATCAAAAACTTCCCAAACACAAGGCATGCTCATTTTAGCTTCACAATTATTTTTCAAAATAAACTGGTCATTCTCCTTTGTAGAAATCACCGCACCAATAGTTACGAATAAAACCACCAAGAAAGAATAAACACTGAGTCTTGTCATTGTAGGTTAGAACTTTGTTGCTTCTGTATTATGGTTCGTAAGATTAATTTCAAACAAGATTTGTTATCAAGAAAATTATCATTTATAAGAAGAGTTAGAAGCTCATAAGAATGAGATGCGTTACTATAAAAGAAAACATTTTATATTTCACGTTAATCGTCTTTAATTGTAATTATTATACGGCAACGTAATAATTTAATGGCATGTATTTGTCCACGATTTAATATTCTACGATATTTATTGAAAAACATATTGAGGTCCTACAGTGAAACTTACATCATCTCTAGGCTTCACTACAAAAACTTGCTAAAAACGATAAGGCCGACTGTATACAATAAACAATGAAATAAGGAAATTCATTGGCGCAAAAGGTACATACAGATAGCACAAATGATATATTAAAACAGAGCTTTGGTTATGTATTTTAATGTTTCAATCATAATTTCATAACAATCTACGTAAAACAAACGGTAAACATGTAATGTTGTTAATTTCATGGAATTAGTAATATTGTGAAACATAAAGAATCATTCTAAAGTCGGTTTCAAAAGAAGACATGCATTATATGTTCAGAAACTTTGGGAAACATAAAACCATATAGGCTTTGTTTGAATTGAAATTCATCATGAAGATTAACATATTTGACTTGGATACATTATAAGGCGATAATCAAAAAAATTAAACCAATTCGTCTAAAACAACGAGCGAATCTTGAACCAAATCCGAATTTACTTGTGCCCACGATTGATCTACTTAACAATAAGATGTTGCTCTTGAGAAACTGCCACAACTATTACCCATGATTTGATCATTCTTGTTTATGCATAATATAACATTTTATTTTTTTTTGCTCAATAATGTCGTATATTAAGATGCAATATACAACCAAATAGCCACAACGGTCGCCTCGTAAAAAACCTCCCTAAATCCTAACGGAGGAAAAGAGTACGAACCGTATGTGGTGAAACAAGAGTCCAACGAAAACACAAACGAAACCAACACCAAATATAAATTATCACTAACAAGCACAAAACAGTGAAATCCGCGTTACCCCCTCCTTTGCCAAAGCGTCCGCTAAACCATTCGCCTCACGGAAAATATGAGTAAAGCATACCGAAGATAGAGAGGAACAACAACTGTCAATCTCGCGAAATACCTCCCAAAATCGCCATGGCCGTTTGTCCATATGTAACACCCAACTAATAGCAACCATAGAATCCGACTCTACTACCAAAGGAAGCACTGCCCATGTCGACTTCCGAAAGTATGACAATGCGAAAGCAATCGCTCGCAATTCATCCTCGTTTGAGTCAATACAACCAAGAGGGCCAGAAAATAACGCTAGTATGCTCCCATGCTCATCGCGTAACACACCCCCATAGCCTGCAGGACCCGGCTTACCACGTGCAGAACCATCCACCGAGAACTTCAAAGTCCCCCGCGATGGTGGTTCCCAAACAATACCAAGCCGCGCTGATCGCGAAAGTGATGGCTCAGAAAAAAGACTCGGACAGTCCCACCACAACGCCTCGCCAATGCACAGATCATTCCTTAAGGTCCGCATCCAATAAAACGAGCGCAATTTAATCAGAAAGCACACCTCCTCAACCGGTAAAAGTTTCTTGTTGAAGACCATCTCATTCCGTGCTAACCAAATCGACCATAGCATCGCTGCTACGCACGACACCCACATGCAACGACGCATACCCGAAAACGGGCAATGAAAGTCAGGTACAAAGAACTCGGACAAGGTTTGTGGTAATATAACATTTTATTATCAGTGCAAAGTGAGGCGTGTGACGTGTTTGTGTAAACAAAACTACAACATTTTTTTGGCAATATTATGGAAAATGACTGTTACTTATAGGAAACTAACGAATTTAGATATTAGGCAAGCTGTAAACAACCATTTCATTTTAAGGTCCTAAGAATTTATATTCTATTTACAACGCATAACATATATAATTGTGAATTAAATTGATTTCTTAAAACTCAGTGTTGAAGTTTTTTCTTCTATAATTGTGGATTTTTTTGTCACGTATAGAAAAACACTACATGAAACAATTCACGAAGGTAAACATATATTATTTGGATTAAATATGATTGTAGAAAAGGTTATTGGTAAAAATAATTTTATTAAAGGTTTTTTCTTTAATTAAAATTATATTACATATTTGAAGGCGTTACATATTTGAAGGCATTATGTCTTAAATACTTTTACAGATTGAAGCAACACTAC
Organism: Hibiscus tridactylites; assembly: GCA_958450335.1. Classification (NCBI taxonomy): domain Eukaryota; kingdom Viridiplantae; phylum Streptophyta; class Magnoliopsida; order Malvales; family Malvaceae; genus Hibiscus; species Hibiscus tridactylites. The sequence continues at coordinate 7,113,020 of OY288280.1, read as the reverse complement.
GTCTTCAAGGAGACGGAGATGGTGAATGAGTCAGTACAAGGCAATTGTTCCAAGCCTTAATACTTTTTTGTATGATTGTATTTCGATCCATGTTTATGAACTGTGGACGTTCTAAGGTGTTTTGAACCAATGCGGAGTGACACTCTTTTCCTAATACAAGGAGTTCACCGCAACACTTTTTTGTAACGCTCCCTGTTTTGAATATATTATCAAAAACTTCCCAAACACAAGGCATGCTCATTTTAGCATCACAATTATTTTTCAAAATAAACTGGTCATTCTCCTTTGTAGCAATCACCGCGCCACTAGTTACGAATAAAACCACCAAGAAAGAATAAACACTGATTCTTGTCATTGTAGGTTAGAACTGTGTTGCTTCTGTATTATGGTTCGTAAGATTAATTTCGAACAAGAAAGAATAAACACTGAGTCTTGTAATTGTAGGTTAGAACTGTGTTGCTTCTGTATTATGGTTCGTAACATTAATTTCGAACAAGATTCGTTATCAAGAAAACTATCATTTGTAAGAAGAGTTAGAAGCTTATAAGAATGAGATGCGTTACTATAAAAAACATTTTATATTTCACGTTAATCGTCTTTAATGGTAATTATTATACGGCAACGTAATAATTTAATGGCATGTATTTGTCCATGATTTATTATTCTACGATATTTATTGAAAAACATATTGAGGTCTTACAATGAAACTTACATCATCTCTAGGCTTCACTACAAAAACTTGCTAAGAACGATAAGGCCGACTGTATACAATAAACAATGAAATAAGGAAATACATTGGCGCAAAAGGTACATATAGATAGCACAAATGATATATTAAAACAGAGCATTGGTTTTGTATTTTAATGTTTCAATCATAATTTCATAACAATCTACTTAAAACAAACGGTAAACATGTAATGTTGTTAATTTCATGGAATTAGTAATATTGTCAAACATAAAGAATCATGCTAAAGGTTTACTGTTTCAATCATAATTTCATAACAACCTCCTTGTCTCGGTCTGGACGAAGAAGGTAAAAATATATTGTTTGGATTTAATATGATCGTAGAAAAGGTTTATTGGGAAAAATGTTTTTTTTATCGGCAAAACGATGTATATTAAAGAAGGAAGATATACAACGCGAGTCACACATGGGCCTCATTAAAAACGTCCCCTAAGCCTAACGGGGGACTAAAAGAGATCAATCGAACAAAGGAACATAAACCCCTCACAAAAGAAACAGTCAAACAGAGGCCTGGAATAAAGATACCCGTGAAACCCCTTCCTTTGCTAGCGCATCAACTAGCCCATTCGTCTCACAGAAAATATGTGTAAAGAAAACGGACCCCAACATGAGGCATGTGTGATCGATCAAACTAAAAATCTCCCATAAATGCCAAGGTCGACGTTCCAACTGCATCACCCAACCAAGAGCAACAATGGAATCCGACTCCACAATGAGGGGACGAGATGCCCGTTTAGACGCTACAAAAAAATCCAACGCAAAGGCAATTGCCCGTATCTCCGCGACATTTGAGTCGAGAGAACCAAGAGGACCCGAGAAGAGCGCAAGAATGTGACCATGTGCATCACGCAACACCCCCCAAATCCTGAAGGCCCCGGCTTACCAAGAGCTAAACCATCAACCGAAAACTTTAGCGTGTCCCCGATAGGAGGCTCCCAACGCACCCCCACACGACAAGCCCTAGAACAAACACCTTCACTGAACGAGCTCGGATAACCCACCATAAAGACTCTCTCACAGACAGCCCCTCTTTCAATGTTTTCACCCAGTAAACTGAGCGCAGTTTAACCATGAAAACAATCTCTGAAGTCGGCATACATTTACCATTAAAAACACACTCGTTGCGCGCAAGCTATAGGGACCATAAAAAAGCAGCAATGCTCGACACCCACAAAAGCTTTAAAGTACCCGTGAACAAACAATGAAATCCCGGGATGAAAAAATCTGAAAAGGACTTTGGCAACGGCAACGATACCCCCCACCATCGTCGAAACCAATCCCAGAATCATTGGGTAAACTGACAAAGGAAAAAAAAGTGATCAATCTCCTCCTCCCTCTCACGACACCACACACCTAAACCATGCTGCTCATCCAACACGATGCCACGAATCTTCAAAAAATCAAAGGTAGGTAATTGGCGCAGCCAAGTGAACCACAAAAACGCCTGGACCTTAGGAGGTACTAGGACTTTCCACGCAAAACATTCACCAAATTCGCTCTCACCCACTTTGTCAAGCATAAGCAATCGAGACAAAGTCTTAACTGAAAAAGTCCCATGCGTATCCGGTGTCCATACTAACATATCAACAACCCCTTTGCCGCAACCTCACCTGACACAAAAGTCAACTAAGCTCCCAAAGTTGGCGAAACTCAAATGAACGCAAACCACGACGGAAAAAGCTCTCCCAACGATCATGCTGGAAACTACCCCCAACGGAAAGGTCAGCAACCAAAGCTAGGCGATTTATCGCAATTGAAAACAACCGAGGGAATATATCCTTCAACGGCTGCTCAACGCACCATGTGTCAAACCAAAACATAACCCGCGAACCAGAAGCAACCTTCCAAACAAAACGAGGCTCTCCCATAAACTTTTGGACGCTATCTGAGCTTATCGTTTGAACAATCTACTTCCAGATAACTGACATCGAACACCTGAAGGTGAGTTAAAATGCCACCACTGAGCTGCCTCGCCATATTTGCCACGATGATGGCTCTCCACAAAGATGATTCATCCTTAGCATACCGCCAAGACCATTTCGCCAGCAAAGCCTTATTCCGAACCTCCAAATCTGCCACCCCCAACCCTCCAAGGTGTCGAGGCCGACACACCATACTCCAGCATACCCGACACATCTTTCGCTGTAAACTGACCCCACCCTAAAGGAACGCTCGCCACACCTTATCTATTATAGAGTGACGCGAGCCGTAAAAGATACCGATGTCCGTTTCCAACCAGCGAGCTTCCGTCGAACCGAGGCAATAACAGGTTCCCACATAGCAATGTTACGAGGAATCACCCCTAACGGAAACCCCAAATACACAAACGACAAATCACCTTTTCGACAACACAAGACATCCGCCATGGAGTCAAGTAGCTCCTCACCCACGCCAATTGAATAAAGAGAGGATTTGTAGAAATTAATTTTCAGCCCAGAACATACTTGAAAACAACATAATAACCTACGGATATTCGTGGCACTTTCAACTGATGCTTCAAAGAAAAGAATAGTGTCGTCGGCAAACTGAAGATGCGATAAAGATACCCCGGAAAAAATGTTTTTTATTAAAGGTTTTTTATTTAATTAAAAATATATTACATATTTGAAGGTGTTACATACTTGAAGGCATTATGTCTTAAATACTTTTACTGATAGTAGCAACACTACGTCTTCAAGAAGACGGAGATGGTGAATGAGTCAGTACAAGGCAATTGTTCCAAGTCTTAATACTTTTTTGTATGATTGTATTTCGATCCATGTTTATGAACTGTTGATGTTCTAATATCCTTTGAACCAATGCGGTGTGACACTCTTTTCCTAATACAAGGAGTTCACCGGAAAAACTTTTTTGTAACGCTTCATGTTTTGAATATATTATCAAAGACATCCCAAACACAAGGCATGCTCATTTTAGCTTCACAATTATTTTTCAAAATAAACTGGTCATTCTCCTTTGTAGCAATCACCGCGCCACTAGTTACGAATAAAACCACCAAGAAAGAATAAACACTGAGTCTTGTCATTGTAGGTTAGAACTGTGTTGCTTCTGTATTATGCTTCGTAAGATTAATTTCGAACAAGTTTTTTATCCAGAAAACTATCATTTATAAGCAGAGTTAAAAGCTCATAAGAATGAGATGCGTTACTATAAAAGAAAACATTTTATATTTCACGTTAATCGTCTTTAATGGTAATTATTATACGACAACGTAATAATTTAATGTCATGTATTTGTCCAAGATTTAATATTGTACAATATTTATTGAAAAACAGATTGAGGTCCTACAATGAAACTTACATCATCTCTAGGCTTCAATACAAAAACTTGCTACGAACGATAAGGCCGTCTGTATACAATAAACAATGAAATAAGGAAATACATTGGCGCAAAACGTACATAGAGATAGCACAAATGATATATTAAAACAGAGCTTTGGTTATGTATTTTAATGTTTAAATCAAAATTGCATAACAATCTACGTAAAACAAACGGTAAACATGTAATGTTGTTAATTTCATGGAATTAGTAATATTGTGAAACATAGAGAATCATACTAAAGTCGGTTTGAAAAGCAGACATGCATCATATGTTGAAAAACTTTGGGAAACATACAAACATATTGGCTTTGTTTGCTTAGAAATTCATCATAAAGATTAACATATTTGACTTGGATACATTATAATGCGATACTCAAAAAAATTAAACTAATTCGTCTAAAACAAAGAGCGAAAATTGAACCAAATCTGTATTTACTTGTGCCCACAATTGATTTACTTAAGAATAAGATGTTGCTTTTGAGAAACTGCCGCAACTATTACCCATTATTTGATCATTCTTGTTTATGCATAATATAACATTTTATTATCAGCGAAAAGTGAGGCGTGGGACATGTTTGTGTTAAGAAAAACTACAACATTTTTTTGGCAATATTATCGAAAATGACTGTTACGTATAGGAAACTAACAAGTTTAGATATTAGGCAACCTGTAAACAACCATTTCATATTAAGGTCCTAAGAATTTATATTCTATTTACAACGCACAACATATATAATTGTGAATTAAATTGATTTCTTAAAACTCGGTGTTGATGTTTTTTCTTCTATAATTGTGAATTTCTATTCAATTTACACCGCATAACAAGCATGAATTGTGGATTTTTTTGTCACGTATAGAAAAACACTACACGAAACAATTCACGAAGGTAAAAATATATTATTTGGATTAAATATGATTGTAGAAAAGGTTATTGGTAAAAATGTTTTTTATTAAAGGTTTTTTCTTTAGTTGAAAATATATTACATATTTGAAGGCGTTACATATTTGAAGGCATTATGTCTTAAATACTTTCACTGATTGAAGCAACATTATGTCTTCAAGGAGATGGAGATGGTGAATGAGTCAGTACAAGGCAGTTGTTCCAAGCCTTAATACTTTTTTTATGATTGTATTTCGATCCATGTTTATGAACTGTGGACGTTCTAATGTTTTTTGAACCAATGCGGAGTGGCACTCTTTTCCTAAATCAAGGAGTTCACCGCAACACTTTTTTGTAACGCTCCCTATTTTGAATATATTATCAAAAACTTCCCAAACACAAGGCATGCTCATTTTAGCTTCACAATTATTTTTCAAAATAAAATGGTCATTCTCCTTTGTAGCAATCACCGCGCCACTAGTTACGAATAAAACCACCAAGAAAGAATAAACATTGAATCTTGTCATTGTAGGTTAGAACTGTGTTGCTTCTGTATTATGGTTCGTAAGATTAATTTCGAACAAGATTTGTTATCAAGAAAACTATCATTTATAAGAAGAGTTAGAAGCTTATAAGAATGAGATGCGTTACTATAAAAGAAAACATTTTATATTTCACGTTAATCGTCTTTAATGGTAATTATTATACGGCAACGTAATAATTTAATGGCATGTATTTGTCCACGATTTAAAATTCTACGATATTAATTGAAAAACATATTGAGGTCCTACAATGAAACTTACATCATCTCTAGGCTTCACTACAAAACTTGCTAAAAACGATAAGGCCGACTGTATACAATAAACAATGAAATAAGGAAATACATTGGCGCAAAAGGTACATAGAGATAGCACAAATGATATATTAAAACAGAGCTTTGGTTATGTATTTTAATGTTTCAATCATAATTTCATAACAATCTACATAAAACGAACGGTAACCATGTAATGTTGTTAATTTCATGGAATTAGTAATATTGTGAAACATAAAGAATCATACTAAAGTCAGTTTCAAAAGAAGACATGCATCATATGTTCAGAAACTTTAGGAAACATACAACTATATAGGCTTTGTTTGATTTGAAATTCATCATGAAGATTAACATATTTGACTTGGATGCATTATAAGGCGATAATAAAAAAAATTAAACCAATTCGTCTAAAACAACGAGCGAAACTTGAACCAAATCCGAATTTACTTGTGCCCACGATTGATCTACTTAACAATAAGATGTTGCTTTTGAGAAACTGCAACATCTATTACCCATGATTTGATCATTCTTGTTTATGCATAATATAACATTTTATTATCAGTGCAAAGTGAGGCGTGTGACGTGTTTGTGTTAAGAAAAACTACCTCATTTTTTTGGCACTATTATCGAAAATGACTGTTACTTATAGGAAACTAACGAATTTAGATATTAGGCAAAGGTCTTAAGAATTTATATTCTATTTACAACGCACAACATATATAATTGTGAATTAAATTGATTTCTTAAAACTCAGTGTTGATATTTTTTCTTATATAATTGTGAATTTCTATTCAATTTACACCACATAACAAGCATGAATTGTGGATTTTTTTTTGTCACGTATAGAAAAACACTACACGAAACAATTCACGAAGGTAAAAATATATTATTTGGATTAAATATGATTGTAGAAAAGGTTATTGGTAAAAATGTTTTTTATTAAAGGTTTTTTCTTTAGTTGAAAATATATTACATATTTGAAGGCGTTACATATTTGAAGGCATTATATCTTAAATACTTTTACTGATTGAAGCAACATTATGTCTTCAAGGAGACGGAGATGGTGAATGAGTCAGTACAAGGCAGTTGTTCCAAGCCTTAGTACTTTTTTGTATGATTGTATTTCGATCCATGTTTATGAACTGTGGACGTTCTAATGTTTTTTGAACCAATGCAGAGTGGCACTCTTTTCCTAATAGAAGGAGTTCACTGCAACACTTTTTTGTAACGCTCCCTATTTTGAATATATTATCAAAAACTTCCCAAACACAAGGCATGCTCATTTTAGCTTCACAATTTTTTTTCAAAATAAAATGGTCATTCTCCTTTGTAGCAATCACCGCGCCACTAGTTACGAATAAAACCACCAAGAAAGAATAAACATTGAGTCTTGTCATTGTAGGTTAGAACTGTGTTGCTTCTGTATTATGGTTCGTAAGATTAATTTCGAACAAGATTTGTTATCAAGAAAACTATCATTTATAAGAAGAGTTAGAAGCTCATAAGAATGATATGCGTTACTATAAAAGAAAACATTTTATATTTCACGTTAATCGTCTTTAATGGTAATTATTATACGGCAACGTAATAATTTAATTGCATGTATTTTTCCACGATTTAATATTCTACGATATTAATTGAAAAACATATTGCGGTCCCACAATGAAACTTACATCATCTCTAGGCTTCACTACAAAAACTTGCTAAAAATGATAAGGCCGATTGTATACAATAAACAATGAAATAAAGAAATACATTGGCGCAAAAGGTACATAGAGATAGCATAAATGATATATTAAAACAGTGCTTTGGTTATGTATTTTAATGTTTCAATCATAATTTCATAACAATCTACGTAAAACAAACGGTAAACATGTAATGTTGTTAATTTCATGGAATTAGTAATATTGTGAAACATAAGGAATCATACTAAAGTTGGTTTCAAAAGAAGACATGCATCATATGTTCATAAACTTTGGGAAACATACAACCATATAGGCTTTGTTTGATTTGAAATTCATCATGAAGATTAACATATTTGACTTCGATACATTATAAGGCGATAATCAAAAAAATTAAACCAATTCATCTAAAACAACGAGCGAAACTTGAACCAAATCCGAATTTACTTGTTCCCACGATTGATCTACTTAACAATAAGATGTTGCTTTTGAGAAACTGCCACAACTATTACCCATGATTTGATCATTCTTGTTTATGCATAATATAACATTTTATTATCAGTGCAAAGTGAGGCGTGTGACGTGTTTGTGTAAAAAAAACTACCACATTTTTTTGGCACTATTATTGAAAATGACTGTTACTTATAGGAAACTAACGAATTTAGATATTAGGCAAGCTGTAAACAACCAATTCATTTTAAGGTCCTAAGAATTTATATTCTATTTACAAGGCACAACATATATAATTGTGAATTAAATTGATTTCTTAAAACTCAGTGTTGATGTTTTTTCTTGTATAATTGTGAATTTCTATTCAATTTACACCGCATAACAAGCATGAATTGTGGATTTTTTGTCACGTATAGAAAAACACTACACGAAACAATTCACGAAGGTAAAATTATATTATTTGGATTAAATATGATTGTAGAAAAGGTTATTTTTTTTTTGCTCAATAATGTCGTATATTAAGATGCAATATACAACCAAAAGACCACAACGGTCGCCTCATTAAAAACCTCCCTAAAACCTAACGGAGGAAAAGAGTACGAACCGTATGTGGTGAAACCAGAGTCCAAAGAAAATACAAACGGGAATAACACCAAAACAACCTAACACTAACAAGCGCAAAACAACGAAATGCGAGTTACCCCCTCCTTTGCCAAAGCATCCGCTAAACCATTCGCCTCACAGAAAATGTGAGAGAAGCAAACCAAGGCCAACGATGAACAACAATTGTCGATCTCGCGAAAAACCTCCCATAATCTCCATGGCCGTTTGTCCATATGTAACACCCAGCTAACCGCAACCATAGAATCTGATTCCACAATCAAAGGAATCATTGCCCATGTTGACTTCCGGAAGTATGACAAAGCGAACGCAATCGCTCGCAATTCAGCCTCGTTTGATTCGATACACCCAAGGGGGGCAGAAAATAACGCCAATATACTCCCAAACTCATCGCGTAACACACCCCCAAAGCCTGTCGGGCCCGGCTTACCCCGTGCAGAACCATCCACCGAAAACTTCAACGTCCCCCTCGATGGGGGCTCCCATACCACACCAACCCGCTCTGGTCGCGAAAGAGACGTCTCGGAATAAATGTTCGGACAATCCCACCACAATGCCTCGCCAATGCACAAGTCAGTCCTTAAAGTCCGCAACCAATAGAACGAGCGCAATTTAATCAAAAAGCATACCTCCTCAACCGGTAAGAGTTTCTTGTTGAATACCATCTCGTTTCGTGCTAGCCAAATCGACCATAACATTGCTGCCACGCACGATACCCACATACTACGACGCATACCCGAAAACGAGCAATGGAAGTCAGGAACAAAAAATTCGGACAATGATCGTGGTAACGGCAAACTCACTCCCCACCAACAACGAAACCAGTCCCATAAACTCTGAACAACCGGGCATAAGTACAACAAATGATCAACGTCTTCCTCACATTCCCGACACCAAAAGCACATCGTGCATTGCCCTTCAAACACAACACCCCTTCGGCTCAGGAAAGCAAAAGTCGGCAGGCGACGTAACCACACAAACCACAAGAAAGCCTGTACTTTCGGAGGGACTAATACTTTCCACGTGAAACAAGCCCCAAACTCACTCTCCCCAGCTTCGTCTAACATCAAAATCTGAGAAATAGCTTTAACCGTGAACATACCTCTCCTATCCGGAGTCCAAATCAGCTTATCACAAATTCCAGTGTGTAAATGCGTATTGCCTACCACTGCCCGCATGTCTCGCAACAGCCCCGCCTCGAACACACGCAGCGGACACCGGAAAAATTCAGCCCAACGTGAATGATGGAACCCCCCCTGCACCGAATAATCCACCACCAACGCCAATTTATCGATAGCACAAGAGAATAACCTTGGGAAAATATCCTTCAATGGCATGCTCGCGCACCATGAGTCAAACCAAAAGAGGACTCGATTACCCGCCCCCACTTGCCATACCAACTTCTCGTGTAAATTTCGCTGCACTTCATCCGAGCAGGCAGTTTGCACAATTTGCTTCCATACCACCGACATCGCATGTGAACGGGATGAATTAAATCTCCACCATTGAACATTCTCCCCGTATTTAGCCACTATAATAGCCCTCCATAGCGACGATGCATCCGTGGCATATCGCCACGACCATTTAGATAATAAAGCCGTGTTGCGAACTTGTAAATCCGGTATTCCCAAACCACCCAAGTTTCTCGGTTTACACACCAATTTCCAGCTAACTCTGCTCATTTTCCTATGTAGATTTACACCACCCCAAAGGAAAGCACGGCGGATCTTGTCAAGTGCTGCGATAACTCCTTTAGGAATGCGAAATACACCCATGTAAAAAATCGGTAGGGAAGACAGAACGGCATTAACCAGCGTGACTCGAGCCGCAAATGACAACGAGTTGCGTTTCCAACCTGCTAATTTCCGCCTCACCTTTGCAATGACCGGTTCCCAAACTGCCAAACTTCGCGGATTAGAGCCTAGCGGCATCCCCAAGTATGTGAAAGGGAAAGACCCGCGTCGACACCACAATGCCTTAGCACATAACTCAGTAAAATCCTCATCAACCCCAACCGCAAATAAAGATGACTTGCTGAAATTTATTTGTAAACCTGTGCAAACTTGGAAGCAATTGAGTAACCATCGGATAGAGTCGGCACAACCAGGGGAAGCCTTAAAAAACAAGACGGTGTCATCTGCAAATTGTAAGTGCGATATAGATACCCCCGGTGCAACACAAACGCCCTTTATCAGCCCCGTCGACTCAGCTTGAACCAATAAACTATGAAGAGCCTCCACTACAATAACAAATAACAGTGGCGACAGTGGACAGCCCTGTCTCAAACCACGCCCCAAATTAAATTCAGATGTAGCGCACCCATTTAGCAAAACAGACATACGAACCGTTGAAACACATTCTAATATCCAATGGCGCCAAGTCTCACAAAAACCCATACTGACCAGCATATGATCGAGGAAATCCCATCGCACACAGTCATAGGCTTTAGCAAAGTCTAGCTTAAGCACCAAGCCACCCCTCGAACTCTTCCGTAAAGAATGAATTATCTCATTTGCCAAAAGGATACCGTCTATTATCTGTCGGCCACGAATGAAAGCCGACTGATGCTCACTAATCAACGATCCTAACACCCTTTGCAACCTCGTAGCTAACACCTTTGCAAGAATTTTGTACACTGAATTAACAAGACTTATCGGACGGTAATCACTAAGTACTTTTGGCGAGTCAATCTTAGGGATCAACACAAGAAACGTGCAATTTACACCCGGTGGTAATCTGCCTGTTGCATGAAACTCACCAAGAAATCTTAGCACATCCTCACTCACTGTGTTCCAACATACCTTGAAGAAAGCCATGCGAAACCCATCCGGTCCTGGCGCTTTCGATCCATCACACCCCCGTATAATCTCCCACACTTCCTCACGACAAAACGGTGCCACTAACATCTCATTATCGTGCCTCTCCACCCTTCCAAAATCACCCACAATGGTCCAAGAGCATCGACGTTGTGTGGCTTTAAAATGCATATCAAATTCTGCCACAATATATTTCCGAAGGCGCTTAACATTCGTTTCCCATCGTCCATGTATCATCAGACCAGAAATCAAATTACGCACAGCTCTAAGCTTTGTCGTACGGTGAAAAAATGCAGTGTTTTGATCCCCTAACCGCAACCAGCTTGCCCTTGATTTCTGTCGCCAAAGCGACTCCTTGCGCCTTATAGCCTGCCATAAACAGTGTAGCCATTCTCTTTTCTTCTCAATCAACGCAGCTTCCGATACGTTCAATTCTTCATTCGAAGCCGCTGCATCAGCAGCGTCCAATTTCCCTTGCATCAATTGTATATCCTTTTCCACATCACCAAAAACTGTCCGGTTCCAAACGCGCAGGAAATTCTTCATGCTTCGGAGTTTAATCATAATGTTAGCACTACCAACCCCCTGATCCGACAACCGGCTCCATTCATTAGAGAGTTCAAACACACTTTTATTAATTTCCAACAAACAATTTATAAAACGAAAAGGGCGGGGTCCCCAATCCTGTTCATCACACAGCAACACGAGGGGTGTATGGTCTGAAATCCCCTTAGGCAAGGCATGTTGACCGATATTGTTGAAAACATCGACCCAACTAGGAGAAAGCAGAAACCTATCCAACCGACTACGCCTAAAGCCCCTCCCAATCCAAGTAAACTGTTTTCCTATCAACGGCAAAACAACAAGCCCCGTGTGTTCGATAAAATCAGAAAAATCTTGCATTCCTGTCGATATTGTGTTACATCCCGCACGTTCCGATTGCCAACGTATGGAGTTGAAATCCCCCGCGATACACCAAGGTTCATCAACGCCCAGTATAATCTCCCCCAGTCTTTGCCACAACTGATTTCGTGCATCTGCGTCACAAGGTGCATATACATTCAGCATGCAACAACTTAAATCATCCGCAAGCCATTTACCTTTAACAAAAATAAAATTTCTATCCGCCTCTACAGAAGATAGATTGAAACGTGATGTTTCCCAAACCGTTATCAAGCCCCCTGATGCGCCTATCGACGGCGAAAAGACAAAATCAAAACCATCCGACAACCACATACACGTAAGCATTCGTGCTGAAACCTCCCCTAATTTCGACTCTTGAAAAAATGCCATATCCACCCTTTGCTTCTTTACAACGTCACCTACTGTCCTACGCTTCAAATTTGAACCCAACCCCCTAACGTTCCAAGACACGATCCGCATAATGTCAGAAACTATTGCCTGTCCCCAGTAAAAACCTGTTGGAGATCTTTGATAATGTCCGCTTCACATCCCACCGTTCGCACGCCCACAATGTTCCCCAATGCCACTGTCGCCTCTATCTCTTTAGCAATCAATCGTTGCCGGTTTTGTACATCAGAATCTGTCAAAGACGCATTTGCAACTTGCGTTGATACAATCTGTGTGTTGAAGAATTTTCGCGGCCTGCCCCTCCCAGGTTTCACTGACGATACCACACCGGAAATAGAGTTGATTGATTTTGTTTTTTTACCGTTTATGCAAATGGTAGTACCAGTATCTGAGAGTCCTGCGTTGTTGCCCACTGAATTTCTTGTTTTCTCTCTATTAAAATCCACATTTTCCACCACCTCTGTAGCCTTAGGGATAGATTTAATTACCTCCTGAAGTGTAGTATTCCAATCAGCGGAATTTGAATTGGATTGAAAGTCCTCAACTAAAGGTGTGTAGCCAGGACTCTGCTTCCCCTCACTCGTGAAACTCCTTGAACCTTGCCCTACCATCAAGTCCGTTTCCTCTTCGATACCCTGTGCCTCCAACAGAGCCGTCGTATCCCCACCAGCCTGTAACTGTGCCGACTGTGACTGTTCCTTTGCCGTATTCACCTCCAATTGGCTGGTCACCACCCTATGGTCCCACAACGAATTCGTGTGCCACTGCCGTGACTCGGCTAAATGAATCTGATTTCCAATAGAATCCTCCTTCGGCGCATCCGTAATTTGATAATTAACACCCTGATGTTCCTCATCCGATCCGTCCGACCCCTGCATCGAAGATTCATCATCATCTTCATCCTCAGAATTGAGCAAGTTACACTTACATTCCAACCATGGTCCGAACGTACATTCCCGGACTTGGATAGGAAAAGAATCACCCTCCACTTCTAAACATAATGTGGCCTCAATATTTATCATTGTCCGTGTCTCAATTAGAATCCAGCCACGCTCAAAGGATTTTGGCGAGATGGTAGAGTCTGCCACTCGAACCAGATTGCCCCACACTCTCGCGATATTCTCGAACGAATGTTGAGACCAAGTATGAATCGGCATCCCTTGTATCGAAAGCCAAACTCTCCGTGAATTCAATATCGTTGTAGGGGTCCAGACTTCAATCCGCGTGAAACAGTCTGTGATCGACTTCAATTGCACCACCCTATCGCGCGTATTCGAATCCTTAAACATGAGTAAGATGCCGTCCCCTGCTATGCGCAGAATTGAGAGTCCTTCTATCTCTGGTAACTTTAATTTCGCCGCCAATTCTTTGATACTCCATGGCTCTTTACACCATCCGATTGCGCAATTTTTTAATATCTTCATCTTTGCGCTATCCACAGATCCCTTCACTGTGTAATTGGCGGCCTTACCATCATTTACCTCCACTTCTGAGCGCGATATCCCCGGCGGCTGCGAACCCATTTTCCTTGCCATATCGGGTTGATTTGTATCGGTTTTAGGTTGCTTTCGTTTCCAATAAGAGTATCGCTCGCCATATCTCGCTCTACATACCGTGATTCTCGATCCATAAATCCACTTTTTGTTCAATCTTTCGATCACCCGTTCAGCATCATCGCGGCTGTTCATCCGTACAAACCCAAATCTGCGGCCGTTTCTATCTACCTTCCGGGGAACGAACACATCCACCATTGTTCCATGGCGATCGAACACCTGCCACACCCCCTTCCAATGGATCGACGTTGAAAGATTCCCAACGAAAACTGTCCACGCCTCTCTTTCTCTCATACTTTTCTTTCACTAAGTTTTTTGGAACCGAGGATTTTTATCCACCATCAATTATAACTAGTTGAATAATTCGTAGAAAAGGTTATTGGTAAAAATGTTTTTTATTAAAGGTTTTTTCTTTAATGAAAAATATATTACATACTTGAAGGCGTTACATATTTGAAGGCATTATGTCTTAAATACTTTTACTGATTGAAGCAACACTATGTCTTCAAGGAGACGGAGATGGTGAATGAGTCAGTACAAGGCAGTTGTTCCAAGCCTTAATACTTTTTTGTATGATTGTATTTCGATCCATGTTTATGAACTGTGGACGTTCTAATGTTTTTTGAACCAATGCGGAGTGGCACTCTTTTCCTAATACAAGGAGTTCACCGCAACACTTTTTTGTAACGCTCCCTGTTTTGAATATATTATCAAAAACTTTCCAAACACAAGGCATGCTCATTTTAGATTCACAATTATTTTTCAAAATAAAATGGTCATTCTACTTTGTAGCAATCACTGCGCCACTAGTTACGAATAAAATCACCAAGAAAGAATAAACATTGAGTATTGTCATTGTAGGTTAGAACTGTGTTGCTTCTGTATTATGGTTCGTAACTTTAATTTCGAACAAGTTTTTTTATCAAGAAAACTATGATTTATAAGCAGACTTTAAAGCTCATAAGAATGAGATGCGTTAATATGATTGTAGAAAAGGTTATTGGTAAAAATGTTTTTTATTAAAGGTTTTTTCTTTAATTAAAAATATATTACATATTTGAAGGCGTTACATATTTAAAGGCATTATGTCTTAAATACTTTTACTGATTGATGCAACACTATGTCTTCAAGGAGACGGAGATGGTGAATGAGTCAGTACAAGGCAGTTGTTCCAAGCCTTAATACTTTTTTGTATGATTGTATTTCGATCCATGTTTATGAACTGTGGACGTTCTAATGTTTTTTGAACCAATGCGGAGTGGCACTCTTTTCCTAATACAAGGAGTTCACCGCAACACTTTTTTGTAACGCTCCCTGTTTTGAATATATTATCAAAAACTTTCCAAACACAAGGCATGCTCATTTTAGATTCACAATTATTTTTCAAAATAAAATGGTCATTCTCCTTTGTAGCAATCACCGCGCCACTAGTTACGAATAAAACCACCAAGAAAGAATAAACATTGAGTCTTGTCATTGTAGGTTAGAACTATGTTGCTTCTGTATTATGGTCCGTAAGATTAATTTCGAACAAGATTTGTTATCAAGAAAACTATCATTTATAAGAAGAGTTAGAAGCTCATAAGAATGAGATGTGTTACTATAAAAGAAAACATTTTATATTTCACGTTAATCGTCTTTAATGGTAATTATTATACGGCAACGTAATAATTTAATGGCATGTATTTGTCCATGATTTAATATTCTACGATATTTATTGAAAAACATATTGAGGTCCTACAATGAAACTTACATCATCTCTAGGCTTCACTACAAAAACTTGCTAAAAACGATAAGGCCGACTGTATACAATAAACAATGAAATAAGGAAATACATTGGCGCAAAAGGTACATAGAGATGGAACAAATGATATATTAAAACAGAGCTGGTGATGTTTTTCTTAAATACTTTTACTGATTGAAGCAACACTACGTCTTCAAGGAGACGGAGATGGTGAATGAGTCAGTACAAGGCGATTGTTCCAAGTCATAATACTTTTTTGTATGATTGTATTCCGATCCATGTTTATGAACTGTGGACGTGTGATTGCTGCTAGAAAAATGTTATTTGATGGTTCATAGAATTGTTATGTTGTTGGGTTTATGTTGTTGTTGAAATTCAATCGGTTACCCAAAGCACTATGAAAACAATCCCAAAACCTCGATGTGAACCTCGGATCTGTAACACCCTAAAATCACCCTAGTTTGAATCATAGAAAAATTGCAAGGAAAGCGTAAACATTTCACAATTTAACTATGATTACAATGAAACAATATAAGCTATGTTCTACTAATTCACAATTGAATTAGGAATAATAGATATGTTCATATGTAAAATTTATAAGAATAGAATTTAATAGGTAATATATGTATGTCACATAGATTAAACTAAAGTTTATATTTGATTAAACTAAAGTTAATATAATTAATACATGTATATATAAGGATATATGGTTGATTATAATTAAAATATATATATGTATTGATAAATAATCTTATAATAATATAAGATTTAAGATAATGGAGTTTTACTTGGTAATTAAGCTTGCCAAGTGTCTCCCTCTCATGTATAACCCACCGAAATACATGGAGAAATAGAGAGAGTGAATCGGAGATTGATTATAAGTGCTGGAAAAATAAGAAGAATTTCATGAATGTTCATTAGGGATTCCTTGTAAGAGTTTATGACTTTTCCAAATAGTTTTGTTGAAGTTGGGGTTTATCTAGTTGAATTTATTGTGATTTCTGCTAAAAAATGTTATTTGATGCTTCATAGAATTGTTATGTTGCTGGGTTTATGTTGTTGTTGAACAAAATCTGGAAAATATTTTGAATTTAAGCTAGAACACATTAACTGCCTAGAATTCGTACTAGCTGGATACCCTGGATTAAAATGGATTTCTGACTATCTTTGGGTTCAAATGAGGAAACTTTTTGCAGAAAAAAGTTTTAAAACATTGAAAATACTATAGGATAGAGGTCTTGGAAGCATGAAAATGATGTTGGAATTGCTAGAAAATAAGTTAGAAACAAACTGGTCACACTTAGAATTAGACTAGAAATAAAGGGAATGCTTTGAATAAAAATAAAAATTAAGGATTGTTTTAATTATTTAAAAATTCTCGAAAGTTTATAATGAAACAGGGGATATATTGACTAAATGAAAACATATGTGTTTATAAGGAAATTTAGCTTATATAGTTGGTTGAAATAGGTTAGAACACTTAGAAGGTTACTTGGGACTAATATGGAAAATGCAATATTTTGAGGACCTTAATGCCATGTTTTTGAAGTTGGTGGAACTTAAAAATAATTTTATAAGATGTATATAAAAGTGTTTAAAAACCTAGAATCAAATGTGTAATGAATTATATTTAAATGGACACTAAAGTTGCAATTTGAAAACAGTGGGCATGATAGGTCACTGGAAATGCCCTATTTTCAAACAATAAATTGTATTCATAGCAAAATGATAAAAATATGTGTTGTACATGGTTTGAAAGATGTATGAATAAGCTTTCTATAACGGTAAAGAACTCGTAATTTGGAGTTGTGTGAAAAAAGTATGGTCGGTTTAGGTGGCAGCTACTTGTGAGTAAGCATTTGTGTTTGAGTAACTGAATAAATATGATTGAATTGAGTTCTAATGTGTTTTTATTTGTTATTTGATTGTCCAAGATCATGGTTGTGAAGAGAATATATAAGATTCAAGGGTTGATCAATACATTAAGAGGGGCAAGGGCATAGCAATCAAGGATTCCAATTGAGCTTAGAGTATTGTGAGTGTGGCTATTTTAGGGTTAAGATTAGTATCCTAACCAATGAATTTCTGTTTTCTTGATTATTTAATATGAAGCGTGAAATGAATCTAATAATGGTTTGGTAAATTTAAAATGTTAAGGAAGAAGGATTAAAGGAAATGAACATTCAATATACATTTTATGTTAAGTTTGCTTATGAAACTATGTGACGTGTTATGAATTGTAGGCTGGTTGAGCTATATAATATGCGTTAAAGTGAGATGTTTAGCCACTATTTTTGGAGATTGTATTATTGAAATGTTAAGTTAATCTTGCTGGAAATTTTGGTGGACATGATATTGAATGTTGATCTTGCAAAATGATATGAACTTGCTTTATAGCCTTGTATATTGTTTGTTAAATAAGTATTTGATCTTGTTGAAATAATAAAAGATATAATTAAGTGCTTGGTTGGTTAGTGTCTTTAGGTAGAAGGGCATGCCTTAGAGTCGTTGAGCTCAAAATATTTCTGATTCAGGATGGTGGTTAGTCACCTTATTATATGAATGGTGGTAAGTCACCATTGATGCTTATGCATCCTCTGTTACATGATATGTGGAATTGAGACCTTGATACATTTGGGTATCTAATGTTATATGTTATCAGATTGACTTGATTACCTAGACCATTAAATCATCCAAGGTAAAAATTAAGATGAACTGGTGATAATATTTACATGAACAAAGAAATGATGATATAATATGTGTTCACATGGTATATGAGATGTTATGAATGAGTTGGATAATGACTCTATTTGATTGATATGATTATATGATCAATGATATGCTATGATCCATGTGCTTTGATTGATGTCCAATGATATGATATGTTGATATGCTATGTGAAATATATGTACGTCTTAACTACATGATGTATATGTGAAACTAGCTAAGTTTACTTGAGTATGATGGACTAGCTAGGTAATCTAATATGTTGTAATCCTAGCTAAGTAACCTTGAAGACGTGAATAAGACTTAAATGGATGAAATTAGTAATGTTGAGGGTTGCCCCACTAAGTACATTATTTGTACTTATTACTCTTTGTTTCCTTCTTCCAAAATAACAGGTTCCTGGACATCTGAATGCTAGCCATTTTGATTCGAGAGTCGTCACAAGCCAAAGCACAAGTATGAGATAGTTTTGTTTAGACTCCTAGATGGTGGCATAGTATATGTTAATGTGTCACATGAATTATGGATCATGTGTTGGATAGATTTGGCTTATAAAAGTTAAGACAAAGTTATGTTATGTAATGAGATTGATGGATGAACATGAAATATATATTGGATTCGAGTGATATTACTTGTTCAAGGTTTGCATCTATGCTTCATTTAGGTGACTTACATCTAAATTTTTTTTGGTTATTTATATGGTTCGAATGACATATAATGTGATGAAAGTGGTATATGTTATAATAATTTAAACTTAGGATTGTACATGAAAATTGTTGATAGTTTGGAATTGTTATTTACCTGAATGATATAGGAACATTCGAATGTTTTTGTTTTCAATTGTCGGTTTAATTCGAATAGGTCCTTGTAAGTATGGTTGAGATTACATGAAGTGTATAAGTATAGATTGATGGAATATGTTGAATTAGTATGTTAGGTTACTATGTTAGTTCATATATGAACCATAAACATGTATATATGTTTTGTTTATATGCTAGCCTAAGACGAATTTAAGTGATAACATGTATTGAACCTTATATGTTTGAATCAAGTGTGTGTTTATATGCTAGTTAATAGCCGAATGCTAACAGGTTGTTTAAGTTATGTGATTGGTTATGTTATATGTTAAGTTGATAGGTTAGGTTATATGTTAAGTTGATAGGTTAGGTTATATGTTAGAAAGATTTTTGATGGCCCACCTATGTGTATATGACGTGTATATATGTTTTATGATCAATTCCTGATTTGTTTAATGTTGTATATTTAATTGATTTTTATGGTTTTGCAAAGCATATGTATATGGTTAGGTTACATGTTAAAAGCATATGTAAATGTTATACGTTCCATGTTATCTGAGTGTGACATCTCTCGCACCCTACCCGGACGATGGGTTTTACACAAGTTCCTATCAAAGCTTTAGGTTATAGGTCCTAAAGTTTTCTGAAACATGTCATGCATCATATAGGTTAAACTATGCCACCTAGGAATCTTATATCGAACGGCTTGTGATTCTACTCTCTAATTTCGATCTTGTTTGAATTCTTAATAGAATGTCCGCATCTAATCTAGCTCGGGAAGTCCCAATGGATCATCAAACATTGGGGATAATGTCGATATGCACCCCCCCGGAACCAACGGTTCACCCGGAACATCCTCAAGGACAACCTCGAGAACTAGTCGTACAACAACATGAAAATCTGACGCTCCAATCTGGTCAACGCGAATGTCTCCTTAGCATGAAGGAGATGTTCGATAAGCTTGTAATGAACATCAGACGAGAACAACCGACTCCTATTGTTGCTGCCCCGAGTCAAGCACCGATAGAAAATCTCGCTCATCATCGAGCTCCTGTATTTGCAGGCGCAAACGAGGAGAAACCGGAAGAAGCTGAACAATGGCTCAAAAAGACAACACAAATTCTTACCAAACAACTTCAATGCACGGACGAGCGTAAACTTGAATGTTTGATTGTACTCTTAGCCGATGAAGCCTTATGTTGGTGGGAAACCACGACTCTGACCGCCCCTGCCGAGTCAGTCACGTGGAAATTCTTTGTTGAAGAATTCAGAAAGAAGTACATTAGCGAGAGCTTTAGATGGATAGTTACTCCGATTGTCAGGATTGTATGTGGAGGAGGCTTCTCTTTGATGTTTCAGTTTCTTTGACCACCGAGACTTGTCATCACCTTTTGCTTCTTGTCAGCCCGATAATCGCTCTTTTGTTTCTCCGTGGTTCCCATTTTAGATTCTGTGGTGATGACTCCGATTGTCTGTAATATCGACGGTGGTAAACATCAGACTTAATTCGTCGCTCAGACCGTCAATGAACATTCTACACTTGTCTTTCTCGGTTTTGATGTATTCTGTGCCATACTTGGAGTATTTGCAGAAATCCGCGACAAACTATTTGATTGGCCGATTGGCTTGTTTCAGATACATGAACTTATATGCTAATGGTTTTAGATTGATATATTCCTAATGTTTTTATGCATGAATTGTAGCATGAGATGCTGCTTGAAAAGATTTCATTAACATGTTGCATAGTTGAGATTTGAGCTTTTATATTAAAGCATAGAAAATGTTATGATTTTGAAATGAAGTGAGAATGTTAGTTTTAATGCATGAAAAACAGTAGGTGAGATGTTGATTTGACATAATATATTGGCATAGATGTTGAGATACTTACCGGATATAATTGATCGTTCAATAGGATGAGAGTGCACTATAAACTAAAAATTCGTACGTGCTCTTTGGTTAAGCCAAAGGGAGAGAACCGATGATGGGCATTCCATCGGGTAGGACTTGGTGAAATACCCAAGCTTTGTGGCGATGAGAGATTTTGCCATGTGAGTACGGTGATGTGAGATTCCACCGGAAACTATGTTGCTAGACGAGTGAGTACGATGATGAGAGATTCCACCGGAAGTGTCTAGTGAGATGTCCATATATCCGAGTAATAAATAGATGTGAAATGCCAATATAAAATATGTTGTGGTTTTTGATTCACATGTACCTATGATGAAATGGTTTATGCTACGAGAAATGCATATGTGGTTTGTTTATGAAATGCTTTGGAGTGCAAGCATGAGTTTGGCTTTTCCATGAGTTTTGCATTGGTTTAAATGCATGAGATAGAATGAAGGTACATGTGGTTTCAATGAGAAATTGCTTTAAAGATTTACAAGCATGAGATAGGAATGAGCATGTGGTTTAAAAGCTTTTAATGAAAGTGTTTTCAAGTTGTGCATTATTGTGTTGGTTTTCTTTAGAGCATGCCTCACTAAGCATTTGTGCTTATGCTCTCTCTTTTACCAATAATGCAGATAATTGAGATGTTTTCGGGCATCAAGAAAGCTAAGTTCATCCAAGGAAGTCCAAGTTCATGTATGGTGAAGTTTTCGTACACTTTAGTTTTGATAGATTGGCAATGCGAAACCAAGAATTATATTTAGGAGATGTGTTAAACTCCCTATGGTTGTGTTAAACTCCCTAGGCTAATGAGAGTTTGTGTTTGATGCTATGACCGTATTTGAGTGTCCCAAATTTGTTCCTTATATGTATGTTGACTTGTTGGTGTGATTAGAGAGTCTTTGGGTTATGTTTGAGTAGGCATTTGAGTGAAAAAATAGCATATGCTTCTGTTTCTGGGCAACTCGTATCGAAACACCCTATAGTGTTTCGGAACGGGGGCCTGTAATGGCATTCATGTTTCGAAACGGTGGAGGTTGTTTCGAAACATTTTTGCTACTGGAATGTCATGTTTCGGAACTGGTCTCGGAACACACCCGCGTACCGAAACGGTCAACGCCGTTTCGATACGGTGGGTGGGTGTTTCGAAATGGGTGACCGTTGGACACAGATTTGAATTGTTTTGATGTTTGCATGCTTTACATTTTAGTCCTAAATGTTGAGATTGCAATTTCTTGAGCTTGAGATGTCTTTTTAAGTTGAAATTTGGCAGAGAAACATGTAACATGACTAACTTCATAATGGTAACCTTAAAACCAATGAAGTCCCTCCAAATTACAGAAATTACAATTTGGTCCATAGTCTTGTGTGAAGTGCAATTGAGTCCCTATATGTCGTCCGATCGTTGTGCCTTTCTCAACCGTGTTTCTTGAGTACTCACTTAGGGTTAACAAGTATCTAGACAATATTAAAATGATAAAAAAGGTCGTGAATCAAGTTTGACTTTCAGGTTGACTTTGGTTTTCCCCGTGTAATCTTCATAGTTCGGGTCAATCGTCTAAGCTAGGCTAAGGGGGTTACATTTGGTGGTATCAGAGCTTGGTTCTCAAATAATTGGGGATTCTATTGAGATGTTTTTGTGATGTTATGCTATGTTTGGAGGGTAATAGGGGATCCCATTGCCATATCAAAACAAAGGAGAGGAATTGTTTTCGAAAATGAGCTTGAGTACTTGAATTACTTACTTATTGTGCCTAATTGTGTTTATTGCATTTTGTCTGTGCATTTCTTTCTATATAATGGGTCCACGTAGAGAGCTAAGAATCAATACTAGATCGACCACTGCTAATGAGAATGTCGAGAATGCTAAAGATTTACCTCCTCTTCCCCCTGGTGGTGGACCACTCGGTGGTGGTGGTGTTGGAGCTGGTAATGCTGGTGCTGGTGCTAGGGTCGCTGGACCTGAGGGTGCGCAGGGGCAAGCTGCTCCTGACATGACCATGTTGATTCAGGCTATTGCTGGAGCTTTCCAGGCAGCAGTAGCTGGAGCTCATGGAGTCGCGCATCAGGATGATGCTAATGTGAGGTTGCCTTTGGAACGTCTTCGCAGTCTAGGAGGGACTGAGTTCAGAGGTTTCTCTCCGGAAGGATATGAGTCTTGGTTGGAGAGCACCAAGCGGATTTTGGGGCAGATGAACTACAATAATGTGTAGAAGCTGGGTTGTGTTGTGTCACTGCTGCATGGTGATGCTTATACGTGGTGGACGACCACTATCTCTAGGATGGAGGATGATGAGGTGACTTGGACGTTCTTCTTTAATGCGTTCAAGCAGAAGTATCTAAGTGTGCGTTACCTAGATGAGAAGAAAAGAGAGTTTATGTCTCTTATGCAAGGGATCATGTTAGTAGTTGAGTATGAAATTCAGTTTGTTCGCCTCAGTCAGTATGCACCTGAGTTAATCCCTAATGAGCGGGAGAGGTGCGAACGATTCCGTTATGGGTTGGTAACGGATGTGAAGACTTTTATGCTTGCGGCTGATTATACAAATTTCGATGTCTTGATCACTAGAGCCAAGGACATTAAATCGAATCTTGGTATGACTAGTCGAGCGGATCGATCTAGCTCCGGGAAGAGAGCGACTGAACACGATTATGGTAGGGATTGCAAGAAGAGGCATAAGGATAGGAGGCCGCATTATGATGCTATACGTGGGGGTGGCAACCCTAGTAGAGGTCAGCAAGGGCCTAATGTTGTTCTGAGGACTCCTGAGTGTAACCGTTGTGGTAGACGGCATGGTGGTGAGTGTTGGGGTAACCTTGGGACATGCTGGAATTGTGGGAACCATGGACATTTGAAGAAAGATTGTCCTCAGCCTCTGAGAGAGGGACAGGCTGCGGTGAGAGCAGCTGAGCCACAGAGAGATCGTGGGCGCGGCCGTGGTAATTTTCAGCGTAGGGATGATGGTGGCAGGAACGTAGCAGATGTTGTGGCCGTTCAACCTGAGGCTGGCGGTCAAGCTCGAGTATATGCCCATCGTGAGGGAAGGAATGATACGTATGTGATCGCAGGTACTTTTACTTTGCAATCCTTGTCATTACTTTCTTTGATTGATTCTGGATATACACACTCGTACATATTGCGTGAACATGCTCAAATGCTTGGTTTACCTGTTGAGTTTTTGGATGTTGGTATGCGTGTGACTAGTTCCTTTGGTGAGACAGTTTTAACGCGAAAGTTGTATAGGAGATGTCCCTTAAAAGTGCAAAATCATGTTTTTCTTGTTGATCTCATGGAATTTCCATTTTATGGCTTTGATGTAATCCTTGGTATGGATTGGCTCATTGAGCATCATGCTGTAGAGGATTTCGAAAGAAAGCGGGCTTCGTTGAAACTTGTGGATGCTTATGAAGTAGTGGTTGTGGGCAAGAATGTGAAGTTTCTTGCCAATGTGGTGTCAACATTGGAAGCGAGTCAAATGTTGAGGCAGGGTTGCGAGGCTTACCTAGCCTTTGTTATGGATCCTAGTTCGAAGGAGTTGCGTGTTCAAGATATAAGAACTGTACGTGAGTTCCCTAGAGTGTTTCCTGCGGAGTTACCTGGATTGCCGCCTAGTCGAGAGATGGAGTTTGGGATTGAGCTGTATGAAAACACAACTCCGGTGTTCATTGCTCCCTATCGCATGGCACCTAAGGAGCTAACGGAATTGGAGACACAACTTCAGGAGTTGCTTGACCGTGGCTTCATTTGGCCTAGTGTGTCACCTTGGGGTGCATTGATTATCGTCAGCTGAACAAGTTGACTATCAAGAATAGGTATCCTTTGCCGATGATTGATGACCTTTTTTATCAGTTTTGGGGAGCGGCTGTGTTTTCAATGATTGATTTGAGGTCAGGGTACTATCAACTTAAGGTGAAAGATGCGGATGTGCCAAAAACAACCTTTAGAATGAGGTATGGGCATTATGAGTTCCTTATAATGTCGTTTGGCTTGATGAATGCTCCTGCTCCTTTCATGGACATGATGAATAAAGTGTTCCATGAATACTTGGACAAGTTTGTTGTGGTGTTCATCGACGATATCCTTGTGTACTCTCGTACTGAGGAGAAGCATGAAGGTCATTTGAGGGTTGTCTTGCAAGCGCTTCTGGAAAATCAGCTTTATGCTAAGTTGAGCAGGTGTGAGTTTTGGCTAAAGGAAGTTGTGTTCCTTGGTCATGTGGTTTCGGCTTAGGGGATTCATGTTGATCCTAAGAAGGTTGAGGCAGTGATGAATTGGAAGCCTCCTAAGTCTGTTCATGAAGTCTGTAGTTTCCTTGGGTTGGCAGGATATTACCAGAGGTTTGTGGATGGGTTTTCAAAGATTGCTGGCCCTTTGATGGAAGCGAGACAACAAGCTTTTGAGAAACTTAAGGCAGCTTTGACGCAAGTTCCTATCTTGGTTCAACCTGAATCAGGAAAAGAGTTTGTGGTGTACAGTGACGTATCCTATGTTGGTTTGGGGTGTGTGCTAATGCAAGAGGGTAAGGTGGTGGGTTATGCATCGTGACAGTTGAAGGTGCATGAGTGCAATTATGCTACACATGATATTGAGTTAGCTGCAATGGTTTTTGCTTTGACGATTTGGAGACATTATCTTTATGGTGAGAAGTGTACTGTGTACACGGATCACAAGAGTTTGAAGTATTTGATATCTCAGAAAGAGTTGAATCTTAGGCAGCGGCGTTGGGTGAAGTTTCATCAGGATTACGATCTAACGATCGAGTATCACCCGGGAAAAGCTAATGTTGTAGCGGATGCCTTGAGCAGAAAAGTGACGGTAGAGTTAAGGCCTATGTTTCCTAGCTTGAGCATTTCGCGAGATGGAGGTCTTGTGGCTGAATTGCAAGTGAAACCATCTTTGGTTCAGTTGATCAAGGATAAGCAGTTGTTGGATGATTTCTTTGGTGCCACATGTTCAGGACATCGCTGAGGATAGACCATCCAATTTTTGTTTTAATGATGATAGAGTTCTAGGTTTTGGGAATCGAATAGTAGTGTCGAATGATATGGAGTTAAGGCGTACTATTCTGACTGAAGCTCATAGTAGTCCTTTTGCTATGCATCCCTGGTAGTACAAAGATATACCGTGATCTGAAGGATGAGTACTATTGGGTGGGTTTGAAGAAAGATGTTGCGGAATATGTGGGTAAATGCATGGTTTGTCAGCGGGTTAAGGCTGAGCATCAGTTTCCTTTAGGGTTGTTTCAACCGTTGAGGATTCCTGAATGGAAGTGGGAAAGAATCACCATGGACTTTGTGTGTGGTTTTCGTTTGCCGTCGTCGAAGAAGAATTCTTTGTGGGTAATTGTAGATCGCCTTACGAAGTGTGCACATTTCTTACCTGTGCATACCACATATACCTTGGATAAGCTTGCGGAGCTGTACATTGCTGACATTGTACGTCTCTATGGGGTACCAAAATCTATAGTGTCGGATATAGATCCGAGGTTTACATCGCGATTTTTGGAATGCTTGCATCAAGATTTGGGTACGCGACTAAATTTCAGTACTTCTTATCATCGCAGTCGTATGGACAGTCTGAGCGTGATATCCAAGTGCTTGAGGATATGTTGAGGTGTTGCGTGATTGAGTTTCAAGGCTCTTGGGAGAAGCATTTGCCTTTGGTGGACTTTGCTTATAATAACAACTACCAGGCAAGTATTCAAATGGCACCATTTGAAGCCTTGCAAGGGAGGAAGTGCAGAACTCCTGTTTGCTGGACTGAAACATGTCAGAAGTTGGTCTCGATGCCGGCTTTGTTGAAAGGAACCACCGAGAAGGTGAAGCTCATTTGTGAGCGATTGAAGGCAGCTTCTGATCGGTAGAAGCCTTACGCGGATTTGAAGCGTAAGGTGTAACGCCCCGGTTTTGGGCTTAGTAGTTTGAGCGTTGATCGGTTTGGTCAAAGTGCTGGTCGAATCTAAAAAGGTGAAATTAGGAAAGCCTAGTTCGGGTTGCATTAAAAATATGGAAAAATGTTCTAAAATCATCTTTTAATATATATAAGTGAACTGTGAAATCAATTTTACAAAATGAGGTTTGGAAGGCTGACATTTTGGCTAGTGACCAAAATGTAATTTTTTAAAGTTGAGTGACTGTTTTAGAAAGGGTTGAAACTTTGAATCTTTAAGGAGTTATTATTCCAAAAAGAGTTTCTCCAGATTTTTCTAAGATATTTTAATGTATAATTCTGATTTTAAAGCTTAAGAAAAGTGGAGGGAAATCATTTTACTATTTTGTAACCAACTTTCCATTTTCTTCCAATTTTCCTTTTCTCTCATTTTCTCTCAACCCAAACACTTTCTCTCCAGAGATTTCTTTCTGATTTTGTCACTCAAATCTATCTTTTCAATTATCTTTGGATTCCTAATCATTTCAACAACAAAACCTTGCAATTTCCTAATTGGATTTTCAAGCTTTTTGGCTCTAAAGAGGAGAAACTCAAGTTTGGAGGTAAGAACGTCCTTCTCCTCTAAACTATCAGTTCTTTACTGAAATTCCTAAGTTCTCAATCCTTAATTGATGTTTTATAAATGGCTTTTAAGTTGTTTAATGGATCTTGGCTTAAAATGCAAGATTTGGTGATTTTTGATGAATTGTCGTTGGATCTGTTAAAGTGGTGTTTTAAGGTGTTAAAATGATGATTAATGAATGATAATTTGATGAGGAATTGAGTTTTGATTAATGCAATCTCGGATAGGTTGAATTTCCTAAGTTTAGCTTATGATTCTAGGTTGTTTTTGGTGTGATCTTGTGGATCTGTTGTTGCTGGAGGTATAAGGATGTTGTTGAGCTCTTTTTAGATGTTAAATGTTGTTAAAGGATGTTAGGTTTTGATGGTTTATGGCTGGGCTTTGTTGAGAGGTTGTTTGGAGGCATTTTCGGTTGTGTTTGGTGGCCGAAAATGGAGTGTGGATGAGAGCAGCGAGTTTAGGTGCTTTCATTGAAGCTATTAATGCATGATGATGCATTAATCCTCTGCTTTGATGTGTTTAAAACAGGGGAGTCATCTTTGGATCCAAGTGTTGGTGTTTTGGAAGCTTGAATTGGTGCTTCGGCAAGAGGCGAAGTGGAATCGGTGAGTGAAAATGGGTTTTCAGCTTTGAAACCAAAGTCTTGGGAGCTTAGCTTAAGTCTAAACAACTTTACTAAGCTCAAGTGTAAGTTTTCGGAAAAACTCTCTAGTGGTGGCCATGGGTTGGTTGTGATGCAATGTGGTTTATTGCATGTTTTAAATTCTGTTTTGAAAGCATGTTTTAGCATGGTAAATGCTGATTTTGTAAGCCATATGTTGAAGGAAGCTCAAGGTAAGAGTTCCTTGTTTTTGGACATTGAATAAATGTGGTTTGATGCTTTGAAATGCATGATGTATATGGCTTGGTTTAATGCTTTAAAACAGTGGATTAATTGATGAAAATGATGTATATTGGCAAGTGATGTTTTGAAAAGGTTAAGGTCACTAAGGTGGTTAAAAGTCCTTGAGTGAGCCTTGTGGATTCTAAGAACATCATGGTGGTTAAAAGTCCATGATGATTCTTGTTAAGGTCACTAAGGTGGTTAAAAGTCCGTGAGTGAGTCTTGTTACTTAAGAACATCAAGGTGGTTAAAAGTCCTTTGATGGTTCTTGTTAAGGACACGAAGGTGGTTAAAAGTCCTTGTGTGGTCCTTGCCATGGTGTTTAAAAGTCCATGGGCCAAGGTGTTTAAAAGTCCTTGGGGCCAAGGTGTTTAAAAGTCCTTGGGAAGAACACAAAGGTGGTTAAAAGTCCTTGTGTGGTTCTTGGAAAGTATAAGATCACAATGGTGTTTAAAAGTCCATGTGTGAGTCTTATGTTGAACTTGTTTTAAAAATGATGAAACTTATCACTTGTGGCCAATATGACATGTTATGATATGAAGCATGAAATGCTTGTTTTAATATGCTTTTGAGCATGTGCAAATGATGATTTGAAGCATGATTTATAAAGTGTTTTATAAATGCATTATTGTATGGTTTTTATGAGCACTCCTCACTAAGCTTTTGCTTACGCTCTCTTTCGTTTTTCTTAAATCAATAATGCAGAACATTAAGAGGATTTGAGGGCAGCAAGGAAGGCAAGCAACCAAGGGAAAACTAAGCTCAAGTATGGAAAGGTTTTATTGAACACATTTAGCTTTTGGGTATTTGGCAATGGGGGAAACTCATGTGGTTGTTTTGGGAGATGTGTTGTACTCCCTATGTATGTTTAATGATGTTGATATTGCTGGATTCTTGTAATGGCTATTATGTTTTGGTTTGAAGGTTTTTATGCTTGAATGGTTGCTTGTGTAGGAAGCATGCCATTAGAATTGGGGCTTTTTACATGTGATGCTATCTTGATGTTTGGATGATGCTTAAATGTCTTTTATATGTTGAATTTCATGCTGGTAGAGTTTGGTAGCATTTGGAGCATGTTTGGCCGATCAATTGTGTGTTTGAGTATGTAAAATGCAGCTTTTTGTGGAGGCTGTTTCGGAACAGTAGCCCTCGTTTCGGAACGGGTGCCCTGAACCAGCCCAGGCGTCCGAAACGGGTGACACCGTTCTGAAACGGAATGGTCACTGCCAGCCCGCGTTTCGGTACGCGTTGCGGAACGGCCCCGCGTTTCGAAACGGGCTCTCCCTGTTTCGGAACACGTGACCGTTGGGGGCTGACAGTGGTAGTTATATGTTTTGAAATGTTTGCATTTTGGTCCTGAATCTTGTTTGTGCAATTGTATGAGTTTGGAATGTCCGTTAGAGCTGAAATTTGGCAGTGAAGCATGAAACCTGACTAATTACAAGTTGGTAACTTTAATTTGGGTTAAGTCCTCCTAAATTACAGAATTTAAAATTTGGTCCCTAAAGTTGTAAACTGTTCAATTGGGTCCCTGTTTGATCTCTGATGTTTGTGATATTCGAGTATGTTGTTTGTATGATCACAATTAGGGTTAATGTGCATCTAGATAAGATTAAAAAAAAGGGTCGTTAATCAAGGTTGACTTTCGGGTTGACTTTGGTTTTCCCCGTGTGACTTTCTTAATTCGGGTCAACCGTCTAGGCCGGGTTAAGGGGGTTACATAAGGAGATTGAGTTTGCGGTGGGTGATCGTGTGCTCTTGAAGGTTTCACCTTGGAAGAAGGTGATGAGATTTGGCAGGAAGGGTAAGTTGAGCCCTAGGTATATTGGACCATACGAGGTGTTAGAGCGTGTGGGTCATGTTGCTTATAAGCTGAGGCTAACACAAGAGTTAGAGAAGATACATGATGTGTTTCATGTCTCCATGCTACGGAGGTATAGATCGGATCCTTCGCATGTTATGCTTGTGGAGGAAGTTGAGTTGAATCTAGATTTGAACTATGATGACGAGCCGATTGAGATTCTAGATTCGGACAGTAAAGTTCTTCAAGGTAAGACCATTGAGTTGGTTAAGGTGTTGTGAAGGCATCGTGGTGTTGAGGAAGCCACGTGGGAAAGAAGAGATGATATGAAGAAGCAATTTCCTTACCTTTTTCCTTTAGGTAAATTTTGAGGACGAAATTTCTTAAGAGGGGGAGAGTTGCGACACCCCAAATTTGGGCCTAGATGTTTAGAGTCTGCACCAAATCGGTTTGGGAATCTATTCGAGTCTAAAAGGGGGTTTTAGGGAACACCTAGTTCGGGATGCTTTAAAAATATAGAAAAATATCTAAAAATCATCATTTAATATATATAAGTGAATGGTGAAGTCAGTTTTACAAAATAAGTTTTGGAAATACTACATTTTGGTGTAGTGACCAAATCGCATTTTTTGCAAAGTTTAGTAGTGATTGTTTTGTAAAGGATTGAAACTTTGAATCTCTAAGGAGCTAATTTACCAAAAATGTTTTCATCCGATTTTTCCTTAATTTGGGTGATTTGAATAATGTTTTAATTAAAGAAATTAGAAGTGATTAAAATAGAAAAACTACCTTTGACTTTTTATAACCACTTTTCTCTAATTTTCTCTCATTTCATTTTCTCTCAAAATCCTATCAACCAAACCTTTTTTCTCCAGCAAGTTCCCTTTGATTTCCACTTCATTTGATGGGATTTCCATCACTCATTGATTCCTAATTAATCCTTCAACAAATCCACTTGATTTCTACATTGTATTTTCAAGAAAACTTGCCCAAATCAAGGAGAAATCATTCATTAGAGGTAAGATTCGTCCTTCTCCTCTAATTATTAGTCCTTTACTGAAATTCCAAAGTTCACAATCCTTTATTAATGATTTTTAAGTGGTTTTAATGTTAGAAACAAGAATTTGGTTTAAAACTCAAAATTTTGGAAGAGATCTTAAAGATTTTCGTGGTAATTGATTGGGCTCAATTTTGAGATGGTTTTCTAATGTATTTTGGATGTTAAATGATTCTAGAAATGAGGTTTTATCAATCTAATCCCGAATAGGTTGCTTTTCCTAACTTTTTGCTTGTTAAATTGGTGGTTTTTGGGGTGATTTTGGTGTTCTGCTTTAGCTGGAGGTATAAGGACGTGGTTGTGTTAGTTTTTGATGTTAATTTATGTTTAGAAAAGATTAGAAGTGATGGATCTTGGCTGGGTTTGATTTTGGAAGAGTTTGTAGGTGATTTCGGTAGTGTTTGGTAGCCGAAATGTGGTTTTAGTGTAGAGCAGCGAGTTTAGGTGTGTGGCTGATTATTTCAATGCATGATGATGCATTAATCTTGTGCTCTTATGTGTTTAAAAAGGGGAGACATCTTCGGACACCTTTGGAGTTGATCCGAAAGCTTAGATAGAGTTTCGGCAAGCAAGCGAAACGAAATCGGTGAGTGCGTATGGTTTTAGAAGTCCTTGAGGGACAAAGAATCATGGTTTGGGGATTTAGGAAAGGTTTGAAATACCTTCCTAAATCCGGAAGTAAGTATTGGCTAGAATGCTCTATAGAATGTGGTGTTTGCCCCTTAAATGCTTTTACATGCTCATGGTTTTAGATTGATATATTCCTACTGTTTTTATGCATGAATTATAGCATGAGATGATGCTTGAAAAGATTTCATTAAGTAACATGTTGCATAGTTGAGATTTGAGCTTTTATGTTAAAGCATAGCAAATGTTATGATTTTGAAATGAGGTGAGAATGTTGAGTTTTAATGCATGAAAAACACTAGGTGAGATGTTGATTTGACATAATATATTGGCATAGATGTTGAGATACGTACCGAACATAAACTAAAAATTCGTATGTCCTCTTTGGTTAAGCCAAAGTGTAACGCCCCAATTTTGGGCTTAGGAGTTTTGGGTTTCGGACCGGTTTGGTCGAAGTGCGGTTCGAATATATAAAGGTGAATTTAGGAAAGCCTAGTTCGGGTTGCATTAAAAATATGGAAAAATGTCTTAAAATCCTCTTTTATTATATATAAGAGTATGGTGAAATCAATTTTACAAAATAAGGTTTGGAAGTGTGACATTTTGGTTGGTGACCAAAATGTAATTTTTGAAAACTGTGAGACTGTTTTAAAAAGGATTGAAACTTTGAATCTTTAAGGAGCTATTTACCCAATGGGAGTTTCTCGAGATTTTTCCAAAGTATTAAATGATTAATTAATGGTTTTTAAATAAAAGAAAAGTGGAGGGAAGATATTTTGGCCATAACTAACTTTTCTCTCAAATCTTCCATTTTCATTTTCTCTCATCTTTCTCTCAAACCAAACACATTTCTCCAGAGCTTTTCCCTCTGATTTTGTCACCTAAATAACTCATTTCAATCCTCTTTTGATCTTCAATCATCTCTTCAATAAAACCTTTGCATTTGCTAAGTGGATTTTCAAGAAATTGGTTCCAAAAAGGGAGAAAACTCAAGTTTGGAGGTAAGTACGTGCTTTTCCTCTAAACTCTCAGTTCCTTACTGAAATTCCCAAGTTCTCAATCCTTAATTTGTGTTTTATAAATGGTTTTAAGGTTGTGTTCTTGATCTTGGCTTTTAAATGCAAGATTTGGTTGATTTTGGTTAAAATTCGTGTGATCTGTTTGGGCAGTGTTTTGAGGTGTCTTTTTGATGTTAAATGTATGTTAAATTGATGAGAAGTTGAGGTTTAATTAATGCAATCCCGGATAGGTTGAATTTTCCTAAGTTTAGCTTGAGTTCTTGGTTGTTTTTGGAGTGATCTTGATGATCTGTTATAGCTGGAGGTATAAGGGTGATGTTAGATCCTTTTTGGATGTTAATTGATGTTTAAAGATGATTAGATTTGATGGATCATGGCTGGGTAGTGTTGTGGAGTTGTTTGGATGCATTTTCGGTTGTGTTTGGTGGCCGAAAATGGATTGTGGATGAGAGCAGCGAGTTTAGGTGCTTTCATTGAAGTTATTAATGCATGATGATGCATTAATCCTCTACTTTGATGTGTTTAAAACAGGGGAGTCATCTTTGGATCCTAGTGGTGGTGATCCGGAAGCTTGATTGGTGTTTCGGCAAGTGGCGAAACGGAATCGGTGAGTGGATTTTGGTTTTCAGCTTTGAAACCAATATTTTGAAGGTTTGGGAGCTTAGTTTAAGTCTAAGCAACTTAGCTAAGCTCAAGAGTAAGTTTTCGGAAAAACTCTCTTGGTGATGAACCATGGATTGGTTGTATGCAATGTGGTTTGTTTGCATGTTTTAAATCCTGTTTTGAAAGCATATTTAGCATGTTTATTTGCTGAGATTATAAGCCATGTGTTGAAGGATGCTCAAGGTAAGAGATCCTTGTTTTTGAACATTGTTATAATGTGGTTTGATGCTTAAAGATGCATGATGTTTATGGCTTTGTTAAATGCTTTAAAACAGTGGAATATTGTGGTTAATGATGCATATTGGCAAGTGATGGTTAAGGTCACAAAGGTGGTTAAAAGTCCTTGTGTGAGCCTTGTTTATTTAAGAACAACATGGTGGTTAAAAGTCCATGGTTGGTTCTTGGTTAAGATCACCAAGGTGGTTAAAATTCCTTGTGTGAGGCTTGTTTATTTAAGAACAACATGGTGTTTAAAAGTCCATGGTTGGTTCTTGGTTAAGGTTACAAAGGTGGTTAAAATTCCTTGTGTAAGCCTTGTTTACTTAAGAACTCCAATGTGTTTAAAAGTCCTTGGGAGATTCTTGTTAAGGACACAAAGGTGTTTAAAAGTCCTTGTGTGGTCCTTGTCATGGTGTTTAAAAGTCCATGGATGATGTTAAGGACACAATGGTGTTTAAAAGTCCATGTGTGGTCCTTGGAAATTATAAGATCACAATGGTGTTTAAAAGTCCATGTGTGGATCTTATGTTGATGTATCACTTGTAGCCAATATGACATGTAATGAATTTGAGGCATGGTTTGCTGGTTTTAAATGCTTATGTGCTTGTACAAATGATGTTGAACTAAGGTTTATAAATATGTTTTATAAATGCATTATTGTGTGGTTTTAAATGAGCATTCCTCACTAAGCTTTTGCTTACGCTCTCTCTTTTCTTAAACCAATAATGCAGAGCATTGAAGTGCATTTTGGGGCAGCAAGGAAGCCAAGCATCCAAGTGAAGGTTTTAAGCTCATGTATGGTGAATATTTTCTCAAAACTATTAGCTTTTGGGCATTTGGCAATGGGGGACCTATGTTGTTGTTTTGGGAGATGTTTTGGACTCCCTAAGTTGGATTTATGATGTTGATAATGTTGGAACTTGTAATTGGCTTTTGTGATGTGGTTTTGGTAAATTGATGCTTGAGTGGTTTTCTAAGTAGGATGCATGCCTATAGAATTGGGGATTTTCATAATTGATGCCATGTTGATGTTTGGTTGATGCAATTATGTTCTTTGTATGTTGAATGACTTGCTGGTAAAATTTGGTGGCTTTTGGAGCATGTTAGATAGGTCAATTATGTGTTAAACCAGCAACTTTTCTACAATCTGGGCAGCCTGTTTCGGAACAGGTGCTACCGTACTGGAACGGAAGGAACTGTTCCGGAACGGAAGGAACAGGTGCTACCGTTTCGGTATGGATTGGCTTGCTGAGCATCGAGCTGTTGTGGATTGTGAGAATAAGCGAGTTTCGTTGAAGCTTGCAGATGATTATGAGGTGGTTGTGGTTGGTGAGAATGTGAAGTTTCTTGCCAATGTGGTGTCTACGTTGGAGGCGAGCCGGATGCTGAGGCAATGTTGTGAAGCTTATCTAGCTTTTGTGATGAATCCTAGATCTAAGGAGTTGCGTGTGCAAGATATCAGGATTGTGCGAGAGTTTCCTGGTGTGTTTCCTAAGGAGTTGACTGGGTTACCTCCTAATCGCAAGGTGGAGTTTGGGATTGAGCTGTATGAGAATACAACTCTTGTGTCCATTACCCCTTATAGAATGGCACCCAAAGACTTGAAGGAGCTGAAGACGCAGTTGCAAGAGTTGCTTGATCGTGGGTTCATTCGGCCGAGTGTGTCACCTTAGGGTGCACCGGTCTTGTTTGTGAAGAAGAAGGATGGCACAATGAGAATGTGCATTGATTATCGTCAGCTGAACAAGTTGACTATCAAGAATCGGTATCCTTTGCCGAGAATTGATGATCTCTTTGATCAATTTCAGGGAGCAGCTGTGTTCTCTAAGATTGACTAGAGGTCAGGGTATTACCAGTTGAAGGTAAAGGATGTGGATGTGCCTAAGACAACTTTCACGACAAGGTATGGGCATTATGAGTTCCTTGTGATGCCGTTTGGTTTGACAAATGCTCCTGCAGCTTTAATGGACATGATGAATCGTGTGTTTCATGAATACCTAGACAAGTTTGTTGTGGTGTTCATTGATGATATCCTCGTGTACTCGCGTACTGAGGAGGAGCATGAAGAGCATTTGAGGATTGTGTTGCAAGCTTTGTTGGAGAATCAGCTTTATGCCAAGCTGAGCAAGTGTGAGTTCTGGTTAAGTGAAGTGGTGTTTCATGGGCATGTTGTTTCTACCGAGGGGATTCGTGTTGACCCTCAGAAGATTGAGGCGGTGATGAATTGGAAGGTTCCTAAGTCTGTTCAGGAGGTTCGTAGTTTCCTTGATTTGGCGGGATATTACCGAAGGTTTGTGGATGGGTTTTCTAAGATTGATGCACCTTTGACAAAGTTGTTGCAAAAGGATGTTAAGTATGAGTGGACGGAAGCGAGACAGCAGGCTTTTGAGAAGCTTAAGGCAGCTTTGACGCAAGCTCCTATCTTGGTTCAACCTGAATCAGGGAAAGAGTTTGTGGTGTATAGCGATGTGTCCTATGTTGGTTTGGGATGCGTGTTGATGCAAGAGGGTAAGGTGGTGGCTAATGCATCGCAATAGTTGAAGGTGCATGAGCGCAATTATCCTACGCATGACATTGAGTTGGCTGCGGTGGTTTTTGCTTTGAAGATCTGGAGACATTACATGTATGGTGAGAAGTGTACTGTGTACACTGATCACAAGAGTTTGAAGTATCTGATGTCTCAGAAGGAGTTGAATCTTAGGCAGCGACGTTGGGTGGAGTTGCTCAGGGATTATGATTTGACGATTGAGTATCACCCTGGAAAAGCTTATATTGTGGCGGATGCCTTGAGTAGAAAGGTAGCTGTTGAGTTGAGGGCTATGTTTGCCAGTTTGAGTATTTTGCGTGATGGTGGTCTTGTGGCTGAGTTGCAAGTGAAACCATCTTTGGTTCAGTTGATCAAGGAAAAGCAGTTGCTGGATGATTCCTTGGTACTGCATGTTCAGGATATCGCGGAGGGTAGGCCTTCGGATTTCTATTTTAATGATGATGGAGTGTTGTGTTTTTGGAGTCGGATAGTAAATCCCAATGATGCGGATTTGAGGCATGCTATTCTGACTGAAGGTCATAGTAGTCCTTTTGCTATGCACCCTGGTAGTACTAAGATGTATCGTGATCTTCGTGATGAGTACTACTGGGTGGGTTTGAAGAAGGATGTTGCGGAGTTTGTGAACAAGTGCATGATGTGTCAGCGAGTTAAGGCTGAGCATCAGGTTTACCCTTGTCACCATTGAAGAAGAATTCGGTGTGGTTGATTGTGGATCGCCTGACGAAGTGTGCGCATTTCTTGCCTGTGCATACTACGTATTCTTTGGATAAGCTTGCGGAGCTGTACATTGCTGAGATTGTGCGGCTGCATGGTGTGCCTAAGTCGATTGTGTCGGATAGGGATCCGAGGTTTACATCGCGTTTCTGGCAGTGTTTGCATCAAGCTTTGGGTACACGGTTGAATTTCAGTACATCTTATCATCCTCAGTCGGATGGTCAGTCCGAGCGTGTTATCCAGATTTTGGAGGATATGTTGAGGTGCTGCGTAATTGAGTTCCAGGGCTCTTGGGAGAAACATTTGCCTTTGGTAGAGTTTTCTTATAACAATAGTTATCAGGCAAGTATTCAAATGGCACCTTATGAAGCTTTGTACGGGAGGAAGTGTAGGACTCCTCTTTGTTGGGCTGAAACGGGTCAGAAGTTGGTTTCGATGCCAGCTTTGTTGAAAGGAACCACCGAGAAGGTGAAGCTCATTTGTGAGCGCTTGAAGGCAGCTTCTGATCGGCAAAAGTCTTACGCGGATTTGAAGCGTAAGGAGATTGAGTATGCGGTAGGTGACCGTGTGTTTTTGAAGGTTTCGCCTTGGAAAAAGGTGATGAGGTTTGGCCGTAAGGGTAACTTGAGCCCTAGGTACATTGGACCATACGAGGTGATTGAGCGTGTGGGTCCTGTTGCGTACAAGTTGAGGCTACCTCAAGAGTTGGAGAAGATTCATGATGTGTTTCATGTTTCTATGCTTCAGAAGTATAGATCGGATCCTTCGCATGTGATGCCTGTGGAAGAAGTGGAATTGAATCCGGATTTGACCTATGATGAGGAACCGGTGAAGATTCTGGATTCGGATAGCAAGGATCTTCGTGGCAAGACCATTGAGTTGGTAAAGGTGTTGTTGAATCATCGTGGTGTTGAAGAAGCCACGTGGGAACGAAAGGATGACATGCTGAAGCAGTTTTCGTATCTCTTTCCTTCAGGTAAATTTCGAGGACGAATTTTCTTAAGGGGGGAGAGTTGTAACGCCCCAATTTTGGGCTTAGGAGTTTTGGGTTTCGGACCGGTTCGGTCGGAGTGCGGTTCGAATATATAAAGGTGAATTTAGGAAAGCCTAGTTCGGGTTGCATTAAAAATATGGAAAAATGTCTTAAAATCCTCTTTTATTATATATAAGAGTATGCTGAAATCAATTTTACAAATGATTATGTGCTTGTACAAATGATGTTGAACTAAGTTTTATAAATACGTTTTATAAATGCATTATTCTGTGGTTTTAAATGAGCATTCCTCACTAAGATTTTGCTTACGCTCTCTCTTTTCTTAAACCAATAATGCAGAGCATTGAAGTGCATTTTGGGGCATCAAGGAAGCCAAGCATCAAAGTGAAGGTTTTAAGCTCATGTATGGTGAATATTTTCTCAAAACTATTAGCTTTTGGGCATTTGGCAATGGGGGACCTATGTTGTTGTTTTGGGAGATGTTTTGGACTCCCTAAGTTGGATTTATGATGTTGATAATGTTGGAACTTGTAATTGGCCTTTGTGATGTGGTTTTGGTAAATTGATGCTTGAATGGTTTTCTAAGTAGGATGCATGCCTATAGAATTGGGGATTTTCATAATTGATGCCATGTTGATGTTTGGTTGATGCAATTATGTTCTTTGTATGTTGAATGACTTGCTGGTAAAATTTGGTGGCTTTTGGAGCATGATAGATAGGTCAATTATGTGTTAAACCAGCAACTTTTCTGCAATCTGGGCAGCCTGTTTCGGAAAAGGTGCTACCGTATCGGAACGGGGGCCTGAAATGGCCTGGGCGTTCCGAAACGGAAGGAACTGTTTGGCCTCTGCTAGGCCCTGTTTCGGTACCAGTTTCGGAACGGTCCCACGTTTCGGAACGGGTTTTCCCTGTTCCGAAACACTCGACCGTTGGGCACTGAATTGTTGGTTATATGTTTTGAAATGTTTGCATTTTAGTCCTAAACCTTGTTATTGCAATTAAATGAGTTTGAGATGTCCGTTTGAGCTGAAATTTGACAGAGAGGCATGAAATATGATTAATTATATATTGGTAACTTTAAATTGGGTTAAGTCCTTATAATTTTCTGAATTTGCAATTTGGTCCCTAAAGTTGCAATTTGTGCAATTGGGCCCCTGAATGCTCTCTGATGGCTATGATCTTTGTGTATGCTGATTGTATGATCACATCTATGGATAATGTGCATCTAGACAAGTTTTAAAAGAAAAAAAGGGTCGTTAATCAAGGTTGACTTTCGGGTTGACTTTGGTTTTCCCCGTGTAAACTTCTTAATTCGGGTCAACCGTCTAGGCCGGGTTAAGGGGGTTACACAAAGGGAGAGAACCGATGATGGGCATTCCATCGGATAGGACTTGGTGAAATACCCAAGCTTTGTGGCGATGAGAGATTCCGCCATGTGAGTATGGTGATGTGAGATTCCACCGGAAACTATGTTGCTAGACGAGTGAGTACGGTGATGAGAGATGCCACCGGAAGTGTTTAGTGAGATTGTGAAACAAGTATTTTAATTTTGATATAACTAAAAACCTAAGGACTAATTTGAAAAAATCAAAACGAATTTTAAGTCCTCAAAATATCCCCATATAGTTTTAATATTATGCCCAAGTTAAAAACAAGCCTTTCACATATTTTTTTAAGTGTTTCAAACCAGAAACACTGATTTTCAAGCACCCGTTCCGAAACGGCCATCAGGCGTTTCGAAACGTTTTCATCACTGTCGACCTTCGTTACGAAACGTGTATCGAAACACTTTCACTCGTTTCGAAATGGTATAACTCGTTTCGAAACTGTTCTTCATATTTGATTTAAAAAGGCTTCAACGGTTCAAATATAAGCTGAATTTTTAAATATAAAAGGGGTGTTTCGAAACGGATCAAGGCCGTTCCAAAACGACCCTTGACAGTTGCATTTTCGTTTCGAAACGGATCCAAGACGTTTCGAAACAGGCTTAAGATAAATTCAAAAATATGACCGTTATGTGTTTTTAACTGATTTTCTGAAAGTCGTTAAGGCGTTTCGAAACAGGCTAAGACCATTCCGAAACGACCCTTGACAGTGGCAAAATCGTTCCGAAACGGCCCTAAGGCGTTTCGAAATGGGCTCTTAAATGCACCCCAACGGCTCTTTCTATTTTAGTTCGTTCCGAAATAGGTACCCCGTGTTCCGAAACGGGTTGGTGCAGACTGCATTTATGGTGGCAAGAGAGGGTTCCAACGGCTCCATTTATGTTCCCAACCACCCAAAAGGCTAGAAATCAATGAGAAGGTATAAAAGAGACATCCAAAAGCATCAGCAACAATTATTGATCCAAAAGCAAACATCCAAACATCAAATTCAAGCATTTGAGCAAAAATCCCACTTTGTGTAAAATCCCAATTTGTGTTCTTCATTCATACTTTGTAAAATTGGGTTGAGTGCTTGTATTGGGGCTATCATTTGTATTGAGAGATACCTAATTAACCTACAAATTTCTTTGTTCTCTTGTGTGAGGGTTGGGTTGATTTTTGGGTAGAAAAATCAACCGAAATTGTAAAGGGTTGCCTCCTTGTCCTAGAAAAGGGGAAGATCAATTT
Source organism: Hibiscus tridactylites (assembly GCA_958450335.1). Taxonomy (NCBI): domain Eukaryota; kingdom Viridiplantae; phylum Streptophyta; class Magnoliopsida; order Malvales; family Malvaceae; genus Hibiscus; species Hibiscus tridactylites. The sequence continues at coordinate 7,072,024 of OY288280.1, read as the reverse complement.
AGTGAAATTGTTGCAAATCCTTAGTGAGACTAAGGTAGTGGATGTAGAGTTTATTTGGAACTTGAACCACTCTAAATACCTTGTTCATCAATTTTTAATTTGCCAATTTCCACCACAATCCTTTAAATTTCCAATTCACCCCCCTCTCTTGGTAAATATCGATCTTTCGATCCACTCAACAGAGATGTCCGCATATCCGAGTAATAAATAGATGTGAAATGCCAATATAAAATATGTTGTGGTTTTTGATTCACATGTACCTATGATGAAATGGTTTATGATATGAGAAATACATGTGTGGTCTGTTTAAGAAATGCTTTGGAGTGCAAGCATGAGTTTGGCTTTGCCATGAGTTTTGCATTGGTTTAAATGCATGAGATAGAATGAAGGTACATGTGGTTTCAATGAGAAATTGCTTTGAAAGATTTCCAAGCATGAGATAGGAATGAGTATGTAGTTTAAAAGCTTTTAATGAAACTATTTTCAAGTTGTGCATTATTGTGTTGGTTTTCTTTAGAGCATGCCTCACTAAGCATTTGTGCTTACGCTCTCTCTTTTTCCAATAATGCAGATAATTGAGGTGTTTTTGGGCATCAAGAAAGCTAAGTTCATCCATGGAAGTCCAAGCTCATGTATGGTGAAGTTTTCGTACACTTTAGTTTTGATATATTGGCAATGGGAAACCAAGAATTGTATTTGGGAGATGTGTTAAACTCCCTATGGTTGTGGCATGTTTGTTTTGGTTTTCTTGGATTGTAAATGGCCTTAATTGCTTGTTTTGAAGTTGGATTGCCAATTTAGGTGTTGATATTGGGAAGAATGCCTCTAGGCTAATGAGAGTTTGTGTTTGATGCTATAATCCTATTTGAGTGTCCCAAATATGTTCCTTATATGTATGTTGACTTGTTGTTGTGATTAGAGAGTCTTTGGGTTATGTTTGAGTAGGCATTTGTGTGAAAAACCAGCATCTGCTGCTGTTTCTGGGCAACTCGTATTGAAACACCCTCTAGTGTTTCGGAACGGGGGCCTGTAATGGCCTTCGTGTTTCGAAACGGTGGAGGTTGCTTCGAAACTTTTTGGCTATTGGAATACCATGTTTTGGAACTCGTCTGGGAACACACCCGCATACCGAAATGGTCAACGCCGCTTCGATACAGCGTTTCGATACGGTAGGTGGGTGTTTCGAAACAAGTGACCGTTGGACACAGATTTGAATTGTTTTGATGTTTGCATGCTTTACATTTTAGTCCTAAATGTTGAGATTGCAATTGCTTAAGCTTGAGATGTCTTTTTAAGTTGAAATTTGGCAGCGAAGCATGTAAAATGACTAACTTCATAATGATAACCTTAAAACCAATGAAGTTCCTCTAATTTACAGAAATTACAATTTGGTCCCTAATCTTGTGTGAAGTGCAATTGAGTCCCTATATGTCGTCCAATTGTTGTGCCTTTCTCAATCGTGTTTCGTGAGTACTCACTTAGGGTTAACAAGTATCTAGACAAGATTAAAAAGAAAAAAAGGGTCGTGAATCAAGGTTGACTTTCTGGTTGACTTTGGTTTTCCCCGTGTAATCTTCATAGTTCGGGTCAATCGTCTAGGCCGGGCTAAGAGGGTTACAACCAAGCCATTAATATGGCAAGAAAGTCGTGGGGCATCCCCTTTAAATTCAACATCATGCATTCACATCAAATACCTACATCATACATCAAGTTAGATGCATTAATACTAAACGCGTCTGCTTCATCCATACATGAAACAAATATGTTCAATAATCAATCATGAAAGACAATAATAAATTGGCAAGCACTCAAACATGAAGGAAATCCAGATCAACAAAGAAGTTGAAACCTTAAAGAGGGAAGATAACAATACCAAACATGGAATAACGAAACCTCAAAGAAAAGGAAGCCAAAACTCAATACTCCGAGTGGACAATCACTAACTATGGTTTACTTCTTTTTTCAAGACCAGCCCCCATCGTCAATGGTATACCTGATCAACCTCTTTTCTTCAGATCATTGCCTCTCCATCAGAGTTTTAGTTTGCTCAAATCCATATTCATATCCCAACTCATCATCAGTGGTGTAACGGATCAAAAACTTCCTCAGATCATGCCCCATCGTCAGTGGTGTAACTCTATTCTTTAGATCTTGCCTCTTCGTTAGAGTTGCAGCTTGATCGAATCCATATTTAGATCCCAACTCATCCATAGGGGTGTAACGAATCAAAAACTCATCAGATCATGCCTCTTCGTCAAAGACGTAGCTTGATCTTCACAAACTCCTCAGATCATGCCTCTTCGTCAGAGTCGTAGTTTGATCGCCACCTACTCTTTAGATCATGGCTCTACGTCAGAGTCGTAGCTTGATCGCAAAACTAACTGCTCAAATCATACCTCTTCGTCAGAGTTGTTGCTTGATCGCCCCTAACTCCTCAAATCATGCCTTTTCTTCAGAGTTGTATCTTGGACGCCATATAAGCACCGAATCATGCCTTTTCGTCAGAGTCGTAGATTGATCCAATCCTATCTCTCGATCTTGTGTCGTTGTCAGTGGTGCAAAAGATCGCTCATATTTAAACATCTCTTTACCTAGTCTATTTTAATTTTATAGTTTTAAATGAAATAAATGGATACTCAGTCCGAAACCATTGTCTTTTACTCTCCTAGGTTCTATCTTTCCGAAAAAGAAGATGAGATTCATAATTTGACAAGATCTTGACTCCCTGTCAGTGGTGTAGCGGATCAACAAATGAGTTCTATTCCTCCAGAAGTTGGAAGATGGTTCAGTTAGAGTTGAAGGAAGAGTCATGCTAGGAAGAGTGTTCCAATTCGACCGAAAGAAAATGGGTATCTTTTAGTCTTTGCTCTATTGTTGTTTCACAACAATGAGCAAAGAGGGGAGCTGTAATCACCCATTTTCGTTTGGAGTTCGACTAACCAAATTAAAATCCAAAAATTAAATTCATCTATTTCCTTTAAAACCCAAATTTCCATCTTACATCAATTACAAATACCCAAAATGCTTACCCACCAACATCAAACCCATCACAATAACCCAATCAGGCCATTACTCAACTAAACCTGGAGCCCACTAAGCCAACAACCTAACTCTTATTTGGATGAATGCCAAAGGTTGCAAAAACTCTAGGCTTAACGACGCAACCCTTCAACTATCCTCCTCACCACGTCAACGTCATGTTCACCACGTTCGAGCCACATCAGCATGCGAGGACCTTCTTTCCATCTATACCGGACACGTCCACTTGTCCCCCCCTTGGCATTTTCTCCTCCAACAGCCGTACCACATTCACCAACAAAAAAAATCAAAAATCAAATAATTACATGAATGCAAACAAAACAAGGGCATGAACCAATCAAGAATTTAGTTTCATTTTCTGTTTTTTCTAAATTTTGTAATGTTTAGGGTATAAAACCGCAATTCAAAAAACAATGTAAATGGATTCAATTTGGGAAATATCAATACAAAATAGAGAGCTTTTTCCTAGGTATTATATTCACCTCCCTTCCGATAAAAATCAAGTTGTTTTGCTCTTTGTTTTCTTTAAAAGAAAAAATAGGGTTTTGCAACTCTTAAAGTAGAGTACAAATTTAAAGGTTGCTTTCAGATAAAAAAGGTTTCATACCCTATACCAGTTTCTTTTCAGAACAAAAAAAGAGTTCCTTCTTTAAAAGCTAGAAAAGGGATAGGGCTATAGTGTTTACCTTCGTTTTCTTCAAAGATTGGTGGTTGCTTGGTTCGGTCGGTAAGGCTACATGGCTTGTTCGTTTTCCGTCGTTAGTGAGAGGGTCGTCGCCAATGAACGAGCGTGAAAGATAACAAGAGGCTAGGTTTTCTGTGTTCTAATTTCAAAGTGTATGCCCCCTTTCTTTTTTCCTTCTTTTGCATTTGAAATTCTAAATGGAAATGAAGAGTTGTCATCTGGAAAAATTGGGGCAATATTGTTCCCAAAAAAATATTTCGAAATCTATAGCACTGCCCATTTTATTTTAGAATCCATAGCACTTTTTACAGGGTTTTTTTAGGGTAGAAGGAAAGCAATCAGACCTGAGCAAAATTAAAAAAAAAGAGGGCACAAGGAAAGCAATCCGAGCTCATGAAAAAAATGATAAAATTTAAAGGGTCGATTGCTTTCCTTCCGATCTCATGGGTCCAACAAAATAAAAAAAATTGAGGGTATGTTGCTTGCTGTCCGACCTCATGCAAGAATTTTAAAAAAATGAGGGGCACATGCTTTCAATCCAGCCTCATGGTCAAAAAATTAAAAAATATATATGAAAGCATGCACATTAAGAGGCAGTGATAACATGTTGGGGTACTTTCCAGGTTGATAAAAATGGGTAGTGATAAGTCTTTTCAATATGGAAAAGTAAATTTAGATTGGGCAGTGTGATAAATTATATTAAATCTGTAGGGGTATTGAATTTAAATTTTGAATGGTTATTAAATAGATTGTAGGGGTAATAACGGAAAAATTGTGAATGCTTTTGTGTGTTGTGTGTTTGTGTTAAATAAGTGAGGTTGAAGGTAAAAGTTGAAGAAAGTCTGAAAATTTGAGTGGAGAAGGAGAAGAGGAGAGTAGAGGGAGAAACTTTGAAGAAATTTTTAGTCAGTTGATTTTTACATTTTGTTTCGAATATGTAGATTGTTTGCTTCTTTTTATTTTGTTGTTTAGGTAAAAAAAAGCGTAACAATATAACATAACATTATGATAGTTTTGATTTCTGTACTTTTATTGAAAAATATATATGGTTTTAAATGTGCAGAGACAATTAGCGACGTGTTTGTGGTCGTTATCTATTACGATGGAGAAATTGTGAAAACTGATATCGGTGTCGTATTTGACTCAGAAAACACTACAAAGATGAAGTTTTCAAAGATCATTTCCCTTCGAGAGCAGAAGCAAGACATAGAAAGAAAAATGGGAGTTGAGATTGTTTGTTTGCGGTATTGATGGAAGACATCTGATGATCTTGTCAGATATTCTAAATAGCTCTTAAAGATGATGATAATGTTGGACCCGTGATTGTAGAGAATGATTCAATATGTATTCGAAGTGTTGAGTTACATGCTAAGTTGCGTGGGAGATATGACGACTCGGGCCCATCTAGAAATTTATATGTAAGTTATTCTGAAATGGGGTTCGATAATGCAGCTGAGAACCATCTATATATAGGTTTGGAGACAGTTTTGTTGCTCTTTTGGAAAGTGGGAAATTAGATGCATTGCATCCATATGTCGGACCTTTGACGTTCCCAGCGGTTGAGCCGACAGTTGAACCGAGTGTAGGTATTAATGTTGAAAATATCTAAAGACGATAAGGAGAAACACTTTTTGATTCTACGGAAGAAGAAGATAAAGAAACCGGAGATCCCGATTAGAGTGGTGATGACCTTGGTGATGACCATGTTTTTGGTGGTGGTGAGTTCGTGTCGGGTGGGGATGACATTACATGATACGAACCTCCTGCTCACATGAACTTAATAGATTATGATATGATGAGAGCACATGAATACCCGGTCATGCCACAAGTATGTTTAGGTTCCTCTGATGAATTCTCGGTTCGTATGCAATTTAAAGACGAGGAATAAGCTACATTGGCAATTAAAGAGTATTCCATCAGAAAGCATGTAGACTTTACTGTTAAAGAATCCAGTCCGAGAACTATGTTTTCCAAATGTGTTAAATATGGACAAGGTTGTAATTGGAAGATTCGAGTGTCTAAACTTCAGAGGAGAACTGCTTGAAAGATTACAAAGTACGATGGTGGATACACTTGCTTACGAAATTCAATCAACCAAGACCGTCGTAAGTTGGACTCTGATGTAATATCTCGCCACGTGAAGATGTTGGTTGAAGAAAATCCTAGGGTTACTGTTTCAACAATTATGGCAACTATGAAGCAACAATTTGAATACCAAATAGAATATGGAGATGTTGCTTGATTTTTGATAGAGCACCGACCATTTTAGCAACAATTGATCGACAGTGCAGCGAATGGGCACCTTCGCACTTATATCCCGCGTACTATGTATGCCATATTGGCAAGAGCGCTATTGAAAGATGTTAAAAAAAACCCCACCTTCCCAGCACAATTTTAAACATGCGTATGTAATTTTTGTTTTCTCATACTTAATTAATTATGTGTTATGATTTTTGTCGATGCTAACAACATATATTACGGAATTGGCTATGAACTATTGCAACTAAATTTTGAGCGGAAGTTTGAAAATTAACACATGGAGTATGGCGAAGATGTTTGGGCGTGGGCAAACAATATAGAGAGGGAAAGATTGACCCAATCGTATGATGAAGGTCGACCATACGGACAGATGACAACCAACCTTGTGGAGTGCATAAATGGTGTATCAAAAGAAACATGGCATCTCCCAATAGCTAGCTTGGCGAGAGATATGTGAATTCGACAAGATTGATGGTTGTTCACGGGTTCGACCTGAATGGACATATTTTTGATGTTGTTGATTCCTATTGCAACAACAAAGGAGGGCACCCCCAAACATTTCGAGTCAATTTTAGGAAAAAGATTGTGTGATTGTGGTGAATTCTAGGCATGGCAATATCAATGTAGACATGCAACCGCGGTATGGATGTCTAAAGGGGTTGAACCGTACAGTTTTGCGGATGAATGCTTTAACTTGCACATGATAATAAATATTTACAAATGTGAGTTCCCACCGATCACAAATTAACAATAGTGGCCACCACTGGAGCATGACGAATGGTTACTGAATCTGACACTTTGTAGAGAACCAAAAGGCCGACCTCCATCTACTCGCATCCATACCAGTATGGATCGTCACTACAGGGAGGCGAGATAACCAAAGGGATGTACGAAATTTAGGGGTAAAAGACATTCCAAAACAAATGTCCAAACCGACTGAATTACATGGCAATGCCTCGGTGATTTCATTCACTACTTGTGGTTGATCTGGTTTCATTTCTTTATATTTGTATTCGAATGAACATTTTCTATTTGATTATGAGTACGTTAATGGATGCATATGTTTATTTGTTAGTTAATGCATGTTCGGTTCAATGTTTATTTTGGTAAGCAATTATAAGCTTAATTTGTTTAGATGCTTTTGGACTAAATTCAATTATATCAAAAAGATTTCAAAGATTATTCGAGAGCGAGGTGGCAACCGTTCACATTTGTTGTTCCACCTTTCACGTACTTTCGATGCTTTATTTCATATGTATGATGCCCCTTGCCGCGAAAGTCAACAAGGTGTAGGGTGTCATGATTGGTGTACTGCAACAATGGATCTCTCGAAATGGGCTGCTGGAATCCAAACTTCCTTAGGGCCCTATCTCCAAACTGGTACTCCGCAAAAGCAAAGTGGATCAACGGTGTAATCGCACACTAGAGATAGAAATCAATCATCAATTCTTCTGGTAAAATTGTTGTTGTAAAATTAACTAACACCTAACATCTAACTTCTAACATTTAATTTTCGCGTTTTAAATTTTTGTACTTTAATTTTCCCGTATTTATTTCATGGGTTTCTTTTGTTCGATAGGGTCTATCTTCCGGATTTTTACGTTGTCTATTTTTGCCATGTTTTTGTTTAATTCCTTATTTTTTGTGACATACATTTTATTTGTCATTCATTTAACCTTTTATTTCCATGTTTATCTTGATAATTAATTAATCTTTAAATATAAAAAGGATGTATTCATTCATTTCGATATTTGTGTCGTAACAGTCATGACTCAATGGATGTTAATCGAATATTTGGATTAATTCTTACCGTCTAAATGTAAATATTAACTAAAAGTTGACAAATCACAACATCACATTTAAATGCTTGCATCATGCATAAATGTGATAGTATGAAGTTCAAACCCTAAATTAATATGACAATCGAGCTTATTCGATGTCGGTTTAATCTTTGGTCTCAAGTATCGTCACCCTTATTAATTAAATTTTAAATTAATTTAAGCCCACCAAATTTTAAAGCCCTCTTATTAAGTGTATTATTCAAGTAAGGGCATTTCATTAAAGTTAATTTAAATTTCAACAAGATTAGTTTGTTTAGTAGTTGTGTGAAGACTATTGTACTTTGTTTATGTTCTTAATGCAATTAAGTTAAAATTTGCTTATTATTGGATTTAATCATTCTTGCATACTTGTTGAGAGAGATTTTGTGAGATTATCCATTTATTCAATATCGAGAGAGTTGAATTCACGAAACGAGTATGTACGGTTTTCATCCTACGTGGTGTTAATTAACTCGTCCTAGAGATAGGTGAAGAGTTTTAGCGGCTAAGAGAAGCGTGTGATTGGTTGGTGTTTGTCTTTGGTTTACGCCGAGAGGTATGATCAAGGTTCATCGATCAACAGTGTTATGAGCTTATAGATAAGGATGTGCCATTCAAGGACGCTTTGCCGAGCCTTAACAGCATTTGCCCAAGAGCAAGAGATCGTCGCGGCAGAGATTCAACCTTTGTGGCCGCGGCAGAGACTTAGGTTACTGCCACGGCAGTGTGGTGTTGATGCATTCAATAACACAGACAAGTCAATAAGATTCCACACTACGACGCAATCTAATCTGACCCATTCTCTCAACCTAATTTACTCTTTACTTTATCACCTGGATTACTTTAGTTTTAGTAATTTTAGATTACTCAACAACCCAATTCATCTGTGTTTTTATTTTAATTTTTTTGCAGTGCGAGGAAGTAGGACCAAAGGGCTAGCTCAATCCTTGTGGAGACGATACTCGATATATTTATTACTATATTACTTGATGTGTACACTTGCACTATTGCAGGGCACTTTTACGCGAACATCACTTTGCATGTTAGACCTCAAGGAAATCTGCCTCGTGATACTGAAGTCACTAAAAGTCATGGCAAGGAGCAGTGTAGTGCACTCACTTTCAGGAGTGGTTCCAAACTCAACAAAGAAAATAAGTTTACGGGGAAGAAGAAGGAGGATTCAAACCCCAAAACTATGCAAAAAGAATCTGATGTGCAAGAGAAATCAGCTCATGAGAAGGAGAAGGAGAAGGAATCGACAAATAAACTTGCTGATGGAAGACCGAATGCTACAGCAAAAGAAAGATCCTCACCTACAAAAGAAGAAGTTAGACCCCCACCCATCCCTCAAAGATTGACGAAGCAGAATGAGGATCTCCAATTCAATAAATTTATGGATGTTCTTGACCAATTACATATCAAGGTTCCCTTTTTAGATGTTCTTGATCAATTGCCCACTTAGGCTAAATTCCTCAAGGATATTGTTACCAAGAAGAGGAAGGTTGAAAGGTATGAGACTATTTCTACAGTAAAAGAATGATATTTTGTGTGGAGTAAGTGCCACCCAAACGGAAGGATTCGGGTAGCTTTATCATCCCATGCACCATTAGTAACAAATATGTGGGAAGAGCCTTTTGCGATCTTAGGTCTAGTGTTAATCTAATGACCAAGTCTGTTTTTTGAAGCTTGGTATGGGAGATGCAAGACCTACAACTATTATTTTGCAGCTAGCCGGCCGATCTCATGTTTGACTGGAAGGAAGGATTGAAGATGTTATGGTGAATAATGAAAGATTTTTCTTCCTAGTTGACTTCCTCATTCTCGATTGTGTAGCAGGTGATAATGCACCCATCATCTTAGGGTGACCTTTTTAGCCAAATGATGTATCTTGGTTGATTGTGCAAAGAGAGTGTTAACCATGAGAGTGGCTGAGTAGAGGGCGACGATTAATGTCTTCGACACCCTATGATATATGGATGAACATGAGGAATGTCAATTGTAACACCCAAAATTTGGGCCTAGATGTTTATAGTCTGAACCGGATCGGTCTGGAAAACGGTTCGAATCTAAATGGGAGTTTTAGAAAACACCTAGTTCGGGATACTTTAAAAATATAGAAAAATATCTAAAAATCCTCATTTAATATATATTAGAGAATGGTGGAATCAATTTTACAAAATAAGGTTTGGAAATACTACATTTCGGTGTAGTGACCAAATCGCAGTTTTTGCAAAGTTAAGTAGTGACTGATTTGTAAAGGATTAAAACTTTGAATCATTAAGGAGCTAATTTTACCAAAATGTTTTCACCAGATTTTTTCTTAATTTGGATGATTTAACTGAGGTTTTAATTAAAGGAAATGAAGGTGATTAAATTATAAAACCACCTTTGACTTTTTCATTACTACTTTTCACAAATTTTCGCTCATTTTATTTTCTCTCAAATTCAATTCAACCAAACACTTCTCTCCAGCAAATTTACTTAGATTTTCACTTCATTTGATGAGATTTCAAGAAAACTTGCCCAAATCAAGGAGAAATCATTCATTAGAGGTAAGCTTCGTCATTCTCCTCTAATGATCAGTTCTTTACTGAAATTCCCAACTTATCAATCCTTTATTAATGATTTTTAAGTGGTTTTAATGTTAGAAACAAGAAATTATCTTAAAACTCAAGATTTTGGAAGAGATCATGAAGATTTTCGTGGTGAATGATTCGGCTCTATTTGGAGATGGTTTTCTAATGGATTTTGGATGTTAATTGATGTTATAAATGAGGTTTTATCAAACAAATCTCGGATATGTTTGTTTTCCTAAGTTTTGCTTGATAGAATGATGGTTTTTGGGGTGGTTTTGTTGTTCTACTGTTGCTGGAGGTATGAGGGCATGTTTATGTTGCTTTTTGATGTTAATTGATGTTTAGAAAAGGTTAGAAGTGATAGATCTTGGCTGGGCTTTGTTTTGGTAGAGTTTGGAGATGATTTCGGTTGTTTTTGGAAGCCGAAATGAGGTTCTTGAGTAGAGCAGCGAGTTGGGTTGTGTGGCTGGTGATTTTAATGCATGGTAGTGTATTAATCCTCTGCTCCTATGTGTTAAAAATAGGGGAGAGTGATCCAGAAGCGATTGAGGTAGTGTTGGAGGTTTCAGACGCTTGGGAGGCTTGTCGGCTAGCATAGTGTTGTGTATCGGTGAGTGAGATCGTGTTCTCCAGCTTTGGATTGATTTTGAAAAGAGGTTTGGGAACTTAAATTTAGGCTTGAAACGCCGGTTTAAGTTCGGAAGTAAGTGAAGTGGATTTCTCTCTCAATTGTGCTATTATTGTTTTGAAAACTATCAAAAATGGATTTTTATGTGATTGATTTGGCAATGTGGTTTAATTTGTTATTTGAGCTTGGTTTTTAAGCATGTGAGTTTGTTGTCAAACTTGATTTGAAGAAAGATGCATGAAATTAATATTCCTTGAGAGTATGTGTTGTTAATTTGCGTCTTGAGGCAATGTTCGACATTTTGGCCTTGAAGGTGTTGCATGCTTTAAAAATAGTGAGTGTGTTGATGATTTTAACATGATATATTGGCATAGATGATGTAAAGATTACCGGTTATATTGATCGATCAATAGGATGTAGAGTGCACTATAAACTAAAATCCGTACGTGCTCTTGGGATTTGTTCCAAAGAGAGAGACCAATGACGGGCATTCTATTGGAGTAGGTCTTGGTGAAATATCCAAGCATTTTTGCAACAAGAGTTAATGCCATGAGACCGATATGGGCATTCCATCGGAGTAGGACTTGGTGAAACATCCAAGCTTTTTGGCAACAAGAGTTATTGCAAGGAGACCGGTGAGGGGCATATCATCGGGGTAGGACTTGATGAAATACTCAAGCTTTTGGGCGGAAATAGAAACCGCCATGTGAGTACGGTGTTGGTAGAAGGCGCCGGAAAATTATGTTCTAGACGAGTGAGTACGGTGATGGTAGATGCCACCGGAAGTGTCTGGTGTGTTGTCCGCATATCCGTGTACAATTGAGTATGTAAATGCCAATATATGAGAATGTGTGTCACATGTACCAATGCTTGAAATGTTTTATACTATGAGAATTGCATATGAGTTAGTAAGATTATGGATTGCTTTTGTGTAACAAGCATGAGTGGCTTTGCCATGAGTTTTGCATAGGTTGTATGCATGAGATAGCTAGATGGTACATGTTGTTTTCAAATGGAGATTTTGAGTTTAAGTAATGCTTTTGTGTAACAAGCATGTGTGGCTTTGCCATGAGTTTTGCATTGGTAGAATGCATGAGATAGATATTTGATGCATTAGATTTCAATTGGTGTTTTGCTTTGAAATGATTTTCAAGCATGAGAAAGGAAAAGTGTGGTGTGGAAATGGTTTCTAAGCAAATTGGTTTAAACTTTGCACAAAGCATTTATGCATGAAAGGGGTTTAATGGAAGTTATTGTAAGAATGTTGTTTGGGGTTGAGTTTCTTAGTGCATTTGAGTTTAATGTTGGTCTTTATATTGAGCAATGCATAATTTAAGGTATTGATGTTTCAAATGAGGTTTTCAAATAATACTTTGGTTTATAGAGGTGTGATTACATTTAAAGAGTGTTTTATGGTTTGTTGCATTGACATTGTTTTGGTTTTGAGCTTTCCTCACTAAGCATTATGTTCTTACGCTCCTTTTTGTCCATCAATGCAGATAACTGAATTTGGGACAACAAGAAGCAAGGGATTCAAGAAGAGCTCCACTTGAGAAGTATGTTTTGGTTTATAGCTATAGATAATAAAGGCAATGGGGGGGAAAGTCTTTTACGTTGTTGTGTAATGAGATTGTTTATCTTGAGCAAGTTCGATTTATGGTTTGATACTTGTTGATGATTGTTTTCTGATATTTGGACCTTCATCTCCATATCTGATATAGCTATGCTCTTTGGTTAAAAGTAAGATCTTGTGTTGAATGTGATAAATGAGTAGGTGTGCGTAATGCTTGTAATATATCTAGCTTCTGATGCAAAATGATGGTTTTAATGCGTAGCATGTTGCTGATATGTTGTGGAATGATTAAAAGTATGTTTGATGGTGTTTTGAAGTGAAAAACCAGAAGTTTCTGTTGTTTCTAGGCAGGGTGAATCGAAACAGCCTCGGTTGTTTCAGAACGGGTGCCTGAAATGGCTTGGGTGTTTCGGAACGACTAGAAGTGTTTCGAAACACTTTGGCTACTGGAAGTGTCTGTTTCGGAACTGGTCTCGGAACATACCTGTGTACCGAAACGGTCAACACCGTTTCGATACAGCGTTTCAGTACGGTGAGTAGGTGTTCTGAAACTGGTAACCGTTGGACACAGATTTGAATGGCTATGAAGTCTGCATGCTTTACATTTTAGTCCTGAAAGTTGTAATTGCAAATGCTTGGGCTTGAGAGGTCTTTTTAATATGAAATTTGGCAGAGAGGCTTGTAATATGATTAATTAAGGTTCGATAAAACTAAAATCTACAAAGTTCTTATGTTTTCCAAAATTTACATTTTGGCCCCTAAATGTGTATTTCTTGCAATTGAGTCCTTAAATGTTTTTCGATCGATATGCTTTTTCTCTCTAAAGGTTCTTGAGCATTCTCATAGGCTTAATGTGCATCTAGAAAAGATAGATTTAAAAAAAGGGTCGTTAATCAAGGTTGACTTTGGTTTTCCACGTGTGATCTTTGTGGTTCAGGTCTAACGCCTAGGCCACGCTAAGGGGGTTACATTTGTTGGTATCAGAGCTAAGTTGCAAACTTTTGGGGCAACGGTAAGTTTGTGGTAAGTTGTTATGGTAAGTGGTGGATGTTTATTCTAATGTGTTGTTGAAAGTTGGTTGAAAAATATGTTTTTGAGTGAATTGTTGATGTTTTTATCATGCTTTGTTGTTATGAATCTTCTATGAAGTAATGTGAATATGTATTTGTGGTATGCTAATGTTGTAAGCTGATTTTGAATTGTGGAAATGTGATGGTATGATATGTTGATATTATGCTGTTGAGGGTGAATGTCGTTGGATGAGAGCATGATTGAAGTTTTGCTGAATTATATGACGGTGTTTGTGATATCAATGTTTTTATGGATTGTTATGTCATGTAAAATGGGAAAATTTGGGATACTCATTGCCTTATTATCGTAGTTATTGTGTTAATTTGGAGTTGGAGCCTTGAATCCTTGCTCGAAGCTGGTCTGATCGTTTTGTTTGTTTTGTTATCGTTTCTTTGTTAATAATAGCACAATGGAACCATTGAGAGAGTGGCAATTGGGTATGATGGTTGCTTCTTTAGAGCAGGTTGTTAAGGGGTGGAATTCACTTTTTGGTGGGAGTGTATCGTTTCAGTCGTCTGTGCTTGGAGTTGAGGTGGTAAGGTAGAATGAGAGAGCTGGTTTTATGATGAAGGATTCATCATCGGTAGTTAAAGAGATGTCGGGAACGTCCCAGGCCGCAGTGAAGGTGAGGCCTGTGTATGTGTCGATTGTGGGACACGTAGGTTTGTCAATGCAGCGTTTACATGATTTGGGAGCTGTGGAGTATCATGGTTCGACACCTGATGTGTTCGAGGCTTGGTTAGCCAGTATAATTCTGATTCTAGATCAGGAAGGGTGTGACAACGCCTGTAAGCTGGGAAGTGTTGTCTCGCTAATGCTGGAGAATGCTTGTGCTTGGTGGACATCAGTGTCGGTGGCAACGAATATCCGCGATATAGATTGGGAGTTCTTTGTCTTTGCCTTTAATAGAAGATATCTTGGAGATAGGTTCCTAGGGGTTAAGCAACGTGGGAATGTGGTTTCAGTTGGTGATGGTGAGAGAAATACAAGCAAAAGAGCTGTGAGTACCGACCTTGGGAGTGGTCAGCGTAAGAGGCTACGAGACAGAAGGGTTCGCCTGAACCAAGGTTTTGGTTGTGGTGCGGACGAGAGTCAGGTGCCACAAGACCAACGAGTGGTAGTCCGGTTGTCGAAGTGTGACCATTGTAGAAGGCATCATGTTGGAGTTTGTTGGGGTGTTGGAGTTTGTTGGAACTGTGGTTCTATGGAGCATGTGAAGCAGGATTGTCCTTAAGTTGTGAGATCGGGTTCGGTGCGTGAAAAAGGGTCTTAGAAGGGTCGTGAGAGCGGCCGAGACAAAGTTCGGAGGTGGCAAGAAGAGCAGAGAGGTGTGAGGTGTTTGGAGGGTAGATCTTGTTGGAATTGTGGGTCCGTTGGACATTTGAGATGGAATTATCTGGAGTTAGTTCGGGGTGGTCAGGGTTCTTTACGTTAGGGAGACGGTGATGACCTTAAGGTGTTGGTTGATGTTGCAGCGGTTCGGCCAGAGAATAGTGGCTCTGCGGGGAAGGGAGTTTGTCTGTTGAAGCTCCAAGGCAATGAGGTGATTACATGTAACGTTGCTAAGTAATCTTTTCCCTAGTTATCTTGTTGGTTCCGGTTTGGATTTCCTTGTGTAGTGGGTAAGGCCATATAGCTAGCGAGTTTGGGTAGTAGCCGGTGTTGTTTTTGAAAGACAACTTTAGTGTGAAGAGGGTATTAGTGGAGTATTTTCTAGTTAGCAAATTGTTAGGGTGGTAGGGCAGGAAATGTTGGAAATGAGGTAAGAGGTTGTTCTTGGGCAGATTCTGAGGATGTTATTGGTAAGTGTGAACCGACATACATGCACAGTTAAAATCATTTGTTTATATATTATATATATGTTGGTACATGCATACATGGGACATGACATTAGAGGTCTTGCATACATGTGCAAATGCATTGATAGGGTTTGTTGGTGACCATGCATACGAACGTTCACACTTGCTAATAGCTAATTGGGTTCGATTCTGTTGTGGTAGGATTAGGTTGGTTTGTAGGTTTAAAGTGTTGTTTTGGTGCTAAGTGGATGCTAGAAGTAGTAGAAGGTAGTAAACAAGTTTTCGTTAGTGATGAGTGTGATCTAGCCTATTAGCGTAAGGAAGGTGTTTAGGTGCTTAAAGAGTTTAGCGGTGTGGTGGTAAGGAAGTGACCGTTTGGAGTTAGAATCAGTCGAGGTGGTTACGGGTAAGTGAATCTTTCTTAAGACAGTTGGGGTAAGTGAAACAATTGTTGAAGTCAAGGTTGGAGTCTCGTGATGTGGTTTTGGGTGTTGCGTGGTCAGTTTTTTTTTTGTTGGGCTGTTAAGTCAGGTGATGGTAACGGATGTGGAGGAATGTTGTCAATACATTGGGAAATGTGAGTAAGTAGTTGTTGCTTAAGAAATTTTTTCTTGTCGTGGTGGTGTTGGACTAGGAGTTGAGCGGTTTGCAAGAGGTTTTAGAAGCATAGCAGGTTGTGGGTCACATGGTGGCTGAAAAATGGATGGGTTGGTGTCACCGTGTGAGTTAGTTTGTTGACGGAAGGCGGAGTAAGATGTAAAGGTTTAAGAGTACTTCCGGTTGTTGGGGGTCTTGCACAGTTCGAAAATGTGAAAAATTAAGCAGAGATTAGTAACAGTGTGTACTGGAAGCCTTCCACCGTAAGCAGTGGTGTTGAAATTGGGTATAGTGTAAGTTTGATTTGAGGATGTGTTGGTTTCGTGGTGTTTTGGGTTGAGGATGTTTCTGTGCTGGTTAAGTCTCATGTGTTACATTGTGTATTGCTTTGGGAAGGTTGGTATCGTGCTCTCTTCGACGGTTGAAATTTCGAGGACGAAATTTCTTAAGGGGGGAGAGTTGTAACACCCCAAATTTGGGCCTAGATGTTTAGAGTTTGAACTGGATCGGTCTGGAAAACGGTTCGAATCTAAAAGGGAGTTTTAGGTAACACCTAGTTCGGGATACTTTAAAAATATAGAAAAATATCTAAAAATCCTCATTTAATATATATTAAAGAATGGTGGAATCAATTTTACAAATTAAGGTTTGGAAATACTACATTTCGGTGTAGTGACCAAATCACAATTTTTGCAAAGTTAAGTAGTGACTGATTTGTAAAGGATTGAAACTTTCAATCTTTAAGGAGCTAATTTTACCAAAATGTTTTATTCAGATTTTTCCTTAATTTGGGTGATTTAATTAAGGTTTTAATTAAAGGAAATAAAGGTGATTAAATTAGAAAACCACCTTTGACTTTTTGATAACTATTTTTCACAAATTTTCTCTCATTTTATTTTCTCTCAAATTCCTTTCAACCAAACACATCTCTCCAGCAAATTTACTTATATTTTCACTTCATTTGATGAGATTTCAATCTCTCTTTGATTATTAATCAATTCCTTATCAAATTCACATGATTTCTACATTGATTTTTCAAGAAAACTTGCCCAAATCAAGGAGAAATCATTCATTAGAGGTAAGCTTCGTCCTTCTCATCTAATGATCAGTTCTTTACTGAAATTCCCAAGTTATCAATCCTTTATTAATGATTTTTAAGTGGTTTTAATGTTAGAAACAAGAAATTGTCTTAAAATTCAAGATTTTGGAAGAGATCTTGAAGATTTTCGTGGTGAATGATTGGGCTCTGTTTTGAGATGGTTTTCTAATGTATTTTGGATGTTAATTCATGTTATAAATGTGGTTTTATCAATCAAATCCCTGATATGTTTGTTTTCCTAAGTTTTGCTTGTTAAAATGATTGTTTTTGGGGTGGTTTTGTTGTTCTGATGTTGCTGGAGGTATGAGGGCATGTTTATGTTGCTTTTTGATGTTAATTGATGTTTAGAAAAGGTTAGAAGTGATAGACCTTGGATGGGCTTTGTATTGGGAGAGTTTGGAGATGATTTCGGTTGTTTTTGGTAGCCGAAATGAGGTTCTTGAGTAGATCAGCGAGTTGGGTTGTGTGGCTGGTGATTTTAATGCATGGTAGTGCATTAATCCTCTGCTCTTATGTGTTTAAAACAGGGAGAGTGATCCGGAAGCAATTGAGGTAGTGTTGGAGGTTTCGGACTCTTGGGAGGCTTATCGGCTAGCATAGTGTTGTGTATCGGTGAGTGAGATCGTGTTTTCCAGCTTTGGAATGATTTTGAAAAGAGGTTTGGGAACTTAAATTTAGGCTTGAAATGCCGGTTTAAGTTCGGAAGTAAGTGAAGTGGAATTCTCTCTCAATTGTGCTATTATTGTTTTGAAAACTATCAAAAATGGATTTTGTGTGATTGATTTGGCAATGTGGTTTAATTTGTTGTTTGAGCTTGGTTTATAAGCATGTGAGTTGGTTGTCAAACTTGATTTGAAGAAAGATGCATGAAATTAATATTCTTTGAGAGTATGTGTTGTTAATTTGCGTCTTAAGGCAATGTTCGGCATTTTGGCCTTGAAGGTGTTGCATGCTTTAAAAATAGTGAGTGTGTTGATGATTTTAACATGATATATTGGCATAGATGATGTAAAGATTACCCGATATATTGATCGATCAATAGGATGTAGAGTGCACGATAAAATAAAATTCGTACGTGCTCTTGGGATTTGTTCCAAAGAGAGAGACCAATGATTGGCATTCCATTGGAGTAGGTGTTGGTGAAATATCCAAGCTTTTTGGCAACAAGAGTTATTGCCATGAGACCGATGATGGGCATTCCATCGGAGTAGGACTTGGTGAAACATCCAAGCTTTTTGGCAACAAGAGTTATTGCCATGAGACCGGTGAGGGGCATACCATCGGGGTAGCACTTGATGAAATACTCAAGCTTTTGGGCGGAAGTAGAAACCGCCATGTGAGTATGGTGTTGGTAGAAGCCGCCGGAAAATTATGTTCTAGACAGGTGAGTACGGTGACGGTAGATGCCACCGGAAGTGTCTAGTGAGTTGTCCGCATATCTGTGTACAATTGAGTATGTAAATGTCAATATATGAGAATGTGTGTCACATGTACCAATGCTTGAAATGTTTTATAATATGAGAATTGCATATGAGTTAGTAAGATTATGGAATGCTTTTGTGTAACAAGCATGAGTGGCTTTGCCATGAGTTTTGCATAGGTTGTATGCATGAGATAGCTAGATGGTACATGTGGTTTTCAAATTGAGATTTTGGGTTTATGTAATGCTTTTGTGTAACAAGGATGTGTGGCTTTGCCATGAGTTTTGCATTGGTAGAATGCATGAGATAGATATTTGATACATGAGATTTCAATTGGTGTTTTGCTTTGAAATGGTTTTCAAGCATGAGAAAGGATAAGTGTGGTGTGGAAATGGTTTCCAAGGAAATTGGTTTAAACTTTGCACAAAGCATTTATGTATGAAAGGGGTTTAATGGAAGTTATTGTAAGAATGTTGTTTGGGGTTGAGTTGCTTAGTGCATTTGAGTTTAATGTTGGTCTTTATATTGAGCAATGCATAATTTAAGGTGTTGATGTTTCAAATGAGGTTTTCAAATAATACTTTGGTTTATAGAGGTGTGATTACATTAAAAGAGGGTTTTATGGTTTGCTGCATTTACTGTGTTTTGGTTTTGAGCTTTCCTCACTAAGCATTATGTGTTTTCGCTCCTTTTTGTCCATCAATGCAGATATGTGAATTTTGGACAACAAGAAGCAAGGGATTCAAGAAGAGATCCACTTGAAAAGTATGTTTTGGTTTATAGCTATAGATAATAAAGCCAATGGGGGGAAAGTCTTTTACGTTGTTATGTAATGAGATTGTTTATCTTGAGCAAGTTCAATTTAGGTTTTGATACTTGTTGATGATTGTTTTATGATATTTGGACCTTCATCTCCATATTTGATATAGCTATGCTCTTTGGTTAAAAGTAATATCTTGTGTTGAATGTGATAAATGAGTAGGTGTGCGTAATGCTTGTAATGTATCTAGCTTCTCATGCAAAATGATGGTTTTAATGCTTAGCATGTTGCTGATATGTTGTGGAATGATTAAAAGTATGTTTGATGGTGTTTTGAAGTGAAAAAACAGAAGTTTCTGCTGTTTCTAGGCAGGGTATACTGAAACACCCTCGGTTGTTTTGAAACGGGTGCCTAAAATGGCTTGGGCGTTTCGGAGCGGCTAGAAGTGTTTCGAAACACTTTGGCTGCTAGAAGTGTCTGTTTCGGAACTGGTCTCGGAACATACTCGTGTACCGAAACATTCAACACTGTTTCGATACAGCGTTTCGGTACGGTGAGTAGGTGTTCTGAAACGGGTGACCGTTGGGCACAGATTTGAATGGCTTTGAAGTATGCACGTTTTACATTTTAGTCCTGAAAGTTGTAATTGCAAATGCTTGGGCTTGAGAGGTCTTTTTAAGATGAAATTTGGTAGAGAGGCTTGTAATATGATTAATTAAGATTTGGTAAAACTAAAATCTACAAAGTCCTTATTGTTTCCAAAATTTACATATTGGCCCCTAAATGTGTATTTCTTGCAATTGAGTCCTTAAACGTTTTCCGATCGCTTTGCTTTTTCTCTCTAAAGGTTCTTGAGCTTTCTCATAGGCTTAATGTGCATCTAGAAAAGATAAATTTAAAAAGGGTCGTTAATCAAGGTTGGCTTTCAGGTTAACTTTGGTTTTCCCCGTGTGATCTTCGTGGTTCGGGTCTAACGCCTAGGTCAGGCTAAAGGGGTTACATTTGTTGGTATCAGAGCTAAGTTTCGAACTTTTGGGGCAACGATAAGTTTGAAGTAAGATGTTATGGAAGAAGAAGAAGCCACATAATTTTGTTGTAGCAATTTCTTGCAAATTGAAGACTAAGTGAATCTCAACGAGGAAGATAACGAGGAACTTGAAGAATTCGTAGAAGTTGAGGAGTTCCCATTATAGGTGCAGCAATCCAGCTTGCTCTTAGCCACACCAGGTACACACTTTGAACCTTTATATTTTTCTGAATTTACTCCTCCAAAACCATCACTTGAGCATGCACCTACATTAGAATTAAAGAATTTTCCTCTAGTCTTACTCCTAAGCAAGAATCTACCTTGATAAATATGTTAGCTCCACATACAAAGCACTAGGTTGGACTATGGCTGACTTGAAGGGTGTAAGCCCTACTATTTGCATGCACAAGATTTGCTTGATAATTGTCACAGTAACTCGGTCGAACCCCAAAGAAGGCTTAATCCAGTCATGAGGAAGGTGATGGATGAGATAATCAAGTGACTCGATTATGGTGTTATCTACCCAATATCCAATAGTTCGTTTGTCAGCCCGGTACAATGTGTACCCAAGAACGGAGGCATGGTAAGCAACGAAGACAATGAATTGTTGCCAAGATGAAAAATGACGGGGTGGAGGATATGCATAGATTATCAAGAGCTCAACAAGGCAATTGAGAAGGACCATTTCCCCCTCCAATTCATTAACCAAATGCTAGATCGATTGGCAGGCAGGTCCTTTTATTGTTTCCTCGATGGATACTCAAGGTACAACCAGATTTCTATAGCACTATAAGATCAAGAGAAGACAGCTTTAACATGCCTCTACAGTACTTATGCCTTTAAGAGAATGCCCTTTGGACTTTGCAATGCTCTAGACACTTTTCAGAGATGTATGCTAGCCATTTTCTCAAACATGGTTGAAGAGTTCTTGGAGATCTTCATGGATGACTTTTCAGTCTCCAGAGATAACTTTGAGTCATGCTTGGGAAACTTAGCAATGGTACTCAAGAGGTGTGAAGAAGCCGACTTGGTTATCAATTGGGAGAATTGCCATTTTATGGTGACCGAATGGACTATTTTGGGTCACAAGATCTCGAAGGAAGGCATAGAGGTGGACAAGGCCAAGGTTGAGGTGACCGAGAAGCTACCTCCCCCTACTAATGAGAAGGGTATTAGGAGCTTCTTGGGCCATGTTGGCTTCTATAGGAGGTTCATCAAGGACTTCTCTAAGATCTCCAAACCACTATGCACTTTGCTACAGGAAAACCAACCATTCATATTTGATGTTGATTTCCACGACGCGTTAAAAGAACCGAAGGAGAAACTTATGTCAACACCCATCATTGTTCCACCAGATTTTTCCTCACGCTTCGAGCCAATGTGTTATGCGAGTGACTACGCATTGGGGGTAGCACTAGGGCAACGCCAAGGTAAACTCTTTCATGTTATTTATTATGCTAGATACACCTTAAATGATGCACAAATCAACTACACCACGACTGAAAAAAATTTGTTGGTTGTTGTATTTGCCTTTGATAAGTTTAGAGCATACTTGATAGGAACTAAGGTCACTATTCACACAGGTCACTAAGCTATTAAGTACTTATTGACTAAAAGGATGGTTAACCTAGACTAATTATGTGGATACTTATCTTGCAAGAATTTGATCTACAAGTTAGAAATAGAAAGGGTTGTGAAAACCATGTGGTTGATCATCTTTCTAGGCTAGGAAATAAGGCTGAAAATAATGATGAACAAGAAATTAAGGAGGAATTTCATGAAGCGAAAATATTATATGCTACGACAATTTCGTGGTATGCAGATATTGTTAACATTCTCGTTAGTGATATTTTACCTCCTGATTAGAATAGCCAAGGTAGGAAGAAGTTAAAGCATGATGTGAGATTTGCCTTTTAGGAAGAACCTTATTTGTTCAAGGATGCACATGAATTTTGCAAAACTTGCGATAGATGTCAACAAACAGAAAATATTTCTCACAGGCACGAAATGACATCGCAAGGCATATTGGAAGTGGAACTATTTGATGTGTGGGGAATAGATTTCATGGGATCATTCCTTTTATCATTCGGGGATCTCTACATCTTGTTGGCAGTGGGCTAGGTGTCAAAATGGGTTAAAGCAGTAGCCACACCAAAGAATGACTTCACAAGGTTTGGAGCACCACGAGCCATCATCAGTGATGAGGAAACTCACTTTGATAATAAGCAGATTGCCAAGACATTACAAAGATACGGGGTGAGACACAAAATTTCTACGGCATATCACCCATAGACCAATGGACAAGATGAGATCTCCAATCGAGAGATAAAGAATATACTTAAAAGGTAGTTAATCCCAAGAGAAAATACCGGTCTCCAAGGATTGATGAGGCTCTATGGCCCTATCGCACAACATTCAAGACACCCTTGGGAATGTCCCAATTCAAGCTTGTCTATAGCAAGGCATGTCATATTCCCGTTAAGCTTGAACACAAGGCTTATTGGGCCATCAAGAAACTCGACATGGATGCCCATCTAGCTTGAGAAAGGAGGTTGTAGGAACTTAACGAGATGGAAGAATTTCGAGCCTATGCTTATGAAAATACACGGTTGTACAAGTAGAAGACAAAGAAGTGCCATGATAAACAACTTTTGCCATGACATTTTTTCAAAATGTCAACAAGTGCTTCTCTACAACTCTAGGTTCAAGCACTTTCCTGGCAAGCTGCAGTCTCGATGGTGAGGCCCCTTCTTAGTGCACAAGGTCTATCCTCATGGTGCAGTGGAAATCAAGAACCTTGATGATGACACCGTCTTCAAGGTCAATGGCCAACGATTGAAGGTCTACAATGGAGCTCCTATCCTGCAAGACAAGTCATCCTTGCTCCTTCATGACCCTTGAGAGTTTGCACCCCTACTCTTTTTAAATTTGTTATGGCATTTTAATGTTTTTCTATTTATAAATAATTTAGTTTGTCTCTTTATTAGTTGTACTCTCTTCCTTTATTTTCATTGCTCTTCTTTTTATTTTATTTTATGCATTTGTTTTGTTTTTATTATCCCATGTCAGAATTACCCTAGAGCTGCAGGTGGCACGCTAGGGCTTGATTTAACGAGACAAGCTTTTTCATATTAAGGTTAGGGTTTTGTTTTATCCTATTTGAAGAAAAGTGGTATAAAGCCAAAAAAAATCCAAGTTTTGCGGGAGGTGGCATTAAAGAAGCAAAAAAAGGAGCGATTTTTTTTTCCTTTTTAACCCTTTCAAACCATAGGCAATCATCACCTTTTCAGATTCTCTCACCTCTTTTTTACCCTACATTAACTCCCCGTCATATCATATCTTTTCCCCACGCCTTACAACCGCAACCTCACCTTCTCTCTCTTTTTCCATTGCTTGTGTCAGTTTCTTTCCACTCAACTCCCTCCTTAAAATTACTTTTTGTTTCTTTTACTTCTTTCATACTTTAAACCAAAACTTCCCCTCCCTTCATTTTCTTTGATAACCAAAACACCCATTAAAGCTAATCTTCTTCGCCCTTCATCTCCTCCAAATCCTTCAACCCACGTAAAACCTCTAGATCAAACTAGAAATTCCCTATTTTTTTTGCAAACATGGTCCGTTACAAGAATTTCGAAGGCGCGTCCAGTAGTGCTCGAACCCAACCTCCCATTGAGATTAAGAAAATTTTCAACAACATGGTCAAGGATCATTTCCAACTTCTTAAGGAAAGAAAGGCCTTTCCTGAGCAAGGTTTCACGTTCCCCACTGATGGGGAAGCCGGCTTTGACAAAGAAGTAATGGATGTCATAGCCAAGCACAATTGGGAGCCTTTTGTCGAAAACCCAGGGGACATCCGTGTGCCATTGGTAAAGGAGTTTTATGCGCACCTCACGAGCCCTACCCAGTCGGGAGAATATGTGAGAGGTGACCATATCATGTTCACTACCGCGGTGATCAAAAAGTTTTATGGTCTAAAGAATGTAGTGGACCAACACACTCATTTTGCTGAGACCGCCGACGCCCAAACAATTCAAGAGGTCTTGGAAGACCTTTGCTTAGATGACACCGATCTAGTCTCCTCAAACAAGTCTGTGGAACAAGTGCGTCTCAAGCCAAAGGCGAAGCTGTGGCCTCACTATGTTAAGACCCACCTGACGCCCACGTCCCACCACACCACGATGCACAAAACTAGACTACTCATGTTGTAGTCCATCCTTAATGGGCGTCTGATAGATGTGGGGAACACAATAGTAGATGAAGTTTACTCATGCTTAAAGAGAAAGTCAAGTCCTTTGATCTTTCCCAACTTAATCACAGCCTTGTGTCAAAAAAGGAAGTGTTTGAAGACCCAATGGTGGACGAGGTAGACGCGGGCAAGGGTGAAATCACTCTAGACTAGATTCCTAGTCTAAAGGGATTTAACGAGGATGCTCTAGCAGAAACAATTTCTAGAGGAGCCTAAACCTTTGTTGCAACAAGGATTACTAAACTAGTGTCCACCACGAAACGCCTCAGGGAAGACATGAACTAGATGCCCAGTGATTTGACAACTTTTTTCAAGTATGTCAAGGAAAGGGATGTTGTCCTGAACTCCTATTTTAAGGACATGTTCCTCCATGTTGATGATGACTTCCCCTCTTCCCCGACAGAGTGCTAGCGACCAAGAAAGACCTTCATGTTATAGAAGAAACCCGACAGTGAGCAAAGCCTGTGCACAGTCCCAACCCTCCACTCAAGAGAAAGCTCCTACTGATGCCACCACAGGAAAACATAAGAAAAGAAAGAGAAAAGGAAAGGAACCAATGCATGCCCCACCGACTGAAGACCTTGTCGATGGCCATATCACCATCGAGAGCGATGATGAGAAATTGATGGGCCACACACCTACACCTTCGCCTGCTCTGACTCCAAATGCTGCAACAAGAACTAGGAGTCATTAGAAGCACACCGCAGGTCGTGTGTGGAACACCCCTACCAAGAGGAGTGATTCAACCAATGTAACGCCCCGGTTTTGGGCTCAGAAGTTTTGGGCGTTGACCGGTTCGGTCAAAGTGCTGATCGAATATATAAAGGTGAAATTAGGAAAGCCTAGTTCGGGTAGCATTAAAAATATGGGAAAATGTTCTAAAATCATCTTTTAATATATAAAAGTGAACTGTGAAATCAATTTTGGAAAATGAGGTTCGGAAGGGTGACATTTTGGCCAGTGACCAAAATGTAATTTTTGAAAGTTGCGTGACTGTTTTATAAAGGGTTGAAACTTTGAATCTTTAAGGAGCTATTATTCCAAAAAGAGTTTCTCCAGATTTTTCTAAGATATTTTGATGTATAATTCTGATTTTAAAGCTTAAGAAAAGTGGAGGGAAATCATTTTACTATTTTGTAACCAACTTTCCATTTTCTTCCAATTTTCATTTTCTCTCTGTTTCTCTCAACCCAAACACTTTCTCTCCAGAGATTTACTTTTGATTTTGTCACTCAAATCTTCCTTTTCAATTCTCTTTGGATTCCCAATCATCTCTACAACAAAACCTCACCATTTGCAAGTTGTTTCATCAAGCTTTTTGGTTCCAAAAAGGGAGAAACTCAAGTTTGGAGGTAAGAACGTCCTTCTCCTCTAAACTCTCAGTTCTTTACTGAAATTCCTAAGTTCTCAATCCTTGATTTGTGATTTGTTAAAGGCTTTTCAATTGAAATCTTGATTTTGGCTTAAAATGCAAGATTTGCTTGATTTTGGTGAAATTTTCATGTGATCTGTTTGGGCAGTGTTTTGAAGTGTCAAATTGATGTTAAATGAATGCTAAATTGATTAGAAGTTGAGGTTTAATTAATGCAATCCCGGATAGGTTGAATTTCCTAAGTTTTGCTTGAGTTTTTTGTTGTTTTTGGAGTGATCTTGGTGATCTGTTATACCTGGAGGTATAAGGACGTGTTTGTGATCATTTTGGATGTTAATTGATGTTTAAAAATGGTTAGAAGTGATGGATCTTGGCTGGGTGAAGTTTTGGAAGTGTTTGGAGGTGATTTCGGTTGTGTTTGGTAGCCGAATTGTTGGATTTGTGATGAGCAGCGAGTTGTGTTGTGTTGCTGGTGTTTTTAATGCATAATGATGCATTAATCCTCTGTTGTTGTGTGCTTGAAACAGGGGAGATTGATCCGTGAGCTTTAGAGGTGTTGCGGAAGGTTTCGGATGCTTGGAAGGCTTGTTGGCTAGCCTTGTTTTGTGTAACGGTGAGTGAAGTTGGGTTTTCAGCTTTTAAACCAAGGTTTGAAGGTTTTGGGAGCTTAGTTTAAGTCTAAACAACTTTGCTAAGCTCAAGAGTAAGTAAATGGATTTTCGCTCTTGGTTTGTGTTGTGAATTGGCTTAAAAAGTGATTGTGATTGATGGTTGCAATGCATTTGGTTTGCATGATTTAAATTCTGTTTTGAGAGCATATTTTAAGCATGGTTTGATGCTGGTTTTGAAAGCCATATGTGAAGGATGCTCAAGGTAAGAGATACTTGGTTTTGTACATTGAAAATGTGGTTTTGATGCATGGTGTTGCATGATGTTTAATGGCTTTGTGTAATGCTTTAAAAAAGTGGATTGAAGATGGTAAATGATGGTTTTTGCATTATGATTATGCATGTGAATCATTGGACTAATGTGGTAAGTTGGCTATATTGGCAAGTGATGTAAGTGGTTCTTGGTTTCTTTGATCGGATATAGTTAGCCGGCTATAGGATTGGGTGCACTGTGAATAAAGTCGCCTTGGAGGTGGAGTGGTTAAGAGTGAACCGGTAAACTCCCTTCAAGTATCCTAACGAGATGGCTAAGGTCATAATGGAGGTTGAGTGCCCATTCGAGGACCTTGGGTAAGCAAAGGTTATATGGTGGTTAAAAGTCCATATATGGGAACCTTGTGCTTGTTGAGATCACAATGGTGGTGTAAAGTCCATGTGTGGATCTTGTGTAGGGTGTCCCGGATCTCGTTAGTGATGTTATACAACTACCAATCGGTGATGCTAAGGTTGTATGGTGTTTAAAAGTCCATACATGGGAACCTTGTGCATGTTAAGGTTATATGGTGTTTAAAAGTCCATATATGGAAACCTTGTGTAAGCTAAGGTTGTATGGTGTTTAAAAGTCCATACATGGGAACCTTAGGAAAGTTAAGGTTGTATGGTGATTAAGAGTCCATACATGGGAACCTTGTGAAAAGTTAAGGTTGTATGGTGTTTAAAAGTCCATACATGGGAACCTTGTGAAAAGTTAAGGTTGTATGGTGTTTGAAAGTCCATACATGGGAACCTTGTGAATGTTGAGGTCAAATGGTGTTTAAAAGTCCATTTGGGGACCTTGGATTGGTAGTGTGTATGAAGCGTGGGGACAACGCTTGTGATCCGCGTATCCGATTGGATGTTGAGTTGAAAAGTGAAAGTGGTTGATCACTTGGAGGCCAATATAATGTTCTTGATTATAAAGAAGCATGAGATGCCTGAAAAGATGCATGGTTGCATGGAAAGTGTGTAATGCATTTTAAATACATGTTTACTTGTTAAGTTGAACAAGTGATGATTATCATTGGTGAATGATGCATGAGTGCATGGAATTTCTTTAGTGCATTGTAGTCTTGCTAGGACTTGTTTTTAAAAGCATGTAATGTTGATATTGTGGTTCATGTATTGCCTTTGCTGAATGCATGTGGGAATGATTGGATAAATGGTTTTTAAATGGTTTCTTGCTTGGTATGACATTCAAGCATGGGAAAGGTATGATATGAATGGAAGTGTTTTTCAAGGTTTGAATTTAACTTGCATATGGTGTTTATGCATTGAAAGGTTAAATTGATGATTTGTAAGTTGTGCTTTGAAAAGGGTTACTTAGCTTGCTAAGCTAAGGGTTGGTTTTCATGTTTGAGCAATGCATGGTTTTGAGCTTGTTTTTGAAAAGGGTTTTCAAAGCATTGCTTTGGTTCATCAAATCGGGTTTGTTTTAAAAGTGGTTTTATGACCCGCTGCATTGATGGTGTTTTGGTTTTCGAGCATTCCTCACTAAGCATTATGTGCTTACGCTCCTTTTTGTCCATCTATGCAGATTCTTGAACTTTGGACAGCGAGAAGCAAGGGATTCAAGGAGGACTCCATTTGAGATGTATGTCTCGGTGAATAGCTATAGTTAATAAAGGCATTGGGGTAGAATCTCTTGGGTTGATGTTTATGTGTTCGTATATGTTCGTACAAGGATGGTTATATGTTGTTGTTAATGTTGTTGGATCATGTTTTGGCTTATATGAGATGGATTTGGAGATTTTGTGTTTAAATGGTTGCTTGTGTAGGAAGCATGCCTATAGAATTGGGGCTTTACGTATATGATGATAATATGTTGAATTGTTGATGCAAGCATGTCTCTTATATGTTGAATTGCATGATGGTAAAGTTTGGTGGCTTTTGGAGTATGTTCGGATTGTCAATTGCGTGTTTAAGCATGTCTTTTTCTGCATTATGTGCAGGGCGTTTCGGAACAGGGACTACCGTTTCGGACTGGATGCCCTGAATCAGCCCAGGCGTCCGAAACGGTAGACACCGTTTCGAAACGGAAAGCATTCTGCCAGCCACCTGTTTCGGTACGCGTTGCGGAACGGCCCCGCGTTTCGAAACGGGCTCTGCCTGTTTCGGAACACGTGACCGTTGGGGGCTGACAGTGGCAGTTAAATGTTTTGGAATGTTTGCATTTTGGTCCTGAAACTTGTTTGGGCAATTGTATGAGTTTGGGATGTCCGTTTAAGCTGAAATTTGGCAGAGAAGCATGAAACTTGATTAATTTTAAGTTGGTAACTTAAAATCTGGTTAAGTCCTTAAAGTTTTCAGGATTTACAGTTTGGTCCCTAAAGTTGTTAATTGTTCAATTGGGTCCCTGTTTGATCTCTGATGTTTATGATCTTCGAGTATGTTGTTGTGAGATCACATCTAAGGTTAACGTGCATTTAGACAAGATTAAAAAAAAGGTCGTTAATCAAAGTTGACTTTCGGGTTGACTTTGGTTTTCCCCGTGTGACTTTCTTAATTCGGGTCAACCGTCTGGGCCGGGTTAAGGGGGTTACATTTGGTGGTATCAGAGCTAAGTTGCGAATTCTTGGGGAAAACGGTAAATTGTTGTGATGTGTGTTGACATTTACCTTGTTGTGTGGATGAAAGTTGGTTGAATGTTGGTTGAAACACGTGTTTCTGAGTAAGTTGTTGATATTTGCAAGCATGCTTTGTGTTTAAGAATCTTGGTTGAGCTTACGTGGATATATGCTGATGTTGTGAGTTGGTTTAATGCATGATGAAAGTGAAATGGGTATGTTATGTGGATAGTATGCTGTTGCAAGTGGATGTTGTTTGATGAAAGCATGATCGAAGTATGTTGTTTGATATGCTTGATGTTGTGATATCCATGTTCGTGTTGACTGTTATGTCATGTAATAGAGGGGGGATTCGGGATACCCATTGCCTTATTATTATAGCTATTGTGTTATTTTGGAGTTGGAGTTTGAATCCTTGCTTAAAGCCGGTCTAACTGGTTTGTTTGTTTTGTTGTGATTGTTTGTTGTTGTTGTTAGTAGTATGGCGAAGTCGTTGATAGAATGGCAGTTTGGGTGAGATGGTTGCTGCCTTAGGGCAGGTTGTTAAGGCTTGGAATTCACCCTTCTGTAGAGGTGTTTCGTCTCAGTCTTCTGTGCCTAGAGTTGAGGTGGTAAGGCAGGAGGAAGAAGCTGGTTCTGTGATGAAGAGTTCATCACCTGTTGCTCAAGAGGTGTTGGGAACATCTCAGGCTGTAGCAAGGGTAAAGTCAGTGGATGTGCTGGCTGTAGGATGTGTGGGTTTGCCGAGGCAGCGTTTGTTGGATTTGGGTGCTGTGGAGTATCATGGTTCTTCACCTGAGACATTTGAGGCTTGGCTGGCCAGTGTGATTCTGATTCTGGATCAGGAAGGTTGTGATTATGATTGTAAGCTGGGAAGTGTTGTCTCTTTGATGTTGGAGGATGCATGTGTCTGGTGGACATTTGTGGCGGTGGCGTCACATATCCATGATATTGACTGGGATTTCTTTGTATCTGCCTTTTATGAAAGGTATCTTGGAGAGAAGTTTCCAAGGGTTAAGCAATGTGAAGGTAGTGTTGTTGTGGAGCAAGTGTTGCTTGAGCAAGGAGTGGAAGCTCAGCCACCGGTATGTGACCGTTGTGAAAGGCGCCATGTTGGAGGTTGTTGGGGCGCGGGTGCTTGCTGGAACTGTGGTTCTAAAGTGCATGTTAAGCGCGATTGTCCTCTTGGGGTGAAGTCAACTTTGGTGATAGCCAAAGGGTCTCTGAAAGGTCGTGGGCACGGCCGAAGCAAGGTTCAGAGGTGGCAGAAAGAGCAGAAGGTTGTGAAGAGTTTGGGAAATGAGAAGTGCTGGAAATGTGGGTCTGCTGGACATATGAGACGTGATTGTTTGATGTTGGCTCGGAATAGCAAGGGTTCTTTACCGCAGGGAGATGGTGATGACCTTAAAGTGTTAGCTGGTGTTGCAGCGGTGCGGCAGGAGGATGATGGTTCCGCGAGGAAGAGAGCTCGTCTGATGAAGCTTCAGGGTGGTGATGTGTTTTCAGGTAATTTTGTTAAGTAATCTTTACTCTAGTTACCTTAGTTGGGTTTCTGTTGGTTTTCCTTGCGTGGTAAGTTTAGTCTTGTTGCCAGCATGTTGAGGTAATAGTTGTAGTTTTGGAAACATCTTTGGTGTGAAGAAGGTTTTAGTGAGTTTTGTGGTTAATGGTTGTTGGTATGATGGTATGATGGAGTTATATAAGTTAGAAGTGAGGAAGGAGATTGTTCTTAGACGGATTCTGAGGATGTTATTGGAGGGTGTGAACTGACATTCATGCACAGTTAAAATCATTGTTATATGCTATATTATATATGTGTTGGTCCATGCATACATGTGGCATGACATTAGAGGTTTTGCATACATGTACATCAGGCATTGGTAGGGCATGTTGGTGACCATGCATACGACGTTCACACTCGCTAATAACTAATCAAATCCGTTAGTGTGGTGGTTGGGTTGGATGATGGGTTTTTAGAGGTTGTGTTGGTGTTGAGTGGGAGTTAGAAGAACTGGAGTCTGTTAAGATAGTTGCCAGTAATAGTGAGAGTGGTATAGCCTGTTGGTAGAAGGATAGTGTTTGATGCTTAAAGAGTTTAGTGGTTTGGTGGTGAAGAGTACCGGTTGAGGTTAGAATCGGTCAAGTGGTTTGAATAGCTAAGTGGAAGGGGTAGTTCCTTGGTGCTAAGTGATGTTGCAGTTTAGTGGTTGTGTTCCCAAGTGCTGAGGTAGCTTAGCATTTAAGTTGTTGTAAAAGGGTTGGTTCGTAAGTGTTGGTTCTTAGCAACCTTTTGAGGAGTTGAGGAATTGTTATGTATGTTAGGATAAGCGATGTTCTGGTAAGGCAAGTATTGTGGTCAAAGCTTGCGGTGGATAGGCAATGAAAGGTCAAAGGCCATTGTTGGTTGGTTGGGTTGTTGTGAGTAGTGGTTGGCTGGTTGTGGGTATGTGAATTTCTTTTGTAGTCAGCTGGTGGTGTGTGATACGGTTGGCGGAGTTGAGTTGGGGTTGTGATGTAAATTTTGGATGGTGGGTGAGTAGTCCTGGTGAGTCGTTATGGTAATGTTAGTGGCAGATGTGAAGGATTATCAGCATTCGTTGAGGAGTTTGGGTAAACGGTTGTTGCTTAAGGATTATTGCTTGTTGGGAAATCCTTGGAAGAGGTTTGGGAGTTTGCAAGAGTTTTAGAAGCAGAGAAGTTTGCAAAATGGCTGAATTGGATTGGTTAGTGTCGCTGTGTAAACAAGTCTTGGGAGTTGTGTGTTACGGTGATGTGTGCTGTAAAAGTTGAAGTTCTTCAGGTTGATGTTGGGGCTGTGTACAGTCCGGATATGTGAAAGGTTAAGTTATGGCTATTTTTGTGTGTTCTGGATTTTATGAACAGTATGTGGTGGTGTTGAGTTGGTGGAGTTTTTATGTGGAATGTGTTCAGTGGTGGTTGGGGATTTTGTGTTGTCGTGTGTGTTGCTTTGGGAAGGTTGTGGTTCTCTTTTCGCCAGTTGAAATTTCGAGGACGAAATTTCCTAAGGGGGGAAGAGTTGTAACGCCCCGGTTTTGGGCTCAGAAGTTTTGGGCGTTGACCGGTTCGGTCAAAGTGCTGATCGAATATATAAAGGTGAAATTAGGAAAGCCTAGTTCGGGTTGCATTAAAAATATGGAAAATGTTCTAAAATCATCTTTTAATATATAAAAGTGAACTGTGAAATCAATTTTGGAAAATGAGGTTCGGAAGGGTGACATTTTGGCTAGTGACCAAAATGTAATTTTTGAAAGTTGCGTGACTGTTTTATAAAGGGTTGAAACTTTGAATCTTTAAGGAGCTATTATTCCAAAAAGAGTTTCTCCAGATTTTTCTAAGATATTTTGATGTATAGTTATGATTTTAAAGCTTAAGAAAAGTGGAGGGAAATCATTTTACTATTTTGTAACCAACTTTCCATTTTCTTCCAATTTTCATTTTCTCTCTTTTTCTCTCAACCCAAACACTTTCTCTCCAGAGATTTACTTTTGATTTTGTCACTCAAATCTTCCTTTTCAATTCTCTTTGGATTCCCAATCATCTCTACAACAAAACCTCACCATTTGCAAGTTGTTTCATCAAGCTTTTTGGTTCCAAAAAGGGAGAAACTCAAGTTTGGAGGTAAGAACGTCCTTCTCCTCTAAACTCTCAGTTCTTTACTGAAATTCCTAAGTTCTCAATCCTTGATTTGTGATTTGTTAAAGGCTTTTCAATTGAAATCTTGATTTTGGCTTAAAATGCAAGATTTGCTTGATTTTGGTGAAATTTTCGTGTGATCTGTTTGGGCAGTGTTTTGAAGTGTCAAATTGATGTTAAATGAATGCTAAATTGATTAGAAATGAGGTTTAATTAATGCAATCCCGGATAGGTTGAATTTCCTAAGTTTTGCTTGAGTTTTTGGTTGTTTTTGGAGTGATCTTGGTGATCTGTTATACCTGGAGGTATAAGGACGTGTTTGTGATCATTTTGGATGTTAATTGATGTTTAAAAATGGTTAGAAGTGATGGATCTTGGCTGGGTGAAGTTTTGGAAGTGTTTGGAGGTGATTTCGGTTGTGTTTGGTAGCCGAATTGTTGGATTTGTGATGAGCAGCGAGTTGTGTTGTGTTGCTGGTGTTTTAATGCATAATGATGCATTAATCCTCTGTTGTTGTGTGCTTGAAACAGGGGAGTTTGATCCGTGAGCTTTAGAGGTGTTGCGGAAGGTTTTGGATGCTTGGAAGGCTTGTTGGCTAGCCTTGTTTTGTGTAACGGTGAGTGAAGTTGGGTTTTCAGCTTTTAAACCAAGGTTTGAAGGTTTTGGGAGCTTAGTTTAAGTCTAAAAAACTTTGCTAAGCTCAAGAATAAGTAAATGGATTTTCGCTCTTGGTTTGTGTTGTGAATTGGCTTAAAAAGTGATTGTAATTGATGGTTGCAATGCATTTGGTTTGCATGATTTAAATTCTGTTTTGAGAGCATATTTTAAGCATGGTTTGATGCTGGTTTTGAAAGCCATATGTGAAGGATGCTCAAGGTAAGAGATACTTGGTTTTGTACATTGAAAATGTGGTTTTGATGCATGGTGTTGCATGATGTTTAATGGCTTTGTGTAATGCTTTAAAACAGTGGATTGAAGATGGTAAATGATGGTTTTTGCATTATGATTATGCATGTGAATCATTGGACTAATGTGGTAAGTTGGCTATATTGGCAAGTGATGTAAGTTGTTCTTGGTTTCTTTGATCGGATATAGTTAGCCGGCTATAGGATTGGGTGCACCGTGAATAAAGTCGCCTTGGAGGTGGAGTGGTTAAGAGTGAACCGGTAAACTCCCTTCAAGTATCCTAACGAGATGGCTAAGGTCATAATGGAGGTTGAGTGCCCATTCGAGGACCTTGGGTAAGCAAAGGTTATATGGTGGTTAAAAGTCCATATATGGGAACCTTGTGCTTGTTGAGATCACAATGGTGGTGTAAAGTCCATGTGTGGATCTTGTGTAGGGTGTCCCGGATCTCGTTAGTGATGTTATACAACTATCAATCGGTGATGCTAAGGTTGTATGGTGTTTAAAAGTCCATACATGGGAACCTTGTGCATGTTTAGGTTATATGGTGTTTAAAAGTCCATATATGGGAACCTTGTGTAAGCTAAGGTTGTATGGTGTTTAAAAGTCCATACATGGGAACCTTAGGAAAGTTAAGGTTGTATGGTGATTAAGAGTCCATACATGGGAACCTTGTGAAAAGTTAAGGTTGTATGGTGTTTAAAAGTCCATACATGGGAACCTTGTGAAAAGTTAAGGTTGTATGGTGTTTGAAAGTCCATACATGGGAACCTTGTGAATGTTGAGGTCAAATGGTGTTTAAAAGTCCATTTGGGGACCTTGGATTGGTAGTGTGTATGAAGCGTGGGGACAACGCTTGTGATCCGCGTATCCGATTGGATGTTGAGTTGAAAAGTGAAAGTGGTTGATCACTTGGAGGCCAATATAATGTTCTTGATTATAAAGAAGCATGAGATGCCTGAAAAGATGCATGGTTGCATGGAAAGTGTGTAATGCATTTTAAATACATGTTTACTTGTTAAGTTGAACAAGTGATGATTATCATTGGTGAATGATGCATGAGTGCATGGAATTTCTTTAGTGCATTGTAGTCTTGCTAGGACTTTTTTTTAAAAGCATGTAATGTTGATATTGTGGTTCATGTATTGCCTTTGCTGAATGCATGTGGGAATGATTGGATAAATGGTTTTTAAATGGTTTCTTGCTTGGTATGACATTCAAGCATGGGAAAGGTATGATATGAATGGAAGTGTTTTTCAAGGTTTGAATTTAACTTGCATATGGTGTTTATGCATTGAAAGGTTAAATTGATGATTTCTAAGTTGTGCTTTGAAAAGGATTACTTAGCTTGCTAAGCTAAGGGTTGGTTTTCATGTTTGAGCAATGCATGATTTTGAGCTTGATTTTGAAAAGGGTTTTCAAAGCATTGCTTTGGTTCATCAAATCGGGTTTGTTTTAAAAGTGGTTTTATGACCCGCTGCATTGATGGTGTTTTGGTTTTCGAGCATTCCTCACTAAGCATTATGTGCTTACGCTCCTTTTTGTCCATCAATACAGATTCTTGAAGTTTGGACAGCGAGAAGCAAGGGATTCA
The DNA here is from genome assembly GCA_958450335.1 of Hibiscus tridactylites. Taxonomy (NCBI): domain Eukaryota; kingdom Viridiplantae; phylum Streptophyta; class Magnoliopsida; order Malvales; family Malvaceae; genus Hibiscus; species Hibiscus tridactylites. Next base: position 7,036,408 of record OY288280.1, on the reverse strand, counting down.
AGGAGGACTCCATTTGAGATGTATGTCTCGGTGAATAGCTATAGTTAATAAAGGCATTGGGGTAGAATCTCTTGGGTTGATGTTTATGTGTTCGTATATGTTCGGACAAGGATGGTTATATGTTGTTGTTAATGTTGTTGGATCATGTTTTGGCTTATATGAGATGGATTTGGAGATTTTGTGTTTAAATGGTTGCTTGTGTAGGAAGCATGCCTATAGAATTGGGGCTTTACGTATATGATGATAATATGTTGAATTGTTGATGCAAGTATGTCTCTTATATGTTGAATTGCATGATGGTAAAGTTTGGTGGCTTTTGGAGTATGTTTGGATGGTCAATTGCGTGTTTAAGCATGTCTTTTTCTGCATTATGTGCAAGGCGTTTCGGAACAGGGACTACCGTTTCGGAACAGATGCCCTGAATCAGCCCAGGCGTCCGAAACGGTAGACACCGTTTCGAAACGGAAAGCATTCTGTCAGCCACCTGTTTCGGTACGCGTTGCGGAACGGCCCCGCGTTTCGAAACGGGCTCTGCCAGTTTCGGAACACGTGACCGTTGGGGGCTGACAGTGGCAGTTAAATGTTTTGGAATGTTTGCATTTTGGTCCTGAAACTTGTTTGTGCAATTGTATGAGTTTGGGATGTCCGTTTAAGCTGAAATTTGGCAGAGAAGCATGAAACTTGATTAATTTTAAGTTGGTAACTTAAAATCTGGTTAAGTCCTTAAAGTTTTCAGGATTTACAGTTTGGTCCCTAAAGTTGTTAATTGTTCAATTGGGTCCCTATTTGATCTCTGATGTTTATGATCTTCGAGTATGTTGTTGTGAGATCACATCTAAGTTTAACGTGCATTTAGACAAGATTAAAAAAAAAGGTCGTTAATCAAAGTTGACTTTCGGGTTGACTTTGGTTTTCCCCGTGTGACTTTCTTAATTCGGGTCAACCGTCTGGGCCGGGTTAAGGGGGTTACAACCAATACTGATGATGATGACCACCTCGACTATCCTGCACAAGATGCTTATAACGAAGCAGCCCCACCACCAGAAACGGATGCCACTGACCAACCCATTGCTTCGTTGAAGAATAAAGGCATCAAGCACAAGGCAACCAGAGTAACACCACCAAAGTAGGACCTCAACGAGGTACCTCTGCATTGCATCTAGGATAGTTTCATTTCATTTCCTTTTCATGTATTGATCACACTATATCTCAAGTTTGGGGGGAGTAGTGTTCATAGTTAGTCATTTGCATTTGTAGTTAGAAAGAGAATTTCTCTATGGCATATCGTTTAGATTAGAGAAAGTTTTATGAATATATTGAGGATTTAGTAAAGGCGTTATTAGTCTCCCCTATGCTTAATGGGTATGCTAAACTGTGAATAAATGCTACGGCATATCTATATATGTACCCTATGCTTTGTGTTGCATTGCCTGGAAACCATACTTAAATAAATGGCATCAACATCAAATGTGAGAATGAAAGTTATCATGGGTTTTCTCAACCTATTGGTTTGAGGGTGAGATGTTTGCTCCATACTTATCAAGAGTTAAGGACGGTATGTGAGATGAGTTGACACCCCTCTAACTTTGTTTAGAATAATTGATTAATTCATACCTGGTTGCAATAGAGACCTTGTTGGGTCACGTAGGCATGCCCTCTGGCGCAACGGAATAATTAATCCGATGTAATCCAACCAAGGATACATGTACATGAACGAATCCGGGGTGAAAGGATGAAGAGTTACCTTTTAAATATCTGGAAATTTGAAAACCGAAGGTATGTCGGAATAACCACGTCAAGTAAAATCGGAATCGTCACAGGTTGGCAACGACCTCTACGGAGTCCACCCGAACAAAGTTCCGCCTCCCTAACACTTACGGATAAATTTCGACAGGTTTTAACACCTTCCAGAGAGAAGTCGAAATCCCTCCAGGGATTCCTAAGGGAGTATGAAATAGACCAGGAATTCAACCGGGACTTGCAATCGAGTAAGGGAACCTTCAGGGATTTTCCAGGGGGCAAGTAGAACACAAGAAAAATATCGAACAGCTTCTTAAATCCCTGGGATATTTCAAATTCAAGTGGGGAATCCCTAGGGGTGTTGTCGAAATCTTCAAGAGGAGGAAGAGGGATGATTTGGTTGCTAGCCCTTGTCCCTTTAAATAGTATTCAAAGACTTAATTCTAGTTGAATTTCTTAAATCCAAGTTCAACCAAATTTCATAGAATCTAATTCTACTTGAATTTGGTTTATATTAAATATACATTATATTTAATAATATTAAATGAAATATATGTATTTAATTATGTAGAATCTTATTCTACATAAAACATTGATTTAAATATATATTATATTTAATCCAAATATATATATTTTTATTATATAGAATCTCATTCTATCTTTACTTGGATTTAAATATATTAAATATATATTTTTAATTATATAGAATCTAATTCTACATAAGCTTGGAATTAAATATACATTATATAAATTCCAAATATATATTTAAATTTCTAGAATTTTATTCTATAATATTTATGTCTCTAAATATTTTCCATGCTCTAAATAATATTTGATAAATACAATATTTATCGAATATTATTCTCATTTAAGGGAGTTGCCGATTGCCCCTAACCCATAGTGGATTTTCAGCAACCTTTCTAAAATAGGGAGCATGGTTTCCAATTTTGTTTGTTTCATTCAAAGGGTGTGACCCTTGTAGGTTCATGCAACGTTAGCAGCAAAATTAGAACTGTTCTAATTTTACAAACAATGAGTCGCATCTAGCAATACATCATTGCTACCTAAGTCGCATGAAGTCATGGTTTGACTTTTCTAATTCCTGAATAAACTTTCTTTATGTATTTTATCCTTTTGTCCTTTACATCTTAGATGAACACAAGTCATGGGTTAGTCACACTTGCGTTGTCCATCTGGTGTTTCTTGATGTCTTGAGTAGATTATTATAAACGAATCTCTATGATATCTCATATCATAATATTCGAGCATGTCCATGCATTTTCTAATCTCACTCAATCAAGTGGCCGAAGATATTTTTCCCATTATGTGGGAGGGACAAATCCTTTCTTGATCAACCATATTTCACTACATAGGTCATCACGTATCCAATCATCACTCTTTATAATGTAGTCAGTTACGAAACACGTTTGACTATGTCAAAATACGTAAATCTTTATGTTGAAATCATGTTGATCTCAAGTCTAAGGATTATACATATGTTTATCATGAGCAATGTTGTGACTGTCACATAATTACCCAAGAAACATTCTCATAGCGGGTCAATCCAGTATGTTGTTCTCTAACAAATACTTATGTGTTGATTTTGACATCTCTATGTCAATTACAACACTTGTTATCAATCAACCACATATTAGTCTATATATATTATCACTGTCCATACCCATAATAATATTCGACTAAGGATTCTATTTAACAATAATTGTATTATTGTATGGACATTATTATACAATGGTTAGTTTGATGCACAAAAACATACCAAATGATAATAACGGAAATGCCATTACTTGATAAATCTAGTAAAATAGTATGTTTATTCAATCATCACATGATTGGTCTTTGGGCATACTCCAACAATCTCCCACTAGCACTAAGACCAATCATTCTCATATATAATATGATATGGCTTAGTGTAACTAACATGCTTATGCTGTGACAAAAGCTTTGTTAGGGAGTTGACAAAGTTATCAACTTTGTGCGTATGTTGTGTACTTTCACATCTCCAAGATGTAAGCACTTTAGAATATGTTTGGATTTATTGATGAGATCTGGGTTTTATTTGCTTACGCAAATGTTCCATCATAACAGAGTTATGTAGAATATAATATGCTGGGAACAATCCTTAGTTCAAAAGTGAACCCTTTAGATCCAAATCTCCTTCTTTATTGCTATGTCGACTGTAATACATTCAGCCTATGTTTTAGAGTTAGATAATGTCTCATGTTGCTAACTCGCAGTATCTTTTATTAATGCAAAACGGATTGCAATCTTTAGTTTCTTTTGATGAGTATGTCATCTACATACAATACTTAGGAAAGTAACAATGCTCCCACTAGCTCTTTTGAAAACAAGACTCCTCTTTGTTTCTAGATAAACCAAACCTTTTGATTGTATCTTCTGAAACGAATATCCCAAATTCGAGAAGCTTGCCTTAGTCTACGGATAAACCTTTGTAGCTTACATACCTTCCAAGTGTTTACTAGAGTGACGACACCTTCTGGATGTGTCATGTACACAATCGTTTCAAGTTTTCTCTTAGGAAAGTGGTTTTAACATTCCTTTATTTGATTCCGTAATCATCGTATGTAACTACTTGCAAGTGAGATTAAGATGGATTAAACAAAGCTACATGGAATATGCTTTATCATAGTCTATACTATGAAGTTTGTCGAATACTTTTAGTGACAAATCATCCTTTGTATGTTTTATCATCCATGTCGGTTTTTTCCTTTTTGAAAAACTCATCCATACCTCTTAGGTTTTACCCTTTTAGGTAACCAAAGTCTATACTTGGTTTTAAACATGGATACCATCTCATATCTCATGGCTCTTAGCCATTTCTTGAATTTTGGGCTCACGATTGCTTTCTGATAAGACCTAGTCTTTATCTTGATCCGAAAAGAAAAGTGTTTCCATGTACGGATAGTGAGAAATCCATATTTCTCAAGTATATGGTATTCTCTTAAGGATCAACACAATGGTTGTGTTTTGTTCCAATGTTCCTTGATCATTTGTGGAACATTCTCAATCTTTGGTTCATAAATTTGTTGTCTAAAATTTCTTCAAATTCCAAATTCCATTTTTTTCTTTTGTGAGAGGTAATCTATTTCGAGAGAAACTCTCGTTTGAGCAACAAACATTTTGTTCTCATTGAAAAATGAAATCCCTTAGTGATAAGTATTCTTTTTCGAGATAAACTATTATTTGAGCAACAAATATTTTGTTCTCGTTAAAGTTGAAGAAATAAAATCCCTTTGTGAGAATTAATCTCTTTCAAGATAAACTCTCATTTCAGAAACAAACGCTTTGTTCTCGTTAGGATAAACAACAAATGAAGTTTTTAAGGTTCGAACTTTGTAAACGTTTTAACATGTAAATAACCTTTAAAACTTCAATGGTATTCTAGAACAATTCTTAGTCCATATCTTTTATGGTGTTTCGAACAAAAAAATGATTAAGTATGAGAGTTGTTTTTCTAGTATGTAAAGAAGTCAAAAACAATTCTAGAACAATTCTTAGTCCATATTTGATTCTCTTTCAAAGACTTTTCGTTCCACTTGTGGGATTTAATTATGGGACAATCCCATATTCTTTGAAAGTTCATCAAACTTTAAATATTCTTGAATTTGATCTCATCAAATTACCTTAATACTTTTTATAAGCTTGAGATTAGTCATTTTTTATTTATCTTATAAATATTATTGATTTGATTAGTTTAAAGATCATTGATTCGTTGTGCCATAAGAGATTAAAAGAATAACATTTATTTAAATAATCTCAAAATTAAAAATATCTTGTCCTTACAAGATAACTAAAACTAAAACACGTGTCTATCATGATGTAGCAACTCTTGCTTTATTTCCATTCGTAAGTCCATGTCTATTATGATGCCTTCTCTTTAGAAGCCTCTGAGGTTGATGCCTCACTCGTTTTTGCTTTCTTGACTTCTTGTAGGTCTGTGGGGCAGTTTCTCTTCCAATGTCAGGTCTTGCCGCAATGGAAACATTTTACATCCTTCTTGATTTCCTTCTTAGGTTTCAATGCCTACCTTCAGACTTTGCTACCGATTTACCTTTCTTTTTGCCCTTGCGGACCATCAGAACAGGTTTAGATCCTACCTTCTTCAAGTTGATTTCAATAGTTCTCAACATGCCGAGCAACTGTGACAGTGTCTTGTTAATTTCATTCATATTGAAATTAAGGACGAACTGATTGAAACTATCCGGCAAGGATTGCAGGATGACATTAGTAGCTAATTCGTCTTTCGGCAGAAAGCCGAGCTTCTCCAACGTTTGGATGTAGCCCATCATTTTGATGATGTGAGCTCCTACGGGAGATCCCTCACTCATCTTGCAATTAAACAGAGCTTTAGAGGTCTCGTACCTCTCTTGACGAGTTTTCCCATCATAAATCTCCTTAAGATTTTGAATCATATCATAAGCTACCATGTCCTCATGTTGCTTCTGAAGCTCAAGGATCATGGAGGCAAGCATAAGACAATCGACATCTAACATGTCGTCCATGTGTTTCTTAAACTTGTCTTTGTCAGCTCTAGAAGCAGTGGCAACCGGTTCATCAGGAACAGGTTCTTCAATGAAATATTCCTTCTTTTCATGTTTGAGAACAATTCTCAAATTGCAGAACCAGTCAAGGAAGTTTATGCCATTGAGCTTATCCTTCTCAAGGATAGATCGCGGAGATAGAGTATTATTTGCCATTAATTCTACAACAAAGAAATATGCTACATAAGTTTTACTAAATTTTAAAATTTATAGATAGGTCTTTACTATAAATTTACTTCCACTATTTTCTTCAAAATTAAAAACACTCTAGTTTTAATTTCGGAAAAACGTTTCGATAGTTTTTCTAGTGAGTGAGGATCTGTATTTCACCAGTCCTAAATCAGCTTTGGCCAGTCTTTTAGGAAATGGTTATTTAGGTAAGTAACACCTTACTAATTACATCTCATGTAGTTCCTCATCTTTTGGCGATCAACTCTTGTTCTTTAAATCATCTTATGATTAACAAAACTTTTAACGACTAGGTTTTCTAATCCTATTAGAACAACCCAGCTAAGTCAATGCCAATATCTCAACCGGCGAATATCACTAGCTTATTCTTCGTGTTTAACTAAGATAGATAAATGTGACATTGCTTTGGCAAAGCTCGCATTATATCGATCAAAGCTTTAACGAGTGTAAATATTGGATGGTTAAAATAGACTTAGAATTATAGTGAGGGATTTACTTAATTATCTCATCATTTTAACATTGATCCTATCAATAGAACTATGTTTAATCATGCTTATAAAACATCCATTGCATCACATACAAGGTAAATATAAGCGGTAAATAAATATGCAATGATTATAGCCCTTCTTAACCTAAGGCGACCCATTCCAAGCCAATGGAAGGACCATTCTACTGAAGATAGAATCTGCTTCTGAAACGCCTGGTCCACCCCACCACGTTGCTATGTTGGTCCTTGCTTTATCTCCATGAGTATTTACAATTTTCAGAAACTCGCGGTACATGCGAGGGAGTGAGATGAGAAGAGAAGTACAATAGAAGATAGAGAAAGGCACGACACGCAGGCCGTATTTATAAAAACCAAAACTACAAAGGGTATGGGCTATAACCATGCCAAACAAACATCATGCAATATAACATGCATTTCAAACATCGTGCGAAAAAAGTAACGACGTGTTTACGGAGTTTTAAACTAATTATCCCTATGTTGCAGTTATTGGGCTAAAGAAGGATATCGAGGTTTCATAAACCATTTGCGTTAACGAACAAATGCACCAGGTAGGTCAAAATGAAAGAGAGGTGGCGCACTAGGCACACTTAAGTACCAGGTCTTTGATGATGCCAATCCTAGACATGCATTTTTCATAACGTCTAACCATAACTCTTTTGGATTCACCGTGAAAGATAGTTTGATAACTTTTATCAAATTAGATGTCCTTTTAGAGATTGCATAAATATATGAAACTACGAACAACTACTTGTTCTCTAGACTAACTATTAGTCTCAACATGTTAACATTTAACATTGAAGCAACCTAACATAGTTATGATTAACTCTTAATCATTTAGTGATAATCGAAATAAGCCTTTTATTAGTTGTGATACGATAAACGATAAATATCTAAATTGAATCAAACAACATGCATCTCATACATAAACATCACCCAAGAATTTAAGTCTGAATTCGTATGATACAAGTGGCTCTGATACCATTGTTGGGTCACGTCGGCATGCCCCGTGGCGCATCGGAAAAATTAATCCGATGTAATCCATCCATGATCCATGTACAGGAACGAATTCGGGGTGAAAAGATGAGAGTTACCCTTTAAAACTCTAGAAATGGAAAACCGACAGTATGTCAGAATACCCACGTCAAGTAAAACCGAAGTCGTCACAGGTTCGCAACGACCTCTACGGAGTCCACCCAAACAAAACGAACAAAGTTTCCGCCTCCCTAACACCTAGGGATAAATTTCGACAGGTCTGAACACCTTCCAGGGAGAAGTCGAAACCCCTCCAAGGATTCTTGATGGAGTCTGAAATCGACCAGGAGTTCAACCAATACATGCAATCGAGCAAGGGAACCTTCAGGGATTTGCCAGGGAGCAAGTAGAACACCAGAAAAATATCGAACAACTTCCAAGAGAGCTTTATGGGATATGTCGAATTCCAATGGGGAATCTCTAGGGGTGTTGTCGAAATCTTCAAGAGGAGGAAGAGGGATGATTTGGATGCTAGCCTTTGTCCCTTTAAATAGTATTCAGAGACTTAATTCTAGTTGAATTCCTTAAATCCATGTTCAACCAAAATTCATAGAATCTAATTCTACTTGAAATTGGTTTATATTAAATATACATTATATTTAATAATATTAAATGAAATATATATATATTTAATTATGTAGAATCTTATTCTTCATAAAACATGGATTTAAATATACATTATATTTATTCCAAATATATATATATTTTTATTATATATAATCTCATTCTATCTTTACTTGGATTTAAATATATTAAATATATATTTTTAATTATGTAGAATCTAATTCTACATAAACTTGGAATTAACTATACATTATATAAATTCCAAATATATATTTAAATTTCTAGAATCTTATTCTATAATATTTAAGTCTCTAATTATTTTCCATACTCTAAATAATATCTTATAAATACAATATTTATCCAATATTATTCCCAATTAATGGAGTTGCCGATTTCCCCTATCCCATAGGGGATTTTCGGCAACATCCCTAAAATAGGGAGTATGGTTTCCATTTTTTTGTCCGTTTCATTCGAAGGGTGTGACCCTTGTAGGTTCATGCAATATTAGCAGCAAAATTAGAAGTGTTCTAATTTTACAAACAATGAGTGGCATCTAGCAATACATCATTGCTACCTAAGTTGCATGAAGTCATGGTTTGACTTTCCTAATTCTTGAATAAACTTCATTTATGTATTTCATCCTTTTGTCCTTTATATCTTAGATGAACACAAGTCATGGGTTAGTCACACTTGCATTGTCCATCTAGTGATTCTTGATGTCTTGAGTAGATTATGATAAATGAATCTCTACGATATCTCATATCATAATATTCGAGCATGGCCATGCATTTTCTAATCTCACTCAATCAAGTGCCCGAAGATATTTCTCCCATGATGTAGGAGGGACAAATGCTTTCTTGATCAACCATATTTCACTAAATAGGTCATAACGTATCCAATCATCACTCTTTATAATGTAGTCAGTTACGACACACGTTTGACTATGTCAAAATACGTAAATCTTTATGCTGAAATCATGTTGATCTCAAGTATGAGGATTATACATATGTTTATCATGAGCAATGTTGTGACTGTCACATAATTACCCAAGAAACATGCTCATAGCAGGTCAATCCAGTATGTTGTTCTCTAACAAATACTTATGTGTTGATTTTGACATCTCTATGTCAATGACAACACTTGTTATCATTCAACCACATATTAGTCTTTATATATTATCACTATCCATACCGGTAATAATATTCGACTAAGGATCCTATTTAACAATAATTGTATTATTGTGTGGACATTATTATCCAATGGTTAGTTTGATGCACAAAAACATACCAAATGATAATAACGACAATACCATCACTTGATAAATCTAGTAAAATAGTATGTCTATTCAATAATCATATGATTCGTCTTTGGGCATACTCCAACACCATGTATAGGAACGAATCCGGGGTGAAAGGAAGAAGAGTTACCTTTTAAATCTCTAGAAACTGGAAAACCGACGGTATGTCGGAATAACCACGTCAAGTAAAATCGAAATCGTCACAAGTTCGCAATGACCTCTACGGAGTCCACCCGAACAAATCGAACAAAGTTTCCGCCTCCCTAACACTTAGGGATAAATTTCGACATGTTTGAACACCTTCCAGGGTGAAGTCGAAATCCCTCCAGGGATTCTTGAGGGATTCCGAAATCAACCAGGAGTTCAACCGAGACTTGCAATCGAGCAAGGCAACCTTCAGGGATTTGCCAAGGGGAAAGTTGAACACTAGAAAAATATCGAACAGCTTCTCATAGAGCTTTTTGGGATATGTCGAATTCCAATGGGGAATCCCTAGGGGTGTTGTCGAAATCTTCAAGAGGAGGAAGAGGGATGATTTGGTTGCTAGCCCTTGTCCCTTTAAATAGTATTCATAGACTTAATTCTAGTTGAATTCCTTAAATCCAAGTTCAACCAAAATTCATAGAATCTAATTCTACTTGAAATTGATTTATATTAAATATACATTATATTTAATAATATTAAATGAAATATGTATATTTAATTATGTAGAATCTTATTCTACATAAAACATGGATTTAAATATTCATTATATTTAATCCAAATATATATATATATATATTTTATTATATAGAATCTCATTCTATCTTTACTTGGATTTAAATGTATTAAATATATATTTTTAATTTTGTAGAATCTAATTCTACATAAACTTGGAATTAAATATACGTTATATAAATTCCAAATATATATTTAAATTTCTAGAATCTTATTCTATAATATTTAAGTCTCTAAATATTTTCCTTGCTCTAAATAATATTTGATGATGATGATGATGTAGGAATCCTTGATGCCTTTGATGGAGGAAAAATTTCAAAGGAGGATGAGATTCCAATGAAAGAAGAGGATACACAAGATCCGCCTCTTAAAGCCTTGAATGACTTGGCTCTTGAGGAAAAGGAAGTGAGCTACCCAAGGGAGTACAACTATGTCAAAAGTGGTGAAATCTTGGGTGATCCATCCAAGGGGGTAGCTAGTAGATCTTCTCTTAAACTCATGAATCATGTTTTTTTATCTCATGCATAGAGCCTAAGAACATTAAAGAAGCATTAAAAGATGATTTTTGGATTATGGCTATGCAAGAATAGTTAAATCAATTTGAGAGAAGTAATGTATGGACATTAGTTGAAAGGCCTATTAATCAATCTATTATAGGAACTAAATGGGTATTTAGGAATAAACTAGATGAGAGTGGTAACATTGTGAGAAACAAAGCAAGATTAGTTGCTCAAGGTTACACTCAAGAAGAGGGAATTGATTTTTATGAAACCTATGCACCCGTAGCTAGAATGGAAGCCATTAGAATGTTGCTTGCATATGCATGTTATCATGATTTCATCAAATGGATGTTAAAAGCGCATTTTTAAATGGTTTTATAAATGAGGAAGTGTATGTGGAACAACCACCGGGTTTTGAAGATTCAAAATTTCCAAATCATGTTTTCAAACTAACCAAAACACTTTATAGTTTAAAACAAGCTCCTAGAACTTGGTATGAAAGACTTTCAAACTTTTTGATTGAAAAAGGTTTTAAAAAAGGTAAGGTGTACACTACACATTTCATAAAAAACGTATAAAAATGACATCTTAGTAGAACAAATATATGTTGATGATATTATTTTTGGATCTACTAATGAGTGTCAGTGCAAAGAGTTTTCTAAGTTAATGCAAGGTTAATTCGAAATGAGCATGATGGGGGAGCTCTCATTCTTTTTGGGACTCCAAATCAAGCAAAGAAAGGATGGCACCTTCATCAATAAAGCAAAGTACATCAAGGATATGCTCAAGAAGTTTGGCTTGGAGAATGCAAAGCCTCAAGCCATACCAATGAGCTCATCTACAAAGCTTGACAAAGACGAAGGAGGTAAGTGCGTTGACTCTAAGTGTAACGCCCCGGTTTTGGGCTAAGAAGTTTCGGGCGTTGACCGGTTCGGTCAAAGTGCTGATCGAATATATAAGAGTGAATTTAGGAAAGCCTAGTTCGGGTTGCATTAAAAAAATATGGAAAAATGTTCTAAAATCATCTTTTAATATATAAAAGTGAACTGTGAAATCAATTTTGAAAAAAATGAGGTTCGGAAGGGTGACATTTTGGCTAGTGACCAAAATGTAATTTTTGAAAGTTGCATGACTGTTTTATAAAGGATTGAAACTTTGAATCTTTAAGGAGCTATTATTCCAAAAAGAGTTTCTCCAGATTTTTCTAAGATATTTTAATGCAAAATTCTGATTTTAAAGCTTAAGAAAAGTGGAGGGAAATCATTTTACTATTTTGTAACTAACTTTCCATTTTCTTCCAATTTTCATTTTCTCTCATTTTCTCTCAACCCAAACACTTTCTCTCCAGAGATTTACTTCTGATTTTGTCACTCAAATCTTCCTTTTCAATTCTCCTTGGATTCCTAATCATCTCTACAACAAAACCTCACCATTTGCAAGTTGTTTCATCAAGCTTTTTGGTCCTAAAAAGGAGAAATTCAAGTTTGGAGGTAAGAACGTCCTTCTCCTCTAAACTATCACTTCTTTACTGAAATTCCTAAGTTCTCAATCCTTGATTTGTGATTTGTTAAAGGCTTTTCAATTGAAATCTTGATTTTGGCTTAAAATGCAAGATTTGCTTGATTTTGGTGAAATTTTCGTGTGATCTATTTGGGTAGTGTTTTGAAGTGTCAAATTGATGTTAAATGAATGCTAAATTGATTAGAAGTTGAGGTTTAATTAATGCAATCCCGGATAGGTTGAATTTCCTAAGTTTTGCTTGAGTTTTTGGTTGTTTTTGGAGTGATCTTGGTGATCTGTTATACCTGGAGGTATAAGGACGTGTTTGTGATCATTTTGGATGTTAATTGATGTTTAAAAATGGTTAGAAGTGATGGATCTTTGCTGGGTGAAGTTTTGGAAGTGTTTGGAGGTGATTTCGGTTGTGTTTGGTAGCCGAATTGTTGGATTTGTGATGAGCAGCGAGTTGTGTTGTGTTGCTGGTGTTTTTAATGCATAATGATGCATTAAACCTATGTTGTTGTGTGCTTGAAACAGGGGAGTTTGATCCGTGAGCTTTAGAGGTGTTGCGGAAGGTTTCGGATGCTTGGAAGGCTTGTTGGCTAGGCTTGTTTTGTGTATCGGTGAGTGAAGTTGGGTTTTCAGCTTTTAAACCAAGGTTTGAAGGTTTTGGGAGCTTAGTTTAAGTCTAAACAACTTTGCTAAGCTCAAGAGTAAGTAAATGGTTTTTCGCTCTTGGTTGTGTTGTGAATTGGCTTTAAAAGCAATTGTGTTTGATGGTTGCAATGCATGTGATTTGCATGGTTTATATTCTGTTTTGAAAGCATATTTTAAGCATGGTTTAATGCTGGTTTTGAAAGCCATATGTGAAGGATGCTCAAGGTAAGAGATCCTTAGTTTTATACATTGAAAATGTGGTTTTGATGCATGGTGTTGCATGTTGTTCAATGGCATTGTGTAATGCTTTAAAACAGTGGATTGTTGATGGTAAATGATGGTTTTTGCATTATGACTATGCATGTGAATCATTGGACTAATGTGGTAAGTCGGTTGTATTGGCAAGTGATGTAAATGGTTCTTGGTTCTTTGATCGAATATAGTTAGTCGGCTATAGGATTGGGTGCACCGTGAATAAAGTCGCCTTAGAGGTGGAGTGGTTAAGAGTGAACCGGTAAACTCCCTTCAAGTATCCTAACGAGATGGTTAAGGTCATAATGGAGGTTGAATGCCCATTCGAGGAGCTTGGTTAAGCAAAGGTTATATGGTGGTTAAAAGTCCATATATGGGAACCTTGTGCTTGTTAAGATCACAATGGTGGTGTAAAGTCCATGTGTGGATCTTGTGTTGGGTGTCCCGGATCTCGTTAGTGATGTTATACAACTACCAATCGGTGAATGCAAAGGTTTTATGGTGGTTAAAAGTCCATACATGGGAACCTTGTGCATGTCAAGGTTGTATGGTGTTTAAAAGTCCATACATGGGAACCTTGGGAAAAGTTAAGGTTGTATGGTGTTTGAAAGTCCATACATGGGAACCTTGGGAAAAGTTAAGGTTGTATGGTGTTTAAAAGTCCATACATGGGAACCTTGGGATGGTGAGGTCAAATGGTGTTTAAAAGTCCATTTGGAGACCTTGGATTGGTAGTGTGTATGAAGCGTGGGGGACAACGCTTGTGATCCGCGTATCCGATTGGATGTTGAGATGAAAAGTGGATGTGGTTGATCACTTGGGAGCCAATATAATGTTCTCGATTATGATTAAGCATGAGATGCTTGAAAAGATGCATGGTTGCATGAAAAGTGTTTAATGCTTGTGAATGCATGTTTACTCGTTAAGTTGAACAAGTGTTGATTATCATTTGGTAAATGATGCATGTGTGCATGAAATCTCTTTAATGCATTGGAGTCTTGTTAAGACTTGTTTTAAAAGGGCATGTGATGATGATATTGTGGTTCATAAGTTGCCTTTGTTTAATGCATGTGTCGGATTGATTGAGTAAATGGTTTTAAAGGGGTTTCTTGCTTGGAATGATTTTCAAGTATAAGAAAGGTATGTTATGAAACGGAAGTGTTTCCAAGGTTTGAATTTAACTTTGCATATGGTGTTTATGCATGGAATATTTAAATGGATGATTTTGCAAATTGAGCCTTGAAATGGTTTCCTTAACTTGCTAAGCTAAGGGTTGGTTTTCATGTTTGAGCAATGCATGGTTAAAGCATGTTGTTGAAATGGGGTTTTCAAACTTTGCTTGGTAAACAAATCGAGTTGCTTTTCAAAGAGGTTTTATAACTCGCTGCATTGATGGTGTTTTGGTTTTGAGCATTCCTCACTAAGCATTATGTGCTTACGCTCCTTTTTGTCCATCAATGCAGATTCTTGAAATTTGGACAGCGAGAAGCAAGGGATTCAAGGAGGACTCCATTTGAGATGTATGTCTCGGTGAATAGCTATAGTTAATAAAGACAATGGGGTAGAATCTCTTGGGTTGATGTTTATGTGTTCGTATATGTTCGGACAAGGATGGTTATATGTTGTTGTTAATGTTGTTGGATCATGTTTTGGCTTATATGAGATGGATTTGGAGATTTTGTGTTTAAATGGTTGCTTGTGTAGGAAGCATGCCTATAGAATTGGGGCTTTACGTATATGATGATAATATGTTGAATTGTTGATACAAGTATGTCTCTTATATGTTGAATTGCATGATGGTAAAGTTTGGTGGCTTTTGGAGTATGTTCGGATGGTCAATTGCGTGTTTAAGCATGTCTTTTTCTGCATTATGTGCAGGGCGTTTCGGAACAGGGACTACCGTTTCTGAACGGATGCCCTGAATCAGCCCAGGCGTCCGAAACGGTAGACACCGTTTCGAAACGGAAAGCATTCTGCCAGCCACCTGTTTCGGTACGCGTTTCGAAACGGGCTCTGCCAGTTTCGGAACATGTGACCGTTGGGGGCTGACAGTGGCAGTTAAATGTTTTGGAATGTTTGCAATTTGGTTCTGAAACTTGTTTGTACAATTGTATGAGTTTGGGATGTCCGTTTGAGCTGAAATTTGGCAGAGAAGCATGAAACCTGATTAATTTTAAGTTGGTAACTTAAAATCTGGTTAAGTCCTTAAAGTTTTCAGAATTTACAATTTGGTCCCTAAAGTTGTAAATTGTTCATTTAGGTCCTTGTTTGATCTCTGATGTTTATGATCTTTGAGTATGTTGTCATGTGATCACATCTAAGGTTAACGTGCATCTAGACAAGTTTAGAAAGGAAAAAAAAAGGGTCGTTAATCAAGGTTGACTTTCAGGTTGACTTTGGTTTTCCCCGTGTGACTTTCTTAATTCGGGTCAATCGTCTGGGCCAGGTTAAGGGGGTTACATTTGGTGGTATCAGAGCTAAGTTGCGAATGCTTGGGGAAAACGGTAAGTTGTTGTGATGTGTGTTGATTTTTACCTTGTTGTGCGGTTGAAATTTGGTTGAAACACGTGTTTCTGAGCAAGTTGTTGATGTTTTCAAGCATGCTTTATGGTTATGAATCTTGGTTGAGCTTATGTGGATTTGTGCTGATGTTGTGAGTTGGTTTAATGCATGATGAAAGTGAAATGAGTATGTTATGTGGATTGTATGTTGTTGCAAGTGGATGTTGTTTGATGAAAGCATGATCGAAGTATGTTGTTTGATATGCTTGATGTTGTGATATCCATGTTCGTGTTGACTGTTATGTCATGTAATAGAGGGGGGATTCGGGATACCCATTGCCTTATTATTATAGCTATTGTGTTATTTTGGAGTTGGAGTTTGAATCCTTGCTTAAAGCTGGTCTAACTGGTTTGTTTGTTTTGTTGTGATTGTTTGTTGTTGTTAGTAGTATGGCGAAGTCATTGATAGAATGGCAGTTGGGTGAGATGGTTGCTGCCTTAGGGCAGGTTGTTAAGGCATGGAATTCACCCTTTTGTAGAGGTGTTTTGTCTCAGTCTTCTGTGCCTGGAGTTGAGGTGGTAAGGCAGGAGAAAGAAGCTGGTTCTGTGATGAAGAGTTCATCACCAGTTGCTCAAGAGGTGTTGGGAACATCTCAGGCTGTAGCAAGGGTAAAGTCAGTGGATGTGCTGGCTGTGGGATGTGCGGGTTTGCCGAAGCAGCGTTTGTTGGATTTGGGTGTTGTGGAGTATCATGGTTCTTCACCTGAGACATTTGAGGCTTGGTTGGCCAGTGTGATTCTGATTCTGGATCAGGAAGGTTGTGATTATGCTTGTAAGCTAGGAAGTGTTGTCTCTTTGATGTTGGAGGCTGCATGTGTCTGGTGGACATCTGTGGCGGTGGCGTCACATATCCATGATATTGACTGGGATTTCTTTGTATCTGCCTTTTATGAAAGGTATCTTGGAGAGAGGTTTGCAAGGGTTAAGCAATGTGAAGGTAGTGCTGTTGTGGAGCAAGTGTTGCTTGAGCAAGGAGTGGAAGCTCATCCACCGGTATGTGACCATTGTGAAAGGCGTCATGTTGGAGGTTGTTGGGGCGCGGGTGCTTGCTGGAACTGTGGTTCTAAAGTGCATGTTAAGCGCGATTGTCCTCTTGTGGTGAAGTCAGCTTCAGTGGTAGCCAAAGGGTCTCTGAAAGGTCGTGGGCACGGCCGAGGCAAGGTTCAAAGGTGGCAGAAAGAGCAGAAGGTTGTGAAGAGTTTGGGAAATGAGAATTGCTGGAAATGTGGGTCTGCTGGACATATGAGACGTGATTGTTTGGTGTTGGCTCGGAATAGCCAGGGTTCTTTACCGCAGGGAGATGGTGATGACCTTAAAGTGTTAGCTGGTGCTGCAGCGGTGCGGCAGGAGGATGATGGTTCCGCGAGGAAGAGAGCTCGTCTGATGAAGCTTCAGGGTGGTGATGTGTTTCCAGGTAACCTTTTTAAGTAATCTTTGCTCTAGTTACCTTAGTTGGGTTTTTGTTGGTTTTCCTTGCGTGGTAAGTTTAGTCTTGTTGCTAGCATGTTGGGGGTGATAGTTGTGGTTTGGAAACATCTTTTGTGAAGAAGGTTTTAGTGAGTATTTTGTGGTTAATGGTTGATGGTATGATGGAGTGATATAAGTTAGAAGTGAGGAAGGAGATTGTTCTTAGACGGATTCTGAGGATGTTATTGGAGGGTGTGAACTGGCATTCATGCACAGTTAAAATTATTGTTATATGCTATATTATATATGTGTTGGTCCATGCATACATGTGGCATGACATTAGAGGTTTTGCATACATGTACATCAGACATTGATAAGGCATGTTGGTGATCATGCATACGATGTTCACACTCGCTAATAACTAATCGAATCTGTGAGTATGGTGGTTGGGTTAGGTTGGATGATAGGTTCTTTAGAGGTTGTTTTGGTGTTGGGTGAGAGTTAGAAGTAATGGAGTATATTAAGCTAGTTGCTAGTAATAGTGAGAGTGGTATAGCCTGTTGGTAGAAGGATAGTGTTTGATGCTTAAAGAGTTTAGTGGTTTGGTGGTGAGGAGTACCGATTGAGGTTAGAATCGGTCAATTGGTTTGAATAGCTAAGTGGAAGGGGAAGTTCCTTGGTGCTAAGTGATGTTGCAGTTTAGTGGTTGTGTTCCCAAGTGCTGAGGTAGCTTAACATTTAAGTTGTTGTGGAAAGGTTGTGGTTGTAAGTGTTGGTTCTTAGCAACCTTTGAGGAGTTGAGAAGTTGTTATGTGTGTTTAGGTTGGACGAAGTTCTGGTAAGGCATGTGTTGTGGTCAAAGTTTGAAGTGGAAAAGCAATGAAAGGTCGAAGGCCAGTGTGGTTTGAAAGGATTCTTGTGAGAAGTGGTTGGCCGGTTGTGAGTATGTGAACTTCTTTTGTGGTCAGCTGGTGGTGTATGAAACGACTGGCAGAGTTGAATTGGGGTTGTGATGTAAATTTTGGATTGTGGGTGGGTAGTCCTGGTGAGTCGTTATGGTAATGTAGCGGCAGATGTGAAGGATTATCAGCATTCGTTGAGGAATTTGGGTAAACAATTGATGTTTAAGAATTTTTGCTTGTTGGGAAAATCCTTGGAAGAGGTTTGGGAGTTTGCAAGAGTTTTAGAAGCAGAGAAGTTTGCATAGTGGCTGATGGGTTTGGTTAGTGTCACTGTGTAAATAAGTCTTGGTAGTTGTGTGTTACAGTTATGTGTGCTGTAAAAGTTGAAGTTCATCAGGTTGATGTTGGGGCAGTGTCCGGTCCGGATATGTGAAAGGTCAAGTTGTGACTATCTTTGAGTGTTCTGGATTTTGTGAACAGTATGTGGTGGTGTTGAGTTGGTGGAGTTTTGTGTGAAATGTGATCAGTGGTGGTTGAGGCTTTTGTGTTGCCTTGTGTGTTGCTTTGGGAAGGTGTTGGTTCCCTTTTTGTCGGTTGAAATTTCGAGGACGAAATTTCCTAAGGGGGGAGAGTTGTAACGCCCCGGTTTTGGGCTCAGAAGTTTTGAGCGTTGACCGGTTCGATCAAAGTGCTGATCGAATATATAAGAGTGAATTTAGGAAAGCCTAGTTCGGGTTGCATTAAAAAAATATGGAAAAATGTTCTAAAACCATCTTTTAATATATAAAAGTGAACTGTGAAATCAATTTTGAAAAAAATGAGGTTCGGAAGGGTGACATTTTGGCTAGTGACCAAAATGTAATTTTTGAAAGTTGCGTGACTGTTTTATAAAGGATTGAAACTTTGAATCTTTAAGGAGCTATTATTCCAAAAAGAGTTTCTCCAGATTTTTCTAAGATATTTTAATGCAAAATTCTGATTTTAAAGCTTAAGAAAAGTGGAGGGAAATCATTTTACTATTTTGTAACTAACTTTCCATTTTCTTCCAATTTTCATTTTCTCTCATTTTCTCTCAACCCAAACACTTTCTCTCCAGAGATTTACTCCTGATTTTGTCACTC
The DNA here is from genome assembly GCA_958450335.1 of Hibiscus tridactylites. Classification (NCBI taxonomy): domain Eukaryota; kingdom Viridiplantae; phylum Streptophyta; class Magnoliopsida; order Malvales; family Malvaceae; genus Hibiscus; species Hibiscus tridactylites. The sequence continues at coordinate 7,016,881 of OY288280.1, read as the reverse complement.
AAATCTTCCGTTTCAATTCTCCTTGGATTCCTAATCATCTCTACAACAAAACCTCATCATTTGCAAGTTGTTTCATCAAGCTTTTTGGTCCTAAAAAGGAGAAATTCAAGTTTGGAGGTAAGAACGTCCTTCTCCTCTAAACTATCAGTTCTTTACTGAAATTTTTATGTTCTCAATCCTTGATTTGTGATTTGTTAAAGGCTTTTCAATTGAAATCTTGATTTTGGCTTAAAATGCAAGATTTGCTTGATTTTGGTGAAATTTTCGTGTGATCTGTTTGGGTAGTGTTTTGAAGTGTCAAATTGATGTTAAATGAATTCTAAATTGATTAGAAGTTGAGGTTTAATTAATGCAATCCCGGATAGGTTGAATTTCCTAAGTTTTGCTTGAGTTTTTGGTTGTTTTTGGAGTGATCTTGGTGATCTGTTATACCTGGATGTATAAGGACGTGTTTGTGATCATTTTGGATGTTAATTGATGTTTAAAAATGGTTAGAAGTGATGGATCTTGGCTGGGTGATGTTTTGGAAGTGTTTGGAGGTGATTTCGGTTGAGTTTGGTAGCCGAATTGTTGGATTTGTGATGAGCAGCGAGTTGTGTTGTGTTGCTGGTGTTTTTAATGCATAATGATGCATTAATCCTCTGTTGTTGTGTGCTTGAAACATGGGAGTTTGATCCGTGAGCTTTAGAGGTGTTGCGGAAGGTTTCGGATGCTTGGAAGGCTTGTTGGCTAGGCTTGTTTTGTGTATCGGTGAGTGAAGTTGGGTTTTCAGCTTTTAAACCAAGGTTTGAAGGTTTTGGGAGCTTAGTTAAGTCTAAACAACTTTGCTAAGCTCAAGAGTAAGTAAATGGTTTTTCGCTCTTGGTTGTGTTGTGAATTGGCTTTAAAAGCAATTGTGTTTGATGGTTGCAATGCATGTGATTTGCATGGTTTATATTCTGTTTTGAAAGCATATTTTAAGCATGGTTTAATGCTGGTTTTGAAAGCCATATGTGAAGGATGCTCAAGGTAAGAGATCCTTAGTTTTATACATTGAAAATGTGGTTTTGATGCATGGTGTTGCATGTTGTTCAATGGCTTTGAGTAATGCTTTAAAACAGAGGATTGTTGATGGTAAATGATGGTTTTTGCATTATGAGTATGCATGTGAATCATCGGACTAATGTGGTAAGTCGGTTGTATTGGCAAGTGATGTAAATGGTTCTTGGTTCTTTGATCGTATATAGTTAGCCGGCTATAGGATTGGGTGCACCGTGAATAAAGTCGCCTTGGAGGTGGAGTGGTTAAGAGTGAACCGGTAAACTCCCTTCAAGTATCCTAACGAGATGGTTAAGGTCATAATGGAGGTTGAATGCCCATTCGAGGACCTTTGTTAAGCAAAGGTTATATGGTGGTTAAAAGTCCATATATGGGAACCTTGTGCTTGTTAAGATCACAATGGTGGTGTAAAGTCCATGTGTGGATCTTGTGTTGGGTGTCCCGGATCTCGTTAGTGATGTTATACAACTACCAATCGGTGAATGCAAAGGTTGTATGGTGGTTAAAAGTCCATACATGGGAACCTTGTGCATGTCAAGGTTGTATGGTGTTTAAAAGTTCATACATGGGAACCCTTGGAAAAGTTAAGGTTGTATGGTGTTTGAAAGTCCATACATGGGAACCTTGGGAAAAGTTAAGGTTATATGGTGTTTAAAAGTCCATACATGGGAACCTTGGGATGGTGAGGTCAAATGGTGTTTAAAAGTCCATTTGGAGACCTTGGATTGGTAGTGTGTATGAAGCGTGGGGGACAACGCTTGTGATCCGCGTATCCGATTGGATGTTGAGTTGAAAAGTGGCTGTGGTTGATCACTTGGGAGCCAATATAATGTTCTCGATTATGATTAAGCATGAGATGCTTGAAAAGATGCATGGTTGCATGAAAAGTGTTTAATGCTTGTGAATGCATGTTTACTCGTTAAGTTGAACAAGTGTTGATTATCATTTGGTAAATGATGCATGTGTGCATGAAATCTCTTTAATGCATTGGAGTCTTGTTAAGACTTGTTTTAAAAGGGCATGTGATGATGATATTGTGGTTCATAAGTTGCCTTTGTTTAATGCATGTGTCGGATTGATTGAGTAAATGGTTTTAAAGGGGTTTCTTGCTTGGAATGATTTTCAAGTATAAGAAAGGTATGTTATGAAACGGAAGTGTTTCCAAGGTTTGAATTGAACTTTGCATATGGTGTTTATGCATGGAATATTTAAATGGATGATTTTGCAAATTGAGCCTTGAAATGGTTTCCTTAACTTGCTAAGCTAAGGGTTGGTTTTCATGTTTGAGCAATGCATGGTTAAAGCATGTTGTTGAAATGGGGTTTTCAAACTTTGCTTGGTAAACAAATCGAGTTGCTTTTCAAAGAGGTTTTATAACTCGCTGCATTGATGGTGTTTTGGTTTTGAGCATTCCTCACTAAGCATTATGTGCTTACGCTCCTTTTTGTCCATCAATGCAGATTCTTGAAGTTTGGACAGCGAGAAGCAAGGGATTCAAGGAGGACTCCATTTGAGATGTATGTCTCGGTGAATAGCTATAGTTAATAAAGGCAATGGGGTAGAATCTCTTGGGTTGATGTTTATGTGTTCGTATATGTTCGGACAAGGATGGTTATATGTTGTTGTTAATGTTGTTGGGTCATGTTTTGGCTTATATGAGATGGATTTGGAGATTTTGTGTTTAAATGGTTGCTTGTGTAGGAAGCATGCCTATAGAATTGGGGCTTTACGTATATGATGATAATATGTTGAATTGTTGATACAAGTATGTCTCTTATATGTTGAATTGCATGATGGTAAAGTTTGGTGGCTTTTGGAGTATGTTCGGATGGTCAATTGCGTGTTTAAGCATGTCTTTTTCTGCATTATGTGCAGGGCGTTTCGGAACAGGGACTACCGTTTCGGAACGGATGCCCTGAATCAGCCCAGGCGTCCGAAACGGTAGACACCGTTTAGAAACGGAAAGCATTCTGCCAGCCACCTATTTCGGTACGCGTTGCGGAACGGCCCCGCGTTTCGAAACGGGCTCTGCCTGTTTCGGAACACGTGACCGTTGGGGGCTGACAGTGGCAGTTAAATGTTTTGGAATGTTTGCAATTTGGTCCTGAAACTTGTTTGTACAATTGTATGAGTTTGGGATGTCCGTTTGAGCTGAAATTTGGCAGAGAAGCATGAAACCTGATTAATTTTAAGTTGGTAACTTAAAATCTGGTTAAGTCCTTAAAGTTTTCAGAATTTACAATTTGGTCCCTAAAGTTGTAAATTGTTCATTTAGGTCCCTGTTTGATCTCTGATGTTTATGATCTTTGAGTATGTTGTCGTGTGATCACATCTAAGGTTAACGTGCATCTAGACAAGTTTAAAAAGGAAAAAAAGGGTCGTTAATCAAGGTTGACTTTCGGGTTGACTTTGGTTTTCCCCGTGTGACTTTCTTAATTCGGGTCAATCGTCTGGGCCGGGTTAAGGGGGTTACACTAAGATTTATCGCTCTATGATTGGATCTTCACTTTACCTTACCGCAAGTAGACTAGATATAATGATTAGTGTTTGCTTGTGTGCTAGGTTTCAAGCTAGTCCTAGAGAGTCTCACCTTATAGCCGTTAAGAGAATATTCAGGTACCTTAGAGATACTCCTTGTCTAGGTATTTGGTACCCTAGAGACTCAACCGTCAACCTTCAACCTTCATGCTTATTCAAATGCGGATTACGGGGGGGTGTAAAATCGATAGGAAGAGTACTTTGGGAACATGTCAATTCTTAGGGAGTATGCTCATATCTTTGTTCTCTAAGAAACAAAGTAGTGTAGCTCTATCTACCACCGGAGCTGAGTACATATTCTTAGGGAGTTGTTGTGCTCAAGTCCTTTGGATGAAGCAACAACTCTTAGATTATGGTATTTATGTTGAAATCATACCCCTTAAGTGTGATAACACTAGTGTCATATGCTTAACTAAAAATCCCATTCAACACTCTAGAACCAAACTTATAGAAATAAGGCATCATTTCATTAGAGATCATGTTCTTAAGGAAGATGTTGCTATAGAGTTCGTTGACACCTTAAACCAACTAGCGGACATTTTACCAAGCCTTTGGATAAGGAGCATTTTTGGTCTCTTAGGAGAGAGTTAGGTCTAACTAGCCTATCTTGACTTTTTAAGACCTTTTTGTACTTAAATTGCTTGATTTCTTGAAAAAATGTCATGCTTATGTGTTTTTACTCCTAATTTCATCCATGCTTATAGTTAGGGGGAGTGTGTTTATGTTTGTACATGTTATTCCTGCTCATTCATGTCATTTATGCATATATGACTTCATGAAACTCATTTTTCTGCTATATTAGAGCCTCATTTGCACCTCCAGGCCTAGGTGTATCGAAACGGGTCCAACTGTTTTGATACGGGTGCCTTAAAAGAGTGATCTATGACTAGGGTGTTTTGAAACGCCTTAAAAGGGTTTTGAAACGATTTGCTTCTGCCAAGAAGTTTATTGAAACGAGTTTCGATACGGGTCAACATGTGAGATTCGATACGGTCAAAGCCGTATCGGAACAATCAACTAGACTCGAAACGTAAGTCAACGTTTCGGTACCCACGTTTCAGAACGATCGTGCTTGTTCCGAAACGGGTATGTGGACAACTTTAAAAGGGGTCTTTAATGATAAATTCACTTTTAATTAAAACTCTTCAAAAACCCTAACCCGATCTTTACCTATAAAAAACCCTCTAAACCTCATTATTTTTCATCAAATCTTGAGGGCTTTTACACACAAACTCAAGTCTAAGCAAGTCTCAATAATCTTGTGCAAGATTTTCCATTCATTCATCCAAAAACCTCATCTAAGGTATAGTTTCTTCTTATTCTTTTACCTTTGATTTTATTCGAATTTTAGGTTAGAAAATTTTAATTTTGTATAGATTATATGTTTTGCATCTTGGTTTTTTCAAAACATGTAAAAAATTTAAAAATCTTAAAATTTTTTGTTCGAATATATTATTTTTTACTAGTATTTTTTTTACAGTTTTTCAAAAGTTGTTTCCTCTTAATTTTTTTAAGTCTTTTTAAACCTAAATGAGATTTTTCATTGGATTGAATTCAGGATGTTCATGCATACACTTCAGTTTTTAAAATTACTTGCTCTATGTTTTTAGGATTTTTCAATGGAAAATGCTAACAAGAAACGTAAGACGGGTTAATCGAGTGAAGCTTCAGGTCAAGCCAATATACGTCCTACTCTCACCCAACTTTTTCTCAAAAGTCATCGAACTCAAGAAATGAAGGATCGTTCCTCGCACGTCAAGGAAATTGCCGCTCTTCGCGAGCGCGTTGTTGATGTCCCATTCCTCGATTTCGAGAGTTTCGCTTTTCGCTATCTAAAGCGTTTGCAAGAATGCAACTTCATGGCTTTCTTGAACATACTGAATATTATCTGCAAGCACATGGTTCTCATTTTCTACTCAAATGTTGTGCTCGTTGATAATGAAGATCACACCGAGGTCATTGGCATTGAGTCATATCTCTTGGGGAAGAAGTTTGTTATCAACATATCCTTTTATATAATGCTCTTGGGATTAAGAACGAAGGCATTGAGGATGAGACCCACTTTGGTGCTCACACTGGCTTCGTTCTTTCTTTGGATTCTCATGATCGGTTCCTACACTTGATGATTTTATGGTTCATTCGCCCCTCTAGAGGTAAATTCTCCCATGTTCGTCAAGTTGACTATTTTTGGCTAGAGTGATTTCGCCAAGGAGAACGGCCAAATCTTGTCAAGATTATGTTCGCCGAAATGGTCAATAATGTGAAGCTTCGTGAAACCGATGTTCTTAAATATTTCACTTATGGGACTATTTTGAGCTACATCTTTGGCAACCTCAACTTTGATTGCTTCTATGACTCTCTGGAACCACGTAAGAACAAGATTGGTGAATCTTCTCTCCACAAGTCCGGGTTCCACTACACTCTTGGACGATGGGAACACATTGATAGGCAAGCCCCTCCACCTCAAGTTGAGCCACCACCTCAAGATTTGAGTCGTAATAATGAAGCTTTTATTGCTTTCCTCACCGAGCGGTTCAACGCGATGGATGCAAACATGGCTTCGGGTCTTGGTGCTATCAATACTCGTTTGCAATCCGTGGAGGATCATCTCACCACCCTTGAGAATCAACATCAATTGATGGACTTATCATTCTCTACCTTATACGGTCAATGGATGACCTTTCGTCGTTCTCAAGCTAAGAACGATGACGATTCCTCAGATGTTGATGGTGACGACGACGAGGCTTAGGGTCATTATTGCATCTCATATTAGATTATCATATTAGGACTAAGTTTGCACTTTATTTTGTTTAAGCTTTTACGAACCTATGTTATGATTGCTTTGTTTGGGATTGAGCTTTAATATCTATTGCTTTAAGTTTTATGTTTGGTTATTTTAACTTTATGAATCTATATTATGTTTCCTATTACTTTTAACCGTGTTTCTTCTCTTGATGAGTCTTGTTTATTATTCTTTTTGATCTAACAAAAAGGAGAAGAAGTAATATAAGAGCAAAATTTTGTTTTAAGTCGGTTTTGAGTTGTAAAACTTGAATTTTAAATCTTTTCAAAACTTTAAAAACCCATCTTAAATTGTGGGGAAGTTAGAACGTCTTCAAAATTTCAAAACTCTTAAAAATTCTAACTTGGTTTTGTTATATCAAAAAGGGGGAGATTATGAAACCAATAAATTGATTTTGATATAACAAAAGATTTAAGGACTAAATTGAAAAATGGAAATGAATTTTTAAGTCCTCAAAACCTCTATATGTCTTTAAAAAAGAATGTTTAAGTCAAAACCTCAACTTGTAAAATATTTTCCAAGTGTTTATCAAGCCAAAACAGTCAAAACCTCAGACGTTTCGAAACGGAATTCAAACTTGGTTTTAAAATGTGACTGTTGAAGTTTTATAACTGAATTTAAAATTGTCGTTAAGGAGTATCGAAATGCTTCTAATCCGTTTCGATTCAGGCTTTGACAGTAGAAAAATGTTTCGAAACGAGTTTCGAAACGGGGTCTTAGCGTATCAAAACGATCATGCCCATTTCGGTACAATCTATTTATTACACCCCAATGGCTCTTTCTATTTTGGTATGTTTCATAACTAACTTTTGCTAAGATTTTCCCATTTCATTTTCTCTCAAAATTCCCTCAGCCAAACACATTTCCACAACAGCTTTTCTTTTGATTTTCACACCAAATTATGATATTTCAATCCTCAAATGATTCCTAATCATTTCTACATCAAATCCTCTTCATTTGCATATTGAATTTTCAAGGATTTTGGCTCTAAACAAGGAGAAATCCACATTTTGAGGTATGAACGTCCTTATCCTCTAAATACTCAGTTCTTTACTGAAATTCCCAAGTTCTCAATCCTTAAAATAAGTTTTATTAAATGTTTTAATGTTATTATCTTGATTTTGGCTTAAAACTTGAGATTTTGATCAAAACTTGAAGATTTTCGTAGAGGTTGTTTGGGCTCTGTTTTGATATGCCTTTTTAATATATTTTTATGTTTAATGATGTGTAATTGAGGTTTAATCAATGCAATCCTGAATAGGTTGATTTTCCTAAGTTTTTACTTGTGAAAATGGTGGTTTTTGGGGTGATTTTGGTGTTCTCTTATAGCTGGAGGTATAAGGACGTTATTAAGTCCTTTTTAGATGTTAATTGATGTCTAAGAATGATTAGAAGTGAAGGATCTAGGCTGGGTAATGTTGTGGAAGTGTTTGGATGTGATTTTGGTTGTGCTTGGTAGCCGAAATGTGAGTTTTGATGAGAGCAACGAGTTTAGGTGTAATGGCTGAAGATTTTAATGCATGATGATGCATTAATCCTTTGTTTTGATGTGTTTAAAACATGGGAGACATCTTCGGGTCCTTGTGGTGTTGATCCGGAGCCTTGAACGGCGTTTCGGCAAGCTTGCGAAACGGAATTGGTGAGTGAAGTTTGGTCTTCAGCTTTGAAACCAATGTTTGAAGGTTTTGGGAGCTTAGTTTAAGTCTAAGCAACTTAACTAAGCTCAAGAGTAAGTTTTCAGAGAAACTCTCTCTTTGATGAACCATAAGGTGGTTGGATGCAATGTGTTTAATTTGCATGTTTAAATTCTGTTTTGGAAGCATATTTTAGAATGTTTAATGCTGGTCTTGGAAGCCATGTGTTGAAGGATGCTCAAGGAAAGAGATCCTTGGTTTGACCTTGATAAATGTGGTTTGATGCATAGTGATGCATGATTGTTTAATGGCTTTGTTTAATGCTTTAAAACAGTGGTTTGATGATGGTAAATGATATATATTGGCAAGTGATGTGTTGGTTTAAAAGTACTTGAATCGGATAAAGTTAGCCGGCTATAGGATTGGGTGCACCGTGAATAAAGTCGCCTTGGATGTTGAGGGGTTGTAATGGTACCTTAAACTCCATCCAAGTACACTAACATGATGTCTAAGATCATAATGGTGGTTAAAATGCCATGTGTAGATCTTGTGTTGTGTGTCCCGTGTTCTCGTTAGTGATGTTATACAACTACCAATGAGTGATGTGGAGGGCTTGTGATTGTACCGTTAAACTCCATCATGGGTGTTGAGGGGTTGTGATTGTACCGGTAAACTCCACCTTGTGTGTTTCGTAGTGTGTATGAAGCGTATGGGACAACGCTCGTAATCCGCGTATCCGATTGTGTTTTGTGTTGAAAAATGGTTATTGAATCACTTGAAAGACAATATGATATGTTGATATAATGAAGCATGAGATGCTTGTTGTGTATGCATTGTTGCATGAGTAATGATGTCTATGAATTTAAAAGCCTTGTAAGGTGTTTTATAAAGTGCATTATTGCGTTGTTTCATTAAAGCATTTCTCACTAAGCATATGTGCTTACGCTCTCCTTCTTGAACCAATAATGCAGAGAATTGAAGTGCTTTAAGGGCAGCAAGGAGGTCAAGAATCCAAGAGAAAGACTAAGCTCATGTATGGTGACTATTTTTACAACACTATTAGTTTTTGGTATTTGGCAATGAGAACCTAGGTTGTGTTTTTGGGAGGTGTTTTGGACTCCCTAAGTTTGGCATGATGCCTATGATGTTTTGAATTTGTAATTGGCCATTATGATTGTAACGCCCCGGATTTGGGCTTGGAAGTTTTGGGCGTTGACCGGTTCGGTCAAAGTGTTGTTCGAATATAAAAAGGTGAAATTAGGAAAGCCTAGTTCGGGTTGCATTAAAAATATGGAAAAATGTTCTAAAATCCTCTTTTAATATATATAAGTGAACTGTGAAATCAATTTTACAAAATGAGTTTTGGAAGGGTGACATTTTGGCTAGTGACCAAAATGTAATTTTTGAAAGTTGAGTGACTGTTTTAGAAAGGATTGAAACTTTGAATCTTTAAGGAGCTATTTACCCAAAGGGAGTTTCTCTAGATTTTTCTAAGATATTTAATGTTTTAATTCTGATTTTTAAACATAAAGAAAAGTGGAGGGAAGTTATTTGCAACTAACTTTCCATATTTTCCAATTTCACTTACTCTCATTTTCTCTCAACCCAAACACATTTCTCCAGAATTTTTCCTCTGATTTTGTCATCTAAATCACTCATTTCAATTCTCTTTTGATCTCTAATCATCTCATCAACAAAACCTCACCAATTGCTAATTGGATTTTCAAGATTTTGGTTCCAAAAAGGGAGAAACTCAAGTTTGGAGGTAAGAACGTCCTTCTACTCTAAACTCTCAGTTCTTTACTGAAATTCCTAAGTTCTCAATCCTTAATTAATGTTTTATAAGTGGTTTTTGAAGTTGTGTAAAGGATCTTGGCTTAAAATGCAAGATTTGGTGGTTTTTGGTGGATTTTCGTATGATCTGTTTAAGCAGGGTTTTGAGGTGTGTTTTTGATGTTAAATGAATGCTAAATTGATTAGAAGTTGAGGTTTAATTAATGCAATCCCGGATAGGTTGAATTTCCTAAGTTTTACTTGAGTTTTTGGTTGTTCTTGGAGTGTTTTTGATGATCTGTCATAGCTGGAGGTATAAGGACGTGTTTGTGATCATTTTGGATGTTAATTGATGTTTAAAAATGGTTAGAAGTGATGGATCTTGGCTGGGTTAAGTTTTGGAAGTGTTTGGAGGTGATTTCGGTTGTGTTTAGTAGCCGAATTGTTGGATTTGTGATGAGCAGTGAGTTTAGTTGTGTTGCTGGTGTTTTTAATGCATAATGATGCATTAATCCTCTGTTATTGTATGCTTGAAACAGGGGAGTTTGATCCGTGAGCATTAGAGGTCATGCGGAAGGTTCCAGATGCTTGGAAGGCTTGTTGATTAGCCTTGTTTTGTGTATCGGTGTGTGAAGTTGGGTTTTCAGCTTTTAAACCAAGGTTTGAAGGTTTTGGGAGCTTAGTTTAAGTCTAACCAACTTAGCTAAGCTCAAGAGTAAGTAAATGGACTTTTGCTCTTGGCTTGTGTTGTGAATTTGGCTTTAAAAGCAATTGTGATTGATGGTTGCAATGCATGTGATTTGCATGTTTTAAATTCTGTTTTGAAAGCATATTTAAGCATGGTTTAATGCTGGTTTTGAAAGCCATATGTGAAGGATACTCAAGGTAAGAGATCCTTGGTTTTACACATTGAAATTGTGGTCTTGATGCATGGTGTTACATGATGTTTAATGGCTTTGAGTAATGCTTTAAAAACAGTGGATTGATGATGGTAAATGATGGTTTTTGCATTATGGTTATGCATGTGAATCATTGGACTAATGTGGTAAGATGGTTATATTGGCAAGTGATGTAAGTGGTTCTTGGTTTCTTTGATCGGATATAGTTAGCCGGCTATAGGATTGGGTGCACCGTGAATAAAGTCGCCTTTGATGTGGAGTGGTTAAGAGTGAACCGGTAAACTCCATCCAAGTATCCTAACGAGATGGTTAAGGTCATAATGGAGGTTGAGTGCCCATTCGAGGACCTTGGGTAAGCAAAGGTAGTAATGGTGGTTAAAATTCCATTTGTGGACCTTGTGCTTGTTAAGATCACAATGGTGGTGTAAAGTCCATGTGTGGATCTTGTATAGGGTGTCCCAGATCTCGTTAGTGATGTTATACAATTACCAATCGGTGATGCTAAGGTTGTATGGTGTTTAAAAGTCCATACATGGGAACCTTGTGCATGTTAAGGTTATATGGTGTTTAAAAGTCCATATATGGGAACCTTGTGTAAGTTAAGGTTGTATGGTGTTTAAAAGTCCATACATGGAAACCTTGTGAAAGTTAAGGTTGTATGGTGATTAAAAGTCCATACATGGGAACCTTTAGGAAGATAAGGTTGTATGGTGGTTAAAAGTCCATACATGGGAACCTTGTGAATGGTGAGGTCAAATGGTGGTTAAAAGTACATTTGGGGACCTTGGATTGGTAGTGTGTATGAAGCGTAGGGACAACGCTTGTGATCCGCGTATCCGATTGGATGTTGAGTTGAAAAGTGGATTTGGATTATCACTTGAAAGCCAATATGATGTTCTTGATTATAATGAAGCATGAGATGCTTGGAATGATGCATGGTTGCATGGGAAGTGCATAATGTATTGAGAATGCATGTGTGCTTGTTAAGTTTGAACAAGTGTTGATTATCTATTGAGAGTGATGCATGTGTGCATGAAATCTCTTTAGAGCATTGGAGTCTTCCTAAGGCTTGTATTTAAAGGCATATGATGCAAATGTTGATGATGAGGTTCATATGTTGCATTTGTTTAATGCATGTGTTGGTTTGATTGAATAAATGGTTTTAAATGGTTTCTTGCTTGAAATGATAATCAAGTATGAGAAAGGTATGATGTGAAGTGGAAGTGTTTTCCAAGGTTTTGAATTTAACTATGCATTTGGTGTTTATGCATTGGAAGGTTAATTTGATGTTTTGCAAGTTGTGCTTTGAAAAGGTTTACTTAGCTTGCTAAGCTAAGGGTTGGTTTTCATGTTTGAGCAATGCATGATTTTGAGCTTGTTGTTGAAAAGGGTTTTCAAACATTGCTTTGGTTTAACAAATCGAGTTGCTTTTCAAAGAGGTTTTATGACTCGCTGCATTGATGGTGTTTTGGTTTTGAGCATTCCTCACTAAGCATTATGTGCTTACGCTCCTTTTTGTCCATCAATGCAGATAAGTGAAATTGGAACAACGAGGAGCAAGGGATTCAAGGAGGACTCCACTTGAGATGTATGTCTCGGTTAATAGCTATAGTTAATAAAGGCAATGGGGGAAGAATCTCTTATGTAGATGTGTAACGAGATTGTGTATGTGGGACAAGTTTGTTATATGTTGTTAAATCATGTGGATTAATGTTGCAATGTTTGGATCATCTTATGCTTAAGTTGATTTGCTATGCCTCTTGTTTAAAAGCATGAATGAGTTTTTGAATGTGTTTGATGTGTTGGTGCACCTAGGGGTGATCATGTATCTAGATTTTGATGCTTATATGTTCCTTATGTGTTGAGTAACTTGCTGGTGTGGTTTGATTGCATTCGGAGCATGTTCGGTTGGCCAATTGTGTGTTTAAGCAAGCATTGTGCTGCATTCTGTGCAGGTCGTTTCGGAACAGTAGATACCGTTTCGAAACGGGTGGCCTGTAGTAGCCCAGGCGTCCGAAACGGGAGACACCGTTCCGAAACAGGAAGCCCTCTGCCAGCCCTCGTTTCGGTATGCGTTGCGGAACGGCCCCGCGTTTCGAAACAGGTTCTCCCTGTTTCGGAACACTTGGCCGTTGGGGGGCTGACATTGGCGGTTAAATGTTTTGAAACTTTTGCAAATTGGTCCTGAATCTTGTATGTGCAATTGTATGAGTTTGGAATGTCCGTTTGAGCTGAAATTTGGCAGAGAAGCATGAAACTTGACTAATTACAAGTTGGTAACACTAATTTGGGTTAAGACCTTATAATTATCAGATTTTGCAATTTGGTCCCTAAAGTTGTAAATTGTTCAATTGGGTCCCTGTTTGATCTCTGACGTTTATGATCTTTGAGCATGTTGTTTGAATGATCATAACTAGGGTTAATGTGCATCTAGACAAGTTTAAAAAGAAAAAAAAGGGGTCGTTAATCAAGGTTGACTTTCGGGTTGACTTTGGTTTTCTCCGTGTGACTTTCTTAATTCGGGTCAACCGTCTAGACCGGGTTAAGGGGGTTACAATGATGTTTGCTTTGTTGGTATGATGTTTTGTTGGTTTGGAATAATAGGTTGCATGCTTATAGATTGAGGTTTTCCCTAATTGATGCCATGAATATGTTTGTTGATGCAAATATGTTCCTTTGATGCATGATGACTTGTTGGCATGATTTGGGGCGTCATAGGGATGGGTTTGATGGGTCCAATGTGTGATAAACTTGATAATTTCTGCAATTCTGGGCAGCCTGTATCGGAACGGGTACTACTGTTTCGAAACAGGGGTCTGAAATGGCCTTGGTGTTTCGAAACGGGTAGAGTCGTTCCGAAACACTTTTGCTACTGCCAAGCCCTATTTCGGAACATGTTTCTAAACGGTCTCGTTTTTCAGAACGGTCAACCCCTGTTCCGAAACACTTGACCTTTGGGCACTAAATTATATGGTTTTATGTTTTGAAATCTTCACGTTTTAGTCCTGAACTTCGTTTATGCAATCGCTTGAGTTTGGGATGTCCGTTTGAGGTGAAATTTGGTAGAGAAGCATGAAACATGACTAATTTCATAATGGTATCTTAAAAATTGGTAAAGTCCTCTTAATTTCCAGAATTTGCAATTTGGTCCCTAAATTCGTATGTTGTGCAATTGAGTACCTTGTTGCTTTCCGATTGTTGTGATTTTTGAGTATGCATATCTCAAGAGAACGCTTAGGGTTAATGTGCATCTAGATAAGTTTAAAAAGAAAAAAAGGGGTCGTTAATCAAGATTGACTTTCGGGTTGACTTTGGTTTTCCCCGTGTAATCTTCGTAGTTCGGGTCAACCGTCTAGGCCGGGCTAAGGGGGTTACAGTTTTAGAATGGGTAGTTGTAGACTGTATTTATGGAGGAATGATAACATCCCAATGGCTATATTGATGAATACAACAACCTCAACGACTAGAATTCAAAGAAAAGGTATAAAAAAGACCTCTAAAAGCTTCAACAACAACTATTGATCTCCAAAGCATTATAGAAAACATCAAAGCCAAGAATTTGTGCCAAATTCCCATTATTTCTTGTAAACCCCAATTGTGAACTTTGTAATTTCCATTCCTATTTGTTCAATTGGGTTGAGTGCTTGTAAAAGGGATATATTTTGTATTGAGAGATACTAGTTTTAGCCTTCATCTTCTTTGTATTTTTTGAGTTAGGATTGGGTCAAATTTTGGGTAGAAAAATTGACCGGTATTGTAAATGTTACCTCCTTAGCCTAGAAAAGGGGAAGAACAATTAGTGGATTGTTGGAAAATCCTTAGTGAAGCTAAGGTAGTGGATGTAGAGTTCGATTGGAACTTGAACCACTCTAAATCCTCTTGTACATCATTTTTAACTTTCCACTCCACCACCAAAAGTTCTAAAAATCCAATTCACCCCTTTCTTGGCTTATATCGGTTCATTGATCCACTCAACACTCTCTTAATTGGATGATTTTATCTTGCAAAATAAAGGAAATCAATGATATTTTGTAAAGAAAGTTAAGAAATCTATTAGAAAACATTCGTTTAAGAAAACAAGATCATTACCTCAAATCATTGCTGGAAAAATGAGTGCTTGGCTGAAGAGATTTTGAGATAAAAATAAGGAGAGAAAATTTATGTCATAAGAAATACCTACCTTCTTTTTATTAAATATCTTTTAATCCTTTAATTAAAAGACTTTAAAACTAATCAAATTGAGAGAAAAAACTAGTAAAAATATTTAGGTATGTTAACTTCTTAAATATTCAATTTTTTTACCCTTTTACAAAATAGTCACTAAAAATAGGTTTACACTTTTTACATTTTGGTGCTAGGCCAAAATGTCAATTCTCCAAAAACTCATTTTCCAAAATTTATTTCACCAAAATTATTTATATATTAAATAAAGATTTTAGAACATTTTTCCATATTTTTATCATTCTCAAAAATATTTATTCCAAATTAAATCCCGAAAGTAACTCGAATATGGTTTTAATGATGTTTACCTACTATGATATGCATGATTAGCTTTGAAAGAGTCTACAAATGAGCTTATGTTGATGATACATGAGTATGAGAAATGATTTGTGAAAGGTATTTGAGAAAGCTAGAATACTAGTTTAATGTATTAAGATTTGGTTTGATTGAATGGATATGAAAAAAACAATGAGGTAACTTGGCTTATGGTATATACTGGCAAGTGACTATTGTTCTATTGTTATCGGATATAGCTGGCTAGCCATAGGTTTTGAAGTGCACTATAATAAGTCGCCTCATGTTTGTCTAGAGGTTAAGAGTAAAACATTCTCCAACATGAGTATCCCGATAGTTGAGGGGCGAAGAGTAAGCCATGCTCTCGTCGTGTGGATGTATATATTGACCGTTGAGGGGTGAAGAGCAAGCCATGCTCTCGTCGTGTGGATGTATACATTGATCGTCGAGGGGCGAAGAGTAAGCCATGATCCGGTTAACATTTGAGTGGAGAAGATTAAGCCATGCTCTGTGTAACACCCGGGTTTGGGGGTCGGGTGAAAATAATATAATATTAAAATAATGTTTTGGGCCTCGTGTTTTCAAAACAATGATTTTTATGTTGGGCTTGTTTTGGTTTTAAAACCCAATTCAATGGAATTTTGGAATTTGAGATTTGCCATCTCATTAATGGCAAAGGTGTAATTAAATGGTCTTTCATTTTAAAACCCCCGTTTTTATTAAAAGACCACTTTAAACTCAACTTCATCTTCAACATTTTTCATTTTCACGTCAAAACCCCTTTTGATATGAACCCGGTAATGTGACCCGACTCATATAGATGTGTCTGATCTTGATTCTAGTATGAAATATTCTTTGCTACGCTTTGAACTCTTAGATATCACAAAACATACATGTGAGATGAATAGCAATATAGTAAAAAATTAATGAAGAAAGGAATTGGATAGGTAATTTGGATAGTATGGTGGCTACGGATGGAGGATGATAATCATGGGAAGGTGTAAATCAAAGAAGGAGTGATGGGAGATGCTAAAGGCGACGTGGATTTGTATGGTTGCAAGGATAGCGAATTGTGACCCGCTAGCTATAACGAGCTCGGAACCAATAATATACTTTGATGGAGTCGAGGTGGAGGAGTGTGGAACGTGACCCACAAGCTATAAGAGATCTTGGAACCAAAACTATAGTAAAATGAAATGGATAGAAGACTACAAGCACAACTTGAAGCCGATAGAGTTCTCGCAAGAACAAGATGAAAGCAATCTTTCAAAGTTTATATTCTCCCAAAAAAGTCCTTACAAATGAACCTAAGCTGCCTATTTATAGTGTGGCTAGGCACCATATGAAAAGTCACACAAAAGATAGATGAATGCTCATTTAAATGCTATTGAATACAAATAAATGAAATGTTTCTTTCTTATCCCTTTGATGGATGATTTTTTCTTTAAATTAAGATGAATTTAGCCTTAAATTTGTCCAAAAGGAGTGGTGACTCTTAGGCTGCTTCATTTTGCTTGCAAATGGATAAAAGGGAATGAATGTGGACATAAGTTGAATGTAGACATCCCACACGTCCAAATCAGCTTGTCTCTTTGAATTCCTTGATGATTTTATCACTTAATTTGATGATTAAATGACATTAAACCAACCTCCATTGCTTACCCATTTGTGGAATATAATCATCCTTCAAAAAATGATAAATAAAGGCCTTAAATGCATAATTTGAATGCTGATTATTACATGTCCCTTCTCTTGAACGTGAATGGCCTTCATTGGTTCATAATTTCAACCTTGAATATGTGAATTATGAAGCTTAAATGCTTTGTTACTTTAAGAAGATGAACGGCCTTGAAAAGATGAAAAGAATTCAGCCTTGAATTGCCTTCAATTGCCTTGTTTGCATGAGTAAAGATGGTCATCAATGACTTGTTTCCAAGTTGAATTTGAAAAGTCTCTTCTTTAATCCACATGTCACATGAACCTAGACACACACAAAGGATTTGTTCAAACTTATAATAATAGATGCATGAAACAATTAAAGAGTTTGTTAATTGAGTGAACTAGTTAAATGAATGAACTAGTTTAATTAAAGAACTAACTTTATTAAATTTAACTAAATGCATGAATGAAGTAGTTTAACGAATGATTTAAGATACATAATTAAACTACTTCCTTAAATGAACTAAAACTATAAATGAAGTGCATGCTTTAATGACCAGCACACTTTATCAATGCAATGGAAGTTTGAAACACTTAAATTCTCATGCAAATGCATGCATGAGCAAGGTAAGGAATTTCTCCCTTATTATTTCTTCTTTGTCACGTTCATGGCTTGTTGTAAACAAGCTTTCCATGGCTGATTGAAACTCCTTGGCCCGTGCACGTTTAATGAGGCAACTTGGGTACTTCTCCGGGTCCTTGTTCTTGATGGTCATATCACCTTCCCCCTCCAAGTTCACTATTTCATCATCTCTTTTGATTTTTGTTGGTGATTTTCGCAAGGTAATCTCGTTTTTTACTTGTCCTCCTTTCCCTCTACAAGCTAGTACCCTTAGTTTTCATTATTGTTCAAGATTTTGGAACTTGGAGTTTTTGAGTTTTTTATTATAAATGCTATCTTTATTGTCTTAAACCTAAGATTTTTATTTGTTGAGGTTATGTGAGTTATTTATAATCTATAAGGTCCAACATATATGAATTTTAAAGGGTTTTATAAGGATTTTCGGATTTGGGTTTTGAGGGGTTCTTGGAAGGGTTTTATGGTCAGTTTTGGGTATGTTTGATGTTGGAAATTGGGAGCTGATGGTTATACTATGTTTGGGTAGTGTTTTGAACATGTTTAAGAGTGCTTTGGATGGTTATATTGCTGATTTTTGCTGGGTTTTTGTGGAAGTACGAAAATGAGAATTTGCATAATGAATTAGGCTTTGAATTGTAAGGATTGTAGTGGATTCGTGTGTTGATGTTAAACTTTGGATTTGTGGCTGATTTGAGGTTAATGTATTGTTTTTGAATGGTTAGAAGCAAGAAAAATCAATGGAGAAGCTTCAGGCTCGAATCCGGAGACTTGGATGCTTGGTAGGCTAGTCGGCTTGTGCTAAATGGAGTGGTCGATGAGTGGTTACTGTTTTTTTAAAGGGTTTTTAAATATTGGTTCAAGCATGTGGACCTAGGTTGGGCTTGGTAAACCCACCTAGAGTTGAGATTAGAGTGGTAGCCTAATCTCAAGCTTAGTTCAGGAAACTTTTGGTTGAACTTCTAATTGCTTGTTATGCCTCTTGTTTATTTGTGTTTATGGTAGTTATGTATATTGTGTTAGACATGTTGTTAAGGCATGGTTTGATGCATTGTTATGCATGTGGTTTGGATTGTGAATTCTGCATGATGGTGATCATGGTGAGTACGTGCTAACCACGGAAGTGGTTATGAAATGATGTTGTGGATTGTGTATAATATTGGCACTAGTATGCTTGGGTACAATGATCGATCATTAGGATGTTTAGTGTGCACACGAGAGTCAAATGCGCCCGTGGTCTTGGTGACGGTGGTAATCAAGATGGAGTACGGGTTCGCCCGAAAATCTTCATATGTATATTAGTCGGTGATGAGGGGAATCCTATCGATGGGGTGTGAGGATAAGTGGAATCCCCTCTATAACCCCCTTAGCCCGGCCTAAACGGTTGATCTGAACTACGAAGATTACACGGGAAAACCAAAGTCAACCCGAAAGTCAACCTTGATTCACAACCCTTTTTTCTTTTTAATCTTGTCTAGATGCACATTAACCCTAGTGAGTTCCCATAAAACTTATTTGAGGAAGGCACAACGATCGGATAACAAACAGGGACTCAATTGCACTTATTACAAGAATAAGGACCAAAATGTAAATTCTGTAAATTAGAGGGTCTTTACTGATTTTTATGTTACCAATATGAAATTAGTCGTGTTACATGCTTCCCTATCAAATTTCACTTTACTTGGACATCTCAAACTCATACAATCGCAAACTCAACTTTTGGGACTAAAATGTAAAGCTTGCAAACTTCAGTACCATTCAAATCAGTGCCCAACGGTCACATGTTTCGAAACACCCACCTGCCGTATCGAAACACGGGATAGGAACGGCGTTGACTGTTTCGATACGCGGGTTGGTTCCGAGACAAGGCCTTCAAGTAGCCAAAACATTTCGGAACAGCCTCCAGCCGTTTCGAAACATGAAGGCCATTACAGACCCCCGTTTCGAAACGACAGGGAGTGTTCCGATACGGTTTGCCCAGAAGCTGCAGATTTTGCTGGTTTTTCATACATAAATCCATTCAAACTCATCCTAATGACTTCCCAAACATACCAACAAGTCATCAAACATATAAGGTGCATGTTTAGAACTCCTACACACATTCATAGAATCAAACATGAAATTTCACATGTCTAGAGGCATGCTTCCTATTATCCAAAACCAAGTAGGCAAACAAACTTCAAATCAAGCATTTAAAGGCCATTTACAACTCAAACCAACAAAGGTAACATGTCACAACCTTAGGGAGTCCAACACATCTCCCAAAACAAATCTTAGGTTCCCATTGCCAATTTATCAAAACTAATAGTGTATGAAAACATCACCATACGTGAGCTTGGATTTCCTAAGATGCACTTAGCTTCCTTGATGCCCAAAGCACCTCAATTATCTGCATTATTGGTAAGAGAGAGCGTAAGCACAAATGCTTAGTGAGGCATGCTCTAAACAAAACCATTACAATAATGCAATTTTAGAAAACACTTTTAACAAGGCTTTTAAACCACATGCACATCTCTTTCTCATGCTACCTTGCATCTTTTTCAAGCATCTCATGCTTCATTACATTCAATACAATTAATTGGCTTTCAAGTGATAGTTCATAACCATTTCAACAAAAAACACAATCGGATACGCGGATTACAAGCGTTGTCCAACACGCTTCATACACACTACCAGACTACACAAGGTTCACACTCAAGAGCAATCCCTCCATTGATGTGACACCCGTGGTGGAGTATAACGGTACAATCACAACCCACCAACATCACTCACCTGTAGTTGTATACTTCCACTAACGAGAGTAAGGGACACACGACACAAGATCCACACATGGAATTTACAACCACAATTGTGATCTTACCTCAATCGTTATGGTACTTGGATGGAGTTTACGGTACAATCACAACCCCTCAACATCCAAGGCAACTTTACTTACGGTGCACCCAATCCTATAGCCGGCTAACTATATCCGATTCAAGTACTTTAAAACCATTTCATCACTTGCCAATATACATCAAATACCATCATCAATTCACTGTTTTAAAGCATAAATCAATGCCACTTATCATCATGCATCACTATGCATCAAAACCATATTAATAACATGTCAAACCAAGGATATCTTACCTTGAGCATCCTTCAATACATGGCTTTCAAAACCAGCAATAATCATGCTAAAACATGCTTTCAAAATAGTAATTAAACATGCATTTCATATCCAATGCATCAAACCACAATTTAGCACATCCGAGGGATTTTTTCTGAAAACTTACTCTTAAGCTTAGCTAAGTTGTTTAGACTTAAACTAAGCTCCCAAAACCTCCAAATAATTGTTCCAAAGCTGGAAACCAACTCTACTCACCAATTTCGTTTTGCTAGCTTGCCGAAACGCCAATTAAGCTTATGGATCTACTCCAAAAGTGTCTGCAGATGTCTCCCCTATTTTAGACACATCAAAGCAGAGGATTAATGCATCATCATGCATTGAAATCTTCAGCCAACACTCCTAAACTCGTTGCTCTACTCAAAACCAACATTTCGGCTACCAAACACAACCGAAAACACCTACAAAACTCTTCCAAAACTTAACCCAGCCAAGATCCATCACTTCTAACCATTTCTAAACATCAATTAACATCCAAAATAAACCTAAACTCGTCCTTATACCTCCAGCTATAACAGATCACCAAGAACACCTAAAAAACCACCATTTTCATAAGCAAAAACTTAAGGAATACAACCTATTCGGGATTCGATTGATTAAACCTCATTTCTAACATCATTAAACATCCAAAATACATTAAATAATCATCTCAAAACAGAGCCCAATCCATTACAACGAAAATCTTCAAGATCACTTCCAAATCTTGAGTTTTAAGCCAAAATCAAGTTTCTAACATTAAATCCATTTATAAAACTTTAATTAAGGATTGACAACTTGGGAATTTCAGTACAGAACTGAGTATTTAGAGAAGAACATCCTTACCTATAAATGATGATTTCTCCTTGACTTGGGCCAAATTCCATTACAATTCAATGTGGAAATAAAAAGAATTTGATGTAAGATTGATTATGAACCAATAGATGATGTAAATCTCATCAATTGTAGTGAAGATCAATGTGAATTTTTCTGGAGAAAAAGTGTTTGGATGATGGGATTTTGAGAGAAAAAGAAATGGGAGAAAATTAGGAAAAAGTAATTATGGAAATCCAAAAAGTAGTTTCCCTTTTCTTTTTATTTAATTAAACATTAATTAAATCACCCAAATTAAGGAAAAATCTAAAGAAAAATTTTTGGGTAAATTAGCTCCTTAAAGATTCAAAGTTTCAATCCTTTACAAAACGGTCACTACTAAACTTTGCAAAAATCGCATTTTGGTCACTACACTGAAATGTAGCATTTCCAAACCTAATTTTGTAAAATTGATTTCATCATTCCCTTATATATATTAAATGAGGATTTTTAGATATTTTTCTATATTTTTAAAACATCCCGAACTAGACTTTCCCTAAAACCTCATTTTATATTCGAACCACCTACCAAACCGGTCCGATTCAGATCCTGAACTTCTAAGCCCAAAATTGGGGTGTTACAACTCTCCCCCTCTTAAGAAATTTCGTCCTCGAAATTTACCTGGAGGAAAAAGGTAAGGAAACTGCTTCTTCATGTCATATTTTCTTTCCCAAGTGGCTTCCTCAACACCATGATGCCTCTACAACACCTTAACCAACTCAATGGTCTTACCTCAAAGAATTTTACTGTCCGAATCCAGAATCTCAATCGGCTCCTCATCATTGGTCAAATCTGGATTCAACTCTACTTCCTCCACAAGTATAACATGCGAATGATCCGATCTATACCTCTGAAGCATAGAGACATGAAACACATCAAGTATCTTTTCCAACTCCTGCGGTAACCTCAACTTATACGCAACAGGACCCACACGTTCAATCACCTCGTATGGTCCAATATACCTAGGGCTCAACTTACCCTTCCAGCCAAACCTCATCACCTTCTTCCAAGGTGAAACCTTCAAAAACACACGGTCACCCACCGCAAACTCAATCTCTTTACGCTTTAAATACACGTAAGACTTTTGTCGATCAGAAGCTGCCTTCAACCGCTCACAAATGAGCTTCACCTTCTCGGTAGTTCCTTTCAACAAAGCCGATATTGAAACCAACTTCTGACTTATCTCAGCCCAGCAAAGAGGAGTTTTGCACTTCCACCCATATAAGGCTTCATACAGTGCCATTTGAATACTTACCTGGAAGCTATTATTATAAGCAAACTCCACCAAAGGCAAATGCTTCTCCCAAGAGCCTTGAAACTCAATCACACAGCACCTCAACAAATCCTCAAGCATTTGGAAGACACGCTTAGACTGTCCATCCGACTGTGGATGATAAGAAGTACTAAAATTCAGCCGCGTACCCAAATCTTGATGCAAACACACCCAAAAACGCGATGTGTACCTCGAATCTCTATTCGACACTATAGACTTTGGCACACTATGCAATCGCACAATCTCAGCAATGTACAACTCTGCAAGCATATCTAAAGTATACGTAGTATGCACAGGTAAGAAATGTTCACACTTCGTAAGGCGATCTACAATCACCCACACCGAATTCTTCTTCGATGGCGACAAAGGCAATCCAGACACAAAGTCCATGGTGATTCTCTCCCACTTCCATTCAGGGATCCTCAACAGTTGCAACAACCCTGAAGGAAACTGATGTTCAGTCTTAAGCCGCTGACAAACCATACATTTACTCACATACTCTGCAACATCTTTCCTCAAACCCACCCAATAGTACTTATCCTTTAAATCACGATACATCTTTGTACTACCAGGGTGCATAGCAAAAGGACTACTATGATCTTCAGACAGAATAGTGTGCCTCAACTCCGCTTCATTTGGCACTACTATCCGACTCCCAAAACACAGATACCCATCATCATTAAAACAAAAATCCGATGGTCTACCCTCAGCAATATCCTGAACATGTGGCACCAAAGAATCATCCAACAACTGCTTATCCTTTATCAACTGAACCAGAGATGGTCTCACTTGCAATTCAGCCACAAGACCTCCATCTTGCGAAATGCTCAAGCTAGCAAACATAGCCCTTAGCTCTACTGCCACGTTCCTACTCACGGCATCCGCTACAACATTAGCTTTTCCCGTATGATACTCGATCGTCAAATCGTAATCTTTTAGCAACTCCACCCAACGTCGTTGCCTAAGATTCAACAACTTCTGAGATATCAGATACTTCATACTTTTATGATCCTTGTACACAGTACACTTCTCACCATACAGATAATGTCTCCAGATCTTCAAAGCAAAAACCACCAGAGCTAACTCAATATCATGCGTAGGATAATTGTGCTCATGCACCTTCAACTGTCGCGATGCATAAGCCACCACATTACCCTCATGCATTAGCACACACCCCAAACCAACATAGGATGCGTCGTTGTACACCACAAACTCTTTTCCTGATTCAGGTTGAACCAAGATAGGAGCTTGCATCAATGCTGCCTTAAGCTTCTCAAAAGCTTGTTGTCTCGCTTCCGTCCACTCATGTAACCCCCTTAGCCCGGCCTAGACGGTTGACCCGAACTACGAAGATTACACGGGGAAAACCAAAGTCAACCCGAAAGTCAATGTAACCCCCTTAACCCGGCCTAGACGGTTGACCCGAATTAAGAAAGTCACACGGGGAAAACCAAAGTCAACCCGAAAGTCAACCTTGATTAACGACCCTTTTTTTTCTTTTTAATCTTGTCTAGATGCATATTAGTCCTAATTGTGATCACACAAACATCATACTCAAAGATCACAAACATCAGAGATCAAACAGGGACCCAATTGAACAAATTACAACTTTAGGAACCAAATTGAAATTTCTGATAATTAAAAGGACTTAACCCAAATTAAAGTTACCAACTTGAAATTAATCAGGTTTCATGCTTCTCTGTGAAATTTCAGCTCAAAAGGACTTCCCAAGCTCATGCAATTGAACAAACAAGTTTCAGGACCAAAACGCAAACAATTCAAAACATTTACAAAACATGCTTTAAATCAACCTTTGCACATGCTCAAAAGCATACTTTAAACAAGCAATCTCATGCTTAAACATAAACATACATGTCATATTGGCTCAAGTGATACATTCCATTTCTTAAAACAAGTTCATCAACTTCCCAAGGACTTTTAAACACCTTGGCCCCAAGGACTTTTAAACACCTTGGCCATGGACTTTTAAACACCATGAATAAGGACCACACAAGGACTTTTAACCACCTTTGTGTCCAAAGCTTGAATCACCCCAAGGACTTTTAAACACCTTGGCCCCAAGGACTTTTAAACACCTTGGCCCCATGGACTTTTAAACACCATGGCCCCATGGACTTTTAAACACCATGGAAAGGATCACCTAAGGACTTTTAACCACCTTAGTGTCCGCAACAAGAATCATCCAAGGACTTTTAACCACCTTGATGTTCTTAAGTAACAAGGCTCACTCAAGGACTTTTAACCACCTTAGTGACCTTAACCTTTTCAAAACATCACTTGCCAATATACATCATTTTCATCATTCAATTCACTGTTTTAAAGCATTAAACCAAGCCATATTCATCATGCATTTAAAAGCATCAAACCACATTTCATCAATGTACAAAAGCAAGGAACTCCTACCTAGAGTTTCCTTCAACATATGGCTTAAAACATCAGCAAATACCATGCTAAAACATGCTTTCAAAACAGTAATTAAAACATGCAAATAACCATTTTGCATCACAACAAAATCATGGCCACCACTAGAGAGTAATTCCGAAAACTTACACTTGAGCTTAGCAAAGTTGTTTAGACTTAAACTAAGCTCCCAAAACCTTCAAACCTTGGTTTAAAAGCTGAAAACCCAATTTCCACAAATGCACTCACCGATTTCCACTTTGCTTCAAGCCAAAGCTCCAAATCAAGCTTCCAGATCAACAACTCTTGGATCCAAAGATGCCTCCCCTGTTTCAACACATCAAAGCAGAGGATTAATGCATCATCATGCATTAATTGTTTCAATGAAAGCACCTAAACTCGCTGCTCTCATTCAACCTCCATTTTCAGCCACCAAACACAACCGAAAATGCATCCAAACCACTTCTAAACCATGCCCAGCCATAAACCAGCAAAACCACACTTCCATAAACATCATATAACATCTAAAAACAACCTATTAACATCCTTATACCTCCAGCATCAACAGATCACCAAGATCACCTCAAAAACAACCTTGAAACACAAGCTAAACTTAGGAAACTCAACCTATCCGGGATTGCATCAATCAAAACTCAATTCCTTATCAATTTAGAGATCATTTAACATCAAAAACACCTCTCAAATCACAGATTAATCATATCTAACGAAAATCATCAAAAATCATCAAAATCTTGCATTATAAGCCAAGATCCATTTCACCACTTAAAAACCTTTAATTAAACTTCAATTAAGGATTGAAAACTTAGGAATTTCAGTAAAGAACTGATAGTTTAGAGGAGAAGGACATTCTTACCTCCAAACTTGAGTTTCTCCTCTTTTTGCAATCAAAATCCTTGTTGAAACAATTAGCAATTGAAGAGGTTTTGAAGAAACAATGATTAGGAATCAAATGAGAGTTGAATGGAGGGATTTAGGTGAAGAAATCAGATCCAATTCTCTGGAAAAGTAGTGTTTGGGTTGAGAGAAAATGAGAGAAAGAAAATTTAGCAAAGTTGGTTACAAAATCCAAAAATAGCCAAATGGCTTCCCTCCAATTTTAATAACCTTTAAAATCAGATTTTAGACTTAAAATATCTTAGAAAAATCTGGAGAAACTCCCTTTGGGTAAATAGCTCCTTAAAGATTCAAAGTTTCAACCCTTTATAAAACAGCCACCAAACTTGCAAAAATTACATTTTGGTCACTAGCCAAAATGTCACACTTCCAAAACTCATTTTCCAAAATTGATTTCACAGTTCACTTAATTATATTAAAAGATGATTTTAGAACATTTTTCCATATTTTTAATGCAACCCGAACTAGGCTTTCCTAATTTCACCTCTTTAGATTCGAACAGCACTTTGACCAACCGGTCAACGCCCAAAACTCCTAAGCCCAAAACCGGGGCGTTACAGTTAACCTTGATTAACGACCCTTTTTTTCTTTTTAATCTTGTCTAGATGCACATTAACCCTAAGCGTACACTTGAGGACCAAAATGTAAATTCTGGAAATTTGAAGGTATTAACTAATTTTAAGGTTACCAACATTTAATTGATCATGTTACATGCTTACCTGTCAAATTTCACCTAAAACAGACATCTCAAACTCAAGCAATTTCAAAAACAAATTTCAGGACTAAAATGTAAAGCTTACAAACCTCAAAACCATTCAAATCAGTGCCCAACGGTCACCTATTTCGAAACGGGGTTGACCGTTTTGAAACACAGGTTCGTTCTGAGACATGTATCGAAACAGGGCCTGGCAGTGGCCAAAATGTTTCGGAACGACCTCTACCTGTTTTGATACTCGAAGGCCATTACAGGCCCCCGTTTCGAAACGCTAGTGCCCGTTCCGATACGGATTGCCCAGAAAGTGCAGAATTTGCTGGTTTAACATGCATTTAACCACTCAAACACATCCTAATGACTTCTTAATCATGCCAAAAAGTCATCATGCATTTAAGGTACATGTTTGCAACATTAAAACACATTCATGGCATCAATTAGGGAAATCCACAAGTCTATAGGCATGCATCCTAATAACCAAACCAAACAACCATCAAAGTATCAAAAACAAGCACCAAAATGGCCATTTACAAATCCAAAACATTTAAGGCATCATGCCACAACTAGGGAGTCCAAAACATCTCCCAAATCACAACCTAGGTTCCCATCACCATACATGAGCTTAGCTTTCCCTTGGATTCTTAGCCTCCTTGCTGCCCTCAAACACCTCAATTATCTGCATTATTGGTTCAAGAGAAAGAGCGTAAGCACAAATGCTTAGTGAGGCATGCTCTAAAGAAACAACACAATAATGCATCTATAAAACACCTTTTTCAAGGCCTTTTCACACATAAACATCATTTCTCATGCAACAATGCATACACAACAAGCATCTCATGCTCCAATAACATCAACATGTCATATTGGCTTCCAAGTGATAAACCATAACCATTTACAACACAAAACACAATCGGATACGTGGATTACAAGCGTTGTCCCATACACTTCATACACACTACCGAACACACAAGGTGGAGTTTACCGGTACAATCACAACCCTTCAACACCCGTGATGGAGTTTACGGTACAATCACAACCCCTCAACATCACTCATCGGTAGTTGTATAACATCACTAACGAGAACACGAGACACTCAACACAAGATCCACACATGGACTTTTAACCACCATTGTGATCTTAGACATCTCGTTAGTGTACTTGGATGGAGTTTACGGTACAATTACAACCCCTCAACATCCAAGGCGACTTAATTCACAGTGCACCCAATCCTATAGCCGGCTAACTATATCCGATTCAAGTACTTTAAAACCAACACATCACTTGCCAATATACATCATTTACCATTAACAACCCACTGTTTTAAAGCATTAATCAAAGACATTAAACCATCATGCATCACTATGCATCAAAACCACATTTATCCATATCAAACCAAGGATCTCTTACGTTGAGCATCCTTCAACACATGGCTTTCAAAACCAGCATTTATCATGCTAAAACATGCTTTCAAAACGGAATTTAAACATGCAAATTAAATACACTGCATCCAACAATCTCATGGTTCATCAAAGAGAGAATTTTCCCGAAAACTTACTCTTGAGCTTAGTTAAGTTGATTAGACTTAAACTAAGCTCCCAAACCTTCAAACATTCAATACAAAGCTGGAAATCCAACTCCACTAACCAATTCCGTTTCGCAAGCTTGCTGAAACGCCGATCAAGCCTCCGGATCAACACCACAAGGATCCGAAGATGTCTGCCATGTTTTAAACACATCAAAGTAGAGGATTAATGCATCATCATGCATTAAAATCTTCAGCCAAAACACCTAAACTCGCTGCTCTCACCAAAATTATCATTTCGGCTGCCAAACACAACCGAAATCACCTCCAAACTCTTCATCCACATTACCCAGCCAAGATCCATCACTTCTAAACATTCCTAAACATCAATTAACATCCAAAAAGAACCTAAACTCGTCCGTATACCTCCAGCTATAACAGAACACAAAGATCACACCAAAAACCACCATTTTCACAAGCAAAAACTTAGGAAAATCAACCTATTCGGGATTGCATTGATTAAACCTCAATTACACATCATTAAACATCCAAAATACATTAAAAAGCCATCTCAAAAAAGAGCCCAAACAATCACCACGAATTTCTTCAAGATTTGTTCCAAATCTTGAGTTTTAAGCCAAAATCAAGATTGTAACGCCCCGGTTTTGGGCTTAGAAGTTTTGGGCGTTGACCGGTTCGGTCAAAGTGCTGTTCGAATCTAAAAAGGTGAAGTTAGGAAAACCTAGTTCGGGTTGCATTAAAAATATGGAAAAATGTTCTAAAATCATCTTTTAATATATATAAGTGAACTGTGAAATCAATTTTACAAAATGAGGTTTGGAAGGGTTTCATTTTGGCTAGTGACCAAAATGTAATTTTTGAAAGTTGCGTGACTGTTTTAGAAAGGATTGAAACTTTGAATCTTTAAGGAGCTATTTACCCAAAGGGAGTTTCTCCAGATTTTTCTAAGATATTTTAATGTTTAATTCTGATTTTAAAACAAAAGAAAAGTGGAGGGAAATCATTTTGCTATTTTGCAACTAACTTTCCATATTTTCCAATTTTCCTTTTCTCTCATTTTCTCTCAACCCAAACACTTTCTCTCCAGAGATTTCCTTCTGATTTTGTCACTCAAATCTCTCTTTTCAATCCTCTTTTGATTCCTAATCATCACATCAACTAAATCTCACCATTTGCTAGTTGATTCATCAAGGTTTTTGGTTCTAAAAGTGGAGAAACTCAAGTTTGGAGGTAAGAACGTCCTTCTCCTCTAAACTATCAGTTCTTTACTGAAATTCCTAAGTTCTCAATCCTTAATTGGTGTTTTATAAATGGTTTTTAAGTTGTGTAAATGGATCTTGGCTTAAAATGCAAGATTTGGCGATTTTTGATAGATTTTCGTTTGATCTGTTAAAGCTGTGATTTGAGGTGTTAATTTGATGTTAAATTAATGTTAATTTGATAAGGAATTGAGTTTTGATTAATGCAATCCCGGATAGGTTGAATTTCCTAAGTTTAGCTTGTGATTCTTGGTTGTTTTTGAGGTGATCTTGTGGATCTGATGTTGCTGGAGGTATAAGAATGTTATTAGGTTCTTTTTAGATGTTAGTTGATGTTAAAGGATGTTTAGTTTTGATGGTTTATGGCTGGGCTTTGTTGAGGAGTTGTTTGGATGCATTTTCGGTTGTGTTTGGTGGCCGAAAATGGAGTGTGGATGAGAGCAGCGAGTTTAGGTGCTTTCATTGAAGCTATTAATGCATGATGATGCATTAATCCTGTGCTTTGATGTGTCTAAAACAGGGGAGTCATCTTTGCATCCAAGTGGTGGTGATCCGGAAGCTTGATTTGTGCTTCGGCAAGAGGCGAAGTGGAATCGGTGAGTGAAATTGGGTTTTCGGCTTTGAAACCAATGTCTTGGGAGCTTAGTTTAAGTCTAAACAACTTTACTAAGCTCAAGTGTAAGTTTTCGGAAAAACTCTCTAGTGGTGGCCATGGTTTGGTTGTTGTGCAATGTGGTTTATTGCATGTTTTAAATTCTGTTTTGAAAGCATGATTTAGCATGGTTATTGCTGATTTTGTAAGCCATATGTTGAAGGAAGCTCAAGGTAGGAGTTCCTTGTTTTTGAACATTGATTAAATGTGGTTTGATGCTTTAAAATGCATGATGAATATGGCTTGGTTAAATGCTTTAAAACAGTGGATTATTTGATGATAATGATGTATATTGGCAAGTGATGTTTTGAAAAAGGTTAAGGTCACTAAGGTGGTTAAAAGTCCTTGAGTGAGCCTTGTGGATTCTAAGAACTTCATGGTGGTTAAAAGTCCATGATGATTCTTGTTAAGGTCACTAAGGTGGTTAAAAGTCCTTGAGTGAGCCTTGTTACTTAAGAACAACAAGGTGGTTAAAAGTCCTTGGATGGTTCTTGTTAAGGACACAAAGGTGGTTAAAAGTCCTTGTGTGGTCCTTGCCATAGTGTTTAAAAGTCCATGGGCCAAGGTGTTTAAAAGTCCTTGGGGCCAAGGTGTTTAAAAGTCCTTATGGTGAAACTTCTAAAGGACACAAAGGTGGTTAAAAGTCCTTGTGTGGTCCTTGTCAATTATAAGATCACAATGGTGTTTAAAAGTCCATGTGTGAGTCTTATGTTGATCTTGTTTTTAAAAGATGGAACTTATCACTTGTGGCCAATATGACATATAATGATATGGAAGCATGTAATGCTTGTTTAAATTGCTTTGAGCATGAGTAAATGATGATTTGAAGTATGATTTATAAAGTGTTTTATAAATGCATTATTGAATGGTTTTGATGAGCATTCCTCACTAAGCTTTTGCTTACGCTCCCTTTCGTTTTTCTTAAACCAATAATGCAGATCGTTAAGGTACTTTGAGGGCAGCAAGGAAGGCAAGCATACAAGTGGAATTAAGCTCAAGTATGGGAAGGTTTTCTTAAACACATTTTAGCTTTTGGGCATTTGGCAATGGGGGACCTATGTGTATGTTTTTGGGAGATGTTTTGGACTCCCTAAGTATGTTTAATGTTGCTGGAAATGCTGGATTTGTATTTGGTGTTTATGTGCTTGGTTTAGAAGGCTTTATGCTTGAAAGGTTTGCTTGTGTAGGAAGCATGCTTTAAAATTGGGGCTTTTCATATATGATGATAATATGTTGATTGGTTGATGCAAATATGTCTCTTATATGTTGAATTTATTGCTGGTAAAGTTTGGTAGCCTTTGGAGCATGTATGGTTGATCAATTGTGTGTTTAAGCATGCTTTTTACTGCATTCTGTGCAGGCTGTTTCGGAACAGAGGGTACCGTTCCGGAACGGGTGCCTTGAATCAGCCCAGGCGTCCGAAACGGGAGACACCGTTCCGAAACGGAAAGGCCACTACCAGCCCTCGTTTCGGTACGCGTTGCGGAACGGCCCCGTGTTTCGAAACGGGCTCCCCCTGTTTCGGAACACGTGACCGTTGGGGGCTGACATTGGTAGTTAAATGTTTTGGAAAGTTTGCATTTTGGTCCTGAATCTTGTTTGTGCAATTGTATGAGTTTGGGATGTCCGTTTGAGCTGGAATTTGGCAGTGAAGCATGAAACTTGATTAATTTCAAGATGGTAACTTTAATTTGGGTTAAGATCTCATAATTTACAGAATTTACAATTTGGTCCCTAAAGTTGTAATTTGTTCAATTGGGTCCCTGTTTGATCTCTGATGTTTATGATCTTTGAGTATGTTGTTTGTATGATCATAACTAGGGTTAATGTGCATCTAGACAAGTTTAAAAAGAAAAAAAAAGGTCGTTAATCAAGGTTGACTTTCAGGTTGACTTTGGTTTTCCCCGTGTGACTTTCTTAATTCGGGTCAACCGTCTAGGCCGGGTTAAGGGGGTTACATTTGGTGGTATCAGAGCTGAGTTCTCGAGTAATTGGGAATGAATGTATGCATGATTGAAGTATGTAATGCCTTGTATGCTTGATTGATTGAAAGCATGTTTAGTGGCTTGTGTTTTTGATGCAATTGAGTTGTATGATGAGGTGTAGCATGTTGTGGGTACCCATTGCCAAATCAAAGCTAAGTAATGATGTTGATTTGGAATGAAATTGAGCTTGAGTACTTGGATTGCTTACCTTGCTGGGCCTGACTTTGTTTATTTGCATTGTGATTGCATGGTTAGAGTATGGCACCACGTAGAGAGTTGAGAAGTAATGTGCGAGCTACGGCTCCGAACGAGCATGAGAATGAGGAAAACGCGGGTAGTGCGGTGTTACCTCCTCCTCCACCTGGCGGTGGTGGTGCTGAGGGAGAAAGAGCTGAAGCTGCAGCTGGTGCTGGAGCTGCTGGACCTGAGGTCGGTCAGGGGCAAGCTATGCCTGATATGACGATGTTGGTGCAAGCTATTGATGGTGCTTTTCGAGCGGCAGTAGCTGGAGCTCAAGGAGTTGGGCATCATGGAGATGCTGGTGTTAGGCTACCCTTGGAACGCTTACGCAGTCTTGGAGGGACTGAGTTCAGGGGTATGTCTGCTGAAGGTTCTGAGTCCTGGATGGAGAGTACCAAGAGGATCTTGGGTCAGATGAGTTGCACTGATGTGCAAAATCTGGGTTGTGTTGTATCCTTGCTACAGGATGATGCATATACGTGGTGGACGACCACTATTGCTGGGATGGCTGAAGCTGATGTAACTTGGACATTCTTTCAGAATGTGTTTAAGATGAGGTATCTTGGTGTAAGGTACCTGGATGAAAAGAAGCGTGAGTTCATGTCTCTTACCCAGGGGAGCATGACTGTGGCTGAGTATGAAGTGCAGTTTGTGCGACTCAGTCAGTATGCACCTGAGCTGGTACCTGATGAGCGGGCGAGGTGCGAAAGATTCCGTTATGGTTTAGTGACGGATGTGAAGATGTATGTGCTGGCCACTGAGTATGATGATTTTGATGTGCTGGTGGGTCGAGCCAAAGATATTGAGATGAACTTGGGTTTATCTGTCAGTGGTGCTGGAGCAAGTGCTGGTAAGCGGGCAGCTGAGTATAGTTCCGGTGGTGGACGGAACAAGAGGGGACGTGATCAGAAGTATCAGTCCTCAGCTAAGAGAGGTGGTGGTGTACCTGCGCGGGGAGGCAATGTTAGAGTTGATCCGAGTGCTTGTTGGATTTGTGGGTCACGTGGTCACATGAAGCGTGACTGTCCTCGTGCTGTGAGGGAGGTGCAAGCTCCTGTTGCGACAGCTGGTAACGGGTGCTGGAATTGTGGATCTGCGGATCACTTGAGGCGAGAGTGTCCTATGTTGGCTGGTGGCCAAGTGCGTGCTCCTGTTGTTGCTGCACCGCAGAGAGGTCGTGGGCGCGGCCGTGGTAATTTCCAGCGGAGAGAGGAAGGTGGTCGAGGAGTGGCCCATGTTGTGGCTATTCAGCCTGAAGGTGGAGGACAAGCGAGAGTGTATGCTCAGCGGGAGGGGAGGAATGACGCGGTTGTGATTGCAGGTACCTTTACTTTGCAATCCTTGTCATTATTTTCCTTGATAGATTCTGGATCTACGCATTCATATATTTTGCGTGAGCATGCTGAATTGCTTGGTTTGCCTGTTGAGTCTTTGGATGTTGGAGTTCGTGTCACTAGTTCTTTTGGTGAGACTGTTGTGACTCGAAAGTTGTATAGAAGGTGTCCGTTGGTTGTTCAAGAACATGTTTTTCATGTTGATCTTATGGAGCTGCCTTTCTATGGTTTTGATGTGATTCTTGGTATGGATTGGCTTGTTGAGCATCGTGCTGTTATGGATTGTGAAAATAAGCGAGTTTCGCTGAAGCTTGCAGATGATTATGATGTTGTTGTGGTTGGTGAGAATGTGAAGTTTCTTGCCAATGTGGTGTCTACCTTAGAGGCAAGCAGGATGCTGAGGCAAGGTTGTGAGGCTTACCTAGCTTTTGTGATGAATCCTAGCTCTAAGGAGTTGAGGGTGCAAGATATCAGAGTTGTGAAGGAGTTTCCTGGTGTGTTTCCTGAGGAGTTGCCTGGTTTACCTCCTAATCGCGAGGTGGAGTTTGGAATTGAGTTGTATGAGAATACAACTCATGTGTCCATCACTCCCTATAGAATGGCACCTAAGGAGCTGAAAGAGCTGAAGACGCAGTTGCAAGAGTTGCTTGATCGTGGTTTCATTCGGCCGAGTGTGTCGCCTTGGGGAGCATCGGTCTTGTTTGTGAAGAAGAAGGATGGCAATATGAGAATGTGCATTGATTACCGTCAGCTGAACAAGTTGACTATCAAGAATTGGTATCCTTTGCCGAGAATTGATGATCTCTTTGATCAATTTCGGGGAGCAGCTGTGTTCTCTAAGATTGACTTGAGGTCTGGGTATTATCAG
This sequence comes from Hibiscus tridactylites, assembly GCA_958450335.1. NCBI lineage: Eukaryota > Viridiplantae > Streptophyta > Magnoliopsida > Malvales > Malvaceae > Hibiscus > Hibiscus tridactylites. The sequence goes on along the minus strand of OY288280.1, from coordinate 6,982,171 downwards.
TTGAAGGTAAAGGATGTGGATGTGCCTAAGACAGCTTTCAGGACAAGGTATGGGCATTATGAGTTCCTTGTGATGCCGTTTGGTTTGACAAATGCTCCTGCTGCTTTCATGGACATGATGAACCGTGTGTTTCATGAATATCTGGACAAGTTCGTTGTGGTGTTCATTGATGATATCCTCGTGTACTCGCGTACTGAGGAGGAGCATGAAGAGCATTTGAGGATTGTGCTGCAAGCTTTGTTGGAGAATCATCTTTATGCTAAGCTGAGCAAGTGTGAGTTTTGGCTTAAGGAGGTGGTGTTTCTTGGGCATGTAGTTTCTGCTGAGGGGATTCGTGTTGATCCTCAGAAGATTGAGGCGGTGATGAATTGGAAGGTTCCTAAGTCTGTTCATGAGGTTCGTAGTTTCCTTGGTTTGGCGGAATACTACTGGAGGTTTGTGGATGGGTTTTCTAAGATTGTTGCACCTTTGACGAAGTTGTTGCAAAAGGATGTTAAGTATGAGTGGACGGAAGCGAGACAGCAGGCTTTTGAGAAGCTTAAGGCGGCTTTGACGCAAGCTCCTATCTTGGTTCAGCCTGAATCAGGGAAAGAGTTTGTGGTCTATAGTGATGTGTCCTATGTTGGTTTGGGATGTGTGCTGATGCAAGAGGGTAAGGTTGTGGCTTATGCATCGCGGCAGTTGAAAGTGCATGAGCGCAATTATCCTACGCATGATATTGAATTGGCTGCAATGGTTTTTGCTCTGAAGATCTGGAGACATTATCTATATGGTGAGAAGTGTACTGTGTACACGGATCATAAGAGTTTGAGGTATCTAATGTCTCAGAAGGAGTTGAATCTTAGGCAGAGACGTTGGTTGGAGTTTCTCAAGGATTATGATCTGATGATTGAGTATCATCCTGGAAAGGCTAATGTTGTTGCGGATGCCTTGAGTAGGAAGGTAGTTGTTGAGCTGAGGGCTATGTTTGCCAGCTTGAGTATATCGTGTGATGGTGGTCTGGTAGCTGAGTTGCAAGTGAAACCATCTATGGTTCAGTTGATCAAGGAAAAGCAGTTGCTGGATGATTCCTTGGTACCGCATGTTCAGGATATCGCGGAGGGTAGGCCTTCGAATTTCTGCTTTAATGATGATGGTGTGTTGTGTTTTGGGAGTCGAATAGTAGTGCCCAATGATGATGAGTTGAGGCGTGCTATTCTGACTGAAGGTCATAGTAGTCTTTTTGCTATGCACCCTGGTAGTACTAAGATGTATCGTGATCTTCGTGATGAGTACTATTGGGTGGGTTTGAAAAAGGATGTTGCGGAGTATGTGAGCAAGTGTTTGGTGTGTCAGCGAGTTAAGGCTGAACATCAGGTTCCTTCAGGTTTGTTGCAACCGTTGAGAATACCTGAATGGAAGTGGGAAAGGGTTACCATGGATTTTGTATCTGGTTTACCCTTGTCACCGTCAAAGAAGAATTCGGTTTGGGTGATTGTGGATCGCCTGACGAAGTGTGCGCATTTCTTGCCTGTGCATACTACGTTTTCTTTGGATAAGCTTGCGGAGCTGTACATTGCTGAGATTGTGCGGCTGCATGGTGTGCCTAAGTCGATTGTGTCGGATAGGGATCCGAGGTTCACATCGCGTTTCTGGCAGTGTTTGCATCAAGCTCTGGGTACAAGGTTGAATTTCAGTACATCCTATCATCCTCAGACGGATGGTCAATCTGAGCGTGTTATCCAGATCTTGGAGGATATGTTGAGGTGCTGCGTGATTGAGTTCCAAGGTTCTTGGGAGAAGCATCTGCCTTTGGTAGAGTTTGCTTATAACAATAGTTATCAGGCAAGTATTCAAATGGCACCTTATGAAGCTTTGTACGGAAGAAAGTGTAGGACTCCTCTTTGTTGGGCCGAAACGGGTCAAAAGTTGGTTTCGATGCCGACTTTGTTGAAGTGAACCACCGAGAAGGTGAAGCTCATTTGTGAGCGGTTGAAGGCAGCCTCTGATCGGCAGAAGTCTTACGCGGATTTGAAGAGTAAGGAGATAGAGTATGCGGTGGGAGATCGTGTGTTCTTGAAGGTTTCGCCTTGGAAGAAGGTGATGAGGTTTGGCCGGAAGGGTAAGTTGAGCCCTAGGTACATTGGACCATATGAGGTGGTTGAGCGTGTGAGTCCTGTTGCGTATCGGTTGAGGTTACCTCAAGAGTTGGAGAAGATTCATGATGTGTTCCATGTTTCTATGCTCCGGAAGTATAGATCAGATCCTTCGCATGTGATGCCTGTGGAGGAAGTGGAATTGAATCCGGATTTGACCTATGATGAGGAACCAGTGAAGGTTCTGGATTCGGATAGCAAGGTTCTTCGTGGCAAGACCATTGAGTTGGTAAAGGTGCTATGGAAGCATCGTGGTGTTGAGGAAGCCACGTGGGAGCGGAAGGAAGACATGCTGAAGCAGTTTCCTTATCTCTTTCCTTCAGGTAAATTTCGAGGACGAAATTTCTTAAGGGGGGGAGAGTTGTAACGCCCCGGTTTTGGGCTTAGAAGTTTTGGGCGTTGACCGGTTCGGTCATAGTGCTGTTCGAATCTAAAAAGGTGCTGTTAGGAAAACCTAGTTCGGGTTGCATTAAAAATATGGAAAAATGTTCTAAAATCATCTTTTAATATATATAAGTGAACTGTGAAATCAATTTTACAAAATGAGGTTTGGAAGGGTGACATTTTGGCTAGTGACCAAAATGTAATTTTTGAAAGTTGCGTGACTGTTTTAGAAAGGATTGAAACTTTGAATCTTTAAGGATCTATTTACCCAAAGGGAGTTTCTCCAGATTTTTCTAAGATATTTTAATGTTTAATTCTGATTTTAAAACAAAAGAAAAGTGGAGGGAAATCATTTTGCTATTTTGCAACTAACTTTCCATATTTTCCAATTTTCCTTTTCAATCATTTTCTCTCAACCCAAACACTTTCTCTCCAGAGATTTCCTTCTGATTTTGTCACTCAAATCTCTCTTTTCAATCCTCTTTTGATTCCTAATCATCACATCAACTAAATCTCACCATTTGCTAGTTGATTCATCAAGGTTTTTGGTTCTAAAAGAGGAGAAACTCAAGTTTAGAGGTAAGAACGTCCTTCTCCTCTAAACTATCAGTTCTTTACTGAAATTCCTAAGTTCTCAATCCTTAATTGGTGTTTTATAAATGGTTTTTAAGTTGTGTAAATGGATCTTGGCTTAAAATGCAAGATTTGGTGATTTTTGATAGATTTTCGTTTGATCTGTTAAAGCTGTGATTTGAGGTGTTAATTTGATGTTAAATTAATGTTAATTTGATAAGGAATTGAGTTTTGATTAATGCAATCCCGGATAGGTTGAATTTCCTAAGTTTAGCTTGTGATTCTTGGTTGTTTTTGAGGGGATCTTGTGTATCTGATGTTGCTGGAGGTATAAGGATGTTATTAGGTTCTTTTTAGATGTTAGTTGATGTTAAAGGATGTTTAGTTTTGATGGTTTATGGCTGGGCTTTGTTGAGGAGTTGTTTGGATGCATTTTCGGTTGTGTTTGGTGGCCGAAAATGGAGTGTGGATGAGAGCAGCGAGTTTAGGTGCTTTCATTGAAGCTATTAATGCATGATGATGCATTAATCCTCTGCTTTGATGTGTCTAAAACAGGGGAGTCATCTTTGCATCCAAGTGGTGGTGATCCGTAAGCTTGATTTGTGCTTCGGCAAGAGGCGAAGTGGAATCGGTGAGTGAAATTGGGTTTTCGGCTTTGAAACCAATGTCTTGGGAGCTTAGTTTAAGTCTAAACAACTTTACTAAGCTCAAGTGTAAGTTTTCGGAAAAACTCTCTAGTGGTGGCCATGGTTTGGTTGTTGTGCAATGTGGTTTATTGCTTGTTTTAAATTCTGTTTTGAAAGCATGATTTAGCAGGGTTATTGCTGATTTTGTAAGCCATATGTTGATGGAAGCTCAAGGTAAGAGTTCCTTGTTTTTGAACATTGATTAAATGTGGTTTGATGCTTTAAAATGCATGATGAATATGGCTTGGTTAAATGCTTTAAAACAGTGGATTATTTGATGATAATGATGTATATTGGCAAGTGATGTTTTGAAAAAGGTTAAGGTCGCTAAGGTGGTTAAAAGTCCTTGAGTGAGCCTTGTGGATTCTAAGAACTTCATGGTGGTTAAAAGTCCATGATGATTCTTGTTAAGGTCACTAAGGTGGTTAAAAGTCCTTGAGTGAGCCTTGTTACTTAAGAACATCAAGGTGGTTAAAAGTCCTTGGATGGTTCTTGTTAAGGACACAAAGGTGGTTAAAAGTCCTTGTGTGGTCCTTGCCATGGTGTTTAAAAGTCCATGGGCCAAGGTGTTTAAAAGTCCTTGGGGCCAAGGTGTTTAAAAGTCCTTGGGGTGAAACTTGTAAAGGACACAAAGGTGGTTAAAAGTCCTTGTGTGGTCCTTTTGAATTATAAGATCACAATGGTGTTTAAAAGTCCATGTGTGTAACGCCCCGGTTTTGGGCTTAGGAGTTTTGGGCGTTGACCGGTTGGTCAAAGTGTTGTTCGAATCTAAAGAGGTGAAATTAGGAAAGCCTAGTTCGGGTTGCATTAAAAATATGGAAAAATGTTCTAAAATCATCTTTTAATATGATTAAGTGAACTGTGAAATCAATTTTGGAAAATGAGTTTTGGAAGTGTGAAATTTTGGCTAGTGACCAAAATGTAATTTTCGCAAGTTTGGTGACTGTTTTATAAAGGGTTGAAACTTTGAATCTTTAAGGAGCTATTTACCCAAACGGAGTTTCTCCAGATTTTTCTAAGATATTTTAAGTCTAAATTCTGATTTTAAAGGATATTAAAAGTGGAGGGAAAGCCATTTGGCTATTTTTGGATTTTGTAACCAACTTTTCCTAATTTTCTTTCTCTCATTTTCTCTCAACCCAAACACTACTTTTCCAGAGAATTGGTTCTGATTTCTTCACCTAAATCCCTCCTTTCAACTCTCATTTGATTCCTAATCATTGTATCTTCAAAACCTCTTCAATTGCTAATTGTTTCAACAAGGATTTTGATTGCAAAAAGAGGAGAAACTCAAGTTTGGAGGTAAGAACGTCCTTCTCCTCTAAACTATCAGTTCTTTACTGAAATTCCTAAGTTTTCAATCCTTAATTGATGTTTAATTAAAGGTTTTTAAGTGGTGAAATGGATCTTGGCTTATAATGCAAGATTTTGATGATTTTTGGTGATTTTCGTTAGATCTGATTAATCTGTGATTTGAGAGGTGTTTTTGATGTTAAATGAACTCTAAATTGATAAGGAATTGAGTTTTGATTAATGTCATCCCGGATAGGTTGAGTTTCCTAAGTTTAGCTTGTGTTTCAAGGTTGCTTTTGAGGTGATCTTGGTGATCTGTTGTTGCTGGAGGTATAAGGATGTTAATAGGTTGTTTTTAGATGTTATATGATGCTTATGGAAGTGTGGTTTTGCTGGTTTATGGCTGGGTTTTGTTTAGAAGTGGTTTGGATGCATTTTCGGTTGTGTTTGGTGGCCGAAAATGGAGGTTGGATGAGAGCAGCGAGTTTAGGTGCTTTCATTGAAGCAATTAATGCATGATGATGCATTAATCCTCTGCTTTGATGTGTTGAAACAGAGGAGGCATCTTTGGATCTAAGAATTGTTGGTCCGGAAGCTTGATTTGGTGCTTTGGCTTAAAGAAAAGTGGAAATCGGTGAGTGAAGTTGGGTTTTCAGCTTTTAAACCAAGGTTTGAAGGTTTTGGGAGCTTAGTTTAAGTCTAAACAACTTTGCTATGCTCAAGTGTAAGTTTTCGGATTTTCTCTCTAGTGGTGGCCATGATTTTGTTGTGATGCGAAATGGTTATTTGCATGTTTTAATTATTGTTTTGAAAGCATGTTTTAGCATGGTTTTTGCTGATGATGTAAGCCATATGTTGAAGGTAACTCTAGGTAGGAGTTCCTTGATTTTGTACATTGTTTAAATGTGGATTGATGCTTTGAAATGCATGATGAAAATGGCTTGGTTTAATGCTTTAAAACAGTGGATTAAATGATGAAAATGATGTATATTGGCAAGTGATGTTTTGAAAAAGGTTAAGGGCACTAAGGTGGTTAAAAGTCCTTGAGTGAGCCTTGTTACTTAAGAACATCAAGGTGGTTAAAAGTCCTTGGATGATTCTTGTTGCGGACACTAAGGTGGTTAAAAGTCCTTAGGTGATCCTTTCCATGGTGTTTAAAAGTCCATGGGGCCAAGGTGTTTAAAAGTCCTTGGGGTGATTCAAGCAATGGACACAAAGGTGGTTAAAAGTCCTTGTGTGGTCCTCATTCATGGTGTTTAAAAGTCCATGGCCAAGGTGTTTAAAAGTCCTTGGGGCCAAGGTGTTTAAAAGTCCTTGGGAAGTTGATGAACTTGTTTTAAGAAATGGGATTTATCACTTGAGCCAATATGACATGTTATGTTTATGTTGAAGCATGAGATTGCTTGTTTTAAGTATGCTTTTGAGCATGTGCAAAGGTTGATTTAAAGTATGTTTTGTAAATGTTTTGAAATGCATTATTGAATGGTTTTTAAGAGCATTCCTCACTAAGCTTTTGCTTACGCTCTCTTCCGTTTCTTAATTCAATAATGTAGAGCATTAGAGAACCTTGAGGGCAGCAAGAAGGCAAGAATTCAAGTGCAAGTAAAGCTCAATGTATGGAAGGTTTTTGTTAAACATTTTAGCTTTTGGGTGATTTGGCAATGGGGGACCAATGTGTATGATTGCTGGTTTTTGAATTGGATCATTATATGCTTGTTTTGAAAGTTTTGTGTTTGAGTAGCTAGCTTGTGTAGGAAGCATGCCTATAGAATTGGGGCTTTTTGCATATGATGTTAGTTTGATGATTTGATGATGCCTATAAGTCTTAAATATGTTGAATTGCATGCTGGTAAAGTTTGGTGGCATTTGGAGCATGTTTGAATGATCTATTGCATGTTTTGGATTGAATTTTGCTGCAATCTGTGCAGGCGTTTCGGAACAGTGTGCACCGTTTCGGAACGGGTGCCTTACATGAACCCAGGCGTCCGAAATGGTATGCACCGTTTCGAAACGGTTTGGTCTCTGCCAAGGCCATGTTTCGGAACCCGTTGCGGAACGGCCCGTGTTTCGGAACGGTCGATCGTTGGGGGCTGACATTGACAGTTATATATTTTGAATTGTTTGCGTTTTGGTCCTGAATCTTGTTTGTTCAATTGTATGAGCTTGGGTAGTCCTTTTGAGCTGAAATTTCACAGAGAAGCATGAAACCTGACTAATTTCAAGTTGGTAACATTAATTAGGGTTAAGACCTTTTAATTATCAGAAATTACAATTTGGTCCCTAAAGTTGTAATTTGTTCAATTGGGTCCCTGTTTGATCTCTGATGTTTGTGATCTTTGAGTATGATGTTTGTGTGATCACAATTAGGATTAATATGCATCTAGACAAGATTAAAAAAAAAAGGGTCGTTAATCAAGGTTGACTTTCGGGTTGACTTTGGTTTTCCCCGTGTGACTTTCTTAATTCGGGTCAACCGTCTAGGCCGGGTTAAGGGGGTTACAATGTGTGAGTCTTATGTTGATCTTGTTTTTAAAAGATGGAACTTATCACTTGTGGCCAATATGACATATAATGATATGGAAGCATGTAATGCTTGTTTAAATTGCTTTGAGCATGAGTAAATGATGATTTGAAGTATGATTTATAAAGTGTTTTATAAATGCATTATTGAATGGTTTTGATGAGCATTCCTCACTAAGCTTTTGCTTACGCTCCCTTTCGTTTTTCTTAAACCAATAATGCAGATCGTTAAGGTACTTTGAGGGCAGCAAGGAAGGCAAGCATACAAGTGGAATTAAGCTCAAGTATGGGAAGGTTTTCTTAAACACATTTTAGCTTTTGGGCATTTGGCAATGGGGGACCTATGTGTATGTTTTTGGGAGATGTTTTGGACTCCCTAAGTATGTTTAATGTTGCTGGAAATGCTGGATTTGTATTTGGTCTTTATGTGCTTGGTTTTGAAGGCTTTATGCTTGAAAGGTTTGCTTGTGTAGGAAGCATGCTTTAAAATTGGGGCTTTTCATATATGATGATAATATGTTGATTGGTTGATGCAAATATGTCTCTTATATGTTGAATTTATTGCTGGTAAAGTTTGGTAGCATTTGGAGCATGTATGGTTGATCAATTGTGTGCTTAAGCATGCTTTTTACTGCATTCTGTGTAGGCTGTTTCGGAACAGAGGCTACCGTTCCGGAACGGGTGCCTTGAATCAGCCCAGGCGTCCGAAACGGGAGACACCGTTCCGAAACGGAAAGGCCACTGCCAGCCCTCGTTTCGGTACGCGTTGCGGAACGGCCCCGTGTTTCGAAACGGGCTCCCCCTGTTTCGGAACACGTGACCGTTGGGGGCTGACATTGGCAGTTAAATGTTTTGGAAAGTTTGCATTTTGGTCCTGAATCTTGTTTGTGCAATTGTATGAGTTTGGGATGTCCGTTTGAGCTGGAATTTGGCAGTGAAGCATGAAACTTGATTAATTTCAAGATGATAACTTTAATTTGGGTTAAGATCTCATAATTTACAGAATTTACAATTTGGTCCCTAAAGTTGTAATTTGTTTAATTGAGTCCCTGTTTGATCTCTGATGTTTATGATCTTTAAGTATGTTGTTTGTATGATCATAACTAGGGTTAATGTGCATCTAGAAAAGTTTAAAAAGAAAAAAAGGGTCGTTAATCAAGGTTGACTTTCGGGTTGACTTTGGTTTTCCCCGTGTGACTTTCTTAATTCGGGTCTACCGTCTAGGTCGGGTTAAGGGGGTTACAAAGATCACAACATTAAAACCTTTTATAAAACTTAATCTAAGGATTGAGAACTTGGGAATTTCAGTAAAGAACTGAGTATTTAGAGGAGAAGAACATTCTTACCTCTAAATGTAGATTTCTCCTTGATTAGAGACAATTTCCTTGAAAATCCAATAAGCAAAACAATAGAATTTGATGTAGAAAGGATTAGGAATCAATTGGTGATTGAAACCTCATCATTTGGTGTGAAAATCAAAAGAAATGTTGTTGTAGAAATGTGTTTGGCTGAGGGAATTTTGAGAGAAAATGAGATGAGAAAGTTTTAACAAAATCAGTTATTAAATCATTAAAATCTAAAAAAAATCTGGAGAAATCCTTTCTTGGGTAAATTAGCTTCTTAAAGATTCAAAGTTTCAATCCTTACAAAACAGTCACCACTGAACTTTTCAAAATTTACATTTTAGTCACTATTTCGAAATGTTGCACTTCCAAACCTTATTTTGTAAAATTGATTTCACCAATGTCTTATATATATTAAAAGAGGATTTTAAGATATTTTTCCATATTTTTAATGCAACCCGAACTAGGCTTTCCCTAAAACCACCTTTTATATTCGAACCGAAAATCAGACTGGTTCGGTTCAAACCCTAAACTTCCAAGCCCAAAGTTGGGGTGTTACAACTCTCCCCCCTTAAGAAATTTCGTCCTCCAAAATTTACCTGGAGGAAAAAGGTACGGAAACTGCTTCTTCATGTCATCCTTTCTTTCCCACGTGGCTTCCTCAACACCACGATGCTTCCACAACACCTTTACCAACTCAATGGTCTTGCCTCGACGAACTTTACTATCCGAATCCAGGATTTCCACCGGTTCCTCATCATAAGACAAGTCTAGATTCAATTCCACTTCCTCCACAGGCATAACATGCGAAGGATCCGATCTATACCTCCGAAGCATAGAGACATGAAACACATCATGAATCTTTTCCAACTCTTGCGGCAATCTCAGCTTGTACGCAACTGGACCCACACGCTCAATCACCTTATCTGGTTCGATGTACCTAGGGCTCAACTTACCCTTTCGGCCAATCCTCATCACCTTTTTTCCAAGGCGAAACTTTCAAAAACACACGGTCACCTACCGCATACTCAATCTCCTTACACTTCAAATCCGCGTAAGACTTCTATCGATCAGAAGCTGCCTTCAACCGCTCACAAATGAGCTTCACCTTCTCGGTGGTTCCTTTCAACAAAGCCGGCATTGAAACCAACTTCTGACCTGTTTCAGCCCAACGAAGAGGAGTTCTGCACTTCCTCCCGTACAAGGCTTCATAAGGTGCCATTTGAATACTTGCTTGGTAGCTATTGTTATAGGAAAACTCCACCAAAGGCAAATGCTTCTCCCAAGAGCCTTGAAACTCAATCACACAGCACCTCAACATATCCTCCAGCACTTGGATAACACGCTCAGACTGTCCATCCGATTGTAGATGATAAGAAGTACTAAAATTCAGTCGTGTACCCAAAGCTTGATGTAAACACTCCTAGAAACGCGATGTAAACCTCGGATCTCTATCCGACACGATCGACTTTGGCACACCATGCACTTGCACAATCTCAGCAATGTACAGCTCTGCAAGCTAATCCAATGTGTACGTAGTATGCACAGGTAAGAAATGAGCACACTTCGTAAGGCGATCCACAATCACCCACACCGAATTCTTCTTCGATGGCGACAAAGGCAAACCAGACACAAAGTCCATGGTAATCCTTTCGCACTTCCACTCAAGAATCCTCAACGGTTGCAACAACCCAGAAGGAAACTGATGCTCAGCCTTAACCCGCTGAAAAACCATGCATTTACTCACATACTCAGCAATATCTTTCTTCAAACCCACCCAATAGTACTCATCTCTAGGATCACGATACATCTTAGTACTATCGGGGTGCATAGCAAAAGGACTACTATGGGCTTCAGTCAGAATAGCACGCCTCAACTCAGCATCATTGGGCACTACTATCCGACTCCCAAACCATAAAACCCCATCATCATTAAAAAAGAAATCCGATGGTCTATCCTCAGCAAAATCCTAAACATGTGGCACCAAGGAATCATCCAACAGCTGCTTATCCTTTATCAACTAAACCAAGGATGGTTTCACTTGCAACTCAGCCACAAGACCTCCATCTTGCGAAATGCTCAAGCTGGCAAACATAGCTCTCAACTCCACTGCCACTTTCCTACTCAAGGCAACCGCTACAACATTAGCTTTGCTCGGATGGTACTCGATCCTCATATCGTAATCTTTAAGCAACTCCACCCAATGTCGTTGCCTAAGATTCAACTGTTTCTGAGACATCGGATACTTCAAACTCTTGTGAAACGTGTACACAGTACACTTCTCACCATACATGTAATGTCTCCAAATTTTCAAAGCAAAAACCACCGCAGCTAACTCAATGTCATGCGTAGGATAATTGTTGATACGTATCCGGTTGTGTGATGACCAAATTCGTATGTGATGTTGCCCGATCGTGATTCTAGTATGAAGTTGCAAACTTGAAAATTGAGTGTGGAAGTGATGTATATGGAATGAAGATGGTGAAAGTTGTTGTTTTAATAGGTGCTGGAATGGTTGGTGATTATGGTTTGAAAGATAAATGTAAGGGGAAAAATAGATAGAAGTTGATATGGATATATGGAATAGAATCGGTGTGGAACAAGGAAGAACCAACAAGATAGTGAATTTTGACCTAAACTTTACACGTTCTTACCCTTTGTGAAATGATGGAACAAGGTTGGATTGTGACCCTTTAGCTATAATTGAGCTAAGAACCAACAATATAATCAAATGGAAGTGATGGTGGAATGGTGGAACGTGACCCACTAGCTAGAAAGCTAGGAACCAACGCTATAAATAGAATTGAATGAAAAGGGAAAATTTGCCACAAGACTAGCTTGAAAGCCGATAAAGTTCTTAAAGAACAATGAAGAGAACACTCTCATATATTTTCATCAAAAAAAAGGTCCCTTACAAAGGCAAATGAGCATCCTATTTATAGTACATGGCAGCCTAGAATTTGAATGGACAAAACAATGCATTAAGGCTCCAATTTATGACATTCAATGGTTTGTCTTCAATCCTATCAAGTGTGGCTGGCCATTTGTGTAATTTAGAATGAATTTGGACATAATAAGGCTTGAATGAAGACTTATACACGTTCAAGTGATGGATCCTTTGATATTCCACTTGCTTGGCTCTTAAAAGTGCATATAGATGACTTGGAATGAATCTGCCCATGTTTGCATCTAAGTGTATGTGTCTCTTCCACTTCCTTTCTTTATTTCTCAACTTTATTGGCTGAATAAAAGCATAATAAAGTCTTCTAAATGCTTCATCCCCCATGGAATTCAAAAAGACTCTCTCTTTGAATGGTGATAAAGATGGCATGTCTCCTTGAAGAAGATGAAAAGTCTTCAATTGTTTCCATCTTAATCCCAACCTATAATGACACTAAAAACACATAAAATATTAATCAAAATATGATAAAAATGTTATGCAAACTTAAAGAATTAATTGAACAAGTTCAATGAATGAACTAGTTTAATTAATGAACCTACATGCTTAAATGAAACACATACATAAGTGAAGTATTTTCATAAATGAAGTGCTTGCATAAATGCATAAACAAGCATATTTATTCTCATAGAATGAATGAACTATTATGCAACTACTCATGCAAATTCCTACGCAACTACTCATGCAAATTCTTATGCAACTTATTTCAACTTTCCAACAAACTCAAAACGTTGCAAGATCTAATTGTTGCTGTCATTTCTTCATTCATTTTCCAGCATTGGCAAAGCAAACTTTCCATAGCATCTTGAATCATTTTAGCTCTTGCACGAGTCATAGGACCTCTAGGAAATTCATTGGAATTCTTGCTGGTTGTGGTCACATCAGTCCCTCCCTCTTGAAAGCGATTTGAGCCCAAATCGTCACCTGCATCATAAGGAGATAGATCAGCAACATTGAAAGTAGCCCAAATCCTTTTGACCACTTGGAAAGGACCATCTCCTCGAGGCATAAGTTTCGATTTGTGTTGGGCTGGAAACCTCTCTTTCCTCAAGTGCAACCAAACCCAATCTCCGGGTTCAAAAGTTATTCGTTTCCTCCCTTTGTTAGCTTGCTGTTCATATTGTTTTGTTCTCCTCTCAATGTTCTCCCGCACTTGTTGGTGAAGCTTCTTCACAAATTCAGCTCTATTTTTCCCATCCTTATTTTTGAATTGATCAATAGGCAAAGGAAGCAAATCAATCAGGGTTAAAGGATTGAAACCATATACCACTTCAAATGGAGAACATTTAGTGGCAGAATGCATTGAGCGATTGTATGCAAACTCAACATGTAGCAAGTCCTCTTCCCAAGTCCTTAGATTCTTGCCTATAATTGTCTTAAGAAGCATGGACAATACAGGATTGACAACTTCAGTTTGACCATCCGTCTGTGGATGACAAGTTGTAGAAAACAACAGCTTTGTTCCAATCTTACTCCATAGCGTCCTCCAAAAGTGACTCAAGAACTTCACATCTCGATCAGACACAATAGTTCTTGGAACTCCATGTAATCTCACAACTTCCCTAAAAAACAGATTAGCAATATGGGAAGCATCATTAGTCTTGTTGCATGGAATGAAATGAGCCATTTTTGAGAATCTATCTACTACAACAAAAATGGAATCTTTGTTATTCCTTGTGCGTGGAAGTCCTAGCACAAAATCCATGGAAATATCCTCCTATTGAGCATTTGGAATTGGTAATGGTGTGTAAAGTCCATGGGGCATGACTTTGGACGTTGCCTTCTTACATGTGATACAATGCTCACACCACTTCTCCACGTCTCATTTCGTCTTTGGCCAATGCAAATGTTCTTGCAATATAGAATGCGTTTTGGCCACTCCAAAGTCTCCCATTAGTCCTCCACAATGAGCCTCTTTGATAAGTGATTCTCTAATGGATCCTTGAGGGATACAAAGCTTTCCTTCCTTGAAAAGATAGCCATCAACCCTACAAAACTTCTCATATGTTCTTTTTTCACAAGCTTTGTAAATTTCACCAAAATCATAATCAGATTCATAAAGCTCTTTGATTAAGGCAAAGCCTACCAATCTAGAATCCAAAAGGTTAAGAAGAGTATACCTTCTTGATAAAGCATCAGCAACAACATTTTCCTTACCCTTCTTATATTTGATAACATATGGGAATGTTTCTAGGAATTCAACGCACTTGGCATGTCTCTTATTAAGCTTGTGTTGTCCCTTCAAGTGTTTCTGTAAGGCCCCGGTTTTGGGCTTAGGAGTTTTGGGCGTTGACCGGTTTGGTCAAAGTGTTGTTCGAATCTAAAGAGGTGAAATTAGGAAAGCCTAGTTCGGGTTGCATTAAAAATATGGAAAAATGTTCTAAAATCATCTTTTAATATAATTAAGTGAACTGTGAAATCAATTTTGGAAAATGAGTTTTGGAAGTGTGACATTTTGGCTAGTGACCAAAATGTAATTTTCGAAAGTTTGGTGATTGTTTTATAAAGGGTTGAAACTTTGAATCTTTAAGGAGCTATTTACCCAAAGGGAGTTTCTCCAGATTTTTCTAAGATATTTTAAGACTAAATTCTGATTTTAAATGATATTAAAAGTGGAGGGAAAGCCATTTGGCTATTTTGGATTTTGTGACCAACTTTTCTCAATTTTCTTTCTCTCATTTTCTCTCAACCCAAACACTTCCTTTCCAGAGAATTGGTTCTGATTTCTTCACCTAAATCCCTCCTTTCAACTCTCATTTGATTTCTAATCAACATATCTTCAAAACCTCTTCAATTGCTACTTGTTTCAACAAGGTTTTTGATTGCAAAAAGAGGAGAAACTCAAGTTTGGAGGTAAGAACGTCCTTCTCCTCTAAACTATCAGTTCTTTACTGAAATTCCTAAGTTTTCAATCCTTAATTGAAGTTTTATTAAAGGTTTTTAAGTGGTGAAATGGATCTTGGCTTATAATGCAAGATTTTGTGATTTTTGGTGATTTTCGTTAGATCTGATTAATCTGTGATTTGAGATGTGTTTTTGATGTTAAATGAACTCTAAATTGATAAGGAATTGAGTTTTGATTAATGCAATCCCGGATAGGTTGAGTTTCCTAAGTTTAGCTTGTGTTTCAAGGTTGTTTTTGAGGTGATCTTGTGGATCTGATGTTGCTGGAGGTATAAGGATGTTAGTAGGTTGTTTTTAGATGTTATATGATGTTAAAGGATATGTGGTTTTGCTGGTTTATGGCTGGGCTTTGTTTAGAAGTGGTTTGGATGCATTTTCGGTTGTGTTTGGTGGCCAAAAATTGAGGTTGGATGAGAGCAGCGAGTTTAGGTGCTTTCATTGAAGCATTTAATGCATGATGATGCATTAATCCTCTGCTTTGATGTGTTGAAACAGGGGAGGCATCTTTGGATCCAAGAGTTGTTGATCCGGAAGCTTGATTTGGTGCTTTGGCTTGAAGCAAAGTGGAATCGGTGAGTGCGTTTGTGAAAATTAGGTTTTCGGCTTTGAAACCAATGTCTTGGGAGCTTAGTTTAAGTCTAAACAACTTTGCTAAGCTCAAGTGTAAGTTTTCGGAATTACTCTCTAGTGGTGGCCATGATTTTGTTGTGATGCAAAATGGTTATTTGCATGTTTTAATTACTGTTTTGAAAGCATGATTTAGCATGGTTTTTGCTGATGTTGTAAGCCATATGTTGAAGGTAACTCTAGGTAGGAGTTCCTTGATTTTTTACATTGATTAAATGTGGTTTGATGCTTTTAAATGCATGATGAATATGGCTTGGTTTAATGCTTTAAAACAGTGGATTAATTGATGGAAATGATGTATATTGGCAAGTGATGTTTTAAAAAGGTTAAGGTCACTAAGGTGGTTAAAAGTCCTTGAGTGAGCCTTGTTACTTAAGAACATCAAGGTGGTTAAAAGTCCTTGGATGTTTCTTGTTGCGGACACTAAGGTAGTTAAAAGTCCTTAGGTGATCCTTTCCATGGTGTTTAAAAGTCCATGGGGCCATGGTGTTTAAAAGTCCATGGGGCCAAGGTGTTTAAAAGTCCTTGGGGCCAAGGTGTTTAAAAGTCCTTGGGGTGATTCAAGCTATGGACACAAAGGTGGTTAAAAGTCCTTGTGTGGTCCTCATTCATGGTGTTTAAAAGTCCATGGCCAAGGTGTTTAAAAGTCCTTGGGGCCAAGGTGTTTAAAAGTCCTTGGGAGAGTTGATGAACTTGTTTTAAAGAAATGGAATTTATCACTTGAGCCAATATGACATGTTATACTATGTTGAAGCATGAGATGCTTGTTTTAAGTATGCTTTTGAGCATGTGCAAAGGTTGATTTAAATCATGATTTATAAATGTTTTTAAATGCATTATTGAATGGTTTTTAAGAGCATTCCTCACTAAGCTTTTGCTTACGCTCTCTTCCGTTTTCTTAATTCAATAATGCAGAACATTAAGGAACCTTGAGGGCAGCAAGGAGGGCAAGCAACCAAGTGCAAGTAGAGCTCAATGTATGGAAGGTTTTGTTATACATTTTAGCTTTTGGGTAATTTGGCAATGGGGGACCAATGTGTATGTTTTGGGAGGTGTTTGGAACTCCCTAAGTATGTTAAATGATGATAAGAATGCTAGTTTTTGTATTGGATCATTACATGCTTGTTTTGGAAGTTTGTGCTTGAATAGCTAGCTTGTGTAGGAAGCATGCCTATAGAATTGGGGCTTTTTGCATATGATGTTGTCCTGATGATTTGTTGATGCTTATAAGTCTTATATATGTTGAATTGCATGCTGGTAAAGTTTGGTAGCATTTGGAGCATGTTTGAATGATTAATTGCATGTTTTGGAATGCATTTTGCTGAAATCTGTGCAGGGTGTTTCGGAACAGTGTGCACCGTTTCGGAACGGGTGCCTTGACTGAACCCAGGCGTCCGAAACGGTATGCACCGTTTCGAAACGGTTTGGCCTCTGCCAGCCCATGTTCCGGAACCCGTTGCGGGTGTTTCGAAACGGGGTCTACCTGTTTC
The DNA here is from genome assembly GCA_958450335.1 of Hibiscus tridactylites. Classification (NCBI taxonomy): domain Eukaryota; kingdom Viridiplantae; phylum Streptophyta; class Magnoliopsida; order Malvales; family Malvaceae; genus Hibiscus; species Hibiscus tridactylites. The sequence continues at coordinate 6,965,257 of OY288280.1, read as the reverse complement.
GGAACGGTCGACCGTTGGGGGCTGACATTGGCAGTTATATGTTTTGAATTGTTTGCGTTTTAGTCCTAAAACTTGTTTGTGCAATTGTATGAGTTTGGGAAGTCCTTTTGAGCTGAAATTTCAAAGAGAAGCATGAAACCTGACTAATTTCAAGTTGGTTACTTTAATTTGGGTTAAGTCCTTTTAATTATCAGAAATTACAATTTGGTCCCTAAAGTTGTAATTTATTCAATTGGGTCCTTGTTCGATCTCTGATGTTTGTGATCTTTGAATATGATGTTTGTGTGATCACAATTAGGACTAATGTGCATCTAGACAAGATTAAAAAGAAAAAAAAGGGTCGTTAATCAAGGTTGACTTTCGGGTTGACTTTGGTTTTCCCCGTGTGACTTTCTTAATTCGGGTCAACCGTCTAGGCCGGGTTAAGGGGGTTACATTTGGTGGTATCAGAGCTGAGTTCTTGTATAATTGGGAATGAATGTATGCATGATTGAAGTATGTTTGCCTTGTATGCTTGTTGTATGAAAGCATGTTTAGTGGCTTGTGTTTTGTTGATGCAATTGAGTTGTATGTTGTGTTGTAGCATGTTGAGGGTACCCATTGCCAAACAAAAGCTAATGAAATGATGTTGATTTTGATTGAAATTGAGCTTGAATACTTGGTTTGCTTACCTTGCTGGGCCTGACTTGTTTTATTTGCATTGTGATTGCATGGTAAAAGTATGGCACCACGTAGAGAGTTACGAGGTAGTGTGGGAGCTACGGCTCCTAATGAGAACGAGAATGAAGAGAACACGGGTAGTGCAGTGTTACCCCCTCCTCCGTCTGGTGGTGGTGCTGGAGGTGAAAGAGCTGAAGCTGCAGCTGGTGCTGGAGCTGCTGGACCAGAGGTTGGCCAGGGGCAAGCTATGCCTGATATGTCTATGTTAGTACAAGCTATTGCGGGTGCTTTTCGAGCAGCAGTAGCTGGAGCTCAAGGAGCTGGGCATCAGGGAGATGCTAGAGTTAGACTACCTTTGGAACGTCTGCGCAGTCTTGGTGGGACTGAGTTCAGGGGTATGTCAGTTGAGAGTTCTGAAGCTTGGCTGGAGAGTACCAAGCGTATCTTGGGTCAGATGAGCTGCACGGATGTGCAAAAGTTGGGATGTGTTGTGTCCTTGCTGCAGGACGATGCGTATACGTGGTGGACGACCACCATAGCTGGGATGGCTGAAGCTGATGTTACTTGGACATTCTTTCAGAATGTGTTCAAGCGGAGATATCTAGGAGTGAGATATCTTGATGAGAAAAAGCGTGAATTCATGTCACTTACCCAAGGGGGCATGAGTGTGGCTGAGTATGAAGTGCAGTTTGTGCGACTCAGTCAATATGCACCGGAGCTGATACCAGATGAGCGAGCAAGGTGCGAGAGGTTCCGTTATGGTCTTGTGACGGATGTGAAAATGTATGTGCTGGCCACTGAATATGATGATTTTGATGTGTTGGTGGGCCGAGCCAAGGACATAGAGATGAACTTGGGTTTATCTGCGAAAGGTGCTGGAGCGAGTTCTGGCAAGAGAGCTGCTGAGTTTAGTTCCGGAGGTGGACGGAACAAGAGGGGACGTGATCAGAAGTATCAGTCCTCAGCCAAGAGAGGTGGTTGTGCACCTGCTAGAGGAGGTAATGCTAGAGCTGATCCTAGTGCTTGCTGGATCTGTGGTTCGCGTGGTCACATGAAGCGTAACTGTCCTCGTGCTGTGAGGGAGGTGCAAGCTCCTGTTGCGGCAGCTGGTAATGGATGTTGGAATTGTGGTTGTGTAGACCACTTGAGACGAGATTGTCCGAGGTTGGCTGGTGGTCAAGAGCGTGCTCCTGTTGTTGCTGCACCGCAGAGAGGTCGTGGGCGCGGCCGTGGTAATTTCCAGAGGAGAGAGGAAGGTGGTCGTGGAGTAGCCCATGTTGTGGCTATTCAGCCTGAAGGTGGAGGCCAAGCTAGGGTGTATGCTCAGCGCGAGGGAAGGAATGATGCAGATGTGATTGCAGGTACCTTTACTTTGCAATCCTTGTCATTGCTTTCTTTGATTGATTCTGGATCTACGCCTTCATACATTTTGCGTGAGCATGCTGAATTGCTTGGTTTGCCTGTTGAGTCTTTGGATGTTGGTGTTCGTGTCACTAGTTCTTTTGGTGAAACTGTTGTGACTCGAAAGCTTTATAGAAGGTTTCCTTTGGTTGTTCAAGAACATGTTTTTCATGTTGATCTTATGGAGTTGCCCTTCTATGGTTTTGATGTGATCCTTGGTATGGATTGGCTTGCTGAGCATCGTGATGTGGTTGATTGTGAAAATAAGCGGGTTTCGATTAAGCTTGCGGATGATTATGAAGTTGTTGTGGTTGGTGAGAATGTGAAGTTTCTTGCCAATGTGGTGTCTACCTTGGAGGCGAGTAGGATGCTGAGGCAGGGTTGCGAAGCTTTTCTAGCTTTTGTGATGAATCCTAGCTCTAAGGAGTTGAGGGTGCAAGATATCCGAGTTGTGAAGGAGTTTCCTGGTGTTTTTCCTGAGGAGTTGCCTGGTTTACCTCCTAATCGCGAGGTGGAGTTTGGAATTGAGCTGTATGAGAATACAACTCCTGTGTCCGTTACTCCCTATAGAATGGCACCTAAGGAGCTGAAGGAGCTGAAGACGCAGTTGCAAGAGCTGCTAGATCGTGGTTTCATCCGGCCGAGTGTGTCACCTTGGGGTGCACCAGTCTTGTTTGTGAAGAAGAAAGATGGCACTATGAGGATGTGCATTGATTACCGTCAGCTGAACAAGTAGACTATCAAGAATCGGTATCCTTTGCCGAGGATTGATGATCTCTTTGATCAATTTCGGGGAGCTGCAGTGTTCTCTAAGATTGACTTGAGGTCAGGGTATTATCAGTTGAAGGTGAAGGATGTGGATGTGCCTAAGACAGCTTTCAGGACAAGGTATAGGCATTATGAGTTCCTTGTGATGCCGTTTGGTTTGACAAATGCTCCTGCTGCTTTCATGGACATGATGAATCGTGTGTTTCATGAATACCTGGACAAGTTCGTTGTGGTGTTCATTGATGATATCCTCGTGTACTCGCGTAGTGAGGAGGAGCACGAAGAGCATTTGAGGATTGTTTTGCAAGCCTTGTTGGAGAATCAGCTTTATGCTAAGCTGAGCAAGTGTGAATTCTGGCTTAAGGAGGTGGTGTTTCTTGGGCATGTGGTCTCAGCTGAGGGGATTCGTGTTGATCCTCAGAAGATTGAGGCGGTGATGAACTGGAAAGTACCTAAGTCTGTTCATGAGGTCCGTAGTTTCCTTGGTTTGGCGGGATACTACCGAAGGTTTGTGGATGGTTTTTTCAAGATTGCTGCTCCTTTGACGAAGCTGTTGCAGAAGGATGTTAAGTATGAGTGGACAGAAGCGAGACAGCAGACTTTTGAGAAGCTTAAGGCGGCTTTGACGCAAGCTCCTATCTTGGTTCAGCCTGAATCAGGGAAGAGTTTGTGGTCTATAGTGATGCATCCTATGTTGGTTTGGGGTGTGTGCTGATGGAAGAGGGTAAGGTTGTGGCTTATGCATCGCGGCAGTTGAAAGTGCATGAGCGCAATTATCCTACGCATGACATTGAGCTGGCTGCAGTGGTTTTTGCTCTGAAGATCTGGAGACATTATCTGTATGGTGAGAAGTGTACTGTGTACACAGATCACAAGAGTTTGAGGTATATGATGTCTCAGAAGGAGTTGAATCTTAGACAGCGGCGTTGGTTGGAGTTGCTCAAGGATTATGATCTGACGATTGAGTATCATCCTGGAAAGGCTAATGTTGTTGCTGATGCCTTGAGTAGGAAGGTAGCTGTTGAGCTGAGAGCTATGTTTGCTAGCTTGAGCATATCGCGAGATGGTGGTCTTGTTGCTGAGTTGCAAGTGAAACCATCGTTGGTTCAGTTGATCAAGGAAAAGCAGTTGTTGGATGATTCCTTGGTGTCTCATGTTCAGGATATCGCGGAGGGTAGACCTTCGGATTTCTGCTTTAATGATGATGGTGCGTTGTGTTTTGGTAGTCGGATAGTAGTGCCTGCTGATGCTGAGTTGAGGCGTGCTATTCTGACTGAAGGTCATAGTAGTCCTTTTGCTATGCACCCTGGTAGTACTAAGATGTATCGTGATCTTCGTGATGAGTACTATTGGGTGGGTTTGAAGAAGGATGTTGCAGAGTTTGTGAGCAAGTGTTTGGTGTGTCAGCGAGTTAAGGCTGAGCATCAGGTTCCGTCTGGTTTGTTACAACCGTTGAGAATCCCTGAATGGAAGTGGGAAAGGGTTACCATGGATTTTGTATCTGGTTTACCTTTGTCTCCTTCGAAGAAGAATTCTGTTTGGGAGATTGTGGATCGCCTGACGAAGTGTGCGCATTTCTTTCCTGTGCATAATACGTTTTCTTTGGATAGGCTGGCAGAGCTGTACATTGCTGAGATTGTGAGGCTGCATGGTGTGCCTAAGTCGATTGTGTCGGATAGGGATCCGAGGTTCACATCGCGTTTCTGGCAGTGTTTGCATCAAGCTCTGGGTACAAGGTTGCATTTCAGTACATCCTATCATCCTCAGTCGGATGGTCAGTCTGAGCGGGTTATCCAGATTTTGGAGGATATGTTGAGGTGCTGCGTGATTGAGTTTCAAGGTTCTTGGGAGAAGCATCTGCCTTTGGTTGAGTTCGCTTATAACAATAGTTATCAGGCGAGTATACAGATGGCACCTTATGAGGCTCTGTATGGGAGGAAGTGTAGGACTCCTCTTTGTTGGGCTGAAACTGGTCAAAAGTTGGTTTCGATGCCGGCTTTGTTGAAAGGGACCACCGAGAAGGTGAAGCTCATTTGTGAGAGGTTGAAGGCTGCCTCTGATCGGCAAAAGTCTTACGCGGATTTGAAGCGTAAGGAGATAGAGTATGCGGTGGGTGACCGTGTGTTCTTGAAGGTTTCGCCTTGGAAGAAGGTGATGAGGTTTGGCCGGAAGGGTAAGTTGAGCCCTCGGTACATTGGACCATATGAGGTGGTTGAGCGTGTGGGTCCTGTTGCGTATCGGTTGAGGTTACCTCAAGAGTTGGAGAAGATTCATGATGTGTTCCATGTTTCTATTCTCCGGAAGTATAGATCTGATCCTTCGCATTTGATGCCTGTGGAGGAAGTAGTTTTGAATCCGGTTTTGACTTATGATTTGGAACCGGTGAAGGTTCTTGATTCGGATTGCAAGGTTCTTCGTGGCAAGACCATTGAGTTGGTGAAGGTGCTGTGGAAGCATCGAGGTGTTGAGGAAGCCACGTGGGAGCGGAAGGAAGACATGCTGAAGCAGTTTCCTTATATCTTTCCTTCAGGTAAATTTCGAGGACGAAATTTCTTAAGTGGGGGAGAGTTGTAACGCCCCGGTTTTGGGCTTAGGAGTTTTGGGCGTTGACCGGTTTGGTCAAAGTGCTGCTCGAATCTAAAGAGGTGAAATTAGGAAAGCCTAGTTCGGGTTGCATTAAAAATATGGAAAAATGTTCTAAAATCATCTTTTAATATAATTAAGTGAACTGTGAAATCAATTTTGGAAAATGAGTTTTGGAAGTGTGACATTTTGGCTAGTGACCAAAATGTAATTTTCGAAAGTTTGGTGACTGTTTTATAAAGGGTTGAAACTTTGAATCTTTAAGGAGCTATTTACCCAAAGGGAGTTTCTCCAGATTTTTCTAAGATATTTTAAGACTAAATTCTGATTTTAAATGATATTAAAAGTGGAGGGAAAGCCATTTGGCTATTTTGGATTTTGTAACCAACTTTTCTCAATTTTCTTTCTCTCATTTTCTCTCAACCCAAACACTTCCTTTCCAGAGAATTGGTTCTGATTTCTTCACCTAAATCCCTCCTTTCAACTCTCATTTGATTTCTAATCAACATATCTTCAAAACCTCTTCAATTGCTACTTGTTTCAACAAGGTTTTTGATTGCAAAAAGAGGAGAAACTCAAGTTTGGAGGTAAGAACGTCCTTCTCCTCTAAACTATCAGTTCTTTACTGAAATTCCTAAGTTTTCAATCCTTAATTGAAGTTTTATTAAAGGTTTTTAAGTGGTGAAATGGATCTTGGCTTATAATGCAAGATTTGGTGATTTTTGGTGATTTTCGTTAGATCTGATTAATCTGTGATTTGAGATGTGTTTTTGATGTTAAATGAACTCTAAATTGATAAGGAATTGAGTTTTGATTAATGCAATCCCGGATAGGTTGAGTTTCCTAAGTTTAGCTTGTGTTTCAAGGTTGTTTTTTAGGTGATCTTGTGGATCTGATGTTGCTGGAGGTATAAGGATGTTAGTAGGTTGTTTTTAGATGTTATATGATGTTAAAGGATATGTGGTTTTGCTGGTTTATGGTTGGGCTTTGTTTAGAAGTGGTTTGGATGCATTTTCGGTTGTGTTTGGTGGCCGAAAATGGAGGTTGGATGAGAGCAGCGAGTTTAGGTGCTTTCATTGAAGCAATTAATGCATGATGGTGCATTAATCCTCTGCTTTGATGTGTTGAAACAGGGGAGGCATCTTTGGATCCAAGAGTTGTTGATCCAGAAGCTTGATTTGGTGCTTTGGCTTGAAGCAAAGTGGAATCGGTGAGTGCGTTTGTGAAAATTGGGTTTTCGGCTTTGAAACCAATGTCTTGGGAGCTTAGTTTAAGTCTAAACAACTTTGCTAAGCTCAAGTGTAAGTTTTCGGAATTACTCTCTAGTGGTGGCCATGATTTTGTTGTGATGCAAAATGGTTATTTGCATGTTTTAATTACTGTTTTGAAAGCATGATTTAGCATGGTTTTTGCTGATGTTGTAAGCCATATGTTGAAGGTAACTCTAGGTAGGAGTTCCTTGATTTTTTACATTGATTAAATGTGGTTTGATGCTTTTAAATGCATGATGAATATGGCTTGGTTTAATGCTTTAAAACAGTGGATTAATTGATGGAAATGATGTATATTGGCAAGTGATGTTTTAAAAAGGTTAAGGTCACTAAGGTGGTTAAAAGTCCTTGAGTGAGCCTTGTTACTTAAGAACATCAAGGTGGTTAAAAGTCCTTGGATGTTTCTTGTTGCGGACACTAAGGTAGTTAAAAGTCCTTAGGTGATCCTTTCCATGGTGTTTAAAAGTCCATGGGGCCATGGTGTTTAAAAGTCCATGGGGCCAAGGTGTTTAAAAGTCCTTGGGGTGATTCAAGCTATGGACACAAAGGTGGTTAAAAGTCCTTGTGTGGTCCTCATTCATGGTGTTTAAAAGTCCATGGCCAAGGTGTTTAAAAGTCCTTGGGGCCAAGGTGTTTAAAAGTCCTTGGGAAAGTTGATGAACTTGTTTTAAAGAAATGGAATTTATCACTTGAGCCAATATGACATGTTATACTATGTTGAAGCATGAGATGCTTGTTTTAAGTATGCTTTTGAGCATGTGCAAAGGTTGATTTAAAACATGATTTATAAATGTTTTTAAATGCATTATTGAATGGTTTTTAAGAGCATTCCTCACTAAGCTTTTGCTTACGCTCTCTTCCGTTTTCTTAATTCAATAATGCAGAACATTAAGGAACCTTGAGGGCAGCAAGGAGGGCAAGCAACCAAGTGCAAGTAGAGCTCAATGTATGGAAGGTTTTGTTATACATTTTAGCTTTTGGGTAATTTGGCAATGGGGGACCAATGTGTATGTTTTGGGAGGTGTTTGGAACTCCCTAAGTATGTTGAATGATGATAAGAATGCTGGTTTTTGTATTGGATCATTACATGCTTGTTTTGGAAGTTTGTGCTTGAATAGCTAGCTTGTGTAGGAAGCATGCCTATAGAATTGGGGCTTTTTGCATATGATGTTGTCCTGATGATTTGTTGATGCTTATAAGTCTTATATATGTTGAATTCAATGCTGGTAAAGTTTGGTAGCATTTGGAGCATGTTTGAATGATTAATTGCATGTTTTGGAATGCATTTTGCTGCAATCTGTGCAGGGCGTTTCGGAACAGTGTGCACCGTTTCGGAATGGGTGCCTTGAATGAACCCAGGCGTCCGAAACGGTATGCACCGTTTCGAAACGGTTTGGCCTCTGCCAGCCCATGTTCCGGAACCCGTTGCGGAACGGCCCGTGTTTCGAAACGGGGTCTACCTGTTTCGGAACGGTCGACCGTTGGGGGCTGACATTGGCAGTTATATGTTTTGAATTGTTTGCGTTTTAGTCCTAAAACTTGTTTGTGCAATTGTATGAGTTTGGGAAGTCATTTTGAGCTGAAATTTCACAGAGAAGCATGAAACCTGACTAATTTCAAGTTGGTAACTTTAATTTGGGTTAAGTCCTTTTAATTATCAGAAATTACAATTTGGCCCCTAAAGTTGTAATTTATTCAATTGGGTCCCTGTTCGATCTCTGATGTTTGTGATCTTTGAATATGATGTTTGTGTGATCACAATTAGGACTAATGTGCATCTAGACAAGATTAAAAAGAAAAAAAAAGGTCGTTAATCAAGGTTGACTTTGGTTTTCCCCGTGTGACTTTCTTAATTCGGGTCAACCGTCTAGGCCGGGTTAAGGGGGTTACAGTTTCAACACCTCATGATCCATGTGGATGATAAACTCCTTAGGCCATAGATAGTGTTGCCACGTTTCTAATGCCCTTATGAGAGCATACATCTCCTTGTCATAAGTTGAATAATTTAGAGTTGCTCCACTCAATTTCTCACTGAAATATGCAATAGGACGTCCTTCTTGAGATAATACAGCTCCAACTCCTAAACCCGATGCATCACATTCAATTTCAAAAACTTTATCAAAATCAGGTAAAGATAATAAGGGTGCATTGGTTAAAAGTTGTTTAATCAAACAAAAAGACTTCTCTTGTTCGTCTCCCCAAAAGAAGCTAGAGTTCTTTTTTATAACTCCGGTCAAAGGTGCAGCTATGGTGCTGAAATTGGGAACAAACCGGCGATAGAAACTAGCAAGTCCATGAAAACTCCTCACTTGACTAATGTTAGTAGGTCTTGGCCATTCCTCAATTGCTTTAATCTTTTCTTGATCAACCTCCAAACCCTTTGAACTAACAACAAAACCTAAGAACACAACTTTGTTAGTGCAAAATGTACATTTTTGTAGGTTAGCATACAACTTTTCTTTTTGCAAAACATCCAATACTGACCTTAAATGTTAAGCATGATCATTCAAAGTTTGGCTATACACAAGTACGTCATCGAAATACACCACACAAAACTTACCCAAGAATGGTCGAAGTATATGATTCATTAACCTCATGAATGTACTTGGTGCATTAGTTAAGCCAAATGGCATAACCAACCACTCATACAAACCTTGCTTGGTTTTGAATGCTGTTTTCCACTCATCTCCTTCTCGCATTCTTATTTGGTGGTACCCACTCTTAAGATCAATCTTAGAAAAGATGTTAGAACCACTTAATTCATCAAGCATGTCATCTAATCTAGGAATAGGATGACGATACTTTATCGTTATCTTGTTCACTGCTCGACAGTCCACACACATACGCCAAGTTCCATCCTTCTTAGGTACAACTAAAACCGGCATGGCACATGGACTAAGGCTCTCTCTCACATAGCCTTTTTCCATTAACTCGGATACTTGTCTTTGCAACTCCTTAGTTTCTTCTGGTTTGCTTCTATATGCTGGTCGATTTGGAATGATGGCTCCGGGAGTGAAATCAATTTGATGCTCTATTCCTCGAATTGGTGGAAGCCCATTCGGAATCTCCTCCGGAAACAAATCTTCAAATTCCTGCATTACAGAGACAATAAAAGATGGCAAACCATGATCAAGATCATTAGTGTTCAAAAGATTTTCCTTGTACATGAGTACAGGTGCCCATTTCTCTGAAAGCAAACACTTTTTGATCTCTTTCTCTCTTGCAAAAAGAATGGTTTGTTTTCCCTCATTTTTGTCACTCTCTTTGGATTTAAACTCTTTTTCTTTCTCTTTGGCTGTTTTGAAACTCTCTCTCAAGTGGATTTGGTCTTTATGGACTTGTTTTGGTGAAAGAGGGGCTAAAGTGATCTTTTTGGTTTGATGGGTGAAAGTGTAAAGATTGGTATAACCATCATGTATAGCCTTTTTGTCAAATTGCCACGGTCTCCCCAACAAGATATGGCTAGCGTGCATTGGTACAACATCACACAACACCTCGTCTTTGTATTTTCCAATAGAAAATGGCACAAGAACTTGCTTGGTGACTTTGAGTTCTCCCCCATCATTGAGCCATTGTAGCTTGTAAGGATGAGGATGCTTTGTTGTTGCCAATCTAATCTTCTCGACCATCAAAGTACTAGCAACATTAGTACAACTTCCTCCATCAATAATGACAAAGCGTACCTTTTCGTTTACATGGCAGTGAGTATGGAAGATGTTCTCGCGTTGATCTTCTCCTTCTATGGCTTGCACGCTTAGGCTTCTTTTCACAACAAGAACCTCACCATCTACAGCATGTTCCATCTCTTCTTCTTCTTCTTGGATAGGAACATCATCTTCTTCCTCCTCTTGGTCAATTTCGATCTCTCCATCTTCTCGAATAAGCATTGTGTTGCGATTTGGACATTGTCTAGCAATGTGACCTCGCCCCAAGCATTTGAAGCATTGCACATCACGGGATCGAACTGGCATAGCGGTGCTCTTTCCCTTACTAGTTTCGACAATGGGTTTGGCACTCCTTGTTGGAACGCTTCGTTCATTAGGCGTAAAGGATGTCTTCTGTTTGTAGGTACCTTGCCCCCATTTAGAAGAAGAGCCTCCATAGGCACGAGTTGTGCCCTTCCTTTTAAGTTGCCTCTCGACCTTCATGGCCATATGAACCATGTCTTCGATCTCCACATAATGTTGCAACTCAACAGTGGCCGCAATATTAGGATCAAGGTCGGATAGAAATCTGGCCATGGTGGCTTCTCTATCCTCATCAATGTTGGCTCGGATCATGGCTACTTCCATCTCTTTGAAGTAATCCTCAACAGTACGGTTGCCTTGGGTGAGATTTTGAAGGGTTTTGAACAACTCTCTATGATAGTGAGTTGGAACGAACCTCCTACGCATAACGACCTTCATCTCAATCCAAGTAGAAATTGGATGTTCGCCATTGCGTCTCCTGCTAGATGTCAACTGATCCCACCATATTAGTGCATAATCTGTAAATTCAATGGCTGCAAGTTTTACCTTCTTAAGCTCGGAGTAGTTGTGGCACTCAAAGATGGGCTCAACTTTTTTTCCCATTCAAGATAAGCTTCAGGATCCGTTCTTCCTTCGAAAGAATGAATGGTTATTTTGATGTTGCTAAGATTATCATCAACTCTTGGCCGAGCTCTTTGGTACCTAGGTTCTCGACGCCTCAAACTTTGCTGGGAGGCTCGCTCGTCTATGAGTTCTTCATCCACCTCTCCCTCATACTCTTCATCGTGATCTGAATTATGCCTTCGTTGAGATCTTTCCTCCAAATGATCTAATCGTTCTTGCATCGGCCTCAACCTTTGTTGCAACAACCTGTCCATCTCTCGGATAATATCTTGAAGATTGGAGTTAGTTGCATCTATGTTAACATTATTACTAGCACCAATAGTTTTTCTCACGGAATCTTGAGACATGATTAACTAATAAACCTCACTAGCACAAATTCTCACCGTTACACTCCAAGGAAAACACTCACACTCGTGTTTCACTCGGGATGGCTTTTACCCTTGATGTGCACTATTGCCTTTTACCGCTCTTGTTCTCCTATCAAAGTCCTTAGAGAACTTACTCAAGGCTTAACAAGTTTGCTTGTGGAAATTGGCTGGAAGAAAGGGTATAGAAAAAAAGAGAGGTTATAGGTAGAAAAGTAGAATGATTAGAAAATAACAAGGCAATAGGAAATAATAATTTGATTAATTGAGTAATACCAACAACAACCAAACTTCCTTTTTTTTCTTTTTTCTTTTTTCTTTTTTTCCTTTTTTTCTTTTTTTTCTTTTTTTCTTTTTTTCTTTTTTTTCTTTTTTATGCAAACCGGGAGAGAGAAACACTTAACTTACCGAATCAAAATAGCTCTGATGCCAAATGATACGTATCCGGTTGTGTGATGACCGAATTCGTATGTGATGTTGCCCGATCGTGATTCTAGTATGAAGTTGCAAACTTGAAACTTGAGTGTGGAAGTGATGTATATGGAATGAAGATGGTGAAAGTTGTTGTTTTAATAGGTGCTGGAATGGTTGGTGATTATGGTTTGAAAGATAAATGTAAGAGGAAAAAATGGATAGAAGTTGATATGGATATATGGAATAGAATCGGCGTGGAATAAGGAAGAACCAACAAGATAGTGAATGTTGACCCAAACCTTACACATTCTTACCCTTTGTGAAATGATGGAAGAAGGTTGGATTGTGACCTTTTAGCTGTAATTGAGCTAAGAACCAACAATATAATCAAATGGAAGTGATGGTGGAATGGTGGAACGTGACCCGCTAGCTAGAAAGCTAGGAACCAACGCTATAAATAGAATGGAATGAAAAGGGAAAATTTGCCACAAGACTAGCTTGAAAGCCGATAAAGTTCTTAAAGAAAAATGAAAAGAACACTGTCATATATTTTCATCAAAAAAAAGGTCCCCTACAAAGGCCAATGAGCATCCTATTTATAGTACATGGCAGCCTAGAATTTGAATGGACAAAACAATGCATTAAGGCTCCAATTTATGACATTCAATGGTTTGTCTTCAATCCTATCAAGTGTGGCTGGCCATTTGTGTAATTTAGAATGAATTTGGACATAATAAGGCTTGAATGAAGACTTATACACGTCCAAGTGATGGATCCTTTGATATTCCACTTGCTTGGCTCTTAAAAGTGCATGTAGATGACTTGGAATGAATCTGCCCATGTTTGCATCTAAGTGTATGTGTCTCTTCCACTTCCTTTCTTTATTTCTCAACTTTATTGGCTGAATAAAAGCATAATAAAGTCTTCTAAATGCTTCATCCCCCATGGAATTCAAAAAGACTCACTCTTTGAATGGTGAAAAAGATGGCATGTCTCCTTGAAGAAGATGAAAAATCATCAATTGTTTCCATCTTCATCCCAACCTATAATGACACTAAAAACACATAAAATATTAATCAAAATATGATAAAAATGTTATGCAAACTTAAAGAATTAATTGAACAAGTTCAATGAATGAACTAGTTTAATTAATGAACCTACATGCTTAAATGAAACACATACATAAGTGAAGTATTTTCATAAATGAAGTGCTTGCATAAATGCATAAACAAGCATATTTATTCTCATGGAATGAATGAACTATTATGCAACTACTCATGCAAATTCTTATGCAACTTATTTCAACTTTCCAACAAACTCAAAACGTTGCAAGATCTAATTGTTGATGTCATTTCTTCATTCATTTTCCAGCATTGGCAAAGCAAACTTTCCACAGCATCTTGAATCATTTTAGCTCTTGCACGAGTCATAGGACCTCTAGGAAATTCATTGGAATTCTTGCTGGTTGTGGTCACATCAATTGCGCTCATGCACCTTCAAATGGCGCGATGCATAAGCCACCACCTTACCCTCTTGCATCAATATGCACCCCAAACCAACGTAGGATGCGTCATTGTACACCACAAACTCTTTCCCTTATTCAGGTTGAACCAAGATAGGAGCTTGCGTCAAAGCTGCCTTAAGCTTCTCAAAAGCCTATTGTCTCGCTTCTGTCCACTCATACTTGACATCCTTCTGCAACAACTTCGTCAAAGGTGCAACAATTTTTGAAAATCCATCCACGAACCTCCGATAGTATCCCGCCAAACCAAGGAAACTACGAACTTCATGAACATACTTAGGAGGCTTCCAATTCATCATTGCATCAATCTTTTGAGGATCAACACGAATCCCCTCAGCAGAAACCACATGACCAAGGAACACAACTTCCCTGAGCCAGAATTCATACTTACTCTGCTTAGCATAAAGTTGATTCTCCAACAAAGCCTGCAACACAATCCTCAACTGCCCTTCATGATCCTCCTCAGTACGAGAGTACACCAGGATATCATCAATGAACACCACCACAAACTTGTCCAAATATTCATGGAACACTCTATTCATCATGTCAATAAAAGCTGCAGGAGCATTCGTCAAACCAAACGGCATCACAAGGAACTCATAATGCCCATACCTCGTTCTGAAGGTTGTCTTTGGAACATCCACATCCTTCACCTTCAACTGGTAATACCTTGACCTTAAGTCAATATTAGAGAACACAGCGGCTCCCCGAAATTAATCAAAAAGATCATCAATCCTCGGCAATGGATACCGATTCTTGATAGTCAACTTATTCGGCTGACGGTAGTCATTGCACATTCTCATAGTGCCATCCTTTTTCTTCACAAACAAGACCGGTGCACCCCAAGGTGACACACTCGGCCGAATGAAACCACGATCAAGCAACTATTGAAGTTGCATCTTCAGCTCCTTCAACTCCTTAGGTGTCATTCGATAAGGAGTAATGGACACTGGAGTTGTGTTTTCATACAGCTCAATTCCAAACTCCACTTCTCGATTAGGAGGCAATCCAGGTAACTCCTCCGGAAACACACCAGGAAACTCCCGCACAGTCCTGATATCTTGAACTCGCAGCTCCTTAGATCTAGGATTCATTACAAAGGTCAGATAACCCTCACACCCTAGTCTCAACATCCGGCTTGCTTCTAATGTAGATATCACATTAGCAAGAAACTTCACATTCTCACCAACCACCACTAGCTCATAATTATCTGCAAGCTTCAACGAAACTCGCTTGTTCTCAAAATGCACCACAGCTCGATGTTCAACAAGCCAATCCATACCAAAGATTACATCAAAACCATAGACTGGCAATTCCATGAGATCAACATGAAAAACATGATTTTGTACAACCAAAGGACATCTTCTATAAAACTTCCGTATCACAACGGTCCCACCAAAGGAACTAGTTACACGCATACCAACATCCAAAGACTCAACAGGTAAACCAAGAAATTGAGCATGTTCACGCAATATGTATGAGTGTGTAGATCCAAAATCAATCAATGAAAGTAATGACAAGGATTGCAAAGTGAAGGAGCATGCGATCACACCCGTGTCATTCCTCCCCTCTCACTGAGCATACACTCGAGCCTGGCCACCACCCTCTGGTTGGACAACCACCACATATGCCACATTCCTTCTGCCATCGTCTCTGCGCTGGAAGTTACCACGGCCGCGCCCACGAGCTCTCTGTGGTGCAACAACAACAGGAGCACGTCCCTGACCACCACCGACTAACAAAGGACACTCCCTCCTCATGTGATCTGCCGAACCACAATTCCAGCACGAATTACCAGTCACTACCACAGGAGCCTACACCTCTCTCGCTACCCGAGGACAATCACGCCTCAAATGACCACGCGATCCACACGCCCATCACGTGTTCTGATCAGCTCCCATCCTGTCTCCCTGAACAGGCGCACCATGCCCTCCACTACCACACCTAGCAGAAGATTGATACCTTCTATCTCGTCCTCTCTTGTTCCGTCCACCACCGGAACTATACTCAGCAGCTCTCTTACCCAAGCCAGAACCAGCACTCCTGGAAGACAAACCCAAGTTCTGCTCAATGTCCTTCGCCCTACTAACCAGCACATCAAAATCATTGTACTCCGCAGCAAGCATAAAAGGTCTTTACATCCATCACCAAACCATACTGGAAACATTCACACCTCTCCCGCTCATCAGGGAAAAGCTCAGGTACGTACTGACTGAGACGAACAAACTGGGTCCCATACTCAGCCACCGTCATGCTCCCTTGCGTAAGAGACATGAATTCTCTTTTCTTTTCATCCATGCACCGCACACCTAGATACTTCTGCTTGAACGCGTTCAAAAAGAACGTCCAAGTCACATCAGCTTCCTCCATTCCAGAGACAGTGGTCGTCCACCAGGTATACGCATCATCATGTAGCAGCGATACCACACATCCTAACTTCTGACAATCATTGCAGTTCATTTGTTCCAATATCCTCTTGGTACTTTCCAACCAAGATTCGGAACCCTCAGCAGACAAACCTCTGAACTCAGTCCCTCCTAGACTGCGCAGATGTTCCAAAGGTAATCTCGCATTAGCATCACCCTGACGCCCAGCTCCGTGAGCTCAAGCTACTGCCGCCTGAAAGGCTTCAGCAATAGTCTGTATCAAAACTGTCATGTCAAGAGCAGCTTGCCCCTGCCCAGATTCAAGTCCAGCGACTCCAGCACCAGCACCTACACCAGCATTCTCTCATCCCGCTCCACCACCGCCGGGTGGTCCACCACCAGGAGGAGGAGGTATATCCACCACATTATCAGCATTGTCCTCATTCTCGTTCTGAGCCATAGCTCGCGTATTAATTCTCGTCTCTCTACGAGGTCCCATTCACTAAGACAATGCACTAACACAAATGCAATAAACATAATTAGGCTCAACAAGGTAAGAAATCCAAGCACCTCATCATGCAAGGACACATACATCACCCACATAACAATTCCCAAATACACGAGAACCAAGCACTGATACCACCAAATGTAACCCCCTTAGCCCGGCCTAGACGGTTGACCTGAACTACGAAGATTACACGGGGAAAACCAAAGTCAATCCGAAAGTTAACCTTGATTCACAACCTTTTTTCTTTTTAATCTTGTTAAGATGCACATTAACCCTAGTGAGTTCCCATAAAACTTATTTGAGGAAGGCACAGCGATCGGATAACAAACAGGGACTTAATTGCACTTATTACAAGAATCAGGACCAAAAAGTAAATTCAGTAAATTAGAGGGTCTTTACTGATTTTTATGTTACCAATATGAAATTAGTCGTGTTACATGCTTCCCTGTCAAATTTCACCTTAATTGGACATCTAAAACTCATACAATTGCAAACGCAACTTTCGGGACTAAAATGTAAAGCTTGCAAACTTTAGCACCATTAAAATCAGTGCCCAACGGTCACCTGTTCCGAAACACCCACCTGCCGTATTGAAACGCAGGATCGAAACGACATTAACCGTTTCAATACGCGGGTTGGCTCCGAGACCGGTTCTGAAACAAGGCCTTCCAATAGCGAAAACGTTTCGGAACAACCTCCAGCCGTTTCGAAACACGAAGGCCATTACAGACCCCCGTTTCGAAACGCCAGGGAGTGTTCTGATACGGTTTGCCCAGAAGCTGTAGATTTTGCTTGTTTTTCATACATAAATCCATTCAAATTCATCCGAATGACTTCCCAAACATACCAACAAGTCATCAAACATATAAGGTGCATGTTTAGAACTCCTAAACACATTCATAGCATCAAACATGAAATTTCACATGTCTAGAGGCATGCTTCCTATTATCCAAAACCAAGTAGGCAAACAAACTTCAAATCAAGCATTTAAAGGACATTTAAAACTCAAACCAGCAAAGGCAACATGCCACAACCTTAGGAAGTCCAACACATCTCCCAAAACAAATCTTAAGTTCCCATTGCCAATTTATCAAAACTAATAGTGTATGAAAACATCACCATACGTGAGCTTGGATTTCCTTGGATGCACTTAGCTTCCTTGATGCCCAAAGCACCTCAATTATCTGCATTATTGGTTATAGAGAGCGTAAGCACATATGCTTAGTGAGGCATGCTCTACACAAAACCATTACAATAATGCATTTTTAGAAAACACTTTTAACAAGGCTTTTAAACCACATGCACATCTCTTTCTCATGCTACCTTGCATCTTTTTCAAGCAACTCATGCTTCATTACATTCAATAAAATATATTGGCTTTCAAGTGATAGTTCATAACCATTTCAACACAAAACACAATCGGATACGCGGATTATAAGCGTTGTCCCACACGCTTCATACAAACTACCGGACTACACAAGGTTCACACTCAAGAGCAATCCCTTCGTTGATGTGACACCCGTGGTGGAGTATAACGGTACAATCACAACCCCTCAACACCACTCACCGGTAGTTGTATACTTCCACTAATGAGAGTAAGGGACACATGACACAAGATCCACACATGGAATTTACAACCACCATTGTGATCTTACCTCAATCGTTAGGGTACTTGGATGGAGATTACGGTACAATCACAACCCCTCAACATCCAAGGCGACTTTACTTACGGTGCACCCAATCCTATAGCTGGCTAACTATATCCGATTCAATTACTTTAAAACCATTTCATCACTTGCCAATATACATCAAATACCATCATCAATTCACTGTTTTAAAGCATAATTCAAAGCTTATCATCATGTATCACTATGCATCAACACCATATTAATAACATGTCAAACAAAGGATCTCTTACCTTGAGCATCCTTCAATACATGGCTTTCAAAACTAGCAATAATCATGCTAAAACATGCTTTCAAAACAGTAATTAAACATGTATTTCATATCCAATCCATCAAACCACAATTTAGCTCATCCGAGGGAGTTTTTCCGAAAACTTACTCTTGAGCTTAGCTAAGTTGTTTAGACTTAAACTAAGCTCCCAAAACCTCCAAATAATTGTTCCAAAGCTGGAAACCAACTCCACTCACCAATTTCGTTTCGCTAGCTTGCCGAAACGTCAATTAAGCTTCCGGATCAACTCCAAAAGTGTCCGAAGATGTCTCCCCTGTTTTAGACACATCAAAGCAGAGGATTAATGCATCATCATGCATTGAAATCTTCAGCCAACACTCCTAAACTCGCTGCTCTACTCAAAACCAACATTTCGGCTACCAAACACAACCGAAAACACCTACAAACTCTTCCAAAACTTAACCCAGCCAAGATCCATCACTTCTAACCATTTCTAAACATCAATTAACATCCAAAATAAACCTGAACTCGTCCTTATACCTCCAGCTATAATAGATCACCAAGAACACCTCAAAAACCACCATTTTCATAAGCAAAAACTTAGGAAATACAACATATTCGGGATTAGATTGATTAAACCTCATTTCTAACATCATTAAACATCCAAAATACATTAAAGAATCATCTCAAAATAGAGCCCAATCCATTACAATGAAAATCTTCAAGATCTCTTCCAAATCTTGAGTTTTAAGCCAAAATCAAGTTTCTAACATTAAATCCATTTCTAAAACTTTAATAAAGGATTGACAACTTGGGAATTTTAGTAAAGAACTGAGTATTTAGAGGAGAAGAACATCCTTACCTCTAAATGATGATTTCTTCTTGATTTGGGCCAAATTCCATGAAAATTCAATGTGGAAATCAAAAGGATTTGAAGTAAGATTGATTAGGAACCAATAGATGACAGAAATCTCATCAATTGAAGTTAAGATCAATGTGAATTTTTCTGGAGAAAAAGTGTTTGGATGATGGAATTTTGAGAGAGAAAAAGAAATGGGAGAAAATTAGGAAAAAGTAGTTATGAAAATCCAAAAAGTAGTTTCCCATTTCTTTTTATTTAATTAAACATTAATTAAATCACCCAAATTAATGAAAAATCTGGAGAAAAACATTTTGGGTAAATTAGCTCCTTAAAGATTCAAAGTTTCAATCCTTTACAAAACAGTCACTACTAAACTTTGCAAAAATCGCATTTAGGTCACTACACCGAAATGTAGTATTTCCAAACCTAATTTTGTAAAATTGATTTCATAATTCCCTTATATATATTAAATGAGGATTTTTAGATATTTTTCTATATTTTTAAAACATTTCGAGCTAGGCTTTCCCTAAAATCTCCTTTTATATTGGAACCGCCTACTAGACCAGTCTGGTTCAGACCCTAAACTTCTAAGCCCAAAATTGGAGTGTTACACCCTCCGCGAGAAACGGTGATGAGTGTAATCCCACCGTAAGGTAATGGTTGTGGTTGTATGTAAGTTCCAACGTTTATCTACATATTCGAGTAATAGCTAGGTGCCAATTTGGATTGATATGTAGTTGTTAAGACATTGATATATGTATCTTCGTGTGTTGGGATTTTGAGTTGTTTATCATGGCATAGTGTTGATTATATGTTCACGCATCATGTATATTTTGGCTCATGTGGATCGAAGGTAAGATCATGCATTCTACCTTGGTTGTTGCTCGTGCTTGGACCCTGCATTGTCGATGGTTTGTTTATTAGCTTACCCTCACTAAGCTTTCATGCTTACGCTCCTTTTTGTTCGACAATGCATATCAGTAGCTTGTGGGTGGCAAGGGCTAGGAAGGGCCTCCAAGTGTCGCTTTTGGTTAGCTCAAGTATGAACTTTAAATTGAAAGATTGTAATGGTCAAGCAATGAGATAGGTGTTGTTGATTTGAATGCTTTGATGTATGTTGAATTGGTTTGGCTCTTGGATGCCTTGTTTGAATTGAAAACCTTGTTTATGTTGCATGTCAGGAATGCTTATATGTTTTGTTTCTAAGGCATGAATCTTAAATGTAAAGTATGCCCTCTTTATGGTAAATGTAAGAATCCTTTAGATGCATGATTCTTGTTCGTTTTGAATGTATTGTATGTTGATATCTTGGTTGTAAAGGTTGTATGTATGTTGTTTGTGGCTAGGGGAGTCGTAAATCGCATCTAAAGTCGAGTCTTAAGTCGTTTTGTTGCAAATTTGGGTATTGCATTGCAGGGTGTATCGAGACGCCCAAGGGCCGTATCGATATGTCCTACACTTCGGGACTCAAATTTGGCTTATCGTATCGATACGCGGGGGTGTATCGATACGCCAAATCTTCACTGGAAATCTAATATTCTGACGAGATTTTGGCGTATCGATACGGGCTCTAGGTGTATCGGTACGGTCTAATATCGTTGACCGCATGATGTTGACCGAGGAGGGCGTATCGGTACGCCCAAGGGCGTATCGGTCTAATTAAAAATATAATTACAGAAAAGCCCAAACTTTTTAAAATTACAACGAAGTTCCAAAACTGTACAATTTTTACAATTTGCTCTCTTCCCTTCTAAAATGTCGAAAACTAGTACATCTGAAGGTATAGTGAAGGCATCTGGCAACATCAGTTCTTTGATCTCATCATCCTAAAAAAATCAGCACCTAAAATGAAAACAAGAACCAATCTGGATCAAAATTTTGGTTGTGGTAACATTGTTACATTCGGTTTACAAACAATTCAGAGTTGAACATGGACGACAATTTGATTATCTTAAAAAATTCTAGCATCTTATTCTCAACAAGGACTAGTTGATGACAGCCATTACTTACAACAATAATTTAAAATTTATTTGGTTAAACTATTTTCATGATTACTATACACCAATTATAAATTATTTTATAACATTCATATTTAGGCGTAAAGTACTAATTAACCATTTTAACGATTTAAACAATCTAGCAATAAAAAAATTCAATTCGGCGAACATATATTACACTTAGAAAATTTACAAATACTTTTATTAACGAAAGTAAATTGAATTCGGGATGCTAAATAGCATCAATGAGTTCCAATTAATATACGTCTACTATTTAAACAGGCAAGGGTCAATTGAATGACATTCAAAATAGGGTAATCATATTTGGTCATATTTAATTAGCATTTGGGGTATCTCAACAGCCTTTCATCATAATTCCATGGAGTTCATGCTTGGATGGTCTGCAATGTGTAATAAGCTGTCGAAAGATCATATGTGGCTAATGCTCCCTTTTGCTACTATATGGTACATTTGGATTCACAGAAATGGGATTTTATTCCAAAGGAAAAACGTTGATGTGTTACAACAACTCCAGACGGTGAAAACGAAAGTTGCATAGTGGTTCAATGCAAAAAAGCTGGACCCGACTACACCATTAGAATCCATCATGTCAGACCTATCTATTGCAAGCTTGAAAAATGTTGATGCACATGTGCGAAATGCCATTAGCCACTGGTCTCCTCCTCCCTTGGGATTCTTGAAATTCAATGTAGATGGGGCTTGTAATAAAGCTGAACAGTGTGGAGTTGGCGGGATACTTAGGAATCATGAGGGCGCAACATTGGAAGAATTCTCACAAAGCGTCGGCCTTGGATCTTCCCTATCAGTTGAACTGCTTCCCATTAAATATACAATTGAATATTTTGCTAGGATAAAATGGATAAACAACTCAAGGCTGATCATTGAGAGTGATAGTAAGGTAGCAGGTGATTGGATTAAATCCCCTTCTTCTTCACAATATCCTTTCTCCGACTCGGTGCAGTATCTGTCCAATTATTTTGCTTCAGGTAGATGGATTATCTGACATATTCCTAGAGCTCAAAACGTCCCGACCGACACATTGGCCAAAAGAAGCATTGGGGAAGCAAAAGCTGAATCACAACAAACGTTTGGAAGAGAAGAGTATAACGGATAAGCAACTCCAAGTTGCTGGTGAGTTGCTGTGAAAACTGGGAAGGCAGGTTCGCGCTATTCTAACAGGGTTTGTGTTGGTGTGTGGATCAATGGCACGAGATCGAGACAGTTTTGTATTCAAGCTGCATTGGAATTGCATTCAAGAATGTGAAATACGAGTGGTGCTGGTCCTCCTTGTTGGTACAAATCGTGTCTTGTAAGTGTCACTGGAAGAATCAGAACCAAAGTGTGGGTGGGAATTATGTTTTGACTGTGTGGTTTTTGTTCTTAAAAGAAGATGTGTGTAATCGTACTGAATATATGGCATAGATCTAGTGCACTCTTTTTCCTCCATCTAGGTGTAGGGAGGTTTTTTAACGAGGCCTAGATCTATGCTTGCTATTGTATGATTCATGGTATTAACCATACATCACTCACCTTTCAAAAAAAAATATAGGGTAATCAAACAAATTTCAAAGAGTTAGTTCATTTGAACTAATGTTTATTCTTGTCATTTGTCATGCAATAATATATCATTCTATTAATGGATAATATATTGTGAATCAAATAATCTAGTTATTGTAATTATACAACCAATATCCAACGGAGTCATATTTCTACAAAATTATCAGTAATCAAACTCTAGTAAATAAACAAGGATCGTGCTATTTTACGATATGCTTATATCTATATCCAACAAGGAATTAGTGTCTTATAAATCAATCCTATTGTTTGGAACACCCAACTTATTAAACACCTACAAAAGATATTAACATGTCTATATTAGAATGACAATAACAACTAATTTAAGCACTTGTTGTTCACTTAAAATAATATTTTCTTTAGAACCAATGTCGAGTGTGTCATTGCTACAATTAGTGAAATTATGAATCTAACTACAATGGAGATTTGGGTACTATTGTTCTTATGCTTTAAAATCAGCAAACTCCAATCTGTAATATGAAGTATATGACATATAATGAACAACTAATAGCAAAGAAAACCGATAGCAAGGCAAGGTGGTTATTGGTTTGGATTTTCCCGACTATGACAATGCAAACTAAACCAATTTTCACAGCTAAACTAAATGGTATCGTGTTTCAATTTTAATGAAATGATCTAAATTACTAACATAAAATTGTATAGGTTTTGACGCAACTGGTTCTTACTCTTTTCCAAGTTTAATAAATCTTGCACATACCTAAGTATATAAAAAAATAACTGGTAGTTGCATGAACATTGTTAATCGTGATTAAACTACAAATTTGATGTTTTAAACTTATTGCAAGTTTTACAAAAGCATAGACATCTAGATTATAACAAGTCGTGTTATAAACTGTAGAAATACACACATTTATGCTCGATTTTGACTCCTAATTTAACACGCAAAGACGTCATAACAGTTGTGTTATAACCTGTTGTTTTCCTTTGGTTTGTTAGTGATTTTAAACAAATTTTATAGCTACAATATCTTGTTAATTATCATGTAACTTGACTCCAAACCAATCTAACCATTGTTGAATACCAAAAAAAGGCATAATCATATCCAAATTATAGTGCACAACATCAAAGATATCTAAGCATCAATTACTCAAATTAGCCATAAACACATATTGTATGTACATAAAACATGGTTTGTGGGCATTCTATTTGTTCGCTTTTGTATTTTTTTATTCTAACCGACATTATCTTCTTCTAGACCCAACCTTCTTCAAACAATGATAGATGAGATGATATACATTAGACTAGGATGACGGATTTTAAGTCAAAAAAGAAATATATATATTATGACCATTGAACCAACAACCAATTGAACAAGAATTAAAAATGAAATAAAAGGAATATAGATTAAGAATAAAATGAAATGGGAAGCACAACTTAACTTGATTTTGGTTCTAGAGACTTCCCAGCGACATCTCAAAAATTTGAACGGCGGGAAGAGAATTCTTGACGAGAAGAACAATGTATCTTAGTTCCACACCGATCTGACGATTGGATCTTCTAATCAAGGCTCAAAAAATGGGGACTTAAAAAGGAATTTGAAGATTTTGGAGTTGATTTTTAGAAAACGAACACTATAAATCAGACGAGGAAGGAAGGAGCTTTCTGTAGGTGGCGTTATTTGACTGGTGGAGCTTGTCGACGATGGAGGATAGGTGAACGGCCGTAGCAGGAAAGGATAGCTTTGGGAGGCTAAATTAGTGGGAAATCGAGTTTTAAAAATATGGGAAAATACCTTAACTAAATCCTTCTTCTTTTTATAATAATCTTTAATTTTATTTAATTTTCTAATTATCATTTAGTATCAATATAATTACGTTAATTATTATAATATTATTTTTAAATAATCTTATGTTGATTCTGCTTTTAATCTTCACATACGTACGTTGGTTTATTGTAAGTAGAAAAAAAATAATGATTTTTATTTGCTTGTTAATATAAACAAGCTTAAGGATTAAAATTGTCCTTGAAATATTTTGGAAAAAGGCTAATCTTGCCTTTATCTTTAATTTTTACATTCAATTAGTTACTTGATGTGATAAAATTGACTCAAATAGCTCATTTAACCATTGTTAATTGTTATTGTGTTGAAACGAAATCGGTTGGGTGACGGGTCCACACAACCCGAAAACCTTCGTAACTACCATTGCCCTATTTTTCTACTAAAGTGATTATTCGCTAAACAAGCCAATGTCACAAACTTTTAAGACCTTGTCAAATGAAAATAGTCTGATTATTCATAATTTACTTTTATATTTTCCTTTAAAACAAAATTGAAGAAAGTGAGTGTATTTTGTATACACGTCAAAATATGAGCAAATTTGAAAACATTTGCAAATCTTCGAAAATTCCTTTGCCAATAAAGTTACCAGATTATCTTATTAGCACTCTACTTTGACAATGTCGACTGAAGACTAAATTTTTACGAAAAATTATGTTTTAAATATACACATATATGTATAAATATATAAAAAATCACAATTTTGAGAAAACTAGTAGGAACAATCATAATTATGATATTAAAATCTAAAACATTTGAAAGTTCGTCGCTAATAAGATTTTTGAATTAGTGATACAATCAAGATGTCACTAATTATTTTTACAATTTTTATGTTAATTCTTGGCATAAAACACTAAGTGGCAATCTCATGATGTCTTTTAAAATTATAATATAAAATATAAGAAATATAACGATGACTGACAAAAAATTATTTATGTCCCATTAAACCATTTTTTTGGTAACACAAATAAAACATCGCCTTTATGTCTTATAAAATATGACGCATGAAATTGTCACAAATAAAGTTTATTGGTGACAAATTTTTCACATCCCTGATTCAAACTAAATTGTCATAATAATAATTTGTTACTAATACTTCGATTTTATTAGTGACGATTTTACAACGTTGCCCTTTTATCTAAAAGTCATTGAAAATTTTCCCACTAAATTTTTTTGGAGGCAAATTTTGGCGTCAAACATTCATTGACGAAAACCAATGACATTTTATAAAACTGTCATAGAAATATATCATGAATCACAAAATGTGACAAAAATAAATAATCGTCACGTTTACAGTATATTCAGGGGGGCTATGTGCAACGTCATATAAAATTTTTGTCACTAATTGTTAAATTTGTTGTAGTGTTTTATGGCGAGAAGTGCGTTGTGTTTACGGATCATAAGAGTTTGAATTATTTGTTGATGCAAAAAGATTTGAATCTTAGGCAACATAGTGGTTTGAGTTGCTTAAGGATTATGATTTGACAATAGAGTATCATACGGGTAAAGCGAATTTGGTAGTTGATGCTTTAATTAGAAAAGTTACGGTGGAACTGTTGTCACTAAATTTTCACCTCAATTTTAAATAATCTAAAAAAAATATAAAATGAAAAATAATTCATTTTTCCTTTAAATAATAAAATAATAACAAAGGCCTATCTTGAAAAGCCCATTTTTGAAGCTCATTTTTTAAAAGAAAAAAAAAACAAAGCCCATTTTAAATTCTAGCCCATCTTTTTAGGAAAAAAGAAAAAAGAAAAAAAAAGAAAAAATGATTCTATTAATAATGGTGTAAAATAAATGTTGGAGGAAAAGGAAATAAATTGGAGGCAAAAAAATAATAAATTTAAAAAGAAAAAAACAGCAAAGAAAAAACAGCTAAAAATAACCGAAAAAAGAAAAAAATAATAAAAAAAGGAAAAAGGGGAACCAGCGCGCGTCACGTGCCAGCTCGTGGGCTGGTTCCCCAACAAACCCTTGCGCCGTGTGTTCAAGGTGGTAGGCCGACTTTTACCGGCCACGACTGCAGTCGCCGTTGGTACCGGCCGATTCGCCTATGCTCGCCGGAATCTGCAAAGAACCGAGACAAATGGTCAAACCCTAGACTCAAATCAAGGGGAAAATTCAGCTTCGATATTGGACCAAATCAGATAAGGATTGAGAAGTTTTACCGAGAACCAAGTTCTTGGTCTGATTTTTGCTCCAATTTGGTGATTTAAACACAGATTATAGCTTGATTTGCAAGCTCAAATTGAGTATAAAAACCACTCCCCCTTCCTTTGTTAAACACACAATTTTCAAGGAAAACGCACATGGAAAAAAAGTAAATAGGCTTAGAAAAATTCGAAAAAAATTCGAAAAAAATTCTTTAAGGGTTGCTGGAAATTTTGAGTTGAAGTTCGAGTTGGAAGAAATTTTCCGGGGGAAATTAGGAGCATTTCGAGAAGTCCGGATTCAAATTCTTCGTTCGTGGTTTTGGTAAAATTTCCATCTTTCCTTTTACTTCTTATTTTGATTTTTTTATGTTTTTTCTTGGTTGAATTTTTGTGTCTGTGTTTGTTTTCTTTTTTTGGATTTTAGGTTGTGTTCTTGAAGTTGAAAAATCGTTTCACGATTCTGGTAACGATTTCGTTTTAATTATCCGTTTTAAATTTGGTTTGATCTTCTTAAAAATTTTCATGTTTAAAAAAATATGTTAAAGTTGTTTTGATCTTTAAAAATGTAGAAATAAAATTTTAAAGGTGTTTAAATTAAAATACAAGAATAAAATGAGTAAATGTGGTTTAATTAAAAAAAATTAAAGTTAAGGATTCAATTAGAAAAAAACAATAATGCATGGGTAAAAATAATAAAGAGGCTTGATTTTAAAAATACAAAAAGGAATTTGTGAGATTTATTTTTTTAAATGGGTTAAGTGATGTTTTTTTTTAAAAAGAAAAAGAAAAAGTAAATAAGGTGTTTTTAGGAAAAAGAAACAAGTAATAAAATTTTTTTAAGCGTTTTAAAATAAAAGTTCAAAGTTTTTTTTTAAGAAAAATAAAGTTTTGAAAAAAAGTTTAAAGAAAAATCTTATCAAAAAAATAAGTTTACTTAAAAAGTAATTTTTAAAAGAAAGGCTTTTAAAAAAATAAAAAAAATGAAAAAAGAAGTTTTTTGAAAGAGAAATTCTTTTTAATGAAAAAAAGAAGATAAAAATAAAAAAGGTAAAATATATAAAAGGGTCTTGCCTTCCAAAAATAAAAAGTAAAAAGAAATTAATTTTTTTTAAAAAAAGAATAATTTAAAAGGGAAAAAACTTAAAAGAATAAAAGTTTGCTTGTCTTTTTTAAAAATAGGTGAAAACTTATGGCTAGGTTCTAAACCTTAAGTAGAGTCATGTTTGTTGAAAAATGTTCTTCACAAAAAAAAATACTTAAGCTAACTTAAACCATTAATTAGGAATAAAAGACTTAGACATTTCTTAGGATTTTTAAATAATCGAACTTAGAATAAATATAAAATGCTCAACACACTAAATTTCTTTGTTGCTTGAAAAGTGAAAATAATTTAATGCGGTGTCTTATCAAACAGGAATGACGGGTTAGCGCCAGAAATGTTGGCAGTGATTAAAGTTCATCTCCCGGGCGATATGGCCGTTAAATCAGACTAATATTCATTAAACAGACAAGTAAAGTCGAACCTTTTTGAACATGCAAATTCTAGTTTTGAAAACAATTTTAAAACCAATTAGGTACCAATTTTGGGCGTCGTGGGGGTGCTAACCCTTCCCCACGCGTAACTGGCCCCCCGAACCTATTTTTCTTATTTTCGCAGACCAAAATCGTTGTTTTATTAAAACAAAACATTTTATTAAAATAACCATATTTTTTAAGTGATCCAATCACACCTTTCAAAAAGATTGGTGGCAACTCTGTTGATTTTTAAAGTTTACCAAAAAGTCGAATCCTCCTAAAAAGGTGGTTGCGGTAGCTTGGCGACTCCGCTGGGGAACTGTTTTTGTTTTTAAAATAAAAACAAAAGAGGGTCATGCCACAAATTGGATTTAAATAGTTTTTAACAAATGTTTTTTTTTAAATGTGGAATTTACAAGTTTATAATAGGTTCAATTTATTTGTCCATTTAAATGAATATAATTATATTTTACGCATTTAAGACTTAATGCCAAGCTCTATTTCCGAGCTTTGTCCTGTTCATTTAAATGGGGAAATATGCTTCGCTCATGTAAGAATATTGATTCTTCGTATGAGCCTAGCAAGTACCTTCGGGACTCATTCCATTGTCTTCGTAAGGATATTGATTCTTCGAGAAGACATCGGTGGTGAGTCCTTCTGAGTTGAACTCGATTCGTTTGAAGCCTATAATGGGTGAGAATCGAGGACCTTGCTACCCTTAATAGGGGACAACAAGGACAACTCGGGTACCCTTTTAGAACCAAACCAAGTTTGAGAATTTAGAGCCTACTCCTAATAGAGCCATGCAGAAAACCTACGGTGTTGAGTCGCAGGAATAATCCGTGGAGATATGTCCTGAAATGTTGGAATGTTGGCCTAGAAGTATCGTGCATCTAATTTGTTTTTTTCTATTTTGTTTCCCTTTATCTTGTTTTATTAATCTCTGCTCTTTATCTTGTTTGTTTTGCATGTGCATCATTTCATATCTAGAAGGGGTTGATTCTAGAAATTTGTTCAATTATGAATGGAAAGCTCTTAAAAAGGAGGAGAACCAAGCACGTGACATTGTTGGCAACCGAAGTTGCCGCTCTTCGTCAGTATATCAAGCCCATTGGAGAAGTTGGATCAAGGCTCATGTGGCTAGTTGAAGAAA